>CM033280.1:32873822-33573155 GCA_019343175.1 Oedothorax gibbosus | reverse complement strand
CCTTCTTCTTGCTGGCGGAGGAAGTGGTTACCCTTTGCCAGACTGCAACCTGGGAAATTTAAAAAACAATTTTAGTAAATGACTGCTTAAGAGTTACAATTCAGCAGGGCAAATGCATGAAAAAGCATTGGCTTGCTTTTAAAAAATTCAAAAATAGCTTCAACATTGACTTCTGCATGAATCCTCAAAACATCCAATGTATATATTGACAAATATTTACTTTAAAATTTTCCTGTTTATGTGGAATAAGAACCCAAACCCTTCTTTCAGAATGGAACAGAACGGGCCGAGTTTTGGTACCTTTGAAAAAGGTTAGCCTCTATTTCCCCACGAAAGATGTAAATTTGTTTTAATAAATCCCTGCACACGTAAAAAACATTTTTTTTCTTCATGGTTTTTCTCTTGCCTTAAATTTTTTTCAGAACTATTAAAATTGTGCAAAAAAAAAAAAAAAAAAAATTTCTAAGTTTTTTTTTAATTTTCCCATTGTTAAAAAAATTTGGGGTTTTAAAATTCGATTAACTTTTTTTAAGTTTTTTAAAAAAATATTCGGCCATAACTGGAAAAAACCCAACGTACCGTGCTATCATATGTTCCGGGGTTTAAAAAAAAAAATTTTTTTTTTTTAAAAAAAAAAATGTTTTTTAAACTTTTTAAATTTTTTGGTTTTTAAAAAGTTGTATGATTTTTTAAAAAACTTTTTTTGCTTTTGGTTTTATTTTTATTCCACCCCAAAAATTTTAGGCATACCTTTGCATTTTTTTTGTCGAAGCATGAATACAAGAAACCTTGGGATTATCTGGCGATTCGGTGTCCCTTCCTTTGTTAAATCAAGACTAAAAAAAGAATTTAAAACTAATAATTAATAGTTTTTTTTGGTTTTTTTTTAATTAACTAAAATTTGTCCCCACAAAATTACATAAATCGGTTTTTTTTTTAAAAAATTTTTTAAACATTTTTTTATTACTATTTTTTTAAAATGTTTAAAAAAATTTTTTAAACATAAAAACCCTGTATGCTTTTCCTCTTTTAATTTTAAGTTTTAAATAAAAAAAAAAAAAAATTTTTTAAAAATTTTTTAAAATTTTAAAAGGTTTTTTTGGGGTTGAAAAAAAAAAAAAACAAAATGTGGTTTAAACTGAAAATAAAACCAGTTAAAGCCAAAAAAAGAGGTTTTTTTTAAAAAAAGACGTTCTAAAAATAAAAATAATTATTATACTGGGGAAATTCCCCTTAAGATCTTGGTCAAAATTGTCTCCCCAAAAGTTGATATTTCAATGACGCAATTTTTAAAGACATTAAAAACAGACATGTTGAAAACAATACAATATTTTATTTATAACAAAAAACCTTACAAATATTTCACTTTACATTAATTAACCAAAACCATAAAACTAAATAAACATAAATTAAAAAAAAGTAAAATTAAATTTTTAAAAACAAAACTAAATCCTTTGATATTAACTAAATAAAGAAAAATGGTTTAAACAGTAACATAATATTTATAACTAGTTAAATTAATATTTTTTCATTTGGTTTAAACAGCGTGAAAAGTGGGATGTCAGGGCAAGCCAGCAACAAACTTAAAGTAATGCGAATATTGACATTCGGTACCCTTTGAGAAAGAACTCTGTCCCCTAAAAAGAATCCTCCATAAAAACAGAGATGCTATTTTTAAAAAAAAAAATTAAATTTTTAAATCATTTATTTAAATTTTGCATTACATCATTTTTCAAAAAATTTCCAAAAAACCTCAATTCCATGATTAAAATGTATAAACGAAAAAAGCTCGAAGTCTAATTTAAAAAAAATTTTTATTTTTCCAATTTGTTAAAAAAAAATTCTGAAAACTTTATACTATTAACAGTACAACCAAAAAACTAATACTAACCTCAGGGACTTGCCTCACTTCTTCAAACGTCATTCCATCAAAAAGGAAGCACTTCCTAAACTTTTTTTGTTTTGCATAAAAGCTCGTCTTAACATTGGGCTTTAACGAGGGGGCAAAAAAAGATATAAAAAAAGCCCAATTTTGGCTGGACCCACCCAAAAAATTTCCCCCAAATTAATTTCTTACCACATACCTAAACAAAAAAAAAAAAAAGTCATTTTTTAACAAAAAAAATTTTGGGTTCTGGTTACCAAAAAGGGAGAAGACCACCACCTAAAACCCAAATATTTTTTTTTTTAATTCAAGTTTCATTAATTTATTTTTCATAACCATCATGTAAAATCACACCTAAAATAAAAAGTTTTTTTATTTCCCAAAAACTTTAAACAATTTTTAATATCAAAAATTAAAAAACAATTTTAAGTTCAGGAAATTCCAACTCATTTTTAAACAGCCTTAAAAAGCAACCCGCTAAAAAAAAAAAAAATTGAAAAACCCCAAACCAAATTTATCATATAAAAACTAAGCAAAATTTTATTAAAAAAATTAAAGACACCAAAATATTTTTAAAACAAAAACCTTTTTTAAAACCCTGCCAGCTGGCCTTGTATTACATCCCCCGGAGGTTTTTGAATGTTCTACTGGCCCTCTTCCACTGGACTCAATCCCAAGGCCAGGGGTTGGCCCCCAAAGCTGTATTGGGGGCCTGGGGCAGCGGGTTTTGGGGGGTCATTGCGCCCACCCCACGAGGGTTCTGGACCAGCGGCTGCCCATTGGGGGGATAGCCGGCAGGGGCCCCAAAAAATTATTTAAGAGGGTCAGTGGGGAAAAAATTTTTTTTTTTGCTTTTTTTCCTGTTTATTTTTCAAAAAATAATAAGTATATAAATTTGAAAAGGAAAGTGGGTAAGTTTATACAAACCAAAAACGCTCTGGGGGAAAAGACTTTTTTGATCATTTTCCAATAACAAAAATGAATGAAAATTTCCAAACCTCTCTTAGTTGGGTTTATTTTCAAGCCATGTAGTTTTTTCTATGCATGAGTAGTTTGTTTTAAGGTACCATTTTGTTTATTAAGCAGTCTTTAAGCGGTATAATGTGATATTTGAAATTGAATAAGGAATGATTTCAAATTTTTTTCATTAACTTTTTTTTAAAACATGCTGCTGCAAAAAAAAAAAATTAAAAAGGGGCATTTAAAAAATTTTTTCTAACCTTAGAAAAAGTTAAATTTTTCCTTTTAAGGCAAAACGTTTTTTTAGATTGTGATTATGCTTATCTTATGTGTATAAATAGCCATAAATAAAGGAATTTTTCCCACAAAACACTTATGCAAAAATTTAAGTCAGCAAGGGACAAAAAAATTAAAAAACCCAAAACAATATTTTTTTTAAAAACTTTGGATTAATTTTAAACAAAAAAGCTTGCTATTAAAGTTACTTTTAACCAGTAAGACACCCCCCAAAATACATTTCTTCCCAAAAAAAAAATCCCTGTTGCTGAACAGCAGGTGGCCCCCCCGGGGGTGCAAGGCATCCCCTCGCTAGCTTGGTAGCGGAGGTTGCGGCCACGGCCGTCCACTGTTTACCTCACCCTTTCCCCCGGGTTTTCTTCCATTATAAATCGGGAAAAACAAGGGTTGAGCTTTTATTTAAAAAAAAAAAAAAAAAGGGATTTTCCCCAAGGGTTTTTTTTTTTTCCAAGGCCTTTTAAAATCAAATGCACCATTTTAAAAATAAAAAGAAAAGTCGTAAAATATTAATTCATAAAACAAAGTTTTTCTAGCCAATTATTATTATAAAGTGTATATTTTTAAAAATTTTTTTTTTTAAAAATTTTTAGGTTTTTAATTTAATCAACACAAGGTTATTTCATAATTTCCCCCCCCCAAAAACACTAATGAATTTTTTTAAAAAATGAAATTTGGCCCATTATAAAATAGAGAAAAATTAAAAAAAACCAGTTCAAATCTGTCAAAATACTTTCCTCTTTTAATTTGTAACAGACCTTTTCCATAATCGTGTTTTTGTTAGGTAAAATAAGGAAAAGAAATTATAATAAATGTGGAAAAACCTTTTTCAAATTTTTTACAACCGAGAAAAAAGTGCATTAGATTTATGGAGATTATCTCGAATGTACACTGGAAAAAAAAAATGTAAAAAAAGTCTGCGAAGAGTGAAAGCCCCAAAATTTTAAGTTTTAAAATGTGCAAAACACAAATCCCCTAAAAAAAAAAGTTAGCTCTTGTTTTTGAGTTTGTTTTTTTTTTTTAAGCATGGGATAGACGAAAGCGGCGCCCCAAAGCAAAATTAATTAAAAATTTTTTTTACAAAAAACCCCTCCAAATTTTTTGCTCATACAGGTTTTTATTTTTATTTCAAATGGGGGGGGAAGAATGATAACTTTCAATGTTTTCCCCCTATTTGCAGCTGAAACCCCACTACGCAAAAATATTCGCTTTAAGAGGTGCAAAAAAAAAGAGAATAAATTCCTAAAATTTGCCATGGGGGTTTTAGAAGCTGTAGCTTTTTTTTGCAGACGCATGGCATTATCCTCATTAAAACTAAATAATATTGGAGACTTTTTCAAAAAGTCCTTTTCATGTGGACCGGGCGCAGAGTAAAGGGAAAGTTAGGCTATTTAAAATTTAACTTTTTTTAAATAACACCCATTTAATGGAGAAAAAACAGAAATAACCCTTAATCTCATTTTGGTTCCCCCTTTAATCTAAAAAGACATTCCCTTTAGTTCCCCAAAAAGCATTTTTTTTCTTTTCCCGCATACAGCCTTTTTTTTTTCCAAAGAAGTAAAAAGGAAAATTTTCACAAGCTAATAATTGTGGGGGAACCAGAAAATTTTTGGGGTCCTATCTTGAAAAACCAAAATACAAAAATAAAAACTTAACTTTTTTTAGTGATGCCTTTTTTTTTTTGCAGAAAAACGCACTTTGCCCAAATATAAAAATTATTTGGCTATTAATGATTTTCAAGGCTTTACGTAGGATGGTAGAAAAAGACTTTTTCCGAAAATCAAAACGGCATGCCCCAATTGCCTTATGGCAAGGCCTTAAGGGTAAAAAAACTGAAACAAAAAAATTTTCAGGGGACCCAAATGACCCTTTAAATTAAGCCATTTTTAAAAAATGGGTAAAAAATTTTTCGCAGCAAAAAAAAATAGCACAAAAACTATAACGGGTAAAAAAATTTTTTAATAAGAAAAATTTTAATTTTTTTTTTTAACTTCATTTTTTAAAACCAAAAAAAAGTACAAATTTTATAATTACTGATATAAAACCGTGAAGGGCCCCCCCCTTTTAACCCCACAGTACTACATGAAAGTGTTAAAACGGTGCAGCTGACCCCAAAAAATATTTTTAGGGGTCTCTGTCAAACAGAAAGGGAAACCCCTAAAAATTTTTTAGATGGTAATTTGGTAAAAGATTCCGTGTCATTTTTTTTAAAATTTTCCCGGGAGGCCCCTGCGTGGGCAGGGGGCTGGACAGTCATCCCATTTGAGCTTTTTTACAGATATTTGTGGTTTTCAACACCAGGGTTCACGCTCAATAAGCATTTACTGATGGTTCAGTTTTTCGATTCCTTTGACATGTATTTTGACAGGGGAAAATTTGTAAAAGTATTACTAATTTTATGCAGCTGTTTGCTTGTTTTCTTTCGAAAACAAACCCCGAACCACCACGTGGAGGTGGTTGCAAATCGTCCTTTTGCCCCTCCCCCCCTCCCTTCATAGATGTACTTTAAAATTTCCCCCATAGCCTTTCAGGGAAATGAATTTTTTTTCAAAGTTGGTAATGCTTTTTTTATGCAATTCTGGATCTTATAAATCCTCCGTACTCGTCCACAAACTGCAGAAAAACCCCTGTAATAAGTTTAAACAAAACTCTACGCTTGTGTATGGCACGGGTATTTTCAATATCAATTTCATCGGAACCTCCAAAATCATGGCATTAAGTTTTCAGAAATGTTTGGGTGTTAAAAACTCAGAAATTTCCAAAACGACTCCCAATCAAACATACGAAATATTCGGCTTCAAAAAATAGTTTTTGGTATTTCAAATTGCAAAAATTTGGGGCTTTCCCTTTTTGGGAATTTTCTGCACTTTAGAATTCTTCGAAAGCTAAGTTCTCAACATGCCTCCCGCTGTCAGTTAGCATTGACAACAAAATGTTTTCCGGATGTGAAAAATATTAAATCAGGCAAATATCGAGACTTTCTCATGTTAAATATATGCAGACTGCCATCTCGACATGATTGTTTTTATTTCAAACCATGAACTTGAATAGACCTTAACGACAAATGATGCTAAAATTTTTAAGTTTTCCGATGGTTCCACTGTTGCAGCGTACAAACGTAACATTCTATTGGCAGTGGTTAACGATCTGGAATGGTTTAGTTTCCCTGGATCTTTGTATGCTAGTCTTGCAGAAATTGATCTTTCAGAAATACCACTGCACATATTATAAAGGTATCTTTGATCTGTACTTAAGAGATTTTCATCAATATCCGGCAAAGTTACTTCAATTTTCTCAAATTCTACAACTAGCATCTTTTCCCAAAACTCGTTTTTTTCCTATTTCTCCGCAATATTGACTGGGACCAAGGATGTTTCCATCTAAATGTTTTATCAAATGGCTGATTCGTATGAAATAAGCACACAACCCATTGCAAAGGGTGTCCATTGCCAACGTCTAATCATCAACGAAGACTAGGTGTACGATGTCATGGACCTGGTCTAGCACTGCGGGCCTCCAGGGGCATGCAACAACATACTAATTTAAATTTGTTGAATTACCTACATGTACCACATATATTTCATTGTATATTTTTTTAATTTCTTTAAATTTGATGAGACATAATTAGTAACATGATATATTTTTAAACAGTTAATTTGTACAGTAAACAGTGTTATGAAATAGAAACAAGCAATTAGCCTTTGTCTTAAGCCTAACTTAAATTTATTACACACTTAACATTCAAAAACATAGATCGAATAATCATTTTGAGAGGAGAGATGAAGAATTTTAAAGTCTAGGCAAATTTGTGTTTTATTTGTTATGGTGGATAGAACAAAATTACAAATAACTAAAGTTTAAGAAGCTAGGATAAATAAAAATGTGATGTTTTCTTGAGAATTGTTGTATTATGACAAAAAAAAATTGAAGAAAAATTGGAAAAAAGTTTTTTTTTTCCAAAGTAAACCTTGTTAGTGTTTACTATTGCCTTCCATTAGAATCAAAACTGCATGTATTAAAAAGTGATATTGATATTCCCTTAAATACAACTTTTAATATAAAACAAGCACTATTATAATAGAACAAAAACATGGCACGCGGGTTGTAGAACAAACACCTGCAATGGACATAATTTAATCCTACAGGTGAAACAACTAAAATACAAACAAATAAGCATTAAAAGATAAAAACTTACCAATAGTGCAATAACAGGGTCTACAGCCTACCTTACAACATCTATTTAATTTTAAAGTATAATTTACTTTAAAAAATAAAAAGACCATAAGAAAACACCTTCCAACACGTTCCAAAATGAAAAATTAATTATGCCAGGACAGGAATGAGGAATCTATTATCTATTCTAACAATGTAAACTGAACTAGGGATGGAAAACCGAAACCGGTTTTTTGAAAAACCGTTTTTTCGCCCTCGGATTTGACCGAAAAAACCGGTTTTTTGATGAGGCCGGTCTAAACCGGAAACCGGTTTTCTGCTGGGAAAACCGTCAAAAAACCGGAAACCGGTTTCCGATTTTGAGAAACAACCGGAAACCGGTTTTTTTCTCAAAAAACCGCATCGAAGTTTTTTTTTAATTAATATGTAATTTTTTTTTTTTAAAAATGGGGTTTTGCACTATGTTGAATCACCCGTTTTTACCAGCATTTTTGAAAAATGCATCTTTTATTAACTTCGGTTTTCACATTTCCTTTCAAGTTTTCCTCCTAACATGATAAAAGTAAAACGCTTCTTTTCAAGATCCGTGTTGTTCCTGTGGTCTCTTAGATCAGGTTTCGCTCTTTTAAATATAATAAGCTATGTTGTATGAAATTTTTGGTAATGAACAACGTATTACGATGAAGTTAAAAATCCGAAATAGAGATTTTGTGGTTTTTTACTCGTTTTGGAGGGTGCTGATTCCGAAAAAGTTGTTTTCGAACATTTGTCTGCCTAACTAAAAGAGCTACGAACATCAAATTTGGTAAACGAGTTTCTGTAGTACTTGTGGAAAGTCATAATAAAGTTTTCGATAAAATTGCGCATGTTCAATGGGTAGCTGTCACAGAACTTTTTTGGTTTAAGGGTATCGCCGAAAAACGAAAAGCGACGCAGACTTCAAATTTGGTAGATGTGTTCCCAAAGTACTTGTTGGATGTTACTAGGTTTTTGAAAAAATTGCGCATACGCAAGGGACATGCACAAAAAGCGCTGCATAGCCCATAGAACTTTTTTGGTTTTAAAAGTATTTCTGAAATACTAAAAGAGATACAGACTTCAAATTTGGTACACGTGTTCCCAGTATCCTCCGGGCGTCAGAATAAGGTTTTCGAGAAAATTGCGCATGCGCTAGGGGTGGTTGCCATAGAAATGTTTTTTTTTTTGTTTAAAAGGTATTGTAACTACCTTTTAGGTATATAATTTGCATTGATTTATTTAGAGGTAATTGAAAGTTTTGTAGGGTTACACACTCCTAGTTTACTTCAGTTTTGGATAACAAGGTTTAAGTGTTTTTCTTAAAAGCCTCTATCAACAAGTTCCTTTTTATTCAATTCCTGTTTTTTTAATTTAACGTTACAGTTGTATAAACTTAGCTTCGGCTTTTCGATTACTCTCCGGCAATTTTTGTGTTTCTTGTAGTTGTTGTCCGGTTTTCCTAAGTTTCAGATATCTGATGAATATTCTATTTTCTCTTTAAAATTGTCATATCCCACTTTCTATTCCAATGGCTTATCGTATTTGCAGTGCTTACGCTTTTGCTGACATGACAGTTGAAGGGTTCGAATCCCGAATTAGACACGGTTCACTCAGTGTTTCATCCCTAAAATAGTTCGATAAAATGAGAACCAAACGTGCTTAAGAACTAAACTAGCAGAGTTGTGCGTATATATAAGAATGACCACTTAACTAGGGTAAGTAAGCTAAAACGGGCACAGCAGGCCAACTTCCCCTTTCCGTCCGTGATTTATCATTTACACTCCAAATGGTACGCAGGAACCAACAACAGTCGAAGAACGCCAACAGGGACAACCCCGACCACGTTGTCCAACACTACAAAGTAAGCGCCAATGGCAGAACACATCCTTTTTTTTTTCATTAAGCACATCCATACTCTTTCCCCCAAATTTCAGAAAATTTCATTAAAAAATTGCGGCATTCATTGCATTACAACATTTGTCATTTATATTACTTGCAGAATGAGGCTGCCATTATTCATGAAACTTGCGGGTATGTATGAGTTGGAAGCGTTAGAACTTAAAACCATGTTTAAGCTGGCCAGTTCACTTATCAGAAAAGTATTCTTGCTCCGTGAATTGAACCACAAATCACTTTAAAAATGTAAATTACCCAATGGGAAAACAATTATTTAAATTTTAAATAATAAGAGATATTCTAGCAACTTTGTTAATTTAATTAATGCATTTTTCTACGTAGGCGTATTGTTTAACAAGTTTTTTTTTAATGTCTTTTCCCCAGATTTTAAATAATTGAATGCCTTTAAAAAGAAACTATTGCCTATTTTAAAAGTGCGCCGAACACCTCTCATTATCAATACAGCCCCTGATCTCAGAGACCTATACCTTTAACCTTTAATACTGTTTTTCAGTTTGTCATTCGTCTTTTTGTCGATATACTTTTGCAAAAATATAAATGGTTCATAATTTTTTTTCATTACAAATGGAAACTTTTAAAAATTGGTATTTATATAACTAAATCAATATTCGAAAATTAAATTCCACCAAAAAGCAATTTTTGTATAAGTTTCAAATTTTTGTATAAAAATCAAAATGTCTAGGTATAGATTATTATTTCAGTTAGTGAGAAAGTAGTATGCTACATTTAACCTTCGTTTCTAGGTCACTAAAATTATAAACAATCGATAGGAATAAAGAGTGGTCACTTGTACAGAAATTAGAAACTGTCAAGAAGTCTTCCACCTGGTATTTTATTGCTTTGTGTTTGATTTCTTGAAAGCCTTAGTAATTTTGTTTCAGTTTAGATCACATTTGAACAATTTTTAGTCATAACTTTGAAAACTGAACCGTTACTTAACGAATTCAATGCTCCCGCGCTCAAAAATTCCCGCTATAACAAAAACTGTTAGAAAAGTAAAATAAAAAAAAACGAAATCTCGCATTCGTTTCGCAATTCCAAAATTGTACGCAGATGTTTATAATAAATTATAAGAGTTACAGTTTTTCTCGTGCGCAGAAAAAAGTCAGTGTACCCTTATATGTAATTGAACATAAGGCCTTTTTTATTCTAAGGTATAGAATTCTGTTTTCGATTCTCTCTGGGTGAACGATGAATCACGATGAATATGTTTGGTCTAAGATGCATGAAATATAGGCGTGTCTGGCGTCGTCCTTGTGAAGCGATTCAGTCATTATACATGTAGGTTTTATAACGTGAGAACTCAGCCAATTAAGTTTTGTTTGATGTGTTTGTTTCATTTGATACCTTTACTTCTTCTGAACTAAATATTACTAAATCTAATCTAAAATTGAAAAAGAAATGAATCATTATTAAGCATTATAAAGCAGTACCAATATAACAGAAAAGTATTTAATATTACTGGTTTACTGGTCAGATTTTTTAAATGAAAAAATATTAAAACAACTTTTATAATGTCGTGCGAAAAATCCCACTAATAAAAATCAAAAACTGTGTGCGTAAATAAAACTTTTATAAAACTAGGGTACAAATGTTAACTTTGTGAATTTGAGTTTTAAGCACATGGGCGTAAAAGTAACCTTATTACACCTACCCCTTAAAAGTACCTACATTACATTTACATTTTGAACGTGATAATAATAAATACTACATCGAGAACGTGGTAAATTACACAGTTAAACTTTGGAAAAATCATTAACTTCCTTTAAAATTATATGTATGCAACTTTACTAGTCCGTAAAATAAACTTTTTAATAAGTGGGATCGATTTTTAGACAAAATTACGAGTTTCTTTTACTATCTGGTTCTGCTGTTTGTTGCCAAATCCATTTTATTTAGAAAGGAAAAGAGTAAATAGTATCATTTTTTTTTTTAAAATATAACTTATTTTCATTTAAAAGTTAAAAAGTGGCCTCGTTGTTGTAGTGTTCAGCACGCCTGGGTCCTAAACAGTCGACCCGGGTTTATATACGGGTAGAGTAGCAGGTCATAGATTCACTCAATCATTTATACTTCCGGAGTCGATAAAAGAGTACTTAGCTTGTTTGGGAAGTTAATTGAAGGTACATTGTCGAAGTAGAAACTTGGCATTATCCATCGCTAGTGCTAGAACCTCTACCATAGGCTACCAGAATGGACATCGCCACATGGGCAGTAAGCGAGGATACCACTTTAATTATAATTTTACTTTTAATTGTAAAGCTGGACTTTTTAAAATTTTCAGAAAAGTTTTGCTTAAATAATGATGGCATATATTTTTTTTAAAATCAAGTTTAATTTGTTGTTTTAATTATATAAATAAATATTGGTAACAATGTAGTATAAAAATTCAGATAAATAACATTAGGAATTTGGATAGGTATTGAATTTCTTTCTATATTAATATAATATTCCTCAGAGTTATATTTGTAAATATTTTTTAGAGAATGATGTTGACCATTATGGGCTGTTATGTTATGGATTAGTTTAGTTTAGTTTGAATTATCGTCGCACTAGAGTTGGCGACGGGCGTTAGAGGCGTATTTTAGAACCACAGTCAAGGGTTATGGATTAGGTATTTTTGCATTTTTATTTATTTTTACAATATTCTATGGAGCATGCTTGGACCTTGTTTCCACGACGACGGCAGCACCGTTTTTATTGCCTTTTTTTTCTTTGCATGCACCACTGCCCCGGCTTAAAGACCATCTGTGGAACTTATGTATAAAGCAAGTTTAAGAATGTGTCTCTTCGTTTTGTTTTTCGAATGGAGGTAGAAACTAAAGGAATATTTCCTAAAACAGAGTAATGATAGTTTCAGAACAAAATCGGTCGAAGACGTAGTGACTTGATCCATTTTTGTCCTGAAACTGGAAGATAAACACTTGACAAAAAGGAATAAAAATAAACTATTCTTTTAGAGGACAAAAGTAGCAAGTCAGGTATGACTTAAATCGGTTTTCTTCTGAAGCGAATAATTCTTTCACCACTCTTACCAAGTCCGTGACCCCAAAGTCCCAAGTGTTCATAAATTTTGGGGTTCGTATAAACAAATGTCTTCGAATCGGCAATTCCGTTCGCTTGGGTTTCTCACAAATAGGGAATTAGGGATCACTCTCAATTGAGTTGCAATGCTTATTTTGTAGGATAGCTTCTGTCTCGTTCAGTTTAAATTTTAACTTTTTACATTAGCTTTTGATATTTTTCCTTACTATTTTTAAACTTTCGTATTTTTTGTATAGCATATATTTAATTGTTCGGTTTTTTTGGTTGGTGTTTTTAGTATTTTTTTGGAGATTTTTCTTTCATTTTTCTTTTTGTATTGTTTTCACCTTACGTGTTTCGTTAAACCATGGCATCGAACACAAGTTCGGTTTAAAAGTATGTGTTTCAGCTACACAAGAAAGAAAAGCTAAAGCTGTAATTTAAATTAATTATTATATTCAATGAAAAAACGAAATAAAAAAACAAAAAGGGACATTATAATTTTAAATATTAAGAATTAGGAAGAAAACCTGGAACTTACTTTTCAACAAAAAACACTATAAACGCTTAAAATTGTTTTATAAAGTCGAAAGTAAAGAAAAGAAATGTCAAAACACAAGAAAACCGGAATGGAAAATACGAGGTTAACAATTAAAATACATATAAATAAAAAATAATGATATGAATATTAATGAATCATCGATATTAATGAGTTTATTATTAATTAGTTTATTATTAATTAGTTTATTATTAATTAGTTTAATATTAATGAGTTAATTATTTTTAAGTTTATTGTTAATGTTAATTGATTGATTTTTTTTAATTAATTAATAAAAAACTGAAAAAACACATGAAAACTGGGTTTAAAAACAAACAAACGGAAAACCGGTTTTTTGGCTTTGAAAAACCGGTTTCGTGGAAAACCGGTTTTTGGCCTTTGAAAAACCGGTTTCGTGGAAAACCGGTTTTATAAAACCGGTTTTTAAGGGTCGGTAAAACCGGTTCGGTTTTACCGGCGTTGTAAAAAACCGGTTTTTCAAAAACCGGTTTTTTCTAAAAAAACCGCCATCCCTAAACTGAACTACTGAAGCAAGAAGAAGACGAACGTCGACAACGAGGAGCTGAACTAATTTTGTGATTGGATGGCGCCAGATTCTCAAGTATTGCCAGATCCACAGACACAATGATTAGCAGCCAATCATAAAATTCAAAATAATGGAGATTTCATAAAAAATCGTTTGGTTTCATAAAATTTTTGCGTTTTGGATCAAAAATAATTTAAAATAAATAAAGTATGTTTCATCATTTTGAAAATTCGCCAAAAACCACTTATGATGGATGGAACCTCTCTCCGGAATGAATGTTTTTGAAAATATCCCCTACTTCCGCAAACGTGTGATGACGAATGGTGTCAAAAGGTTGTTTCAGATGTACTAACTCTTCTGTTTTCAATTTACATTCCTGCTGTTTCATTGGTTTTTCCTCTCAAAAATAGCGTTTATTTTTTCGCCTGCTGTAATTTATTTCTGTTCTTTAGGCCGCCCATAAACGGAAGGACCATGTCCCTCTTGGTCATGTCCCTGCATCTCCCTCTATGTGCGCTCTCTTGCATGCCCCCCCCCCCCCTTTCCAACACACGTAGGGACATGACCAGGATCAGGCATGTGTACAGCTGGGAAAAAAAAAACGATCCACCCTTCATATTTCGGCTGCTATTGGTCAAGGAATTTTGTGCAAGGTGTCATTTTTCAGGAAATAGCGTAAGGAATTAAGAACTGGCAACCAAAATTGTATAAGGGGTCGTCTACATATTAAAATGAGTACCAACTTTGAAAATTCCAATAGCAACACCCAATTTTTTTTTACATAAAAATGTTCAGCAACTTCAAAATACCCCAGGTATAAAAAAGAATTATTCATTTTGCATTATTTGCTGAGATATTAATGCATTACTTTTCAATTCGTTTGGGGGGAAATCTCAAAATTGATAAAGGTAATATTTAGGGTGTTTTTTCGAAACGACAAGCTAGCGAAAGGGTTACCATAATCTCGCCAAAGGATGCTAGAATTAAACCTTCTTCACTAATATTGTGATTTTTTTTATGTTTTTACCTTTTTTTTAAATTTTGGATTTTAAAAGTCAGAAATAAAATAAAGGGTAGACGAGAAAAAGTTTTAATTTTAAATTAAGTCACATATACGATTATTTATAACGAACAAATTTTCAAATGCGATTAGTTACAATCAGACAAACATGATTATTACATTTATGTTTTACATTTTATGCAAATTTTTGTTTCATTCATATTGCTACAAAAGGTTGGTTTAAAATTCGGCACACTGGGTCTGGGACATAACCCGACAGCCGAAACCCGACAAGCCAAAATTCCGACAAGCCAAAATCCCTAATGAGTCAAAATCCCGAATGGGTCTAAATCCCGAAAATAGATTTTTGTCCATTTCTCGATTTTTTTTAATATTAGAGATTATTTATTTATTTAGTTATTTTAGTCAGTTATTTAATCAGTTAGTTAGTCAGTTAGTTAGTCAGTCAGTTAGTTAGCAAGTCAGTCAGTTAGTTAGTTAGTCAGTTAATCAGTCAGTTAGTTAATCAGTCAGTTAATTAGTCAATTAGTTAATCAGTCAGTTAGTTAGTCAGTCAATCAGTCCGTTAGTTAGTCCGTTAGTCAGTCGGTTAGTTATTCAGTTAGTCAGTCCGTTAGTTAGTAAGTCAGTCAGTCAGTTAGTCAGTTAGTTAGTCAGTCCGTTAGTTAGTAAGTCAGTCAGTCAGTTAGTTAGTCAGTCAGTCAATTAATCACTCCGTTAGTTAGTCACTACTTTAGTTAGTCCAGACTGACTACCTTAGTCTAACTGACTGTCAATTAGTTAGTCAGTGAACTGACTGACTCACTGACTAACTAATTGACTGACTGGCTAACTAACGGACTAACTGACTGACTCACCGACTAACTAATTGATTGACTGGCTAACTAATGGACTAACTGACTGACTAACTGACTGACTGACTGACTAACTTACTGACTGACTAACTTACGGACTGACTAACTTTCGGACTGACTAACTAACGGACTGACTAATTAACGGACCGACTAACTAACCGACTGACTAACTAACTAACCGACTGACTGATTAACTGACTGACTAACTAACGGACTGACTAACTGACTAAATAACTAAATAAATAAGTAATCTCTAATAATTAAAAAAAAATCGAGGAAATAACATATTATTGGAAATTTTATAATAAAATAATTATAAATAATATTGGAAATAACATACATTCAAAAACTTTGTAATCGATATAATTTAATGTTAATTATACAAACAAAATACATTGTATGCACTTGAAATAAGAAAAGATTTTTAGACATTTGACAGACATCAATAGTTTGAATAAACATTTACCAAAAACGCTTTTCAACCACCAAACGATAATGCAAATTAGGATCCAATTTGCTAAGTAATTTTTTACACGGTCCCTAAAATTCGTTTTTTTTTCAGTTTTTTTACAATAACTCGGCAAATAATTGTTGTTGAATTAAAAAAATTCGGGATTTCGGTTCTACTTGATCTACTTTATCGATTTATGTAACAAAAATTTGGGGTTGCTATTCATGTTTTATTTTTTCTTATTTAAATTTAAATAAAAAAATAATAAAAATTAAAAATTGATGAAAAAACTTGTGTGATTTGTTTTTGGAAGATTAAGAAGTATATAATGAAAAAAAATGTTGGTTTAATTCATTTTATTTGTGGAGGTATGAATAAAAGTTTGTGAAACTTTTTTAACATTATGGGCTTTCAACTTCGAATGCTTATATCTCAACAAATAATGCAAATTAATAAAAAAATTTTTGGATCTGGGGTATTTTGAAGATGATAAACATTTTTATATAAAAAAAGTTGGGTGTTGCTATTGGAATTTCCAAAGTTGGTACTCATTTTAATATGTAGACGACCCCTTATACAATTTTGGTTGCCAGTTCTGAATTCCTTACGCTATTTCTTGAAAAATGACACCTTAAACAAAATTTCCTGATCAATAGCAGCCGAAAAACGAAGGGTGGATCGTTTTTTTCCCCCAGCTGTACCTTCGCCAGACATCACCACTCGTCCTCTATTTATTTACTAAAAGCATTTTCATCGTTATAAAGAGTTGGTGTAACAGCTACCTCACTGACAATCGTCTTATTTTATAATTCCAATGTGGCCGACGACTTTCTTTTTTTTTTGTCAAATTTGAAGGTCTTTAATGTGAGGCGTTATAGTATGTTCTTAAAAAATCTCACTTATTCCAAACAAAATCGTTATTTAATTTTCTTACATTTTTTTTAAATTTATTTTTATTGGTAAGAGTTCTAAAAAAACACTCAATACTTTGAATTAAATAAAGATAATTTGTAATATTGTGTTACAAGAATAATTGACACTCCATTTTACGGATTTATTAGTGTGTATCCCTCAGATCGATTGTTAACACTTTTCCTTATCCAGAAGGGACATTTTCCAAAATGTTACCAAAATGCCCTTGTTTGTTAATTTAAATATCTGGGTTGTGATTATTATTTGCATACAAGAAAAGATTCTTCACTTACCTTTTATTTAGTACTAGCTTTCTAAACCCGGCGTCGCACGGGTTAACCTTTAATAACGGTGATTTGTTTTTGACACAGCTGTAATAAAATGGTCGGTCTGTTCATTGGCGACTTTTGGCAATATTTAAAATTTAACAACCCAAATGTGGTAATCATTCTACAATCAATAAATGAAATAAAATAATGATAGTCAAATAACAATCCTACAAACTAAAACCTCTTGATATTTTGTGTTTATACTTAATTTTTGCTCGCGCTAAAGTTTCTTTCAAATTGAAAATTAAAAGTAGAAATCGAATTTGTGTCAATTTTTTAACGGCCGTATTCACAAGTTCGAGTCACCCGCAGGTTTCCCACGTCTGGGGGATAGATCGGTGGGTTTCGTCAAATTCCTTATTCACAAGTGCGAGTTATGCCAAGAGGGAGAGATAAGGAGCCGCATCTGATGCTCTACGGGTTGTCCCACCAGTATCGGTGGGTTTTCACAGGGATATCTCTGAAAAATGTTCAAAATCAAAACATAGCTTATCGGGTTCTTCTTTCAAACTAGTGATTATAATTATTTAGTTCTTATCCATTTTAATTGATCTTTTAGGTATTACAAGGAATCTATATTAAAAATTTCGAATTTTTTCGAGCAGTATAAGTAGGTCTTTCACGGTCCACAGACAAACAGACTCTTTCTTTTTTTTTATTATAGATTGGACGAAAATTATAAGAAAAAGAGTAAAAACAGTTTTTTTTTTAAACTGAGGCACTGATACTAATACGCATAGCGAAACAATATCTATACTGTAAACTTGAGCGATCTGCCGCTAGACTATAGCACTTGACGGGGTCGTCTAGCTTGAAATCTTGGCCAAAGAAATGGGTGTACGGTTTAGCCGAGGCCGCCTGGTTTAGCCCCGCTCTCCACTATTCCTATATCCTAGGTTCATTATAGTGGGGTTTGACTGTATTCAAATGTAGTCAAATACAGTCAAGTAGGGTATTTGCTTCCATTCGTTTAAACTTTGCAAGATTCTTAATTTTTGCGCAGATGATAAGATTGTTTAGATCTACATATTTATCATAATTTTATTCTTTACAACCTATACTTTTGATAGGGTAAATAATTCTATAAGCTCTTTTAATATCCAGGGATCATTTTCATAATAATGAAAACTTGTAAAAAAAACTAATTAGACTTCTGGTCTACATACATTGATCAGATCTACTATAAAATAACTATAAAAGAGAAAATTTCGTTTTTATTTTATTAAAGCGTCTGCAATAAGCATCGATGTTTAATAATGGATGTACTACTGAATGTTAAGAAAACGCGGCCATTACCAACAGCTGGAAGAAAACTATTTGTTAAAATATGGAAATATTTTATATTGCAATGTCACGTCATTTCATTTTAGCGCGCGATGTCGTCTCATGCTGAGCGCGAACGGCATTGTATGATTTGTAAAGATTGATCAAATTGGTCATTCTAAGGTTTTTTCCATCGACTTTAGTTTTAGACTCGTAGTTTGGATATCTTTTGTCTCTATCGTTCAATAAATGTTCTTCTTTTGGATGTCTTCTGCAAAGTCCACTATTTACTCTACAAACTTAACACTTTTTAGCTTCTTTTCTAATTTGGCGCTTTTACTTGGCTACAATTCTTCCAGCGATTTCATCGATATATAAATGTTACTGGATGGACCAAAATGCTTAGAAAAATGAGGCCACTGCCAGATCTATGTTAGACAGGGTGGTAACAAAATCCTTTAAAAAAAGTTCCCTGGTACTTTCATAAAAAATTCCCTGATTCTACAATTACTTTTTAGTTTAGTTTGAATTATCGTCATACTAGAGCTAACGAGGGCAATTGGCGACTGGCGTCGCACAGTGGTCTGGGAGCGGCCAAAATGCCAAATTTCGAAGTGTTAGAAAAATGCAAAATGAATAGATTTTTAAATTAATAGATAATTGAATAGTAAGATTACCAAATATAAATCATTAAAAATAATTTTTTGTTGTATTTATAGTTACGAAAAGTCAACAAATAAAAAATAGCCCGTTTTGAGGCGATACAATGGAATTCAAAATACACGATTTATAATTTTATTACACAATTTTTTTGCATGTTTTTGAGTTTTATAAAAGGTTTTCTTTTATTTTACCTGATTAAAAAATACAAAATAATTTTTTAATTAATTTTTGATCTTAGTTTCTAAAATACTATGTTTTTAAATATTTGAAAGAGTGCAACTTTCTTGCTCCACTATGCTCCAAAGTCTCATTAAAATTAACTAGTTTTCCAAATCGTATATAAAAGATAAATCTAAATTTCAGCTGCGGAAACGTACGGACACCATAATTACAAACAGAAGTGTCAAAATCTACCTGTTCAAAAATCGTCGAAAAGCACAACGCTGCTGCGCGTTGCTCCACGGCAGCTGTTAATCTAGAAACAAAGTAGCAAAAACGACAAGTGTTTCGACCACTTCACTTACAAAGAGTTTAATTATAAACAAATAAAAGAACTTAAATACTGGTGTCATCTTTGTAGGAGATAAAAGGTCTGATTTGTTTTCAATAATAATGTTTTCAAGACAGGGGTGCCTACAAGGGGGGGTCAACGACGCAGACTGCGTCGTTGAAATTTTAGGGGGGGGGGGGTGAATTTTTTATACAAAAATTAATAATAAGCCAATCTTGATAAAAAAAAAACTCAGCTAACTCTTATTCTTACTCATTATCTGCCCCCCCCCCCCAGCCGACGCAACACCGGGGGGGGGGGGGGGGCAGAACTTGTACCCTGGCGAATTTTTATTTGGTTTAAAATAAAACACAAAGTGGCAAGACAATCAAAAGTGGCTCCAATTTTTTTTTTATATTTTTGCCTTCAAAGAATAGGGATGGGCAACCATATTTCAAAGTAACACCAGGGAAAAAAGGAGTTATAAATTATGTTCGTTGGCGTCTACCAGACGATACGATTTCTGACAATTATTTCCAATAAACAATCCGATCACTGTAACAAAGTGTAAACACTCATAAATCGCACGCAGTTTATAAAACATTTCGGTGAATTGATGACGTTCGCATTATAGTTTGCCAATGGAATCAATGAGATATTCCCGCCATATTTTGCAGCTGGCTCATACATCTTTCGAACTTAACTTTGTATAACATTTTTACGCATTAATGACCTTCGGATAATATTTTTGACTTTTTCCCGCCAAATTAGACTCGAAGCCAAAATAACTAAATGATTGCTTTAGAATCAGTAGGAAAATACTTGTCGTCTTGTCTCAAATGTGACGGGTCTGGGTAATTGAAGATAATTAAATAGTGCAATTCCGAGTTTCACGGTAAGAATTTTGTTATATTTAACTTTAATTTTTTAAATTTTAGGTTTTTTTTAAGTGAAGCAATCTCTGTAAACATTATAAAATAATTCTGATGTGTTTGATAATGTCAAATGTGTTGTATTAAATAAAAAGCTATACCAAGATAAACTTTTTTTATGCATTAAGAATTGAGGGAATGAATTGGAAGCCGTTTTTGAATGGATCACGTGTCCGGGTATTTTTATTGTTTTAAAAAATAATATAATTACATAAATTTTGAGCGGAATTTTTTACCAATTATTTAGATTCCGATAGCTTTGGCTGTAAAGAAAACCTTTTTAAAGGAAAAATTAAAAATAGCTTGTAATTCCGTATTATAAAAGATATTCCAAAAGGTGCTTCCCTTTTTCGATTAGGGGCAACTCTGCTTTGACCTATCAGTAGAAAAATATTTAAGAAGAAAGTCAGTACTGGGGTTTTAATTCTTGGGATAAAGTTAAGTTACCCCATTCGATGGTACTTGAAATATCATTTTACTATAAGGTTTTCTATATACACCGTAAAGATGTAGTTAGAGGCTACTTTGGTTAGGTACTCCCATTTGCCCATATAAATAAAAAATCCTCACCGCTTTTTTAGGGGGGGGGGGGTAATAATTTTCTAGGGGGGGGGGGTGCGTCGTTAGCTCTGGGGGGGATCGGCACCTCTGTTTCAAGATATGCTCATTGGCTTTTGGGAAGGAGGGGCGGAGGGGGGGGGGGGAGGGAGAAGTCCAAATTCATTCTTATAAACAGTTCCTATACAAAATTTTTCGACAAAGGTGACCAAACAATTTCAAACCTCTTTTACCACAGACGTTCGATAATGTTTCATCGGTAAGGACGAAATGGCGAGTTTTAAATGTTGTTAAGTGAATTAGTAGAAATTGTTTTAAAGAGCCAATTTGATATCGAAAAAAGCATCGACGCTTTGAAAGTATCTTACCCATTGATAACCCCAGATCAACGAGAAGGAATAAAAAGGTATTTATCCAAAATATTTGTACCCCATTTTCGTAAAAGGTGGCTTGATTGTAGTCGCAACAAAAAAGGGTTTTATAATAAGTATAAGAAGTGGCTTGCTAACACTTATTCCGTAGAACTCGTAGAGTCAAGTAATTCTGCATCGGGTGCTTACAGCACACATTATATGGAAATAGTAGAGCAATCTTTTTCCGCACAGGCTAGCTCTAGCACACTAGATCAACAAGAACCATCTACTTCCACGCAAGCTGGTCGACCTGAAAAGCCTTTTGACGAATGTTCTGATCGAACAAAGCGTCGGAAAATTAAACAAATTCTTGATAGTGTATCGAAAGAACTATTAACTGCTGCATCAAAGAAATACCAAAATGATACTGACTTTTATAGTGCTGAAAAAGCTCTTGCTATACTAATAGATGCCTCCTTATCTAAACATGATTATAACGTTCTAAGACAATCATCAAAGGAACTAGGAAGCAACATTTTCCCGTCCTACGATCAAGTTTTAGAGCAGAAAAAGCTATGCTACTCAACTGAAATTGAAGTATCAGAAAGTCATGCGACAGTTAATATCCAAACGTTGCTGGACCACACAATAAAACGAATTTTTCTCATAAAATTCGAAGTCGAACCAACAGTGTACAAATTTAAACTATTTTGCAAGTGGGAGTGTGATGGGTCTGCTGGTCACAGCCAATATAAGCAGATGTTTGAAAACGAAAAAGAGACCGACGCCAATCTTTTTATGACGACCCTGGTTCCATTGTGTTTAACAACAGATGAAGATACTCTTGTTTGGGAAAATCCAAGACCCTCATCCCTCATCCACACAGTTTTGCAGACCAATTAGATTTCTTTTTGCAAAAGAAACTCCAGATTTAGTTCGACAAGAAGTTGGTAAAATGCATGAAGATATCGAAAAATTGAACGTAACAATACTTACCTACAATAACAAAACAATACACGTAAAACATTGTTTAGTGCTATCCATGATCAATGGAAAAGTTACCCAATATTTGACAAATACGCCATCAATGGCAGTATGCCCAATATGCAAAGCTAAGCCTTCAGAAATGAACAATCTACAACTTTTGGATACTAAAATCATTTATGAGGAATCAATTAAGCTTGGTCTCTCACCACTTCATGCTCGTATAAAATTTATGGAGTGTATTCTTTACATTGCCTACAACATGAGTTTTAAAAAGTGGAAAACTACGCAAGAAACCAAAGAAATAAAACTAAATGCAAAAAAGCAAATCCAAGAAAAATTTAAAAAGGTTTTAGGATTAAATGTCGATGTGGTCCTACAAGGAATGGGCACTTCCAACGATGGTAATACATCTCGAAGATTTTTTAAGGATCCTACTATTACTTCGGAAATTACCAAAGTTGATAGAAATCTAATTCATAGATTTAAAATTATCTTGGATACAATCAATAGTAGTGCTGAAATTGATCCTCTAAAATTTCAAAACTACTGTAGAGAAACCGCAATTTTATATGTTGATTTGTACCCCTGGTACTACATGCCAAACATTGTTCATAAGGTATTGTTTCATGGAGGGGAAGTGATTTCATCATATATGTTACCAATAGGAGCTTTGACCGAAGAAGCCCAAGAAGCCAGAAACAAAGACTTTCGGTGGTACAGACGAGAACACTCGAGAAAAAGTTCAAGGAAAAATACAAATGAAGATGTGTTTAACTTCCTTACTATTTCATCGAACCCTTACATAAATACCTTTCGCGCAAAGCCTAAAACAACCAACAAATTAGAGCTACACGAAGACTAAAAAAAACTATTATATTAATATTGTAATCTTACTTAAATTAATTATTAAAATTAATCATCTTATTAAAATTATATTATTATCATCTTATTAAAATTAAACGAAAATTCATTTAAAATTCATTAAAAAGTATTTAGATGAATATTAATACCATATTTGGCCTTAACATCTTCAATAATAAAATACTGTTAATTAATATGATCTTAAAAAACTGTTGACGGTTAATTTGAAAGTATATGTTCTGTGTATTCATATTTTTGTACGATATTTTGATATTAAACTTGATATTATTCCACAAACTTAAATGTTTAATATTATATAATTATTCCACAATTTTAATGTTAAATGTTTTATAATTATTTCACAAACTTAAATGTTTAAGATTATATAATTCATGTGTTCCAAAATTAGTAAAAAAATATTCACATTAAAAAACTTTGGTTTCAATTAATTTTATAAGCTAAATTGAGAGCAGAAAATATTGAAAATAGGGTAATTTTTTTTTAGCTCAACGTTTCATTTTTAAAAGATTTTGTTAGTGTTTTGGCTTTTTGTGACTACTTGACGTACGATTACGTATTACCATGACCTAAACATACGTATATGCATTTGCACAATACATGTTGATTAAAGCGTTATTCTTTATACGCAATTTTCACATTACATCTTCACATACTATTTTTTTTTTGCATTAACTGTAACTTAAAATCTATAGGTTTTACAAACTTGATTGTGTCCTATATCGACTCAGATGGGTCAAAAACCTACAAAACCGAATTTTTATGCATTTTTGTCAAACCACAAAAAATTAAATTAATTTTGACCGTTTTTCAGCCTTTTCCGACCACTGTGCGCCGTAATTTAGAACCACAGTCAAGTGACGAGCCGACACCTGAGTAGCACCCAACGCAACCGTTAATGGCGACATCGTACACAGGGTTGGGACTTAGGAGCATATTTGGCGTTTGAAAATAATTGACAAGTTTTTTTGCCTCTGCATGATAGGAAGAGAGTTGAGTTTACTTTCGTAGCTCTGGTTCAGGCCAATCGGACCAACAAGAATATTCTCTTTTGATCAAGAAGTGAAAGCTAGTATAGTGATCGCAAGAACAACCTAAACCTACTGTTTAAATAATCCGAAATGGAGAAATTCCCTGAGAATTCCCTGATATTTCCAGAATTAAAAAGTTCCCTTAGAATTCCCTGATTTCCAGGTTCTGTTACCACCCTGTCGGGGTGGTAACAGAACCTGGAAATCAGGGGTCGACTCTTCCTATCATACAGATGCAAAAAACTGTCAATCATTATAAGACAATGCAGCCTCATCGGTGTATATCGTGAATATTACTAGGCAGCAAAATAAGTAAATCAGGAAGCATTATTGGACTGCATATTTTTGGTCAGGTTAAGACGATCCTCTTCTAATGGGGTGCACTGGCCGGTAACCGATATATTTGAAGACATCTTAGTAAAATCAAATCTTAATTCATCTTCAAATTTTAACTATTATATTTATCCCAATCATTAAAATTTATCATTTCAACTTGTTGTTTATTGAAATCGAAGTTTAGTTTTCATCGATATATTCTCGGGAGGGGAGAGAGAGAGAGAAGAAAACGAGTTATGCAGTACAATAGAACTCAAATTATCCGAAGCGGTTGGGACCTAACCACATTCGTGTAATCGGAAATTCGGATAATTGGAGTTAATCAGAAAAAAGTGTGCGAACCATGTTATAAGTTACTAGCAAATTTATACCCGTTCTTCGCACGGAATAAAAAATATAAAATAGATTCCAAATATGTGTACCATATAACCTGCTATAGGATCATAAACTTGTTATTTATCCCGCTCGTTATAAATTATAAAATCCCGTTTCATTGCCTTAAAATTCCAAAATGAAAAATACGCTATAAAATGCACTCATAAATGTCATCACAATTACCTCATAAATACATAAAACCTTTTAGCTCATTTGGCGCGTTTTGGGAAATAATTTGGCGAGAAAATATTTAATAACTACCCACGCCCATTATACAGCTCTAACACAATGACCTTCGAACAACCGACCAGCTTATAAATTATTTATAAAAGAAATTGCCTATTTGGCGAATTTTAGTTAAAAATTTGGCGAGTTTGGCAACGTATTTGGCGAAAAAATAAAGGCATAAAACATTAATAGATCTAGTGCGATGGCCTTTATTAACCCTCATAGTTCCAGTAATAGCTTAACTATACATTTATTGCTTAAATATGCATACATGCAGTTAACTGAAAAATCAATGAAAAATCATCAAATAAACCCACAATAAAATCCGGGAATGAAGACTGGCGGAATTACGTAACTTGAAACATGTCAATTATTTTTCAAATAATGAATTTAGTTTCTGAAAGTAATGGCAAAAGAATAAAATAAACATTTTGAATTTTAAATGTTTTCGTTAAAAGTTTTATTTAATTTTTTCAGCCGATGGCATCAGGAAAGAGAAAAAATGATCGGATTTGAGCGAAAGTGGTGTATTTTTTCCAGAAAATTCGATTTTTCTCTAAAAATGGAACAAATATGAAAAATCTAAGCCTCAGGTGCACACGTTCATACTAAAGGGAATCTATCTTAAAAATTTCGAATTTCTGAGGGCAGTATAAGTATGTCTTTTACGATCCGAAGACAGACACACAGATAGACTCTTTCTTTTATTATTATAGAAGACTCTTTGTTTTATTATTATAGATAACGCGATTCTCTGATCACTTGGTTCCTCAATACAAAACTTATTCCGATTTCTGTAAATCTCGAAATGTTAGGTAGGCTAACCCATAATCCGGAAAGTTTTAAGATCCACGATGTCTGGATTAAAGTTTCTGTATTGCATTGAATTGTGTGTATTGTATATTTTCTAGGTAATTGTAAAATCATGGAATTTTTTGTGAAAGTATCAGGGAAATCATGGAAATATCAGGGAACTTTTTCAAGGAATTTGTAACCACCCTGTTGACGGTGTTTGGAGAAAATGAAACATTTGGTTTTAAATGAAAAATAAAATGAATAATTTTAAATAAAATTTTATTTCCAATACAAAGGACACCAGAATTGGCCTTTTATCACTTTTCTGTTACTATGATAAAACACAAATTAGAATTACTAGAGAAAATAAAAATAATCTAATTAATTAAAATAATAACTTTCGAGCAAACTATGACAGTGGCGGATCCACGGGGGCGCCCCCCCCCCCCTCAAAAAAAATCTTAAAATTCATACTAGATAAAATCGACTTGTAAATTTTTTTTATTTTTATTTTTTACAAATATTTATATTTATACTACAACTCGTTGCATTCTCAACTTAGAACTAGAACATGGAGAAAAAAATATTACGGCTCGGGCGCTTTGGGGAAACAGGTTATTACGCAATGTTAAAAAAACGGAATAAAAACTATCCCCCCCCCTCCCCCTTCGGATTTATTTTTAAGCCAATCGCAATTTTGGCGGGAATAAGATTTTAGATACATTTTTTATGGCGCCGATAAACGACGGCTATCCTGTCAAATAGGAAGGAAGTATAAAAAAAACATAGAAATAAAATATTGACAGATATATTTGAATTCGTTTTCAAGTATAATAGTGCAATTTGTTCGTTAATAAATCAAAGAAATTCCACTATGACTATTTTTTTAATTTCATTTTTAGGGTTTTTATTTTGCTTAATACAAGTGAAATAAGTGTACTATCAGTTAGGAGTTTTTCGCGCTTTTTTCTATCGTAATTTCTACTGTAAAGTATCTGTAGTGAGTATGAATATGAGTATGTTTATTGTCACGCGTCAGACACAAATTAATGTAGTCAATTTAAAATTTTGTCGACAATAGAAATTTTCCAAAGAGCCCTAATAATATATGTTTTGACCATAAAGGTATAAAGACGGTTAACGGAAACCTTAAAGTTATTGCATACTTAAGGGGCTGGGGAGCCCAGTCGGTTAAGGCGTTCGCCTTGTATGCAGAAGGTCCCCGGTTCGGTTCCGGACATCGCCAAAATAACTGCCGACCTATAAATGGCCCGCGCAGCTAAAAATGTCCGACGAATAATACCCCGTGTAGAGGGGGTACACGTTAAATATGCTCCAAAATCCCGACGCTGCGTACGATGTCTACCTTAACGGTTGCGTTGGGTGCCTACTCAGATGTCGGCTCCGTCACCTGACTGTCGTTCTAAATTATGACGCCGGTCGCCAATAGCGCTCGTGTAGCTCTAGTGCGACGATATTTCAAACTAAACTAAACTATAGTATACTTAAAAAGCAAACTACCGATGACGAACGGTGGAGCCAACGTGACCAATATTATAAATTTCATTTAAAAATCGCTCTATAAAAATGTCTAAACATTTGCAGCTGGCGTAATAAATCTTACGGCTTTTGTATAACACTTTAATTTTGTGGGTTTTTTTAAAGCTTGTGTTTTGAAGAAAACGAAAAAACGCGTCGGATCGGTTACAATAAGAAAACGGCAAGTCTGAAAAAATATCGTGTGGCGTCGATTTTTTTTTCATTTGTACTTTTTTTTTATGAGTTGCTTGTTTCGTGCGCGAACAAGATTTTGATTTTTTTACTTGGATTTTTTAAACTGATAACCAAAGAGACCATATTACGGGTGGTTGTTTTTTTCTTTTGGAATAAATGTGGCTTCTAAGCAGGTGACTCAATGCTTCAATCGGAGTTTGTCGCGCCTTTTGTCCCGTATGTCTCAATTACATTTCATAGGAGCAAAATAGATGTCATACGAGTAAGAGTAAGAAGAATAGTTTTTAGGTTTCTTCATCTAATCAATGAGTAAGTTCCAATTTATAACATTTTCTGACATTTTCTGTGCTCAATGATATTAAAATGATTAACAAGATTAATGATAATGCATCAAAACTGCAATTTGTTGCACGATTAACATTTATTTCATTGAGATATATTATGTATTTAATATTTATAATAAGCTTTCTGTTTGTTAATTGCTGTTTAAAATTTAAGTACATGTTTTATAAAAACTAGCTACTATTTTGATATATTTTAACGACATAAATGATTAGGGTTATGTTGAATTATCGTCGCACTAGAGCTATAGGAGGGCTATTGGCGACTGGTTGCCATAGTTGTAGTTATTTAAAATGGATACATAAACTTCTCATGCAAATCAAGGTTTTTTTTTTAATTTAAATAGAATATTTATTAATATTTTAATAATTGCTATTTAATTAAATGTGTTCATTAACTACCAGTATAGTTAAATAATTAAGTTTTGAAATATGTTAAATATACTACTGTTTTTATAAACTAAATAAATGTTAAAATTATTTATACACAAATCATTTTATAATTAAATTTAATAATAGAAGCTTGTCGTTTAATTTCTGTACAACAAATCAGGTGATTTAAATTATCTTAGTTAAATTTTAAATAAAAACATTTCTATAATTATATTTTCCTTTGTTACCCTTAATGGGGTTGTTTCACGGAGGATCTGGCAATAGCTCTGCGGTTTTGTTTTCATGTATCTCAAATTACTTTTGTTCCTGGGGCTTGAGTGGCTACCATGGCGCGTTCGGCAGGTGGTGGATCGCCGAATATCCTGCCCAGTGACAGGACAGCCTCGAATAACCAATAAGAGGTCGCGAACCAACTCCCGTAACCCCGGTGTTATGCGATCCGTGCCTAGGGTGAATGACACAGCGGTGTATGTGTCTTAACGGAGCCTCTAGTATGACTGGCAAACTGCTAGAGTAAGCTGCCTTACCCAGTATCCTCAGGCAATGCTGGGTGGACTGTTTTTCCTGGGGTTTATTTTTGAAAATTTATGGAAATAAACGAACATTTCTGTTTTTACAGGCAACACTTCTAAGGTAGAACCGTCCAAAGACGAGGTAACCGAGAAGACATTCATTGAAGGTGCAGAAATGGATACTTCAAACGAGGTAGAAATGACCTCCACCCAACCGTCAACTTCTGGAGCACAGCAGGAAGCTATTAACAGCATGACTGACACTCTGGAAAAGGTTAAACTTAAAAAACTTTCTGGGGCTCAAAAGAAAAAAATGACCAGAGAAAGGAAAATGGCAGCCGAGACCTGGGTAGATAAACCCAAGGGAAAGGGCAAAAAACGTCAAAGCGACAGGATGGAGCAGGAGGCGGTCAAAAAAGACCTCTAAGAGAGACGGACCCTCGGGTGAAACCTACAGGGAGGCTCTCACGGCGGTAAAAATGGCCATACTCCTAGAGGGACATCCTGAAAAACGCTTCTCAGAGGAACAGGCTACAGACCTGGAACTCATGATTATGACCAAGATAGAGGAAAAGGAGAATCCTGCCCCTACATTTCTATCTTGCAGACTTGACAATGGGGCTCTTATCATCAACTGTGCAGATCTGGAGAGCTCTAAGTGGCTGGAACAGACTGTCAGTGAGTTAAACCCATGGCAAGACCAAACACTTCTAGTGGGTGAGACAAAGAAACTTGTCAGAACCACTAAAGTCATTGCAAAACTTCCAAAAGTTTTCACGAAACTGGATACTAATGTCATCCTGAAAAAAATTGAGACTCAGAACGGGGGGCTAACTTCTACAGAATGGAGCATTCTGAACCTGAAGCGTGAACCCTCGGGTATAACTATAGTCTTCAACATTCCAGAATTGGATGCGGCTACTCTTGGAAGAAGGTGATATAAATTTTATATTGGACTTCACCAAGTTCAAGCCAAAGTCCTGGACAAAACCACAAAGCCTGATGGTGATAAAAGTCCTTCAAGCAAACATCCACCACAGTAGAAGTGGTACAACTAACCTCAGTAAGAAATTTCTTACTGAGGACACACACCTTGCCCTGATTCAAGAACCCTGGCTTGTCAGGGGAAGAATCAGTGGCCTTAAAGGAACTAAGGGTAAGTTAATATACGACTACAATGGTAATGCCAGAACATGTATCCTCGTAAACAAAAATATTGAAGTCTTACCTCTAACTGAATTCATCAACAGGGACCTCACAGCTGTGAAGATCAGACTCAACATAGATGGGAGTGACAGAGAAATTATATTTTGCTCTGTTTACTTGCCCTATGAAGAGAAGAATCCACCTAACCCAATCCTGCACAAGTTTTTAAAATTCTGTACAGAGAACAAATTGCAGGCAGTCCTAGGACTAGACTGCAATGCACATCACGTTGTTTGGGGTAGTACAGACACAAACAAAAGAGGTGAGTGTCTTTTAGAATTCATTCTTAAGTATAACCTCGATATTCTAAATAAGGGCAACAATCCGACTTTTATTACCTCTAACAGAGCTGAGGTAATTGACATTACTATTTCTACTCAGTTATTGAGTAAAAACATTAACAAATGGAAAGTCGATGGTAGACCGTCAGGCTCCGACCATCAAAATATCCAATTTGAAATCAACTCTAATGTTAAAATTGACCGAAGGTTCAGAGATCCCTTGAATACGAACTGGGAGAAATTCCAGGAAGAAATTAAGGGACTGACTGAGCTGGGGGGGGAAACCAATAAGAGACACCTATGATCTAGAAATTACAGCAGAACTGCTGCAAAATAATATCCTAGATTCATACAACAACAACTGCCCAATTCGTAATAATAGAACAAAACATCAAATCACTTGGTGGAACGACTCTTTAGAAACCGAAAAAGCAGAGGTTAGGAAGCTTTTTAACAAAGCTAAGAAGAAGGGTGAATGGGATAACTACAAAAAGCCCTCACCAATTATAACAAAAATGTTAGAAAAAGCAAACAAGACTCGTGGAGAAAGTTCTGTGAAGAGATAGAATCTATCTCTGAAGGATCTCGACTCCAAAAAATCCTTAAAAGGGAAGAACCAATCATGGTTGGCACCTTAAAGGACGAGTATGGTAACTTTGCTTGTACTGGGAAAGAAGTTATGGAAATCATGGCCAAAACTCACTTTCCAGGATCAAGGGATATACATGATGATGATGGTCCACACTTCATTGGCTCAATTAAAAGAGTCGGTAGAAGTCAGTGGGCCTATGCTAAGAATGTCCTTAACCAAGATAGTGTAAGATGGGCCATAAGCTCTTTTAAACCCTCAAAAGCCCTGGACCTGATGGAATAATGCCCATTATGATACAGAAGGCAGAGGAATCAGTTATCCCAGTGCTGACTAGAATCTATAGAGCTAGTCTCGCCCTGGGACACATCCCCAAGATATGGCAGAAGAGTAGGGTTGTTTTCATCCCCAAACCTGGCAAAAACAGCTATGACCAGGCAAAATCCTTCAGACCAATCAGTCTTTCTTCATTCTTTTTAAAAATTATGGAAAAGATCATTGATAAGCACATTAGGGATTACTTGGGTAATAATAGTCCCTTGCATGACCTGCAGTTTGCCTATCAACCCGGAAAATCTACAGAGACGGCACTTCACCATCTGATCACCAAAATTGAGGACTCTCTGGAAAGAAAGGAGATTGCTCTCGCAACTTTCCTTGACATACAGGGGGCCTTCGATAACACCCCACATCCATCCATCCTTAGTGCTGTAAGGAATGCAGGGATAAACCATATACTCTGTACATGGGTCGATAACCTGCTATCGGATCGAACTATTCAAATGAACGTCTTTGACGAGTCACTTGAAAAAAAAGCTACAAGAGGTTGCCCACAAGGGGGTGTTTTATCACCATTACTTTGGAACCTGGTGGCTGATAGCCTCATAAAACATCTTAATAACGCAGGCTACTATACGCAAGGCTATGCAGATGACATTGTCATTCTCATCCTTGGTAAAGATTTTAACATAACTTGTCCACTTATGCAAAATGCACTAAGTTATGTAAGTAAGTGGTGCATAGAAAGGGATCTTAACATTAGTCCGCAGAAAACCAATCTTGTACCATTCACTCGCAAAAGAAAATGGGAAGGCTTTGTTATTCCTAAACTTTTGAATGTTGAAATCAATGTGACTTCTGAAGTGAAGTATTTAGGCATATATCTTGACCAAAAGCTCACATGGAACAAACATGTTGACTACATTATAAACCGAGCAAAGAAATGCTTTATGACATGCAGACGTATGCTGGGAAAAAATTGGAGTTTGAAGCCAAAAATAATGTTTTGGATGTATACCGCAATTATCAGACCTATTGTCACTTATGCCTCTGTGATCTGGTGGTGCAAAGTGGAACAGAAAACTGTGAAGGACAAGCTAGGAAGTCTGCAAAGAATGGCCTGCATGTGTATCACAGGTGCAATGTCCTCAGCACCCACCAGAGCATTAGAGATAATATTAGATCTGACTCCTTTAGACATCTTCATCTGCAGTACCGCAAGGAAGACTGCCTACAGAATGATGCTGAAAAAACAATGGTATGAGAAGCCCACGGCTATAGGTCATATCAGTATCACAAAGAAAATTCATAATTCCACCCTCCTGATGCCCTCGGACATCATGGAAAGAACTTACGTGTTTGAAAGACCATTTGAAATGGTCATTCCCACCAGGGAAGAATGGAATGATTACACGTTTAATCAAACAAACAACGATGTTATCTGGTTTACAGATGGGTCGAAGAAAGATAACCTTTCAGGACTGGGAGTACATGGTACATCACCGAGAATAAACCTCTTCAGAGGTCTTGGGAAGTATGCCACAGTCTTCCAGGCGGAGGTTCTAGCCATCATTGACTGTCTACAGATAAATATCAGAAAAGGCTACATAGGTAAGCGGATTCTCATTTATAGTGACAGTCAAGCAGCCCTAAAAGCACTCAAGTCATTCCAAATTAACTCCAAGGTTGTTATGGAATGTAGAAACCTTCTAGAAGAACTGGCAATCAATAACAAGATAACTCTTGTATGGGTGCCAGGACACAAAGGCATCGAAGGAAACGAAAGGGCTGACGAACTTGCTAGACAGGGATCGTCCTTCAACCCAATAGGGGCAGAACCCTACTGTGGCATCAATTTGAAGACCGCGGGAGGTGTTCTCCTTAAGTGGGAAAAACAAGAAATGAACAAAGAGTGGATCAACTCCCCAGGACAAAAACACTCTAAAAGCATGATCAAAGGATCATCAGCAAAAATTGCCTCTGAAATTCTTAGATACCCAAAACTGAAGATACAAATAATTGTGGGCTTTATCACAGGGCACTATCATTTCAGAAAACATCTTCATACGATGGGACTTCTTCAACAAGAACCTACATGTAGAAAATGTCATAACAAAGAGGGCACATCACATCATATTTGAATGTGATGCCCTTGCCCATACTCGATTGATAACCTTAGGTATCATTAATGATAAAGAGTTACACCTTAGCTCTATCAGGGACCTGGCTGACTTTATCACTAAAGTAGGAGACCCTAACAAATGGAGCTAAGGAACTTTTTGGGTCTGGGGTATGGTACAAAATGCTACCCAAAAGCAGAGGTGCCACATATCGGACAAACCCAAATTAAAAGAAGAAGAAGAATTACTTTTGTTGCTATTCGAAATTGAGTTTTCTAAGTTTTGTTATTTTTTTAAATTACAACTGCTTGCTGTACCGTTGGTTGTTTTAATCATTTATCACGGAAAACTTGCATTGAAAGAAGTTGGAATTTAAAAAAATTAACAACTAAAATATTATCTTCGGAAACTCACTCCCGAAAACCAAAACAACAGTAATTCGAGAGACATGAAAACAAAACCGCAGAGCTATTGCCACATCCTCCGTGAAACAACCCCATTTTTATTCAAAAAATAAGACATTAATTATCTATTAAATAATACAAATATGAGTTATGTAAAATACAAACTAATTAATGTTTATAAAAAGTAATTAGTAATACATACTAAATTAATTAAAAGTTATGAAAAAAATAATTTAATTAAAAATAATTATAATTAAAAATAATTGTAATTAAAAATTATGTAATTAAAAATAATTGTAATTTAACATAATTGTAATTAAAAATAATTGTAATTAAAAATTATTGTAATTAAAAATAATTGTAATTAAAAATAATTGTAATTAAAAATAATTTTAACTAAAAATAATTTTTATTTATTATAAGTCCCCCCCCCCCCTTAAATTGTCACCCTGGATCCGCCCTTGGTCTATGAGAGATTTAAACATAAGAAAATTTGAACGTTGTAGATCATCTTTTGTTCTATGAAAGGAAATAAAAGATTTTTACGAAAAAAAACTTTTGAAATTTGATCATTTCCAAGAAATTTTGTATGATAGAATGAAACTTTTAAAAAAGTAAAAATCTATTAGAAAAGTTCATAATTTATTATTTAATCGTAAATAATAGCACTAAAATTTTTTTTAACTTACCTTCCAATACATTATGGATGGTATTTCCAAGTCTTTCTTTTAGTGGAAGTGTAAAATTAAAACTCTTGATTTGATTTTTGACGATAAAACGATACTAAATGTGAAAACGATAATAAATGTTGAAAACGATAATAAATGTAGAAACGAAAATTAATATATTCGACGATTGTTTTCTGCGAAGGGCCATCTACCGCCATCATCAGTATTGGTTGCAGAAGTAGATATGTGTTAACACTAGATCGCTGCTTTCAGTTACATTTAATTAAAAAATTAAATTTAATTTTTAAAAAATTGACTTTGGCGGTCAAGTTTATAAAAGCCGCCAAATGACGTCATTTTTCTTTACTGCGTATGCCCTGGAGGCCAAAAAACCTGGTCGCACTTTTTGAGATCCTTTGCCATTGGAGCGAGACACGGCTGGCAATAAGCTGTCAGGAGTAGCAATTATTTTCGCCGAAAGAGCGAATAATCTTTGTTCATTTCCCAACTTCCCTTTCATACCATTAGATTGTCGGCCTTATATGTTAAAGTTCTTGTGAGAACCTCGCATAATATTTGACATATTTTTTTGTTTTTTTTAATATTTAAATGATAGGAAAGTGCAAATCAATTACCAGCTCAGGTGTATCACACATCAGTTAAAAGTGTTAAAGTACAAGCTGTTTTTTTTATGAAGATCTTAAAACGTGACCTACAGAACCGAAATTGACAAATAATTCGATACATCCAGAAGAAATCAATATTTCATTACTAATCTGTACCATTAATGGGTGACTGCTTATCTCTTTGTCTACCCGTCTGTCTAAAATCTATCTCCGTTTGAACAACGAAGCGTAGAGACATAGAAACTAGAAAGTACGAGTAGGCGGACATCTTCAGCATGTGAATGCCTACGTTTCCATTTTTTCTTCAATTCCCTTGAATTATAAAAGAGGAAAGTAGGGTAATAAGAAATGTTTTCCATTTTTTTTTTGAGAATTTCGAATTGTTTATTTGTTTTATTTCACTCTGGGGTTAGGGTCTTCTAAATACAAACATAGGTCGGTATTGGTCTCGATAACATCGACCAACAAAACATAAGTTTAAAAAAAGATTTTTTAATACATATTAATCGAGTCACTATAATATCTGTTAACCCTATGAGCTCTTGATCACACGATAGCATGCATTGACTTTTATACGTTAATCAATCGATTAATTTGCAAAATGCAGACGTTTTTGAACGTAAAATAACCCAACGAAAACTTCATTGGCATAGCCCACTAGGCCATTTGCGATCGACCGTAATTTTACCAAAATAACGATCTTGTTGCCAAACCGCCGGCGGTTTCCTTCGGCGGTTTGCCAACCGGTGACTCTAAGTACATAGTAGAGATGGTAACGAAGGGGAAAATGGCTGTTTCGGTAAGCATTTTTTTAGTTTTAAATTGATACATCACTGCAATATCTGCAATACACAATAATTTCATACATCTTTATTAATAAGTCTTTCAACACTGCAATATCTATAAAAGAAAAGGTCGTGGTCTACGACGAAGGACTGCAGCAATGCCGAAAAAAATGATTGAAAAACAGATGACGAACAGGGAGCTGACGAAGATACTTCGATTAGTCGACCAGCCGGTTGTACCTAATATGGAGAAGGAAAAGAGACATCAGTAAGAATAAAGGCATTAAAAATGTACAATATGGCTGATATCTAAATAACCACACAAAAAATTTCTTTCAAATTCCAAACAAATTTCCATTCAAAATTCCTTCTTTTTTTCCCCTTTTCCTTCAGTACAAATAATGACATTAAAAATGTACTATATGGTGTGAGCGTCTGATACCGAAATAACCACACAAAAAATTTCTTTCAAATTCCAAACAAATTTCCATTCAAAATTCCTTCTTTTTTCCCCCTTTTCCTTCAGTACAAATAATGACATTAAAAATGTACTATATGGTGTGAGTGCCTGATACCGAAATAACATCACACAAAAATTTCTTTCAAATTCCAAACAAAATTCAATTTGAGTTGGGGGGGCGAGAGGGGTTGGCGAGCGACAGCGAGCAGGGGGCGGAGCCCCCTAGTGGCATTAAAAATTTACTAGATGGCTTGAGCGTCTGATACCTAACCTACCACACAAAATTCATTTTTTATAGATACATAAGTATATAGAGATATTCATTTTAGGTCAAACCCTTGCCTACGTGTTACGATTGCAATGTTTATTAAGGAGTGGCTGGCAAATATTTATAAGAATATGGCGGAAGAACAAAATACCATTTATCTCATTTTAGTCAGTGTAACTTGCTACAATTTGCCAGCTTGCATTTAATACAAATACAAAAATTGTTGACTAACAACAGGCCAGATGTCCAGCAAGCTTGGTGCAAATGGATGGGAGGGTGGGTTGTCAAAATCGTTTTAGAATTTGAATTCTTATACTTATAACGGTCCAGTCGCCTGCTATACCGGTTATTATTATTGGTGAATGGTGAATGATAGAAGAGCTTACACTTTTTGTTTCTGCCCACCTAAGTAAGGATAGGATGCATTCAAAGGGCGGCTTTATATAGCAGTCAACTTACATAAAGCAGTCCCTTAAAGCAGTTTCGCGTGTTCAAAACAAAACAAATAGTTTTTCTCTCCCGTTTATTTGTATGTTATTTTTTCAATCTTATTTTGTCGCCGACTCACGCGATCAGAAATCAACCGAAAGTCAAAGTAGTTTCCTTCTTCTCATATCCTTACCATTTCTTTGTCCATTCGAAGTGGATGTTTCCAGCACAACTTCTCCACTCCTTCCCATTTTGTTCCTGGCGAACACTCGCACTTCGAACACCGTCCCTTCCGGCAGGCCCGTCACGGAGAAAACAGGGCGAGGGGACACCAGAGACAATTCGGCCGAGTGGGCCTTCTTCGGAGATGTCCGAAAATGGAATACTTGTGCCGCCCCGCCGTCATATCCCAGCTCGCAAGTCACCATAAAGGATGTCCTGGTTCGGTTTGTTGCGCGACAGTTCTTGGGAGGGTTGGGAACTTCTGAAATGAAAGAATTATACGATCGATACAGTATATATGCGTGACACTTTGCCGCGTCGCGTTAAAAGTGTTAAAACAACACTAAAATAGTATATCATTCTTTTCTTCTTTAGAAGTGGTTTTTTGAATGTGTAACTGGCATTTATTGATGAAACTGGCAAAGTGTTCAATTAGGAACATGTTTCGTATAAACTGTGAACCATTCTCAATGTCGCCTTTATTTCACAGTGTTAGAAGTATATCAGAAAATGCCAACTGTGTTGTGTGCTACTAGCAAGCATTTGAAAAGAAATTAATTACATAAATTTTACTGCATATATAAACTACATATGAAATAAAATTTTAGGAGTATACGGAAATACTTAATATGTTTATCATTATAATCTGTGTGACGTGCACACGGAATGTTCTCAGTAATAGTAAAAGCCAACATGCACCTCTCCACCACACTTTATTCGCATAACTTATGTCCGTCACATCTCGCTACATCGCCAGCACCAAGTTAAATGTATCTCGTTAGTTCATTACACATCCATTCTACCAAGTATTTCTCTGTCTTCAACTTGTTCTTGGATTCCTTTGCCAGGTATACCCTTATCAGGAACCCATTCTCGATGTAGAACTCTCATTTCCTAACTACTAAACTATTTTTAAACCTACCTGGTTTGAAAACCGTAAAAGTACATGGCACATGTTGCTCCCCCGCCGAGTTGTTGGCCCAGCAGAAGAGTGCTCCCAGGTGTGATTCCTCCACGGGTGTGTACGAGGCAACGCTTCTTAATCCTCTGGAACTAAAATCCAGGGCCGTCGTGCGGGCGGGGGAAGAAACACCCCAGTGGAAAGTCACATCTTGCGGTTCAGCCTCCACTTCGCATTTCACGCTGAGGGTTTCGCCCAGTTGTGCTCCGTATGATACACGTTGGCCCGAACGGCATATAGGCCGATCTGCATCAAATAAAAAAAATTGAATACAATGCGAAGTGACTGTCGGTTGGATTAGCATTTAAATCACTTATTTAGAAAAGTCAAAAATCGCATACCATATTTTTAAGGAAAATCATTGCTTGTTAAACAATGTAATTTTTTTAGGACGTGGAAGTTTTTAGAATTTGTAGTAGTTTCATGTTTCAATTTGAAGTTTATTTCAGTTTTAATGTAATAGTTTTAACTGCAATTGATTTGGGGAAGTATTTATTTTTTTATTGGAAGGATTTCTGATTAATTGATCCAGTATATTGCTTAAACTTCAATTAAAAAATAATTAATCTACAGAAAACTTATCCTTCATTAGTTTAAAAAATATATATTTAAAATCCAACTTTGTTCATACGAGTAAATACAGAATAGAAACCATTTGTAACACAGACTTACTACCTGATATTTTATTCTGAAAAATGTATCATGTTGTAGGATGAAAATCAGCTTCAGATAACTAACAATTCAAAAGTAAGTTTATAACTTCCAGCCAAACAGATTCGCCTTATTATATTATGAAATTAAATGTAATTACGTCTGACAGCCAGCCACAACGAACTACTCTCTCCAACTCCCTCACTGTTATTAGCTTTACATCTGTAACTCCCTTTATGCCATGGCTGCAATCTCTCTAGAACCAAGGTTTGTGGTCCGTCCATAGGGAAAAGCTTGGTGTCTGGCGGCACGGAGGTCTCTTGGACGAAGATCCAGTGAACTTGGCCCACGGGAGGGTTGGACATCACATTGCAAATCAAAGCCACGGTGTCGCCTTCAGAAATAGAGCTGCTGGAATAGGTTTTCAGGCTCAGCAATACCTTTGGGGGAACTATGTAGAAAAAGATCGTGATTGTTTCATTCATTAATGTTTTCATGCATAAAAATTGAAATTTTAATTTTTTTCCAAGTTCCTCATAAACTATTACGAGCAATGTAAAATGTTTTTGACGACTTGAAAAGCGTGTTAAGGCACACATTTTTGCACAAAATTATAGTCTCTAATGTAACAACTTTGCAGTACGCTTATCTTAAAAATTCATAATAATGAGATATGAGTATTTAAAGAAAACTAGGGGGCACGCCCCCTTCTCGCTATCGCTCGCCACCCCCTTTGGAGGCTCGGCTCGCTTCGCTCGCTCACCTTTCATTGAAATATTTTAGTCTAACCTTAAAGGTTAATCTTAAGGAACATGTCCGGCAATTTTTTTTTTTGCCAAATTCGTATTATGGCAGCCATTGGCTACAAACATCGCCAAAGATTGTATTTTAAGCGAATAACTATTCATATTAATATATTTGAAATACTATTAATCATTAATTATTAAAATAACTCGTTTCTTAAAATATTTTTTGTGTTTTGTGAGCATTGTTTTTGAACTTGCAGCAAACTGTTGAGTTCTGATTTTCTGATTTTAAAATATCCCTACGATCTACGATCGCAAATGCCACGATAATTTTTAATAAGGAAATCTTTTACGTTCTCTCAGCAGACATGTTCAGTTTTGAGCAGCATTTTTAGTAACTATTTGTTGTCATTTCACAGACTTGGCAAACGCACGGTTTTGTTGTCATTTTGACTTGGCGACATTTTTCGACTGGCGCCAAATCCGGACACGGTCTTTTAGGTTAACCGCCTTTAGTATCCTTTTAAAAAAAATAATTACGAATTAATGCTTATAAATAAATGGTTATTATTGAGAAAATATTTCGCTGCTTGACTAAGATCCGTTTGTAAATAAATTGGAAACCGTAGTAGCCGTCAACGCTTAGAACCTATATTTAAAACCAATTTGAATTTTTCCTATTTTATTAACATTTGTGTTTGGTAGTTGAGTCAATCGAAACTATAATTTAAATTTTCAAACATTAAACGTCAATAATATTATGCATGTTTAAATTTAAACTTACTGATTCTGCACACAATATTTATGGTTGTTTTTCATTTTTTGGCCTTGTTGCAGCCATTCCCGAAATTGTCAATCCTTGTGTTATTTCGTAGTGCTTTTCTCAAAAAAATACATGCAATGTTTTTCTGCCGTCTCGAACTATTTTTTGTGCATAATATTTATAGTTATTTTTCCCTTTTTCAAGCCATTCCTGAAGAAACACTTTTTTATTGTTTTCAGTCAGCCATTTTGAATTTAGTAGTATTTTTGTTCATTTCGATTGTTGCCATTCCAGAGATAGAAATATAAGGAAATTTGGGCGCCGTATAAGAGTATCTATAATAATAAAAGAAAGAGTCTGTGTGTCTGTTTGTCTTCGGATCGTAAAAGACCTACTTATACTGCCCTCAGAAATTCGAAATTTTTAAGATAGATTCCCTTTAATACCAACGTGTGCACCTGAGGCTTAGTTTTTTCATATTTGTTCCATTTTTAGAGAAAAATCTAATTTTCTGAAAAAAATACACCACTTTCGCTCACAACCGATCATTTTTTCTCTTTCCTGATGCCATCAGCTGAAAAAATTAAATAAAACTTTTAACGAAAACATTTAAAATTCAAAATATTTATTTTATTCTTTTGCCATTACTTTCAGAAATTAAATTCATTATTTGAAAAATAATTCACATGTTTCAAGTGACGTAATTCCGCCAGTCTTCATTCCCGGATTTTATTGTGGGTTTATTTGATGATTTTTTTCATTGATTTTTTCTGTTGACTGCATGTATGCATATTTAAGCAATAAATGTATAGTTAAGCTATTACTGAACTATGATGGTTAATAAAGGCCATCCCACTAGAGCAATTAGTGTTTTATGTCTTTATTTTTTCGCCAAATACGTTGCCAAACTCGCCAAATTATTAACTAAATTTCGCCAAATAGGCAATTTCTTTTATAAATAATTTATAAGCTGCAACCGACCAGATTATAAATTATTTATAAAAGAAACTGCCCATTGGGCGAGTTTTAGTTAATAATGTGGCGAGTTTGGCAACGTATTTGGCGAAACAAAAACATAAAACACTAATATGCAGCTCTAGTGCGATGGCCTTTATTAACCATCATAGTTCAGTAATAGCTTAACTATACATTTATTGCTTAAATATGCATACATGCAGTCAACAGAAAAAACAATGAAAAAATCATCAAATAAACCCACAATAAAATCCGGGAATGGAGACTGGCGGAATTACGTCACTTGAACATGTCAATTATTTTTCAAATAATGAAATTAGTTTCTGAAAGTAATGGCAACAGAATAAAATAAACATTTTCAATTTTAAATGTTTTCGTTAAAAGTTTTATTTAATTTTTTCAGCCGATGGCATCAGGAAAGTAAAAAAAGATCGGATTTGAGCCAAAGGTGTAGTTTTTTCAGAAAATTCGAATAAAAACGTTCGAAAACGATAGAAGGAATGGTCTGATTCGAAAAATTCTTAGCCTATGTTTGTTCCGGAGATGAGATGAATTTCTATGCCAAATTTCGTGACGATCTGTTGCGTGGTTCTTTAGATGATGATAATGGTGGGGGAGCTGGATTCTGCATCGACAAGACGCGTGCTTATTCCAGTCTTCTTCTTAGTAATGATTGAGCGTTCGAGCTCAGGTGCTAATTGGTGGTTCTAACAGTGGTTCTTTAGATCTCGTGTCTTATACAAACAAACAAACGGAAGTTGCCTTTTATGTATATAGATTGATAAGCTGGTCGGTTGTTCGAAGGTCATTGTGTTAGAGCTGTATAATGGGTGTGGGTAGCTATATCTATTTTCTCGCCAAATTATTTCCCAAATCGTGCCAAATGAGCTAAAAGGTTTTATGTATTTATGAGGGAATTGTGATGACATTTATGAGTGCATTTTATAGCGTATTTTTCATTTTGGAATTTTAAGGCAATGAAATTGGATTTTATAATTTATAACGAGCGGAAACAATAATAAGTTTATGATCCTATAGCAGGGTATATGGTACACATATTTGGAATCTATTTGATATTTTTTTTATTCCGTGCGAAGAACGGGTATAAATTTGCTAGTTATATATATAGATAACATAATCCATTAATGTGTTACTATATGGTTTATAAAATCTTTATTTTTTGATTAAAGAAAACACAACTTTTGGGTTCCTTGACAAACTGTCTGAAATATATTTCATACAAATTTAACGCAAAAAAATATTTTATAAGAAGTTATGAGTACAATTATTAATTTCTTCTACACTTTTTGCAGGATATATAAGCGATATATAGGCGAAAATCTCATACCTATGAATTAACATACAGCTATTTTGAGGAGTTATTCTTCACTAATTAAAATCTTCTCCTCCAAAAGGAGAAAAAGATAAGGGGGCGTTCATAAATTGAGTAAAGCTAAAAACTTACGAATGTACGATGTATATAGACTTGTATTTGGAGGGCGCAACAGTAATTATTTACGTTCGACTCCCACATCTTTTTTCCTCACACATACACAATCATCCTTCACAAAAACAAAAACAGTTCCAACTCACAGGTAACATTCAGTACTGTCTTGTCCGACACAGCAACTCCAGGCATTACTGGATTCTCAGCCCTACAGGTGACCACAAGTCCATGGTCCGAGGCAGGAGGATACAGGCGGATTGTGCTGTCTGTAGAGCCATCTGGGCCAAGCCTGGAGCTTGTGGACACGTTGCTGACAAAGCGGTGGTTCGCGGTCCACCAGGTGATATCGGCTGGGGGTCGCGATCCCCAACTGCGACAGTGTAGTTCCAGTACAGTCCCGGCTCTGGTGTGTTCGTGGGCAGGAGTTATGCGGACTCCAAGGGGTTTCACTGTTGGGATAAGGTGGATTGGTGTTAGGGTGAGGGTGATTTCAAAAAGAAACTTTTTTTTTAATGTTAAAAGACTGGGTGTGTGTCATACTATTTACTGAATTGGGAACGTGGTTTGCCTATTCACATACGTGTTACATAAGGATTGCAAAAACTATGTGTGGTAGACATTATTCAGGTTTGTGCTGGTCAGAGACCGCTTATAACCCTCGTCAAGTAGACAGACACATTCCACACACAACATAGTGGATCCATTATTTTAGAGACAGAGGCAACTAGAGGATCCAGAATGACTTGTCACCCCAGAGTATTGATTTGGTATGGGAACATGGAGGACTTGTGACACGACGATTAACGTGCACATCACATTAGCGTACACGGGGTTTCGGAAGGCAGGGGACTCGAACTCGCAACTTAGGATGCTCCAAGACCTTACCGACAGCTATCCGCCTAAAAACTTATGTATACCTAGCTTGTTTCAATGCTCAGCTTTATCATCGTTTTTTACACCTATAGTGCGCACACTATATATTTTTAAAAAAAATCGATTTTTTGTTGCATATTTCAATAGTCTATACCTTAGAACTAAAGGAGTATAGTTTATGAATTTTGAATGTTTATTAAATTTAAAAAAGTTAAGATTTTATTGAGTTTTTTTAAACATATATATTTTGCGAAATAAACAGTTTAAACTGAAGTAAATTATAAAAATGTTATAGAATAGGAGATGATACTTTAATGATTGCTATTTACAAAGGGTCCCTTAATATAACAAAAAAAAGATATTTTAAAAATTATGTTTATAAAAACATGATTGTGTAGGATTGTTGCGTCGTAACTAAGAAAAAATGGGCAAAAACTACATTTAAGGAAAAGAGAAAAATCAATTTACTTTTATTGCTTAAATCTAAAAAAATGAATGATCACGAGTGCTTTTCTATGAAGCTTGTCACTTATCGAACAGTATTTGTGTTTGAAATGCCCTAAATAGCTTGTAGATATGATCAAATATATTTAGGGTTGCAAATTATTCTTCCTGCAATTTCTTAAAATTAAAATCCATAAATAATGCACTAATGCTACATTTAAGTTTGGGTCATCTAATATTTAACTCCCATTCTATTAAATATTTAAGACATACGAAAGAGATCAAGCTGCACCGAGGTAATAAGCGACGGCTCGCCGCTCGAGTTGTGGTTCCTGACCGCCAGACATGAGAGAGTCTCCATCCACTGGCTCCGATGTAGGCTTCGCAGCAGGTAGTCATTGCGAATGCGACCGTTTGGTGAAGCCTTGAAGGTGGAGTCCACTGTGCGACCCTGGATACGCCAAAGTACTTGAACAGGTCCCGATTCGACTGTAGAAATTTTAATAAAGTAGTTTTTAAAATTAATTTTTTCTGAATTTCCAAGTTGTATTTAGAGCAAAAATATCAATTTCACTTTAGTACCCATAGACGCAGAAAAATGAACGAGTTGTGTCATTAAACACAACGAGTCAGTTAATTGTACACCGTTGACTAATTTACATGAGTCAAACCAAGTTAGTCAAGCTACTCGTTAGATGAATCAATTTGCTTGAAGGAAAAAATCACGTGATTTCCAAGGGCGTGTCCATCATGGCGTAATACTTTGAAGAGGGAAATTTGTAACGCGTCAATGTAATATTCAGATGAAATTTTTAAGTTAAAATCAAAAAGTCAAACTTCCTAAACACTGAGGCAAGTTTCGAACGTGTCATCTCTCGGTTACAAGACTCGTCGCTTTACCCACTACTCAACGCCAGCTTGCCAGAATCTCCAAACCAGCCAAAATCTTTGACAATATCCGAAAAACAAATCTCTATGGAATTAGTTGTGCATTCGTGTCATTTGTCTCATCTAACCAGTCAGTTTTCTGAAAGCTGACTTACATGACACATATTTTTTTGTATCTGAGTCATTTGACTATAGAACCAATTTTGGTACGTTTCAAATTACCTGGCAACTGAGTCATCTGAGCATTTTTAATGTTATTTGATTCATTAAACTTTCAGTTAGTAACATTAGCTTTAATTGAATATTTTTTTAAAATTATTTCACATAAAACTAAATATGTCATATTCTCCCTATTCTTCTTGTTAAATATTAATTGATGTTAAACAGCGTCTGTAAAGAAATGTCAGAAAGAAAGTAACTACATTCGTTTATTCATTCATTCAATTTATTTATTCATTCATTTTCATTCAGTTTATTCATTAATTCATTCATGTATGTATTCATTCATTCTTTCATTCATGTATGTATGCATGTAGGCGTGTATGCATGCATTCATTTATTTATTTATTTAGACGACAAATCAGAACATAGAACAAGAACCAAAATTACACAAAAAGTGAGAAAATATCAATTTTAAAATTAGAAAAATCATCAAAAAATCTCTCTCTTTTGGCTGGAGTCTAGAGAGAACAAAATAAATGCGTCATTGCCGGGAATATTTTGTGAGAACAAAAAAATAGTTCTTACTTCCCGTGAGCTCGCACGTAAGTTCTAGGTCAGAACCTTCATTATAAGGACCCACCACGTCACCTAGCACAGTGTCTCCATTATATATCACGAGTTTAGGAGTGGGTGCTAAATGAAAAAAAATAAGGAAATATTTATATTATAAAGATATTTAATCTTCAAATAATATATTATTTGTTTAGAATGATTTTGTTTGTTTAGAACTTTCCCTGGGTCACTTAAAAAGGGTTGAGATCGGGGTCTCCAAACTGAAGTAATAATCCAATTAAGGAAAAATAATTTTCTAATCATTATTACTCAAGCCGTATTGAATTTATATCTTTACTAAAGTTTTTTTTTGTTTTCAATTACCTAAAATGAAATATACGGTAATGAAAGTATTGCGGTCAAAAATCCGAAATGGAGATTTTGTGTTTTCTATACGTTTCGGAAGGTGCTGATTCCTAAAAATTTGAAATTATTTCGAATAGTTTATTGTAAAATTATGCCTTAAAATAAAAAAAAAATTCAAACCAATTTTAAAAATTGGAATAATATAAATATTTAAACCAGCGTCATTTGTCAAATAAAAAACCTTTTGTAAAAATATTCAATACAGCTGGAATAATAAAGCTTAGAACTTCTGGCGTCATCCCCCCTTAAAAGTCGTAAACATCTCATAACATATTATGACAACAATAATAATTCACCAGCACAATGTTTATAATCAAATTGATTTTTTTCTGCCCTAAAAAGAGAGTAAAATGACATTTGGGTGATGGAGGAAAGACAAGAAGCTACAATTCTATGTTGAACCATAGTGACATTTTTTTATATAATTTTATTTTTTACTTTTTAAATGGTTCACCTCAGGACTTCAGCATAGTATATTTTTAAGATAGCTACATAGATTTTTCAGAACTGTTTTATAAGTCTTAATGATCTTGTTGAATAAAATATTGTTATGATTGTTGAATGGCACTGCATCAAAATCTCTTTTTTTCAAAATGTCTACTAAATTCGGCCTTTTTTTCAAGTAATGCCTAAAGCTAATCAGGTTTGAACTATAAAGATTCTCGTTCCAATGACATTTTAACTAACTGATCTTCTTCCTTCAGACAACGATTATTGACGTTTTGGTTTGGCAAGAGCTTTGCAAACGACGCTGTGGTCCAAAATAGGGATCTTATTTGCTCGATACAGGTCTCCCGTGTATTGTAACCGGAAGGGGTATTGGTAAAATTAATAGGGAGCAATGACATTGTTGTTTGATTCCAAATATCAAACCGTCATTACCCACCTTTAACATGCAGCTCAACTGTAGAAGTCCTGGTCAGTGATCTATACGAATCTACCCTGCACACGAACATCCCAGAATCTTCTCTTGATTCCACCTCCAAGTATAGCACTCGGTCGCTGACATTGAAGACAGCCCTGTGTCCTAGAGTAGACAGCCTCCTGTGCCTGCCCTGGTCTATGTCCTGGGATGTCCGTCCGTCCACCATGTAAAAAGGGGCGACCTGATCGTCCTTGTACCAGAATGCTGCCAGGGATCGGTCCGAAGGATCCTTGTGGGGTAGAAGGGCAGAACAGGGCAGGCCGGCGGTGGTACCGGGGCAGGCTTCGATGCGTAGGGTTTCTGATGGGAAGGCAATTACTTATTCATTATATGTTTATAATTAACTTGTCCGGTCTCTTACACCATTACCAGTGGTGGTATTAAGCTTTCTGAAAAGCAAATCCCCGGTTCTCCATTTGTGAAATGCTCCAAACAATATTTGTATACTCTATACCTATTCTATTTACAGGATTTTATAAGCTTTCGCATGACTGGGAGCCAAAGAGCGAAAGGCCCGCACGTTATTGTTGGTGGTATAACAGCGGTAATGACTAAAAATTAAATTTCCATGCTAATTTGAAAGTTAGTTCGTCGATAGACAGATGTCCTACCGAAAATACAGCACACTGGCAAAAAGATAGGTCTCTAAATGTTATAGAGCTTTCTAACAAAAAAAAGAATATCTTTAAGATCTGACGGATAGAACCGTTTTTGGATGAGGGGTCTAGACGACAATGAATCACAATAAAATAATTTTTTTTTATTAAATTATTTATTATTTTAATTAAATTAAACCAAAACATCAAAACTTAAAAAACATCAACTGTAAAGAAACAAAAAAAAACGAAATTCAAATAGAGTTCCTCTTAAAATATTCCTTTATAAAAAAAATCCACTATACATTTTATCAGCATCAGGAAAATGGAAAAAGCTATAGATTTATGTATAAGCAGCTGATTCAATTTCAAATAGCGATAAAATAACAGAGTTGCAATTTCGATGAGCGATTTCCTCGAAAGTGATTCCAGACTTCATGCAATCCTTAAAATCTGGATAGATCTTATGTATTCTACCTGCCAAGTTCGGTAGAGGCATAGAGAGTAAAAAAAGATTCGCCAAAATGTTATATGCAACCATTGTTCGAAATTAGATACAGAAATTTAGGAGCAATATGTGCTACTAACTTTTGGATCACTTTAGATGTGCGATTTTAGGACTGCTTAATTTTTGCGGTTATATGATCAGAGCAGTGGTTTGACAAATTTAGGATAGGTGAAGATTTGTGATTTCAAGATAATTATTTTTAGCGATATTATTGGAAACCACGATAAAAAAATAACGGTTAGTGCTAACGATTTTGGGAAACTAGTCGCCATAACTGAGACTAATTTTATTTTGGTGTCGCAAAATTAAAAGATCAAGTCACATTTTGCGACTGGCAACCGTTGATTTCGAAACCTGTATGCAATTAACAAAGCTATTAAAATTTAGTTTTAGAAACTGAATGAAATAACAGCTATGCATCTACGTATGCTCGTGTGCTATTTTTATATCAACGTTTTTAAGGTTATTTTGACTTTTAATATTCGAGGTTTAGTTTATATGATCATATTTTTTTAATCCCATGTTTCAAATATTAAGTCTGTCCATATTACAGCGACATTATGGTTTAGATCTTTTTAGAAAAAAAATTTAAATAAATTTTTTAAAAACACTTTGGCCTTATGTCCCTTGTTAAACAGTTTTGAGGATTTTATTTCATGATTTATGATTTATTATGACACACAGACTTACAGGTTTTCACCAATAATTTTGTATATAAAGAAATTTGCCTTCATCTCTGCTAATTTTTAGTGCAGAATGAATTGGGGGATTCTTCAGTAATATGTATGGTTATAAAATAGTTAAAATATTCTTGCATATTAAAAATTCTTGCAATGAAAATCCGCAGTTTTCACTCTATATCATATATCCGTTTAGAAATATTGAAATTTTAAATGCAGAACAAAAAGTTTGAGAGTCTTCAAATTCAAAGAAAATTTGAAATCCTAAAATCTTAAATACATTTTAATTGAATTCCTTTTAAGGGATCATAAATACCGTAACTACGGGGCAATTCCATGCGTGAGCGGAATGAAATTTTGAACTGTAGAAATGAAGTAAAACAATTACCACAAAGCTATTTTCAAAGGAAAATTATTTTTTTTTCAGTTTATATATTACTGTTAATGATTAAAAGATTATAAAAAAAGTTGAATTTTTATGGAATTGCCCTACGGAGAGTTTTTTTGTAATATTTTCGTGCTATTATCTGTGGGAGCTATATAGGAGAGGCACAATTATTTATCAGGTTAGTTATGAGGGGTGTAAGTATTGGTGATTACTATTCACTCGAAAAAATCGACACATTTATTTTAACGAAATAAGTGTTTGTCAAATTTCGTTTTTAATGGTAAAAAGCATTTCATTTTGCTTAAATCCAAAGCTTCTCATTTCGACCCGCCTGAAACAGAGTTGAGGATTGGAAACTAAAAATATACTTAATTTTAAACAAAAAAAAATGTACAGTGTAGTGGGGGGGGGGAGCATGATTGATACTTCACCCCCGAGTTCCTGCTGTTCGGGGCCGTAGTGAGCCTAGTGGTCAGCGTCTCGGTCTCGGGATCGGAAGGTCCTGCGATCGAGTCCCGGTACCACTGAAGACCTACCGAGTATATGCGGAGTACGTGCTCGTTAAATCTGTTGGGTCCGAAAGTCCTCTAAGTTCCCATACCAAATCAATACCTCTGGGGGTGACAAGCCAATTCTGGGGATCCTCTAGTTGGCCTCTGTCTCTAAAAATTAGATGGATCCACTTATGTGTGTGTGTGTTGTCTGTTGTGTCTGTCTTACTTGACGAAGGTTTATAAGCGGGTCGCTGAACAAGCACACAAACCTGAATATATATGTCTACCAAGCAACCATCCTGCTGTAACCACGGCGGCGCCGGCTCTGTGTATTTGTGCAAAGTTTCCCAAACATGGAGACCGAAAAGTTTCTGTTGAGTATTAAAAAAACAAGATTTTAAACTCTTTTGTACTATTCACTTTTTTTTTCTTAATGTGGCGTACTATGCTACATCTAAATGTGTAAATCAACAATTCATTGCTGTATCTACATATCTTTCTTATTCAGACTTTCTTTTAATTAGTTTTATCTCTCTCAATAGAGCTGGAAGCTGGCAGACCCATAGAGATAGTAAAGCCGTACACTATCGGCCGTACACGGACCACTATCGCGCTACTCGAAGAGCACTATCCACGTCTAAAAATATTTCAACTAGCCATAGAATCAGAACTCAGACCATAGAAACAAATTTTTAATACAGGTGTCTCCTCTAGAAATTTGTGACAGAGGATTACTATCTCTGTGATTATATTACCTTTTATGCAAATTTGGGCGCATACGGAATGGGAAGCTATTATAGTCGATCTATTAGAATCGGGAAAGACAGAAAACAGCTGCCACATCCGCAGAAAGAGCTAGGTACGCGTATATCTGTTTTAACAACAAAATTTTCCCCCCGATTTTTTTTAACAACAAAATTTTGCACGGACCACTGCTTTCACTCATGTTAACCGACAGTCATATAAACTAAATACAGGCAATAAGTAGGATTACAGAAAGCAAAATATGTTTTAACTATGTTGCTGTTAGAAAATTGTATTATCTAATTTTTTTACATTTACTTTTATTAGGATGGAGATTTCATCGATGATATATAAAAGAGTTTTAATTTCTCGCGAAGAAAAAAAAATTCTATAATAATAAGTTGCTTAATTATTATTCTTGAAAGCTGAAGCGATTGGAGGTTCATTAATTTGAAATCAACCCCAAAAAAAGTTCGATGTCAACCCGACCTCTTTAAATAAAGATAGAGAGATGGTCATAACATAGTATACACATAAAACAATGAACTACTAATTAACTGTATTATATTGTTTAAGACATAATGCGGCTCTTAAAACCTCTTCACTCCCGAAAGAAATCATACGCATATATTCTTTATCTAAAAATATTTTTCAAACAATTCTATATCTTCTTAAAAGTATGTTTTGCAAGGAATTTTGAAAAAGTTAACGTTTAACATTTGATGAGAAGAAGTGGAATTTGGAGTTTGGAGAGGTAAAAATACCAATTTTTGCAGTGCCATGATTAAAAACAAACCCTATCAGTTTTTTTTAAATTAATAGTCTATTCTAACATTTGCTTATGCGCAAAATGTTTCATAAATTTACCACTGAAAAAACTTTGTTTTTGCCAAGACCTTCGAAATCTGGTTGATCTTCTTGCTCACAATTTTTTTTAAATACAATTAATAAATCTGCTGCTTTAATATAAGTATCTTTGGGAAGCTTATGAACATTCCAGTTTATAATAGCTATAATAGAAAAGTTAGAGTTTACAAAAATTGTAAAATGAAGTTGTGAAGTCTACAAAGGTCCAGTGTGTGTACCTCTGGAGCGAAGAGGATAAGTGATTAATTTTAATAATGATTAGTAGGCAATACTAATATCAAAGAACTTAAAACTTACCATTTTTTGCAACTTTAAATAACCAAAGAACCAACGCACAAGGAAAAAGCAATCCAAGCGGCCTTTTGCTGAGAATCACAATTTTAAACCGGACCACTACAAAAAAGGAAAAACTTCATGCATAGTTAAAGAGTTTAAATAACATTTTGTGTATGAACTTTAAATAATTTTATGCTATGCATTTAATATGTACTGTAGTTTATTACAATTTCACAAAAGCTATTTTCTTATTGACAGAAAAAATCGAAATGTAACTTAAAAGATCATTTTAAATTTCATTAAATTCTTAATAAATGTTTTTCAGTTACTTAAATTTTATTTTATTGCATTTAATTTATCAACTTTAAACTTCGTTTCTTAGCACATGTTCTAAAAAAGGTTCATAAAATGACTCTAAAATAAATGGAGTTACTAATATTGGAAAAAATAACTAGCACATGGCTTTGCAGACACAAAAATAAATTCAACCTTTTTACATGTATTCAATAGGTACTTCGGCGATAAAATATTATGTTTATAGTGGTCGTGCATTTTAAATTGCAATCAACGAAGCATTCAAAATTCGCTTTCAATGCATCTGTGAACTGCTAACATAAATTTTGCAAGTTTTATTCAACAATTCAAACTTGAGGCGTAGATATAGTATTCAAATTAAAGTTAGATAAGAGTATTTATAAAAGTTTTGAATTCATAAAATCATCTGATATTTCAAACAAATTCACCAATGTTGTATCCTTCAGATACGGGCACTTTCCCGATTGTTAAATTTTCATTTTTTTTTTGTCATTTTTAAAACGGTAATATCGCATTTTACAGTCCCTGGGCAAATTATTAGATGCACTGTATTTTTTTTTAGTAATTTTATGTTTCTTAAGAGTTTTTATGCAATAATGGTATATTTAAACTACAATATTATTGATTTTTATTTAAAAGAATTGTTGTAGACTACATATTTGTATTTATTTTAAGAAAATTATGATTAATTTATATTAATTATTTATTATAAGATTATTTATGCCTGGAATCATCATCCTCAAATACAGGAGACAGTACAGTCTTGCATTGATAGCATGCCGCGCAGAATTAAAGCTTTATGATAGCGGCTAAAAGTGTTTAACTAAATATTGACTTTTACTAACATTAATTTCACTTTTCTTTAAAACTTAATAAACTTATGCTTTTCTAAATCAATGCTGTATTATTTATGTCAAATAAATCGGTAATTGATTGGATAATATAAAAATAAAAAAACAAATCAATTTAAAATAATAAAACGGTACAATATCAACCGGTAATTAATATTTTACATCGTCTAATAATTTGTCCAGGGACTGTACATGAAATAAAGTGTTGTTTCTGCTCTTGAGTTAACATAGCGTAAACGTTACTTTTTCCACACACGGGAGAAATATGCTTCCGAAAAAAGCTAATTTAGGAAATCTTGTCAGCTTGGTATATTTGTGTCTTATTCCTCTGTTGAAAGATTCTCTGTATATGTTAAGTTGACCTTAGTAGTATTAAAAAGTTTTTCCAATGCTATAAGAATTAAGATAGAACGTTGGCCTTTTATACCACTAAGACACATACGCGCTAATTGTGATGGTAATATTACTAGAAGTTGTATAACATTAAAGAAATAGGAGCAAATATTGGGAAGAAAATGTAAATCTAAAATAGTTATTGGGTTTAGAGATATACAAATGGTGTAAAAAGACCTGTAGATAATTCTTCGTCACAAATTATATAAAATGATAACCAAAATGTTGCACAATTATACTTTGTCATTAGTTTAATGTTTTGCCATTCTGGGTTTCTTTGAGCTTGTTGAAATTCTTGAAAATGAAACAATTTACTTTACTCCAAACAAAAAGTTACGGGGAATTCCTCCATAATTCATTTTAAAAATTTGTGAATCTCCGATTGTCTGATTTAGTGGAACTCAATAATACTTTTTAGTTAAAAACACACCAAATAACTTAAATATAATAAGTAATAATTTTAAAATATTAAAATCAATTAAAAAATGCTTACTTGGTTGAAGATCACTTGTGTATTTCTCCAGCGCTTCACAATATTTCCATCATTGCCATCCTGATTAGATATGGCCAACGATTGGGCCTCTTGTTCGAAAAGAGACAATTAAAAATGTCCTCCCTTCGGAGGCAAGCTGATAAACATTAGTGTCCAAACCGTTTGTGACACCCCCAAAAAATTAAAGTTTTAATCCGGGGCAAAAGCGCGCCAAGTCACAATGAGATTCCCGAAATATATTGCCAGATCCGGAGAAGTGTCACATGTATAACAATTACCTGGCAATACGCGGAGAAACTAATTCCTGTATAACACCAGTGGGGTCTAATAAGGCGTATAAATACATTTGCAACTCGACGAAATGAAAAAATACTGCAGTTTTTTTAATTTAAGCGAATCCAGAATTTTTGTCAAAAAAAGTGCGAAAATGTAAAAAGAAACTGAGGAAGGCCTTTATGCAATGCAAATCAGCCGTTCTCATTGTTTATTGGATGGTGTGATTACAGCCGTGGCGCGATGCTAGCTGACAAAAACCTAATTATTCAGATTAGTATTCTATGTTTAAATTTTCATTCTTTTTTCCCACTCTGAGGGGGGTAAAAATGTCGTCTGTTCTGCTTTTGTGTATTGTGTTCTGAAGTGAAGTGGAAAAAGGGGGAAAAGAATAGGTTATTATACTTTTCTACCCGCTTAAAGAAAAAAGAACACTATAATTATAGAAATGAAATTTTATAAAAAAAAAATCCCTGTTTTTTTCTCTGTTTAATATCTATTCTTATTATTAAAGTTTTAGAACTTTATTTTTATCCTTTTTTTCCATCTAAGTCTTTGAGCAGTTTGAAGATGTTTAAACAGCGCCCCGTAAAATGAACGTTTTAGGAGGAAAGCGCCAAAAAATGCATAAAAGACAATAGGAAAAAGGAATATGTAAATGAGTGCAAAGAAACAATTAGCGAATTATAGTGATTAACATTCCAAGTGAAAATCTTTATTATTCAATAAACCTTATTCTGAAGAATAACTCGTCTCATGCGAAATTAATGTTTTTGGAATGTGTACACACTGAATAAAAGTCAATTTCATGCTTTTGAATCCCCCCAAAAACAAATCAATGAGTATGGGCAGTCTACTCCATTTTTGTTGATGAAAAAGAAATTTTTATTAACAAATGGTTAAATATTTATTCGGATTCCTCCACACAGTGAAAGCTGTGAGTTTCATTCCATAATACACTTTGATCCGGATTTTGAGTCTTATGTATCGTTTTTCCCCCGTTTCAAGGTTTACAGATACAGTAAATTAAACCCCATTTATATTCGAATAATTTGGGACCAAAACCCATTCGAATGCTAAAAAAATTCGGATAATCGGATTCAGAAACAGCCAATAATATGACTGCAATTTCAGGGGGTGACTCATCATTCCAATAAAGCTCGAGCTGAGAAATGCAGTTCAGCTATTCAGATAATTGGCGTCCTTATAATTGGAGATCGGATAGCCGGAGTTCTATTGCAACTTATTGTATTCTTTTATTACCTTTTTTATTTAGTTTAGTACATATAGACTTAACGATAGATTTTTAAATTTCAAAGTAATATATAATTCTTCTTCTTAAGGGGGAATGGGCGCGCTAGACCGCGGGTCTCCAAAGCAAAGTGCATCAATGTCCAATGGAGAAAAAAATATTTTCTCTGCCACATTTCTCCGGCTGTATTGAATATTTTTACAAACGGATTTTTTTATGTGGTAAATGTAGCTGACTTACAGGTTCCGGCAATCCCACTTTTTGAAATTGGTTCGAAACTTTTTTTTAAATTTTAAATAAATAATTTTACAAAAATTATTCGAAGCAATTTTAAAAAGTGGGATTATAGAGACCTGTAAATTATCTACATTTATTATTTAAAAAAAAAACGTTTGTAAAAATATTCAATACAGCCAGAGAAATGTGGCAAATAGTTTTTCCCATTGGATTAACACTGAGGCACTTGAGTCTGGAGACCCGCTGTCCAACGCACCCATTCCCCCTTAAGCACTACAGCCAATTTCCGGCCAAGGCTGTCTCAATAAGCTTGAACCGTCTTGCTCTATCCGACGCCAATGTCTTCCAATTATTAACGCTTAAACTCCTCAAGATCTTTTCTACGTTGTCCATCCACCTTTGTCCATCGGGGCCTACCCCTTTTTCTGTTTCCTACTGGGTTTTGAAATGTTATCTTTTTAACCAGATTTTCATCAGCATATCTATATAAATGTCCGAGCCATCTTAGTTGCGATACTTTAATGACTTTTACTATGTTTCGCTCCCTGAATTTAAATTGTAGTTCATGATTATACATTATTCTCCAAACTCCATTTTCCTTTATCGTTCCAAAAATTCTTCTCAAAATTTTTCGTTCAAAAACCAATAATTTTTCTTCATCTGTGTGTGTGTGTGTGTGTGTGTGTGATTTATTCATTGTCCAACATTCACTTCCATATAGGACTATTGATCTTACTAATGTCTTATATATCTGTATCTTTGTTTCTCTGCTAAGAAAGTTGGATGTAAACTGGTCGCGTAGACCATAGTAGCATCCATTAGCCATGTTAATTCTATTCTTAATTTCGGAGGTAATATCGTTATTGTTATTTACAATTGTACCCAAATATTTGAACTGGTCAACCCTTTCAAAAACATATTCATTTATTTTCAGCAGTAACTGGTCTTGGCATCTGTTTGTCACTGTCTTCATTGATTGTCAGGCCAATATTTTTGGCTGCTGCCTCAAGAGCAGAAAAAGCTTCCACTATTGCTGCCTTAGTTCTTCCTATTATGTCAATATCATCTGCAAATGCTAATAATTGTACTGATTTTGTAAAATTGTTTGTTTTGTCTGTATTCCAGAGTCTCTTATTGCTTTTTCTAAGGCAATATTGAATAAATGGCATGAAAGAGTCTCCTTGTTTTAATCCTTTTTCGTGTTGCCCCTCCTGTTATCCTGCTTTAATCCTTAATATAAGGCATCTGATAAATCTGATTCTAACTTTATTCTACACTTTACTCTGCTAAGTGTCATTTTTACCAAGTTTGTCAATTTCCCTGGTATTCCCAACTCTGTCATTGCTTGAAATATTTTTTCCCTAACAATGCTATCGTATGCTGTCTTAAACTCAATAAATAGACGGTATCTATAATAATAAAAGAAAGAGTCTGTCTGTTTGTCTGTGGATCGCAAAATACCTACTTATACTGCCCAAAAAAATTTGAAATTTTTAATATAGATTCCCTTTGATACCTACGTGTGCACCTGAGGCTTATTTTTGTCATATTTGATAATTATTTTTAATTAATATTAATACTTTCAAAATATACGTCTCCATCTAAGAGTGAGGGACCATAACAGGGCTTGAAAACACATGGTCCGGGCCAAAACTGGGGCTTGACGCCATCCGTCAATAAACATGAAAATCCAGTACGACAGCCGTTAAATAATTACTGAATAAATTTATCGTATTTTTTCTAAATTTTATTTTGTTTATCTTATCACTATTTTTTATTAGTTAAATTCTTTAAATATTTCTTTAAAAGCTTTCATTTGTAATTATTTACTCTATGATTTCTGTACCAACACGAATTCGATTTTGTTTTGATTTTGAGTATTTTTAAATTGCCTTACATTTTGAAACAATAATCGCAGTTACAATTCATGATTTCAAATGATTTCGTAGAACTGGAGCCTGAGTATATATAGGAACAGATATGATATAATGGCCGTTTTCGATTCGGCGTTTTGCATTACGGCGCCAAACAACGAAAATGCTTAATTGTGGTTAACCATACCATTTCATATTTCATACAACTCGATAGGTAAAGCAACCCAACTTTAAATTTTCAAGCTCGGCAGATATCGCCAAGACCTTCCATTATATCATACCTGTAAAGTCTAATGAACCCATGTTTCTCCCATGGTCAGCTGTATGTTGGATGTTCTAAAGTAGTTAAATCTGAAATTCTTCATATCTTGGCTCCAAACGGAAGGAGTGCAAACATTGTGTATCCAAATTTTTTCTTCATTAATGTTCGAATCTTTTTGAGGAAGACAACCACTGTCTTACGCAAATCTTAGGAAATCAATCGCATTGAAGCAGAGAACCCCATTCTAATATTCTTTAAGACAAATTTTCTATTAAGTTAACAGGTTCCCAGCAAGGCGGGACCATACTGCTAGTATGTCTATATTAAATTCCTTTGTATTTTCCAAAATTTGACCAATGCTGTGGATTTGGTCAGTAGTTGATCTACCCTTTTGGAATCCACATTGACAGTCTCCAATGATTTTACTTGTATAAGTATAATTGGCCTTTCTGCAAGTATATTTGATAGGATCTCGTATGATGTGTTCAGCAGAGTAATCCCTCTATAGTTGTTGCATTTTAACTTATCTCCTTTAATGTATATCGGACATATGGATCCATCTTCCCATTCAATAGGCATTTATTCCCATTCAAAGTATAATTAGTTTCCCTATTTCCTTATTACAGCACAACAAAAAAAAATGGGGGGGGGGGACACCATAAGAATGCTAATAAGTAGATAGATTAATGTATTCATTAGTGTAAAGATAACACAACACAAGGGACCCAAACAAAAACGACTAAAGACGACCGACGAAGTCTGACATCATTTAAACAAAATTCCCTATAACGCGACATATCTTATCAGCGATAAATTTCCTAATAAGCAGATAAAAAAAAAACTTACTAACAAGTCATCTGCAGCTTTGATTTCAAAATATTTACATTTGGATTCATTGAATATCGTACAAAAGTTGGTGGTATAAGCACAGGAGGAAATAATAATTCTAACTTGAGAAGCGCACATACAAATTCGAACGCTTTGTCAGAAGAAAGTTTGTCGTAAAACTGTAAAAGGTACAATTTATAAAAGTTGTGTGTATAAGCCTGTGTGTAAAAAGTATTTAAAAACGATTAAATTTTCTCTTAGAATGGGCATATTTCAGGACTTGAGTGGCAACAGAAATGCTGAAAATGAAAATAAATTCTTCCTTAGGAATCGATTGGTGAATCAATGTCATGTGAAAACAGAGCATCAATCGGAACACGATCGAAGGAAATACAAGAATGAAACTTGGAAGAATTACACGTCATCTGAAACAAGTAACATTTGTAAATATTTTGTAATTAAAAGTAATTCTTTTAGGATTTGGGGCCGGAATAAATAAGATCCAAAATCTTTCCATTTTAAAGGGATAAGAAACATAGAGCCAACAGACACCCACAATAAGTTTGAGAGTGTAAATATCAATCGAACGACAAAATTTTAAGTGCAGTTAACCCAGGATTAACTCTTTTCTCTCTCTCTCTCTCTCTCACTCTATCTCTCTCTCTCTCTCTCACCGTTATGTCTGTTTCGTTTAACTGTCGTGATGAAAAAAGTATTCCTGAGATTCCCAAGGGTTTTCACATTCGTTATCTCCTAGAGCGCAGTGAGTAATTAATAATTTTAATTTTTAATTTAACGAACAAAAAAATATTTACAATTTTTAAAGATAGAACTTTGTGAAAAACAGAGTTGTGAGAGAAATATTTGGATGGGTAGCCAGATGGCAAGTGTAAAACGATTCTGAAGAGATAAGTTTAAAACTATAGTTATGGGGGTGTTTTTCGAATTCAATTAAAAATGTACATATCTTTATTTTAAAATATTATCTGCCGACTTTTTGAGTAGTTTAAAAAAATATATTAATTTTTAAACCTGCAGTGCAAAGGATTACGTATATATTAACAAAAAAAGACAACTTAGCGAAAGACATTTAGACCAGAGTGATACACAAATTCCTCCTTAAAGTATGTAGAAGCAGAGGTGCCGTCCGAATTCGAACAAAAAGATCTGTTTATCTCTCTATATTAAAAAAAATTAAGCTCTTTTAAAGTGTCCGGAGCCATAACATCATGAAATATTGATGTTAGAAATCCAAATTTTTTTGGGAAGGTGTGTCTCCCTAATGCCTCAACCTTAATTTTTTGTTTTACAAATTTCCAATTAGTTTTTTAATTAAAAATAAAAATTAATTTTTCTCTATGTTAAAGTATAGGATTTGAAAGTGTCAGCAGCCATAACATGATGAAATATTGATGTTAGAAACCCAATTTTTTTTGGGCAGGTGTGTCTCCCTTATGCCTCGATGCCCACTTATTTGTTTTTCAAATTTCCAATAAGTTTTTTAATTAAAAATTACCATAAGTCAGCCACAAAAAAAATCTTATTCCTTTTCTGCAAAACGGCACGGTGAAATCCTCAGAAATGCGTGATTTTGTTACGTTCTTTTTAAAGAACAGTTGCTCTCTTTTCGGTTGTTTTAAAAAGAACAGTTCTTTAACTTGTTCTTTTTACATTGATTTTGTGATATAGAAAAGGTTCACAGATTTTTTTAAAAAATGATTTCGCCTTAAAATATAATATAGTAAGATAGAAGGTTTATAGATTAAAATTATGTAAAAAAAAGATAGTAAAAAAAATTATGACAAAACTATTTTAAATAAACATTTAACATAACAATTAGTCTGATAAACTTTTTCAATAAACAAATTTTTTTTTATAACAAAATTATTTTATTAATTTTATTTAATTCTGCTAAAGTGAAATCACAAAATTTCCTTTTTTTTTATAAAACAAGATTTTTTTTAATTATAAAAATGATTTTGCCTTAAAATATATTATAGCAAGATAGAAGGTTTATAGATTAAATAAATTATGTAAAAAAAAGATAGTAAAAAAATTATGACAAAACTAATTAAATAAACAATTAATTATTTTATTTAATTCTGCTAAAGTGAATAACAAAATTTCCCTTTTTTATAAAACAAAGGTTTTTTTTAATTTTCAGAACTGATGAAAAATATCGCGTTGTTCTTTAAACTTTTTTCTTCAGCTGGCTTGGCAGATGGCTTTCTTTTTTTTTATTTAATCTCTCGTTTTTATTATTCGCATCACCATGGTAAAATAGTTTTATTTTATTTTTTTATTATTTTGTACACTCGAATATGCGACGACAACATATTCCTTTTTGTTTTTTTAGAAAGTTTTTGAAGATGTTTTAACTCTTGTTAAACATTGTTTTATGATCTATTGTAAAGCCAACATATTAAGCGAAATGTTTTTTTTAGCTTCCACACTACGTTTATAACGTAAAAAGTGGAAGGTATTATAATCGTTCAATCCGTCTGTCTGTCACCCACTTTCACAGAACGAACCGCAAGTCACACAAACAAGTGGGATATATCATTTTGAAGCAAAAAATCAGGCTAGGTTACATCCCAAATTTCATTAAAATATTTATGTGATATGATTCAGTTTGGATTGTTGTACTATCACAATAGAGTGAGATGAGAGTGAGTGAGAGTGATAATGAGTATCATTAATTTGCGAAAGAAGATTAATGAAAATAGTTAATTTTGGCGTTTACAAGTTTGAATTAGAAATAAATTATTAGCTGAAGTCCCTGTTTGGCGAATTTCTTTCTGAGGTGTATAAATAGTGCGTTTTTTTGTTGAGCACAAATATTGTGTGGAAGCGGTTTAAGTGACAGATTCTGTAACAAACCTACTTTTTAGTTTTATTATTTTTCGTTGTGAGATGCGTTTTTGCAAGGATCTCCCCCTACGTGTTACGTTTCACCATTTTTTGTTTACGTAAATGATAGTGTTTTTGTCTTTATGTATCTGTCCATGGTCTACTCAACTTTAAGGTCACAGAAGCTCTTTGGACGTCACGCCATCCGACCGGTCCGGAATGTAAGCAATTTCAAAGAAAAAGTACGAAACCTATTTGCGCACGGCCAATTATATATATTTATCTGGTTGCGAACAGGTTTCGTTTCTCTCTTTCGGAACAGCCTACAACATGAACCTGAAAAAACTAAATTTGGCGAGCGATAGCGAGAGGGGGCGTAGCTAAAAAATTCATACTTAAAAAAGTCATACAACTTCTGAATATAACTATATTACCAAGGCTCGACATAATTTTGTCATAGATACAGACCTGGATGGCAAAATATGCATAGGCCTGTGCAAAGTTGGGTTGGAAAAGTTACGTTCACCAGCGAGCCGGCCGCGAAGCGGCTTATGGGAAACCGGGAGTTGGTAAGCGATAACAAGCAGGGGGCGAGGCCCCCTGCTGGCCGCGAAGCGACCAATGGAATTGCGCAGCAATTCCGGGGGTTGGCGAGCGATAGCGAGCAGGGGGCGGAGCCCCCTAGTCTGTTTTTTAAAAAAATAATATTAGTGTATTTCTCATAGTTTTATCTGTGAAAAAGAACAATTATTTTCCAAAATAGTAAATGCAGTTTTTGACAGAAAATTTTTAAGTCTTAAAATTTTAGTGAGAAATGTGCCAATGTTTTGCAAAATCTTCAACAACAAAAAATTACTCACTCAGAACTCGTTTAGAGTTCAGTGGGCTTTTCTGTCATATCAACACTCCCTATATAATTTATGACAATTTCAAGCCAGTAACAGCATGGAATTTAGCATTTAAATTAATGTTAGTTGGCTGTTTTTATAATACAAAAATAATCATTTTTGATACTATCGGATTACCTGATTTAGACAGAGACCAGGGTTCGAAAGTAACGGTCTCTAGCAACACCTGCCAAATGCGACTAAGTTCTTCATATTTACGACAGCAAATAACAATTTAGTCGTGGTTATTGCGACTAGTTTTTCAAAATTGTTCTCAAAAACTTTTCTCATAGTGGTTTTCAACTACCTCGTCAAAAATACGAAAATAATCATCTTGAAATCGCAAATTTTCACGATCCTAAATATTGTAAAATTCTTAGGTTGTGATCCTTAAAAAAATTCATCAGTCCTAAAATCACACAACTCCGGTGATTCTATAAAGTTTGAAACTCTGGCGAAAGAATTTCGAAACTACTGAGATCTGTGTGAATTATAAAACTCTTACCAATTGTGCAGAAAGATGTACAGAAAGTTCGGCCGTCTTAAGTTGTGATTTCAAAAATTTTGGAATTCCATCTATTCAAAATTACAAAACTCTAATGAGTATATATAATCGCAAAACTTCGTGAATGCTATAATCGCGAAACTTCGTGAATGCTATAATCGCGAAACTTCGTGAATGCTATAATCGCGAAACTTCGTGAATGCTATAATCGCGAAAACTTCATTGAATGCTATAATCGCGAAACTTCGTGAATTGTATAATCGCGAAACTTCGTGAATGCTATAATCGCGAAACTTCGTGAATTCTATATCGCGAAACTTCGTAATGCTATAATCGCGAAAATTTCGTGAATGCTATAATCGCGAAACTTCGTGAATGCTATAATCGCGAAACTTCGTGAATGCTATAATCGCGAAATCTTCGTGAATGCTATAATCGCGAAACTTCGTGAATGCTATAATCGCGAAACTTCGTGAATGCTATAATCGCGAAACTTCGTGAATGCTATAATCGCGAAACTTCGTGAATGCTATAATCGCGAAACTTCGTGAATGCTATAATCGCGAAACTTCGTGAATGCTATAATCGCGAAACTTCGGGTACTCTGTAATAGCGAAAATCATTGATTCTATAATCTCTAAACTTTAGGGAATTTAAGTATAGAAGACGTCCGGAGTGTTTTGATAATTTTTAAAAAAAAAAGCAATTTTTTTTAATTAAAATGTTTTTTCTTTAAAATGCTCCTAGATAATATATGCATTTGCCCCTAGTTTTTTTAGTTGGTAGCATATGTTATTCTTTCTAATTTCTGTATCGAATTCTTTCTTACTAATTTCTTTATCGAATTTTTAACACTGGCAGAGATAAATTTTAAAACGAGAAAAGTGTTGGAATTCGGGTTCCCAAGGTATTTTGGAAAACTTGCCAGTTATTTAGATGCCTCTCTATCCAAGTTTATTTCAATGTTACATTTCCTTTGACTTAATCTAAAACCCAAAGAAACCGAGTTATCTTTCTTGAGATGGAGGAATAAAAAGGCCGAGATCAGTAAACATCCTTCTGGAGGAGTTTCTAAAGATATAACTATTGATTTTTGTTTCTTATCATCTATTTCCAAAACTGATTAAAAGAATTATGTCATGATTTGTGAGAGTAGAAACTTGTAAGCATAATTAGAAACATGTGCAACCAGTCACCGGTGGCCTACTGTTGTTCGTAAAAAAATAGGCGTGTAACAGAATTTTTCACTTAGCCCGCTTCCACACAACATTTGTGTTCAACAAGAAGACAGGCGCCAAACACAAATACAGTATTAATTCTATATTAAACATTTACACGCTAAATTTGGCTAGTTTCATTTATTTTCTTTCGAAAATTCCACAATTATTTCTTACTTTTTGTGAATTGGAAGAAGAATTAGTGAAGACGCATATGTTTGCAAAATATTTTAAGAAATCTCGAATAAGTTTTGATTTTAGCTGAGTATCAAAAATAAATTGTAGACAGTATAAATCTACAATTATCGGCCTTAAGTCAACACTATAATTTTAGTTTATGAACTATAACTAAAGATAATAAATTTTATAGATTTTTTCCCCCATGTTGGTGTATTTTATTATTATAAGAATATTGTTTTAATAAAGAACACCTCGCAAACATTTTATCTATAAATATTTTATAAATAATCAATTAGCTTTTTTTTCTTTTCTTTATTTAACTCTAATCGAATGTATTCAAGGAGTAAGGACAGTTACATCGATACTTCATATTGCTACTTCTGTATCCGATTTTTTTTTTTTGGCAAATACAATTATCGATAAAGAGGAAAGAAAACTAGAATTTTATCAATTTTGTCCCAATCAAGAAACAGCTCCCTAGGATTAAATAGTTTCGTCAAAAGGAGAAAAATATGTACCCTAACATCTAATAATTCATTTCTGAGAAGCACCAGTAAGTGGGATGCTCAAGGGTTAACCATCAATCAAGTTATTTTGACTTTCAAACATGAAAATTACACACATAATCTAAAAGGCAAATTTTTTGGGTTCAATTTTACACGAAAAATATATCTTGGAGAGGCTCTATTATTATCTCCGAAGACGGTGCGGGATGAAAGGGAGAAAAAAAGCAACAGGAACATTTTCTATTGTCCGATTGGGAAGCGAAGCGTATTAAAATTTTAATGAAGCCTAATCTTCTGTGAATCCAGATGTCCCTATAAAAAATAAGTGGTTCACATATTACTGAAGCTGGAAATAAAAAAAAATTATATGCATACAAGTAACTTTACAAAGTGCAGGTTTTTTTTAATATGCTTATTTAAAAGATCATTTGTTATTGTAAGAGGCGCTGTCATGGTATCTTAGAAATCACATACTTTACAACAAATACTTACCAATGCATAAGATGTATGGGACAGTTTTCGCAAAACGTTACACTTTGTCAATAACAGCTGCGAAAAATTTATCTTCATATTTCATTACAAATGTTATTGATTACAATTGTGCGATGAATCTAAGTATTTAATTACTTATCAGCTACAAAAAAAATTAACATTTTATATTTAAAAAGCACGGGATAAATACGGGACAGTAATAAAATTTCATACCTATTTTATTTTTTGTTTTGTCAATTTAATTGAATCGCAATCATTTGATGGTTAGATAGCTTTTTGAATACATTGTGGGTATATATGAAATAAAAAAATATCCCAAGTAAAATAAATGCATTCACTTATATTTCCCAATCTCTTTCCCATCACCACAACTTTTGGTGGGTACAAATCGCGCATGCGCAAATGGTATTTGCCAAATAACTTTTTTTTTAGCTTTAACGGCTTTGCTGAAAAACGAAAAGAGATACTGACTTCAAGTTTGGTACACGAGTTCCTATGTATTCCAAGGTCTGATCTACCATAAAACAAGTTGGGCCCGGACCTAGGGCCCCTAAATTTTAGTTTTTATTCTACTAAAAGCTGTAAACCCCCCAAATTTCAGTAAATTTCAAATTTTCTGATACCCCATTGTTAGCTTGAATTTTACTCAGACTTTGACCTAACGTGATTGGTTTGATCGATGTTATAAGGACGCCGATAAAATTGTAACAAAATATGATAAATTGGTCAACTAGCATCATCATTACGAGCCACCATACACAACATTTTCGTAAAGGGGCCCGCAAAGTTTGTTGCGCCTATTGTCTGAAATTTCTTAGATCCGGCCCAGTACCTGTCGGACGACATAATAGGGTTTTGATAAATGAATAGTAGAAAATCGCACATGCGCAAATGGTAGCTACCATAGAACTTTTTAGTTTTTAAAGTTATTGAAATTATGTCATACACTCACACTGTGAAAAAAAATCTGTAAACATAACAAAAAAAAAATTGTAAAAAACTTTTCCTAGAAAATTTCTAATAAATAACTACTAAAAATAGTACTGCAAAAACACTTAAAATATTTGTGTGAACATTACATATATATATATATCTTGTATATTTACAAGACTTTTTTATGTATCCTATACAAGGAATGTTTTTGTAATTTTACAAGACTCTTTTATGAATCCTATACAAGTAATGTTTTTGTAATTTTACAAGACTCTTTTATGAATCCTAACCAAGTAATGTTTTTGTAATTTTACAAGACTTTTTTATGTATCATATATACTCTTAAAACAAAAGAGTGAAATTCACTCCTATAGGAGAAGTGCATTTTCGGCACGGAAAGGAGTGGAAATTAACTCAGACTGAGTTAAAACCGCTCGTTTGTTTTAAGAGTGATACAAGCAAAGTTTTTGTAACTTTTCTTTTGTAGGATGCATAAAATGGTCTTGTAGTGTTTTTGTAACTTTACAAGACGAAATTATGCAGCCTACACAACCCAGGTACTGGTAGCAATATTAGCCAATATTTTTAATGTCTTTGAAAAAATTGAAATTACAATATTCATCAATATTTGCAGATATAGTTATTTCATATGTAAAGCTCATTTTAAAAAATGTCATTTAAGATAAATGGAATATTTTATGAATTTATTATGACCGATTGCACATTTAAACAGTGTAAAAGTTGACAGGCCAGTTTCTAGAATTAACTCGCTTTGGAGTTGATGTCTAGTATATAGTATTCAATATAAATAGATGTACTTAATATTATTGTTAACTGTTGTTTGCTGTGGTTTGGGGACAAAATATCGCGGCCGAAATATCGCGGGACAAAATATCGCCGGACATAATATCGCGGGCCAAAATATCGCGTGCCCATAATGTCGCGTGACCAAAATATCGCGGGACAAAATGTCGCTGGACAAAATGTCGCGTGCCCATAATATCGCGGGGACAAAATATCGCGTAAAGTAAAAATTGAGTGGATTTAATGGATTTTATGGTGTTTGGCAGTGGGAGGGAGTTCGATGGTAAAATGGTATAGCACTACTTACTTATACTTACTTATCCAGTAATTTGTGATGAACTTCGGTTTTACTTATTAGGGGACTGAATTTTTTATAAAAATGTATTTTAAGTCATGCATTTGTTGTTATAACCATTTAGTCACGAGGTAGGTTTAATGGGTTAAGGTTTTATATTTGTACTTGATTTTTATAAATCCCATTAAATTTGCCCAAAGCCCAAAATATCGCGTCGACTAAAGTAAGTGGATTCGAATGTGATTTTCAAGGTAGTTATGAGATGGTAAAATTGTATAGTGCTTTGTATAAACTTGCGTATATAAACGGAGGGTATGGTATGTATGGTGTGGTCTGTATGGTTTGTTTGGTACGGTATGTATGGTGTGGTACGTATGGTTTGTTTGATACGATATGTGTGGTCTGTATGTAAGTATTTATTATTTATGTATATATATTTAAGATTGAAAAATTTATTTTAAAATTTTATTAATTAAAAATATTTTTAATATTTTTTAATTTGGGTTAAAAGAGGTTATTAAATATCTCTTATTTTGTAAATTCGTGATTCCTTTATAAAAATCGTGAGCGTTGTCTGATGTGCGGCTTATTCTTGCAACGATAACATAATTTTGTTTTCAAATATGAGGATTGTCTAAGTCTATTTTTGGATGAATTTCAAGGTTGTTTCTGAGCATTTAAATTTGTATTATATTTTCAATTAATTTATTATTTCAAATTGGACAAAAAATTTAACAATAGTTGAATCTGGTTGTAAGATTTTTTATGGCGACTTAAGTGATGTTCAATGCATTGATTCAATTTCATTATTTTCACATTTTAATTTCATTGTTTATATGGAAACTTTTATCAAGTTGGTTAATTGAAATGATTCTATGCATTTTAAGTCCTATGACCTTTTATTAAAGGAAAACATGAACACCAATTTTCCATTTCCTTCAAAATATCAGAATTAAAGTTTACATGTTTTTAAGAGTTCCTCAAAGGGTATTTTTTAAGTGTTTCAATAGTGCATCAATTACCACAGTCAAATAACTTCCCGTTAAAATTATCTTTAAAAACGCCAATGGTTTAAGTAGCTACAAGTTAACATAATTTTTATTATGTTATAAATATTTTCTAACAGATATAAGTCCTCGCAACTTATGTGCATCAGTAAAACTATGAAAGAAAAATATAAATACACAGGCACAGAACCAGGGGGGGGGGGGGGGGGGATTAGGTAGAAGGGTCAACTCCTCTGTCGTTTTGACAAAAGAACTTCTCTTTCCCCCTTCTTACTCAAAGCTCTGAGACCATGAATGGACCTGATGAATGGATTTCTGCTTCTTTGTGTTGAGCATTCGAAATTTCGTTAGAGCCTAGAGATAATTATAGGTTACCTCCCCTCTTCGACACATGTACATATTCAAAAAGCGGGCTTCTTTTATTGAAGGTTTGTTTCCATGTGCATTCAAAGTCGGGTTCATGCTCCATTGTATCCTTTTGTCAGACACGGCTGATAGCGTACGATATAAGGAATCAAAGTTTGTTTTATTAGTATTTGGATTAATAGAAGACTTCCAAAATTGGCTTTAAACCTACAAATTTTGCTTCACATTTAACAATTTTCGTATCATTTTATGGCCAAAATTATTAAAAGTATTTTTGCTTTTCTAAAAAATTAAGCACTATGATAGATTGATATTAAATTTGAGAATTGACCTTACTTTAAAAGGTCTTTTTTTTTCAAATATACTACTTGTACCCATTATGGACAGTGTTATCAATATGAACAAAACTTATATCTTTAAAAGTTAATTTTTTAATCGAGAGATGTATTTCTACATGTCCGTGAAGAAAAGCAGTTAAAAAATTTTTGGCTTGAAAGTGGAAAAAAGAGCGTTATTCGCCCTTTCGAAGGTAATTAGTATTTTTGTGGTGTGCTGATCTTAATTATAGGAAATTTTATATTCATATTATATATTGGATAATTGTTTTTACAAAATTGAAAAGTGGAGTGTTTTAGAAAGCTGATAAAACATATTTTTGATTGATATTGCATATATTGCTTGACGTTTTATTTGTAAATTTATTATAGCATTTAGTAAAACTAATTCTGATTCGCAATATGGACATCTTATGTGCAATACGGACATCTAATGAGTCTTCATTTGTCCATAATAGGGATAGGTAGTTCCTTTTATGGACACTTGGTTTTTTTTTTGTTTTTATTATAAAATTAAACCAGATTAATTACATGGTCAATTTTATTTATGGAATTCCACAATCCAGAGATTGTGGTCACAAAATGTTTAAGTCCTGTGACGTGTATAAGATGGCGAAAAAAATTAATTTTCCTTAGGGTGTCCATATTGGGTACCTACCGGTACTATATGTATTTTTTTGGTTAAGATCAGAAACCCGAAATGGTCCTACAAAAGTATCCCGGACTTGGACCCCAACCTGTCATGGTTAGGCCCTGACATGGAAGTTTAATAAAAAGTACACGTCAATGGAACAAGAAAGCCAAGCCTGATGTCATAATCCATAACAAGAGGATTGTGAGTGTTTTAAAGGCGGTGACATATCGCTTACTTCAAAGTCAATTGCTGACTAATTTAATTAAATTCTTACTAGTCTGATTGATACCATTCGATGTGCAGTTGAAAGGACTGTTGTTTGCGAATAAATTTGAAATTCACGCAACTTCCCTATTGTCAGAACGATGGTTTTATAGTTGCTACATTGGGTGTGAAATTATTTTAAATAGTTAATACGTTTTTGAAGTCCTAAAGATATATTTTGAAAAGGTTTGGCTTGAAGGAAAAATAAACATATTTTAATTATTTTTTACCATTAAATATTCGAAAGGAGGTAATTATCAAGCGCAATCGAGATCTCTGGTCATCGAGGGATCAACGAGTGGACAAAAAAAAAAACGAAAAAACTTTGAAAACCAAATATGCCCTAAAAATGAATTTAAAATAGAATATTTACACAACTTACAATGGGAATCACGTGTGGGAGAATAGAAGAATTCATAAACATGAATTTTAATAAATGAAAATAGAATGCAATAATGATAATAAAATAAAAAGATAAATCGCATTTTTTAAATTTGCTATAGAGTATTGTACATTATAAACAAATATTATTTATTGTTTATTTAAAAATTGATGATATGATTTATCCTGTAGGTATCATTAAGAGATATAACAACAGTTTAACATTCTTGAGGATAACTCGTGTTCTATCTAGCTTCTCAAAGGTCTTTATGACAGGTTCCATTAACTAAAATAAAATAAATGAAATGATTCTGTCTTTCTTCATTTGATTGTTACAATTTGCCAGCCATTCCTCAAATATTGCTCTTGTCATCTAGACCTTAAAGTTTAACCTACGCTACAATGAATGGTAACCACAATGAATACCTCGCTACCACTACGCTAATAGATCTTTGATATCATACCTTTCGAACAAAAAAATAAAGAGACACGTAAACGTTTTGGAAAAAGTGACTGTTTAAAACTAGTTCCAAATATGTAACTACTTTTATATAAATTGTATCATAAACGAAATACACTTGAACTCGTTTATAACGAGCCAGAAAAGACCGCAACATTTACTAGTTAAATCTAAGTGCTTGTAAAAAGACAGTCAGTTTTATTGTAATTGTATGTTTTCATCAACATATGAGTGTTCTTTAGCAGGTTTGAACCAGTATAACAAGACAATCAATGCTTTTTGCAAAGATCGACATCTTTAGCACCTCTCTAAACTCCCGGAAAATTTTCAAATCGTCAGCGGTTAAAACTTTCCACTCCGACATAACCCCATAAAATTTAGCAAACGTTATCAATGAAAACCTCTGACCAGCACCCCCAATGACCCTGAAGAACCCTTTTCTCACTCTGCTTCTGCAAATAAGCCACCTGTTGAACCGCATATTTGACCATTTTTCCTATTCATAGTATGGCTTGAAAGGAATTTCTCCAAACAAAGGGGGTGAGGACAACTTTTCCAAGAAAAGAGTTAACTTCTAAACCGACAGCATAGTGAAAAAAATTACAAGATAGAAAAAATATTCTAATCTTTAAATCCGAGGCTTGCTCGTAGCAAGCGATTTCCCTTCCATAGACTTAGCATTGGACCAACCTAATATTCTTGCTTTCCTCGGTAAATCCGGGTCCTCGTAAAATCAGGACTCGCTATAAACGAGTTCGAATGTAATTGATTAATCAACTTATTTTTTGTTCTGTAAGTGTTAACTAAAATAAGTAAATTATTCAGTTGCTACATATGTTTATATGAATGCAAGTAAACTATTAATATATTTTTTAATAATAATGTATGTCTATTTCAACTTTCTCCAACTCCCAAGATCACCTTGAAAATATCCCTAAACTAATCCTCCTATTTAAAAAAAAGTCTTTTTTAAAGAACAGTACAGAAAGGTAACGCATCAAACAATCGTTACATTTTTCGTTAAATAATTATAAAATTAATTTTATAAAAATATTAAATAATTTATAAAATTCAGACACTTTTTAGACTACAATTACCCCAACTGAATTCTTAAAAAAAATTAATGGGATTTATAAAAATCAAGTTCAAATATAAAACCTTAACCCTTTAAACCTACCTCGTGACTAAATGGTCATAATAAAAAATGCATAACTTTAAATACATTTTTATAAAAATGCAGGCTCTAATAGGTAAAACCGAACTTTATCACAAATTACTAGATAAGTAAGTAGTGCAATACCATTTTACCACCGAACTCCCTCCCACTGCCAAACACCTTAAAATCCATTAAATCCACTTACTTTTACTTTACGCGATATTTTGTCCCTGCGATATTTTGGGCACGCGATAGTTTGCTGTAACATAGATTCTGGAAATTAGATGAAATTATTATTCAGTAAACACAATACTAATGAAGTTTCTTTGCAATTACTTCATTGCATTCTTTGCAATTACTGTAAATGCTTCATCCCCAGAACCTCTGTCACTTTGATAGATAGATAATTAATAAAGGTGCCTACTTGTAAAGACCAATAGAATGTCTCCCTAAATTATAGCACACAAGTAGACATTCATGGTGGCTCTACCTCCCGCTGTACTACTTTAGTTTGTTATAGTTTGCTTTTGCTATATGCTAAATAATTCAGCATGTAATGTTAAAAAAATTTATTGTTATTCACAAACATGTTTACTACCACAAAATTATTGTGATCATAAAAATATTTTAGAATTATAATTAAGAATGACTTTTTTTGGACCTAACTAGATTCAATAACAAAAAAACAAATGGTTTAATCCTATATTTTTGTTTTCAGTAAATTTCAACCCGCCAAATACAGAATTTTATTTGTGTGTATGGACATTGTTTTTACAAATGTTTACAATAGGAACTGTCTGTTTATATTCTGCATTTACATAAGTAATAGAGGCACTTAGAAGAAACATTTTTTAAAAATCTATTTTTTGTTCAGATTGTAAGTTATGAAGAAAACAAATTAAAACTACAAAAGTACTACATCTACAAAAATTAGTACTATTTATTATTACTACACACATAATTATACAGAGACAATCCACCTTTTTAATACCTAAAAAATAGTACGAGTCGTGCCTCTACCCTACTATATAGAACTCTTTGAAACCACCTGCTCTTCTTAAAACAACTGTTAATAGTGGTTGGTTTATTTTAAATTTATGTTAATGGTGTAACTCCGACGTCACATGAAACAAGCCAATTGCAATGAAAGCGTTAAACAGTTATTTTGGTTTAACTGAAACTCTTTCACTCTAACTGTAGGATAAAAAGTAATTGCGTCACAAATTGTCAAAAGTTGACTGTTTATATTTTGAATTTTCTGTCAAATTGATTCGCTATATTTAATAAAACAATTTATTTCACATAAATTATTCAAATGTCAATATTCACGCCTACAAATCAAATTCGGCTGACGAATGTAGCCGTAGTCCGCATGAAGAAAGGTGGCAAAAGATTTGAAATCGCATGCTATAAAAATAAAGTTATGTCTTGGAGAAATAAAGTGTAAGTTACAAAAGTTTAACTGGTTAAATGTTCATTTCCCAATATTTAATCTCCCTAAGTTTTAGTTTTTGGCTGTGATCATATCTTGCATTTAAATTAACCCTTATCTGCTGCGATTCAGTGTTTGATTAGCTTTCCATATGTCTGTTCATACGGTACATGGGAAAAGTAATGTATGGATCAGATTTACTATACGGTCCCCCTTGGCGCGATTTTTTCGGATTTGGCGATAATTTTTTTTATGGCAACCTGTCCTGTCTGACTTCGACTGAAGATTCGAATTCTATGACTTCGCACCGATAACGTTTTCCGGCAACCCTTTCGGACCGTTGGTTGAGACATACGATCTTTTCTTTGAATCGTGGTTTTTAAAAAAAAGTCGCCAAAATACGGACTTTTGGCGCGATTTTGGAAATTTCGCCAAGGGGGACCGTACAGTAAATCTCTACCGTAATGTATAGCTGTAAAAGATTCACCTGCGTATAGTTCTCCTGTAACTTTTGGGCAATTCAAATATTTTGATTGTGAAAGAGTCCACTTTAAAAACAGGTAAAGCACCTAAAGGAGGCAGGGTGGGCGATCCTATGGCGTTTGTCGAGAAACGAGAATTGTTGGTTTAGTTCGGTTGTATTAGTGTATCACTCTAAAACTGCTCGACTTGATTTGCATCTACATTACATATTATTTAACGCATTCAGTTTCACTCCAAGGAACACTATAAGTTAAAATATAGCTATGGAATAATGCTGAACCTGATGCAAGTTCAAACTGCCCTTCGATTGAAAAACTGCTTCTAAACATAACAGAAATATGCCCCTACAAAAGTAAAGAATCGCCAAATGAAGTAACTCTGGCTTAAGCCAAAATCTTCCTTGTCCCTTTTCATTTTGGGAGTGATAGTTAGGACTCGTCTAAAACACAGGTTGTGGTTACCAAGAAATGATAGGACTATATAATAGTTGGTATTTTCAGCATTAAGGCCCAGTGGCTTAGTGGTAGTGCTTCGCATTGCCATGCCACAGGTCCGGGGATCGAATCCCGGATTGGGCGAGGTTGACCCATCCTTTCATCCCTTGAGTGGGTCGATAAAATGGGTACCAAGCATGCTTGTGAACTAAACGCTGAGAGTTCCGCGTAAGGCTGACCACCTTACCGGGACATATGCCTAGCACCCCAGAGCCCTTGGTCACGAAAGCTGAATTGGGCATGGCCCCGTAATGGGCTGTTGCACCGAGGAGGAGGAATATTTTCAGTATTAATTATTTGTTGTTTGGTCATTGTTAAGTACTTTTAAAAGTTTGTGGTTATTTTGCAGGGAGAAGGACCTTGATGAGGTTTTGCAAACCCATGTTGTGTTTACCAATGTCTCTAAAGGCCAGGCAGCCAAGAAGGAAGACTTGATTAAATGTTTTGGTAAAGATAATCACACTGAAATTTGTGAAGAGGTGAATATGAAACAAAAATTTGTTTAACTTTGGAACTTCATTAACCCAGACTCAAAGGGCTGAAATATTTCATGTTAACTTAATTGCATGTTTAAACTTTTGAAAATATTTTACCTTTAATTATTGAAACCCCTGGGGAGCCTTGGCCATTAGAAATTTTATTTTTACATTAAAAAAACTCGTACGATAGCACATATTAACGGACATTTTATTGGCAATAAGGATATAATAGTGCAATATAAATAATGCATTTTTTTTTATTTTCTAAATTTATATTGTTTTTTAAAACATAGACATCTGGGCCCAGCCTCCTTTGTAAAGGGAGGCTTGGCCCATACAAAAATGCATAATTTTAAAGTGCACAATAATACATATTTCAAATTATTTTTTTAAGCATTAAATGTAAAAAAATATATTGTATAATTGCACACTTTGGAATCATTTCAAAATCCTGTCTACCATAATTAATATTTAGAGTAATAAATTTTTATAGTATTATCTGTATTAAAATGTCCAATATTGTCCCAATAAAGTAATTTTTCATGTATGTGTTAAATATATTTTATTCAGTTTGTACACACATTAAAATGCACGAGATATAACTGCCTTATAGTTTGATTTTTTTTATTTTAACGGCACAAACTGGTAAAAGTCAAAATCAAAGTGCACTTTCAAAGCTATTCGTTCAGTGCCGCCCCCCCCCCCCCCCCCCAAAAAAAGAGAAAATTGGATAATATCTTTAAAATAATCTGGAATATTATTATACTTGAATAATTAATTTAGTTTTTGCAGAAAAAGTTTGATATTTGGTCCTAACTGACAAATTAGTTTTAGTTGAGGTTTATAAACAAGTACAAATATTGATAATTAGTCTATTACCTTCTTAAAGTTATTATCAAATGTTACTATAAACTGTGTTGATAAATATTATTTCTAGATTTTTCATAACTATATAGTTAACTTAGGAGGCCTTGGTCCAGTCGCCAAATCCTCCCTTACATGGAGTGGGCCAAGCCTCCCCACCTAGCCATTTCATAAAGAATGGCACATGGTGATTTGAAGCTTACTTCATTGCACAATCTTTGACTTAAATAAAACCTTAATATAACAACATTTATAAAATACCATACTTTAACTTAATTCAATTGGTTTGTCTCAAAAAATCTTACAAATTATGTCTAAAATGTTTACTTTTTATATTTTCTCCTCACTGCTAAGAAGTAGCTTAATGAAACTAAGGTGCTGACAACAGTAGCTTCGAGTACCATCTATTGAGAAAATTCTAAAATATTTTTAAATACTAAAATTTAAATGTGGGCCAAGCCTCCGTTATGGTCAAGGGTCCCGTTTCCTTAGTGACTGTTGAAATATTTCATAAGTTTTATTTAATAATTTTTAATACTAGTGTAAGATACAATTTAAAATATGTACTTAAAGGAATGAAAATTCAAAAAATTTGTAAAAATTCAAAAGAGTAATAAGCAATCTATTGCTATTTATTCAAACGTTCATCACCAATTTCATAAAAAAAAATTGTACATGAAAGGAAATATAGCAAATTTTTAATACACACTCATGATAAGTGGTATTAATGTAAAAGGAATAACTTTAACCCAGTAGTTCGCCATTAGTTAAAATTTTAAGATGGTGTGAAAATGTTTACATCTTAAGAGTTCTCATGTTAATACAGTTTATGTCAACTAGGTTCTTCAATGTATTTTTTTTACAGTGTATTTCAATATTTTTAAATTTTCAATGCTTTCCAGATTCTATCTAAAGGTGAACTGCAGATTTCAGAAAAGGAAAGGCAAGTACAGTTGGAATCCATGTTCAAAGATGTTGCAACTATCGTTGCTGATAAGTGCATCAATCCAGAATCAAAGAGGCCATACCCTATGAGTATCATTGAAAAATCGATGAAAGAATGTCACATCTCTTTAAAACCAAATAAAACTTCAAAACAACAGGTAATTTTTCCTAAAATAAGATTTTCGGGGTGCATAAAGCACTTTTATTATTACTCAAAATTATGTATCGTGTAAGTTATGCATGTATTGTTAATGTCCCATAATGCATCACACAACTCTTTTTTTTCTTCCGTTTCATCATTTGAAGTTCAGTGAAGCCACTAGACTAATATGATAATAAACAAACATTCAATTTTATTCCTCGTTACCTCCTGAATTTCATTGCTGCACTCCTGGAAAACTCCTTAGAAACTCCTGAATTTCACTATCATAGAGTATGAACCCTGTTTAATGTAGTTCAACAGCTCTCTTAATATTACTCATAAACATATTCAAAAGTGATAATTCTTTTGGTTGAAAAAAATACATAGTTATATATTTATAACAGTCATATATTATACTTTTTCCAATGAATAATTTAGTTTCCAGTTGCTATTAATTATCTGATTATTTGTCAACCTTCATTTTAAAATATTAACTTTTATATAAAAATTTAAACAACTTATATATTTATAATCTGATGTTTGTACTATAACTTTTTCTGTACAATTTATCATTTATATCATTTTTTTTTGCTCACATGCATCAGATTTTGTTATGTTTGACTTAATATTGCTATTATAGTCAAGTAGCAATTAATCAAAATTAACAGAAATATCTAAGATTGCACTTGGATGTATCAAATTGTTAGAGAATAAAATATATTTCTCAATACCTTTTACCTATGTGCTTACTTATATTAAGACTTAAAGTACATAACCTATAATATGTTTATCTTCCAAACTTATCAATCTTGAACTTTGTAACCTTTGTCTTCCTTCCACCAGTGGCTGATTTAGGTTTGTAGGTTTGAGGAAGCCCTAGGGGGGGGGGGGGGGTCCGAGACGATATGGCGTCCTTTTTCTTTTGTAACAACATATATATATATATATATATATATATATATATATATATATATATATATATATATATATATATATATATATTTGTATTATATTAAAAATTTTGGCGCCCCTTAAAAATTTGCCTCCCTAGGCCCGGGCCTAAGCCTAAATCCGCCACTCTCTTCCACCCATGAAATATTTACAATTTTATCTAGTTTTTTTTAATAAAATTTACTATTGTATATAAGAATTTGGAAAAACAAACAGGTCATGCTCATAGAAATTTACTAATGCATTATTTAGCATGATACTTTAACTGTTTACTCTATTATAGGCGTTAGAGGTCATTAAAAAACTCCAAGAAGTCATGCCTATTGCCAGATCAGAAATGAAACTGAGGGTTTCGATACCTGGAGGGAAGGCATACAGAAATAAGTTGAAGGAACTTGCTTCTTCCATTGAATCTCAGAGCATGGACGGTGGTAATCTGCAGATGGTAATTTATTGATTATTAACATATTGCTTGTTTAAATAATTAAGAAATCAAAGTACATAAATAATTACAAAATGCTATTGCTTATGTGCTTTATTCTTTTCTGGGGAAAAATTTAGCAGATGCAAGCTAAAAAAAATGACCATGGAAGAAAGCTGCATATGAAAATGTGGCCCCTTGTTAAGAAAAGGAAAATACATAGTAACCATTATTAAAGACTAATTATTATTACAAGTCATTATACTATTGGTATAAGTTAATAAAAGTCTGACAAAGCAAAAACCGTTCAATTAATTTTTTATACATTTCAAACCCTTCTTTAGTCAAGCCCCTAGAAGTACGATATATATGAATGACCCATATGGCTTAAACCCCTCAAACACTCTTATTTTCAACCCCTTTTTAAATTCATAATTTAAATTAACTCTTTCACATTATTCAGGGTGGTAACAGAACCTGGAAATCGGGGAATTCTCAGGGAAATTTTCCATTTTGAATTACTTAAGACTAAGAGGAGTTGGATGGTTCTATCTCGCCCATGTTAATTTTCCTAACTTTAGGAACATTTTTCTCAGGAACTGTATGAGATATCATTATGAACTTTTTTGTATTTTGTTCCTTACATATAGCCCTTTGATTTAAACTGAGGATATTTCATAGTATGGAATTTTTTTCTAATGTTCTGATAATCAGCACCGCTTCAGATAATTGGAGTTCTACTGTAGCTATTAATGACTGTTTAGAAACTTGGGGTTTAAAAAATATCATGATATTATGTGTTTAGAATTGAGAAAAATTTTCATTTGATTAAATTTTGTAATAAATAGTGCACACTTTTTCCCCCTATACTCAGCTTCATTTTCAAGCATATAGGCTTTAAGGGCTTGAAAATAAGATTTTTCATTCAAAACTTATCAAGGAGTGTACAAACTACGTTATAATGCTATTCACTGATCAAGTGGTTCCTCTGAACTTATTCTGATTTCCGGAAATCTGGAAAAGTAAGGTAGGCTGATCCATAATCCGGAAAGTCTTACCGCGATATCTGGATTTAAGTTGCTGTACTGTATTGAATAGTGCATATTGTATATTTTCTAGGTAATTGTAAAATCAGGGAACTTTTTGTGAAAGTATCAGGGAAATCATGGAAATATCAGGGAACTTTTTTTCAAAGGTTTTGTCACCACCTTATTACTTATTAATATCTTTTAACACCCCAAAGGTGCCACTCAGTCGTTCCCATAACAATGTTTAGCTCAACAAGTATCTTTCCATGACCCTTTCATCTTTTTCCATCACCCATTCTCGCACCTAATTGGCCAATTGAATTGAACAAGCCATCACAATCTCTATCAATTCGACACTTCGCAACTTACTCTCCAACTGCTATGATGCTAAAAGTTTCCTCTCAAAATGTGAATGACTTCAAACTACTACACCTCCCTGTCGGATTCTTTTATGACATGCATGTGTTTCTCTAATTGTAAAAGTATGTAGTTTTCTTATTTATTCAAATAATTTTTAGGTGTTCCTAACTGATCCAGGAAACTTCAGGAAAGTTGATGAAATCATTACAAATGAAACGAAAGGCAAAGGCCAGCTCGAAGTTATAAGCTTAAAAGAGATTCAAGAAGGGGATGAAGTTCTTGAGTGATTATTTTTATAGATATATGTATTGTATTATAAACTATATGAATTGTTGTGTGTATTCTTTTATAATTTAAATGCAAATTTTAAAAATAAAAATGAATTTAAATCCAGTTTTCTGTTTTGTTTTCTTACTAATTATCTTAATAGAAGACAAGATACTGTAAAAAAAATACCTCAAACCTGCAAAATGTTCATTTTTTTAATATTTTACTTTTCTACCTTTGTAATTTATTTAGGAGTGGTATTCAGTAGGGTTAGCTTCTTATACGCAAAAGAAATTCTTATATTACATAGTAATTTCAAGCTGATTTTAAATGTGATTTCTTTATCTAAAGTTACTCATTAATCTATAATAATAAAAGAGTCTGTCTGTGGATCGTAAAAGACCTACTTATACTGCCCTCAGAAATTCGAAATTTTTAAGATAGATTCCTTTTAATACCAACGTGTGCGTGTGCACCTAAGGCTTAGTTTTTTCATATTTGTTCCATTTTTAGAGAAAATTCGAATTTTCTAAAAAAAAAGACGCCACTTTCGCTTCATTTTTTCTCTTTCGTGTTGCCATTCGAGAGAAGAAATTAAAATGAACACAAACATTAATTGAAATTGCTTTTATTTTCTTGCCATTACCTTCAGAAACTAAATTAATGATTTGAAAAATAATTGAACGTGCCAATGAGCTAATTTATTTTTTTAAAAAACCAGAATGAAAGAAACCAGACAATTATGGTAAATTTTGAATTTATCAGAAAAATCGCGATGACAGTAAGTTCATATTGAGGAAGATTTTTGTGATATGAGGATGTGCATTTTATAGTGATGTATTTTTATTTTGGAATTTTAAAGCAATATAAGTAACGGGATTTTATCCTTTATAATGAACGGGAACAAAGGCAAAGTTTATTATCCTATAGCAAATCAAATGACACATATACTTGGATCGATTTGATATTCTTTTAGTCCGTGCGAAGAACGGGTATTTATTTGCTAGTGATTTATATAGGCTTTGCTATGATTCTTTAACACTCTTTTAGTACCAAAATAGTTAGAGCCTATTCTATTACCTATCTCAAGTCAAGTTTTGCTACATAAAATTAACATAAGTTCTTAAAAGGTGTTTGCCTGTCATTTGACTGTGGTTTTAAATTACAACACCCGTCACCAACAGCGCTCGTGTAGCTCTAGTGCAACAATAATTCAACCTAACTACGCATAAGCTAATAATGACAGTGACATTAGTTGGAAGTTAATAAATTTATATTTTCTAGTTTATTTTATAAATCTATTAAAGGATAGAAATGGTCTTATGATGAAACCATTGAGTGAAAACCTTAAAAAAAATTAAACTTATCAAAACTAATCTGATTAAAAAGTTTTAATTTTTAAATTATAATTTTAAAAGTGTTATGTAACTGTAAATAATGTTTGTAATTCAAGCAGTATCACATAAAAGTTACCATGATTTTTGTGAAAAGAAAAGTATTTTCTTTCTTGCTAAAAATCTCTTATCCCTGTGACATCAGTACAATTATAAACTTAAATTTAAAAAAATTAGTATGAAACTAAAAGCCAGTGACAATTTATATACTCTTATTTCTTTAAAGACATTGCAGTTCCATATGACTTCATATTTTAGAAGTGGTCAGTCTAGAGAATTTTCACACCCCTTACATTTTACATTTACAATTTAATCATTCCCATCTTTGCATTGCGACGTGGAACTTTTTGTGGCTATATCTACTTGTACTTTTATTTAGTTTTTTATTATTTACTAAGTCACCAAGTCTTACCTTACGTAATACTCGGGTATGGGAATTTTGAAAGCTCCCGTTTAGTTCAATTTTTGGAGCAGCAAAATCTAACTTTTAGAGCTGAAACTAGAGCAATCATAGCAGCTAAATTTATCTTTTAGACCAAAAATAAGTTATTCAGTCGAACCCAGCTATAATGAACCTTGGATATATTGAACCTTTTTAGTGGTCGCTTCCGAAATCCTATTTAACAAATGCTATTTTAAATGGATATAAAGAACTGTTTAGAAACTGAGCGTTCCCTTGTTGAAACTCAATTTCTTAACTTTCTTAATATTTTTTTCTCCAGATCTCCATTTGAAGTTATATAAGTAGCAAGTGGAAGCGAGAAAACAATCTTTAACAATGTGTCACATTTCACTCACACTGAACCTGTTGAATAGAAAACGAGCAACATACTTCTATACCTTTTGAGTCTGGGTTCCAGGAACCAACCTTTCTTTCCAACACATTCACCCCCCCTACACACATACTTTCCAATTCCTAGAAGCTGTGTCTGGTCAAAAGGCAGTACTCCTCCTATAGCAAAATCAAATTACCCTTTCCCCCTCCAGAATTCAATGAAGCCATTCATCTCTCAGTCCCCAACAGTGCCTATTCTTATTAACTACCCCTTGAAAAATGGACATAAGTGGAACTGCCCGATTGTTCGTTATTTTAACCTGTACTTCTCAGTAACTCATTTCCTTATAAAAGATTTTAGACACATTTTTCAGGATTGTTTTTTCCGATTCAAAATAACTGACAATTGTAAAAAGAAAAGCTTTCGTCATTACAAACTGAGCCATTCATTCAAGGATATGTAAAGGTTTGTCCCTTATCCAAGTACACAGTTTCCAACAAGTGGGAAAACTAGAATTCAACTATTTTATTGTTTTGGGATAATTTCGAAAATTTATTTTTAAAATATTGTTTAATTTTACTTATTCAAGGTGTACAAAACTATTTTTTTAAAAACTTATAACGTATAAAATTTAATTCCAGCAAAATTGGATTTAGTAAACCAAGTGTTGGTTCTGTAGAGGGTTCATTGTAGTGGGGTTTTACTGTATTTACTAATTTATACAGTTTTGATGCTACACTATTTAATTAATATAGGATACCAATTTTGGCACAGAATCCAGTCTCTGCTTATATTACCTAACAGAAGTCAAAAATCTTACAAACAAGATCCTATAGAACTTAGACTTTATATGTTTTGGTTAACAAATTTTTTTAGTTTCAAGTCTTGTGTGAGCTGCATTTTATATATCCCAAACTATAGAACTTGCATAACCTCCTAATGCACCCGTTTTAGTTTTTTTAATTGTGTATAATCTAAAATTATTGCATCACAAAAAAAATGGAACAGAAAGTTAATGTTTTTTATATGTATAAATTAGTAAACTAACTATAGAAAATAAAATCTTAAATAATTTCATGTTTTAAACATTTTTAATGAAACTATTGATGTGATGTTACAGGCAGAAAAAAATCATTTAAATAAGTTAGTTTCACTTGCATTGAATTTAACTGTTGAACAAAGCAATATATATAATTTTGTTACAGTAGATATTTTTAACACTTACAAATTCCCTGTTTTAAGTTCATATATTCTGTTAAATGGTTATTTTAATTTGCTCATTATGAAATCAAAGTTGTAGTACCACATGCCGATTCAAATAAGTCCAAACAGTGAATGGTTATGGCATATATTTCGAACACAAGAACTTTTGTCATTATGAATACTTCTCTAGAATAAACTCTAGCATACAGATAAGTGTATTTCCTTTTATTTATTTATTATTCAGTGACACTTTTCAGACGGAATGCATTAACCCAATGCTTACAACACTGCATATCTGAATTTCATTCTAAATGAGCTACAAGGAAACAGAAAGTGCTGAGGACACTTTCCGGTACACGCACACCAAGTGGCAATAATATCCAGATGCAAAAGATGACACAACTCTTTATAGTACACTCATCTACAATGTAGCAAGCAAGAGTTTGTTTTGGTACTTTTGACAGAAGTGAAAGAGAATTTCAATAAAAAAAAAGGTGTCCATACAGTAAGATTTGAAATATATTTATCCAATAACTAAATATAAATGGACAACTCATATACAAGGTCATACAATTTTTACAAAATTATGAAGAACAAGGGTTTTTAACAAAGCAATATCAACAGCACATTCAGTCTAACAAGAGTAAATATATAATATTCTTAAAGTTACAATATCCTACCTCAAAACAAATCATCGGAAAAAGTAGAGAAAAAAAATTTAAATACCAGCAGCTCTTAACATAAATTAGTGTTTGCTTTGGTTAACAGATACAAGTTTTTTTAAAACAAGAAACATACAAGTAAAACAGTTTAAAAAGTTACCCAAACCAAACAAGACACATACCATGGAATCATTCACAAAGTGCTCGTTAAAGGAAATCTTGCAAAAACAATCTTATTAATCATGAAAAGGGAAGAAAATGACCTATTGACACAATGAAAAGAAAAAGCATTTGATTTCGATATTATTAGAGTTCTATTTCGTCCCCTTTGTGTTGTCCATAGTTTCATATACACATAACAGGTTGTAAACATTTAAATAGTTCTATTTTGTTTTTTCCAGTGCTGGCCCGGTACCTGCAGGCGACTCCACTAATATTAAGACGAGAGAAGACTTCTAGCACTCGAATCCTACATTCCGTAACCTTGATACCCGGGCATCGGAGGAGCGTAAGCTTGATAACCAGCACCAATCATACCTGGTCCAGCAGTCAACATCAGTTGGGGCTCAGGAGCTGCACAACAAAAAAAATTATTGGCTTTTACACAAAATTCTTTTATACGGGCACCAAATTTGATTGGAAATGTTTGATTTACAGTCGGGAATTTATGCTGTTAACAAAATTTTATTCTTTCAAATTTAAAAACATCATAAGGCTATAAAAATGTACCATTTTCAACAAGCATTAAATTTCAATGGTAAATTTTTATTCTGTTATTTAAAAGGGTCAATTCTTATTCTAATGGCAATCTAAAACACTTTCAAAAAGCAATCAAGTTCAGAATGAAATTTACAGATGTAAAATAGGGTTTTTTCACTGAACAATGCCATTTTGTAAAGCTTTTGTATCATAATATTCCAGTGTAAAATCTAGAATTATAAGCAAACAGATTAAAAGGCAACCATTTAGGAAAAAGGTTGATATCTTTGGAAAACAAATTGAAAAAATCACTTAGTATCTCCTAATTGGCAACCTGGCATAATTTTTATTAAATAATGGGCTTGTTAAATATAAGTACAAATTCAAGGTAATATGAAAAGGCATAAAACTTTCAGGAAGGTAAAATTTCTTATTTACCATAAACGATGGGATTAGCTTCATTCTGAGCCGACTCTTCCAATCGCTGAGTTTCTAGTTCCTCTAATTTATCTACCTACAAATTGAAGCAAAGGTTAGTATATTCTTCCAAATTCTATCACATTTTTCACCATACTTTAACTTAGTAATACATAAAACATAACATTAAAATTTAAGGCTTTTCAAAAAATTGACTTGAAAACTTAAAAATTGACTTAAAATAGTTATTAGTTCTGCAATTTTTTTAAAAAAACTACTTGAAATACCAAGGACAAGGTATATTTTATTATGAATGAAATATATTTTTAAAAAAATATTTGGAACTTTAAAAAAAATATTTACAGAGGCTTAAAGAAATATAAATATCAGCTGATTAACCAAGTAAATACTAACTCGTGGGGTTTTTTTTTAAAATTATCTTGAGTTATGATACAAAAGTGATGCAAAACTTCATCCTAGAATACATTTTGGATAAGCTTTGTATGCACACACAATAAAATGCAGTTTAGATAGTCCCCCTACCTTAGTAATGTACTCCCTCATGACTTGTATAAGATAAGGCATAGCGAAATCTGTAATATTATGCCGCCATGATAGCTCAAGAATGACATCTGGGTGCAGCAGGTCATAGCACTGGAACAGGCAGGCAGAGAAGCATTCGAAGTTCTTCTCGTCCAAAAACCACGAAAGCAACTCCTCGGCCACTTCTGCCATCTTGGATTCTGCAGCATATTCCATGGCATCCTATAGAAAGAAATATGTAAATTTTAGGCAACATTATTTTTGTATTACAAAATGTTGATAGTTATGGTTAAAACAGTTTTTAATTAATGTACATAACTTATTCATTTACAATTGTTTATAAAAATAGCCAAGGAATAAATTAATTGTGCATTCTACAGATACCATTTCAAAGTTTTCAGAACAATACAGCTAAATATTAAAATGCTTCCTCATCATAGATTTAGTTAGAATCATTCCCAAGCCTGCCAGCTGTGGCTCTAGTTCGATGTTAATTCAACCAACCTACACCAGCTTGAATTTAACTATGAAAAAACCATTTTCCGTATTCCGGGTGCCAAGAGTGTTTCTCCCTTCAAAAATCAAGCAATTGGTATGTATGACACGGAAATTCATATAAAGTTAAAAATCCAGTATTGCTGGGTTAAATCTGTAGAGTTCTACAGTCTGCATCCCTATCTAATTCTATTAATAGAAGCTCTACTTATACCAATTTTACAATAACATGAAACCAATTCACATCCAGTTACCTTGAATAAGCGATCTTTCTTGCATAGTTCCACAGATTGCTTCCACCTGTTGTTTCCTTTGTAAAGGTAGGCAGCAATGCGCCTGAACTCTATCAATTCGTGCTTTTCGAGGCGCTGGGCTAGAGCAATGTTATCGAAGTTGTCGAAAGCGTCAATGGATGTTCGGAGGCCTTGGAAGTCCTCTTCTTCGATTAGCAAGCCGTTTAATGCTTCATTGATTGCCTTGTTGTTTAGACTTTGCACAGATCGTAAGTACGGTTTGACAAGGGGAAGATGGTTGACCTGGGGAAAAAAAGGGTTAATTCGTTCATTTTATTTTAAATAACCATTGAAACTTAAACTAGTAGATACTGATGTTTACAATATAATTTTCTCAATCAAAGGTTCAACCAAAACTAAAATTTTAAATACTTATATTACTGCATTCCTTTAGTATTTTCTTAGAAAATTAGTCTGCGAATTGATATAGTAAGCTAATAAGGATCACAAATGACATTTTACAACCATGTTGTTTTAAATGGAACATCAATTCAAATCATTCAAAGCTCAGTTATTGCCCAAAAAAATTTGCTTAACTATCAAGAAATTCTTGCACTATAACAACATTTTTCCCCATTGAAGATTCACTTAAATACAAATTAGCCATATTAAATAATTAAACTAATAAATAATTAAATTAATTGTATTTGCAACAGTTTTCCATTTCAGTTAAATTTTAAGTTTACAATTATTTGACTATTTATAAACAATGGTGTGAATACAGTGGTGTCTCCTGACCTTTGTGAAATAGTTGACCGAACGAGTGTGATCCATGCGAGATGACAACACCAACAACAAATCATTCAGAAGCATTGGCTTGTAGTCGACATAGAACTGGATAGCCTTGTAGTACAACTCAATGTTTGCGACCTTTGTGATTATCTCCTTGAAATGACCTTCGCGCCAGGCTTCGGTAGGGTGGTTCATCATGGTAATGACCGCATTGTCGTATTCTTCATACTTGTCGTACAGGAATACCAACTCGGCCCAGAGGTGAGCTTGTTCCGCAGCTCGAAGAACCTACAGCAGGAAATTGGTTAAAGATAACAGATGAGAGTACAGCTTTGGTTTATTATACAGTTCTACTAAAGATCATCTGGTAATTTAATATTGCATACACATTGAAATCCTGTTATATGTTCCTTCAATTCAAACCAGTCATTCACAAAAGAAAATGTTTAAAAGTTTTAATTTTTTTTTTACAACGGATATCTACAACAAGTTTTACTGAAGAATTTTTTTTATGAATCCAGAAGTATAATTTTATAAGTACACACACTAGACTTTATAGAAAGTATAAACCTTAAATTTTGAAAAATTAAATTCTGAATTTGCTACAAAAAAATAAGCTTGATACAATTTGTTTGAACTTACTTTTGGAATGTTCACTCGGGACCAGAAGAGTTCGAGATGTTCTTTCATTTTTGAAGGCTTGTATTTGGAATAAAGAATACCCAATTCAGTAAACATTCCCATGTGAGCTCTCTCCAAACCTAAAGAAAGTATATATAGAATTAAGTTTAAAGTAAAAAAACGTTACCTTTTAAGAAGCTAGATATCAATTTACTTGTACATGCATATTTGGGCATAATGCAGGGTGTAGCAAATAAAACCGGCCCCAACTTGGAGATAAGAATACGACAGAAATGTTGCCAAGTCAAAAACCAATACAAAAACAGGTTTGCTAACATGAAGCCATTGATCGCTTCAATATTAAGCCCAAACAAACTGCTTGGCGACTTATTTGCCGGCAACTACGCTATGGTTTGAAAAGCTAGTTGAAATGAAATATAAACAAGGTTTGTAGAGCTGATCAAAAAAATTCCCACTAGTGATTATTTCGGTTGTTGATCGTAAAGAATCTGACTTTTGTTTTTTTATGCAAAACATCTAAAGCTAGTGAATGAATATAAACAAGTTTGTAGAGCTGATCAAAATCCACTAGTGATTATTTCAGTTTTTATTACGTAAAATCTGACCTTTGTTTTTGTAATCAACAAATTGATTGCAAGACCCAGAATCTAGTGTTCAGACCCGTTTCGGAATGTTTTTGAACTTGTCGACGGCAGATCCTGGCTGACGCCATTTCGTAACTGATCGTTGCCTAGTACTCTTTTTAGGCCCTTTTACACAATCGAATTCTTGAACAAACTGGTCACATTTTTTCCATGAATTCGTTTTAATATAATTTTCTACAATGAAAACTCTGCTGTACTGTGAGTTTCATCTTCACCTGTGAATTGATCAACTTACACTCACACAGTCGCAACTCACACTGACGCACTACGATCTGAACTGGCCAATTGTCCACGAGTAGCTCTAATGTGATGCTAATCCAATCCAATCAATGCAAAAACAGGTTTGTCAAGTGAAACCATTGCATGCTTGAATAATCTTTTATTTCCACTTGAAAGCTTTCAGGCGGCTTCAAGAGTTTTTCTCGCCAAGCATTTCAGCGTATTCCTATCTCTAGACCGGGGCCAGTTTTATTTGCCTCACCCTGTACATATTAGGGCTTGATAACTTTAAACATACCAATTATTTTAAAATTAATGTTAAAAATTTTGATCATTGATTGAATAAGGTCTTTTTTTGTAAAATTTTTAACAAACCATATAAGTACCCTACATGCTACAAAATACTTAATATTAACCATCTTATAACCCTTTCAGTCCCAATGACAATTTGGCATCATTTTAGAAAAAAAATTCTGATCGTCTATAGCTATTTATGATATCAAAAAGCACATCATTTGATTCTTCAAACTTTTATCTATTAGAAAATATTTTTTATTAATCTGAGATATTAATCCCAATAGATTTATTAATCCCAATAGATGTCATCCCTAATATTTTTTTTAAATAATGCTCAGGAACATGATGATGCCAAATGGCATCACTGGGACTGAAAGGGTTAATGGTAAAAACTTTTAAATTATAAACTTATCATCGCAGCTAAATTAAGTTCTTTAAAAGGGTTAGAATGGGAAAGAAATTGTTAGATAACTAGAAAAATCTTTAAAATCCTTAATTGTGATATTGAAAATACACAATTAAGCTTCAACCTACCAAGAGCTGCTTCCAGAAGGCTAATAAGTTCTTCAAAGAACCCTCTATCCTGATAGTAGTTGATGAGGTCTTCCAACTCGTCTGCATGAACTACAATGTGAAGACCACACATTTGGGCAAGTCTGAATTCTTCATTGTCAACACAAGCAAAACACACCTAAAAACATTTAGTTTGTTACTAGTGTTTTTAAAGGCAACTTAGGTATGTTTCAGCAGGTAGGATTCCCCATTTGCTATTCCTATTTTATTAGAAATTAATTGCTAAAACACTTATTTAGAAATATAATACCCAGCAAGCACTTGCGACAAATATGTAAAAAATCTTTCCTAGCAAATTTGAAATTTTAATTTAACATTTCATCATTAAAATTAAATTGGTCTACTAACTGCAGTTCAACTGCTGTATTTATACATAGATTTCAGAACTTTATAGGAATCAATAGATTTTCTAACACTAAGTTGCTTAACTTTATTAAACAAATAAATTAACCAAGATACACATTTAAGATTTGTAAGATAAATTCCAAAATTTATTTTTCTTAGTCTTGTTTTGTTGTTATAACATAACTAAGGTACAGTTAAGAGTTTAAACCTATTTCAATTTAACTCCGACACCGCTACAGAAACTATTAAGTAATTGAAGATACTTATACATCTATTGCTTCATTAATATTAACAAAACTGTTGAAGAATTCAATTTATATTTAAGCATTTCTATCACATTGGAACAATATTAATCCATGCTCTTGTAAAATTAACAAATAATGAGCCAATTACAAGACAGAATGATTGCAGGCCTCGCAGTGACTTTTATCAAAAATATAATAGGAATTATAGGAATTTTTAAAGAAAATAAAGGGATTTATAGGAATATTTTCAAGTCGATATATAAATTTTCGTGTAGTAAATATAGGGATCGGACCTAATATATGATATACCTCCAGCTATCCGATAGGGCTTGCTGCCCTACCAGAGGACCTGAAAAACCCTTAATTTCCAATAAATTTCACTAGGTTACTATCGGTAACAAAAGTGATCCTACATCATTAAAAAAAACTATAGCTATCTTTTATTCAAAAAAAAAAAAATTCCCGCGATTCATAAACCATTTCCAAAACGCTAATCTGGGTTGGGCACCTATAATCAGGACCCTTTTGAATTTCGACGATAGTCGGAACAATTTCCGATAATCCGGGTTTTTTTTTAAACTTAAACTTTCTAAAATCAGAAACCCCATGAATAGATCAAAGTAGAAAAACTGGGGATAAAAGTTTCAAACCTAAACAAAAAATAATATTTAAACAATCAAGTTGTACTTGTGATCACAAGGTCACGAACACTTGATCAAAAAATAAATTATTCTGGTTGGTCCGATTGCGTGAACCGGAGCTACATAAGTAAGAAGACGCTCTTCCGATCACACAGAAGCAAAAACTGTCAATCATTATGAGACATTGCGACCCTATCGGTGGATTTCGTGAAAATTACTAGGCAGCAATATAAGTAAATCAGGAATTAGCATTGTTGGATTGCACTGGCCGGTAACCGATTTTCGAAACCATCTTATAAGTATAGTCTAATTATAATTCATATTCAACTTTTATATTGTTAGAATTTATTATTTAAGCTAGTTAATTGAAATTTAAGCTTAGTTTTCTTTAATATAGACCGATATTGGAGGAAACAGTTTTTTCAGGGGTGTTAATGTTGTGAAACATTTGAGGACCCTGAGTATAAGAGTTGGCTGCAATTTTTAGGCGTTTTTTTTTCCGAATTTTCTCTTCCTTTGCACGATATTTCTCTGCCTGGATATTTATATGCTATTGTGCTTGTAGCGCGATTCGCAGATCCCCTAAACTCATTCTAATTTTCAGAATTGTGGAAATACCGGTTAGTCAACCCCTAATCCGGAAAATACCTTAATCCGGAAAGGCTCAAGTCCCGCGATGACCGGATTAAAGGTTCTAACTGTATCCGGAAACTCCGACGATCCTAATATCCGAAAACTCGGTTGATCCTAATATCTGACGATCCAAATACAGAAAAACTCATCCCATAATCGTGAAAACCTCTGAGTATCATATAAAAGGAAAAATAGACAAGATCGTATGAAAATTTTATCAATTTGGGGAAATTTTGATAGTAAAAATATTCAATTGATTTCGATTTTAACAATGAATTACAAAATTCCTTAATCAGCCGTTCTTTTATATAGTCAATAAATACTGCACACTCATACTCGTATATCTCGGTCGAGAAATTTATCTAAAAAAATAGCGCCTTGTAAAAAAGGGTTGGCTTTTACACGGACATTTACACAACGTTAAAGCCCCACCGAAAAAATAGTTTCCTCCATTCTCGGTCTATATCAATGAAAAGTAAACTTAAATTTCAATGTAGAACAAGTTTTAATAAAAAATTTTAATAATAAAGATAAAAAATATAATTAAAATTTGAAGATGAATTAAGATTAGATTGCACTAAAAGATATCCTCAAATATCGCCCCCCTCCCCCCATTAGCAGAGGATCATCAACACCTGACCAAAAATATGCAGTCCAATAATGCTTCTTGATTTTCTTATTTTGCAGCCTAGTAATTTTGACGAAATCCACCGATGACGTCGTATCGCCTTATAATAGTGGGCAGATTTTTGCCTCCGGTTGATCGGAAGGATATGATATCTCATTTTACTTGTGTAGCTCCGGTTCAGGTCAAGTCAAACCAACCAGAAAATTTTCTGCCGATTAAGTCCGTGAGTCGTGATCACAGTAACACTTTTAATGTAAAGATCGCAATGATGAAAAGGGAAAAAAACCGAAAGTAAGGGTCTAAAATATAGGAAAAAATAGGAATTATAGGAAATATAGGAACTTTTTCAAATTTATAGGAAATATAGGAGCGCTGCGAGGCCTGTGATTGCAACTTGCCTCTTTCCAGGTTCTTGTTGAGTTTGCTTTTCGTGCACTGTCCACAGCCCCTTGAAACTCCTTCAAATGAACTAAGGTTATAGCAAGTCGAGCAAAGTTCGAGACAGTGTTGTAGAGCAACTTTGCTGGTTCGTAGAGCCCGTCGTCAAAGCATCGATCACCAATCTGAAACATTACAGATATAGTTAACATTTATAGTTTATAAAAAAAATAGGTCTATCGCTTAGAAGGCTCACAAAATTGAATGTATCAAAAGAGCATTAAGGCATTGAATTCTGGTGCCTTTGATTTTTTGGCAGCCTTTACCTATTTTGACAACTTGCTATTATTAAGTCAATCCTGCACCAATTATTCAGATAGCAATGTTCTACAAAAAAATTCAGGCTATTAAAAGGCTAAGGATTTTTTTTTAAAGTAAGAAACTAACATACAAAAACATTAACTTGTAATAATACAGCATAGATAAAGTCTACCAATTTCTTGTTGGTAACTTGTAAATTATAGGTCTTATGACAGATAAGTTCCAAATAAAATGTACCAGGAATAAAAAGGTGCCTACTTTTTGTATATCAGCATGATTTGGCCCAGAAATGAATTCTTCCAAGTCAGCCAGGCGATTTGTCTTCGCGTAAGCATATATTAATTCAGATTCCACGTATGACTCGCGAGCCTTCTTGCGAGCCATTTGCAGATAGCGTACAAGATCTTCCCAGCTTTCTACAAAAAGCAAGACATTGAAATTTAAAAAAAGATCATAAATATGAAAAAAAAAATTATCTGTAGAAACAAATTTAAATTATTAGTTGTCTAAAAAAACATCTTTTTAACCCTACCATAAAATACTTCATCAAGTTTTCATTCTCAAATCTGCACTAGCCTTCAATCTAATTCTTGCACAAGGTTTTAAATAATATATTTTTTCAAACTTGTTTCACAATAGTTATTTATGCAACAAGTGTGAAAAGTAACACTTTTTAAAACTAGTGGATTTTATTTCACGAGCGAGGCACGAGCAAGTGAAATAATGACACGCGTTTTAAAAAGTTTACTTTCCACACGTGTTCCATACACTATTTTTTCTAATTACGTGAAAAAAAAATCAAATCTCATTGGTTCAAAAATAATTCATGTGCTAATTTTTTTACGTAAAGATCCGTATCGATAAATCTCGAACTACAAAAGGCAAACTTATTTTTTAGTTTAAAGTCAAACATTTGAACATGGATACCTATTCAAAAATAAAAATAATAATAACACTCACGCGCATAATATTTATTAATAAAGCATATCAATAAATTTCTGGATTTTATGAATATTATGAAATAGAATTTTTAATTGAAATGTTGGCATCTTATGAAAAAAGTGAAAAAAAGTACTTTTTTTCACTGCTTTTGGGTGAAAAAAAGTAATTTTTTATCACCGTTTCTAAAAAGTATAACTTTTCGCACGCGTCTGATATTAAAATTATAGTGTAAAAACCGTATTTTTCACGCAATTATAAAAAATAAATTATACCTATAGGGTTGACTAAGTTTTTTTAAATACAATTTTTAAAAAAATGGACCAAATGCAAAGAAAATTGCATGGATCTTACATGTTCAAATAACCAAAGACATATACAGTTAATCATACAGGGTGTCCGGCAAAATTACTGGTACAAATTCAAGCACATTTCAAGGCTTATTTTTAAAAATTTCAAGGATGCGTCGCATAATCAATTATACCACTACATTCTCAAATTTGTACTTGAAAAATTATTGGCAAATTAACTAATTAAAAAATACTAACTTAATTAAAACAACCTATATTCTATACTTTAAAATAGGCTGACCATTAAAATTAATGGCATTTAAAAAACTCGAAGCAGGGTGGGTTATTTGTAGGGTTAAAGTTGGTTAAAATTTAAAGTCACAATCTTCAATTTTAAGAGGAAACACCACATAACATAGGATTCTTTTTTATAAGAGAACTTTTTTAATGTTAAATCAAATATTTAAAAAAAAATATCATAATTTTTAATAATACTAACTTTAATATTTAACATCTGTTATCTTAATGAGTTATTTCCTTAAGTGTTAACCTGAAAAGACAGAATTTAACATTTCGATTGATGAAAAACCTTCAAAAATCTGGGAATCAAAAGCCTTTTGAAATCGGTAAATTTTGAAAATCAGATTCACAAAATCTCAAAAAGTCTAGAAACAGGGTTCCTGCCAAAATGAAATGTCCCAAATTCGTGACTTTTCATGACTGAAATTAACAATTTTCATGACTCCAGGAATCGGACCAAAAAGAAGAAAAATTTCAATTTAAGCCATTATGAAATTTGATGTGCATTATCTTCTAAAATATACTTTTATAATGTAATAAAGAAAATTCAAAATTCTCAGAAATAGTTGAAATGCGATCTTTTTGAAATCAGTGAATTGCGAATCCCCTAAAATTTGCCAAATCATGAAAATCGAAACTTTGAAAAATCGGCGTTTCACGAACCATTTAAACACAAAAAAAAATCTCTAAAACTTCGAAGATCTGTCTTCAAAAATTGCAATTAACAACTCTTTGAAAATCCATAAATTTCGAAATTATAAACCGCAAATCAGTTAAATAGCGAATTTCAGGAAATTGGCTAATGCAGTAGTGTACAGAACCGCTAATCCAGACACACATAATCAGGACACTTTTAAATCTCGGCGATAATCCGATTTTTTAAGAAAAAAACTTAAACCTGTCTAAAATCAAAATCCCCAGTATAGGTCGAAGTAGAAAAAAGGAAAAAGAATTAAAACAAAAAAAATCAAGCTGTTCTTGTAATATCAAGGTCACAAAACTCACACGAACACTTGATCAAACGAAAATATTTTGGTTGGTCCGATTGACCTGAACCGGAGCTACAAAAGCACGGAGGTGCTCTTCCGATTACGCAGAGGGGAAAAAAAACTGAAATCATTACGAGGCAATGCGTCCTTATTAGTGGATTTCATAAAAATTACTAGACAGCAAAATAAGTAAATCAAGCGTTGTTGGATTGTACTTGCCGGTAACTGATATTCGTAGACATCTTAGTGTAATCAAATCGAAATTCATCTTCAAATTTTAATTGTTTTTTGCATTTATTATTAAAATTTATTATTAAAATTTATTATTATTTAAACTTGTTGTTTTGTACTGTAATTCAAAACTTTGAAGTCGACAAATCACTGATCCTTACAAATAGACAAATTACAAAAAACTCTAAGACCGCTTAATCAGGAAACATTGAATATCGGCGAATCAAAAGATCCTCAAATATCAGTAAAAACTACGAAATTGCAAATACGAAATATTTAAATCGCAAGACTAAAAAGTTTGTAAATCATGCATCTTCAAAAATCGGAAAATTGAAGACTCTCGAAAATAAACGAACCGAAAAAATTAGATCACAAACTAATTCAGTTTAGTTTGAATTATCGTCGCACTAGAGCTACACGAGGGCTATTGGCGACGGGCATCATAATTTAAAGCAAACGGGCGTCATATTTTAGAACCACAGTCAAGGATCACATAAACTAAAATTCTGCCCAAATAATAAATCTAGGCTAATGGCAAAACCACGGAAAATTGAGAATCTTCGAAAATTAGCAAACGAATCGGGAACCTTAAAAACCTATGTAACAAATAACTTTTAAATTCGGGCCAAATTCTAAATCTTAAAAAAGACAAATCATGCAACTTTGAACGAATCGTACATTAACGGAAAAATCAAGAACTCTTGAAAATCAGCTAATCTGAAATTTTAAATCGGCCGATTGCTAAACCTCGAAATAAATGGTACGATAGGATTATCTTCATAAATCTATAAATTTGAAAATTGAAGAAAGTGGCAAATTTCCCGACGCACAGCAGAATTTTCAACAATTTCAAGGATAATTCCCGATTTTCAAGGCGCTAAAAAAATTCAAGTACAATTCCCAACGGCTGAACACCGTTATAAATGTTTTAATTAAATATAATATATAATTTTGTGCCATGAAGTTCGACGAGCAACATTTAAAAAAATAGAATTTCACACTTAGTAAAAAAAGAAAAAAAATAAAGCAGGATTAAAAATAGTTTGGGAAGTCCAATCATTTGAACCTTGCACTATAAGAAAGTAACTAGTTACCTGTCCTGTGTGCAGTCTGAACAACATCCATATAGGAAGATGGATCCCCAGCCTTTATGTAAGAATCAATAGCTTCTTTCACCATTCCTTGTTGCAGCTGAGCCAAAGCGAGTAAACTCCACACGGCACTCTCATTGCATCGCTCAGCGAATTCATAAGCTCGGTCCAAGTTCTGAATATGCTCAATCAATACCTGGGAAAAGACAATAATTGGACCATTAAAAGTAATACATAATTGAATCATATATTCAACTCAAGCAGCAATTTTAATTGAAATATTAGTATGAAAATGTACAACTAATACTTTTAGATTGACAACCTACATGTATCAGTCTTACTAGCAAAAATGCAAGTTTAATTTTTGGGATTTCTAAATCTCATGCTCATGGCATTTGATCACTATTGGAGTAACACTATTGAAAGAGCTACATAGTAAAATTTTGAATTTCATACTGATATTATCATACTGAATTATCTTAAATATATCACATCTTGATCACAAAAGAACTATTATAGCATTCAGTTGACTGTTATGTTATTTACAGCCATTATTCAAGTCTAAAGGGAAAATTTATACAAAATAATAGTATAGATTACCTGAATAGCAGATGTGTTAACATCAAACTTTTTGAAAATAGCAAATGCTTCTTCATACAATTCACTACCAATTGCAATATTTGCAATATCTGGTGCATCATAGTTATCTAAACGGTTGATGTATTCCATAACCCTCGTGCGATCAGCTTTAATAGCTGTTAAAATGAGTAGATTCTGAAGGTTTCTGAAATTAAAAAACACTTATGAATCTACTGAAGTTAAAGATGTCAACAGTTTTATAATCCAATAAACATCAAATAGTTAATATTTTTTTTTTTTTAAATTAACTTAAAGATTTTAAGAGAAATTAAAGCATACATAATTTCAACATTCTCTCACTTTTAACTAATGGTTACAACTAGCAGAAACTTCTCTAGAATTTAAAGTCAAGGCCTGCCATTCCCATTTCAGCTTATGTGACCAAGGGCTCTGGGGTGCTAGGCATGTCCCCGTTAGGTGATCAACCTCAAGCGGAACCCCCAGTGTTTAGTTCCCAAGCATGTTTGGTCCTCATTATATCGACCCACTTAAAGGATGAATCAACCTCGCCCAAACTACTTATATCGATAGTGAATGAATGTTTCATATAAGTATGTTAAGTTGCCAAACATTTTGGAAATAGAACAACTCTTTGTTCTAACAGGGCTGCTTATAAGCCTTATAGCCCAACTAAAACCTTGGTATTTTAAAATCAGATTCCTAAACGTTAACATCTCTCTATATCTATATATATATTAGGGATGCACTGAATACCAAATTTGGCCGAATACCGAATAACAAATATTCGGCCAAAGTCTAAGCCGAATATTCGGCCGAATACCGAATATTCGGCCTACCAAAACCAATTTATATTTTTTGTTGGATCCAAGTTGTATTTATTATTCATCAATTTCAATTAAACATAAACATATAAGTACACAATCACACAATAATTTTAATACAATATAGATATTAAATTTTTAATTGAAGCAACACAGAATAAAGTAGCACTTGTTTGTTAAACAAGCCTTTTAGAAAGTGTAAATTGGTAAAATCGCAACACGAAAACAAAAACAGAAGTAGGTGGATCCGGTGTAGAATGAAAATCAGAAAAAAATAATAAAACCATGGCTTAAAATATTATTATACAATTAAAAAAAAAATTCTTTTAGTGAAAAAATTACAATTTGTGATATATATATAGTAATTATTGTTTTTTTTTTAAAGCCCACTCATTGTAACTGTTAACTTGAAGAGACATGTTTGTTTAATATAACTTGAGTAAAGCTTGATTTAACATTATAAATAACTAAAACTTAAGAGTTTGAGTATTATAAAAGAAAACAAGTCCTGTTTGGGAATTGTTCGACGTTTTATAAGATGATAACTTGAAGAAATTTGGAAATTTTTAAATTTCACTATTCGGCTGACTATTCGGCAGAATAGTTTAGCTATTCGGCCAAACTGAATATTCGGCTAAAGTGGCCGAATACCGAATATTCGGTGCATCCCTAATATTATATATAGTAAATTTCATTTAAATCCAACATACCTATGATCGCTAAATACTGAACTATCTAGCACAATCTTCTCCAAGAGCTCAATCAACTCATTAGGTAAGTCAGCTGTCATGAAGGCCTTGACAGTCACCGAAATATCTTCCGGGTCTTGGGTTTCAGACAAGGCAGTCTGTACCACCTGGTCGATCAGTGGTCTCCTGTACTGATTGTTCTCATTCAGCACTTCTGCCCAGAGTTCTTGGTCTCTTCTCTTGACCAGGTATCGGGCCTCGCTCTTGAACAGGGAGTTCTCGTTGCAGACCTTGATTAGCTCTCTGTCACACTGGCCACGCTCGTAAGCCATGCATGCTAGGTGGGGATCCCGTTTCTCGCAGTATTTACCAACAACCCTGCTATCATAAAACTGGTTCTCCCTAAGAAAGATACAAGGCTTGGGTCAATTTCTATTATTCTATAAAGTTTATAATTCATCATACTAGTAAAAATTAAAGAAAAGTTAACCAAGTAAAAATATTTTAAAACAATTAATAACTTAAATACTAGAATTCATTACAAAAGTTAATAGGAATACACTTAACCCTCTAAAGGAAAAGCAAATTTGCTAAAGCATGAACATGTTTTCACTGCTTAAGATTGAAATTTAATTTCCATTCTTTTTTTTAAATTGTATTTCTGTAGCAGATAACAAATTTCTCTACTAAATTTAAAAATTTGTAGTCATAAAATTTATAAATTTTTCAAAAATGTGTTGTTGGGAAACCCGACACTAAGGCGACTGGTTTATACGTCTGTATCCATCAGAGGGTTAAATAAACTTGAGATAATATTATAAAGAACTAAAATACTGATGCCCTTAATTACTTAGGGAAGAAAAAATTTTAAAATCCTAAATTCACAGCCCATGTCAGAGAAACTAAATATTATAATTGTCACAACATACAGAGCAATCAAGCTGAAACGTTTCGTCTAAATTTTAAAGCAGGACCAACTTACTTTAAGAATCTTTCTGGATTATTATTGGAGTCTATATAAATCTTTGCAAGAGCATTATGAGTGGCAGGCTCATTGCAGCCTTCGTGAACCCTCGTCTCCAGCCAAGGCAGCAAAAGTTTTAGCCTGTTCCGCTTTTCCACTTCTTCAACCAATTCGTCGGTGGAAAACTGACCCCTGACCACCAATATCAGGGACTTGATGACATCCTCTGAACAATCCACATCAAGTAAACCACCTATGACTACTGGAAGACGAGACGGGTTTACCTGTACAAAAGCAATAAGGCACAGTGAGAGAGAATAAAAGTAGAAATTTATTATAGCATGATTAAAAATATATAAGTTGATTATCCTCTAAAAATAATGCTTTTGTAATACTTTTATAAGGTTGTTACATTTTTAACAGGTTTAAACATTGAACTATAAAATTAAAATACAGGATTGTATCCCAAAAATAAAGTATTTGATAAAAATAATCACGCTCTAAAATTATTTAGATCTAGTTTGAATTAAAACTTGTGATCATTGACACTTAACATCTTTATACCATTTTGCAATTCTTCAGAATAGCGATTCACTTTTTTTAAAGGAATAATATTAAAATTTAAATAGGAAAATTATAAATTAACCAGAGATAATTTGAGAAATTAGAAATAACTTACTTTTTGAACATAGATTTCAATATATTTCTGCAGATTGTTTCTGTACAAGTAAAGTACAAGGTCATGGACAAAGTCAAATCGGTCACAAACAATGATTAGTGGTAGTTGATCAGTAAGTTTAGCTTCTTTCAAGAAATTCTTGACTCGCTCTGGATTGTAACAATTGCTCTCCCGGCATATGCGTTCAACTTCTTTGATTTGTCCAGTTTTGCAGGCAGACTGCAACAGAAAAAAATAAATTAGAATATATAAATTTAAATTTTAAATGCTAGGATTTGCTGTTATATTTTTATTTGCCTCACCTGAATGTATTTGAAGTGCACTTCAGGATCTTGACTAAAATTCACAATTGAACCCAAGAAATAAAACAATCCTACAAAAAACAAAAGTAGATTAGAGAAAGATGAGTAAATGGAAATTCAGGACAAGTGGAAAACAATAGAATTTGTTAATACTTTAATTCAATAATTGTTCAATACTGATTACCTCTATAACAGAAACAAACCAAGAAGTTAGAACAAGACTTAACATGTGCTGTATAAATTAGCGTAGTTTTAACACAATCAAAGTTTTTTTTTATTATTTGGTTACAGGCCAAGAATTTTTTTTAACAATTATTTAGTTAACATTAGTATACGTAATTAACTTGAAGGTTTCAATATTATAGATTTTAAAATATACAAATATGTTTAGTAAACATGCAAACCATACTTTTACGTCCAGATTTAAGAAATTCTTTAGAAATACTAGTAGATCCCAAATCAAGTCATACAAGTATGGTATGTCTTTTCGAGATAATTATAATTCCACTATGCTATGTTTTAAATATATAAAGCTTTACATTTTTTTATAAACGGAAGCATTTTTTTTCGATTTTCATTATAATGAAAATTAGGAAAGAATTTTTATTTCAGACAAAATTCTTTCCTAATTTTCACACAAAAACTCAAATTGGTTGATTTTTAAGGGGTTTTTAGGCCTAGATAAAAAAAAAAATTTAAGGATGTATAAGGGCATTAGTAAAATTACAATGTTAGAATTAACAAGAATCATAACAAATTTATAGGCCTTTCCAAGGAGAGTGGAAACCCTTCAGATCAAGTTTTCTACTTTTTAAAATCCATTTTTAACCTAAAAGATTGTTTAAAAAATCTTATAGAAAGTGGACAATTGAAACATTTGGATTTTGTCATAAAACAATTTAATGGATAAGCTACACTTCTAACTTCGGAAATAAGGTAAACAGATTGAAAGAAGAACAAAAATAAAAACTTGTCAAAACTTAATTACCTTCATAACTTTTGAATGACTCAAAGAGGTCTATAAGAGCAGTAGTTGTCAGTTGTTCATGATACTTAGTGGCAACTTGTACGCATATTTGAAGATTTTGACGAATGTTGTGACTTAGCATAGCTTTCAGGCATTCGATAGAGTCTTCCACGGATAAAGAGCCGAAATAATTTACCAACCACTAGAATGAACAAAAAAAATATTAGGAAATGCTAGACTAAAATATTTACAAGAAATAAAATCTTAAAAACACTTACCTCAGAATTAAGGAGATGTGTATGAACAATAGCTCTTTTGATATCATACAAGTCTGTATAATGCTCTAAAGCCTAAAAGACAACAAATTACAATTTTCATAATTATGGAAACATAATTTAAAAGATTGAAAAAATTTAGAAATCAGAGAACACTTTTTTAAAAAAAATTAACACACACCCTTTGTAAAAGTCCAGCTTTTTCACACAACTGGGCAACAGAGGCTCTGTCATAGTGTGTAAACATTTGATTTCCCAATATGGCATCCGCTACCTAGAAGTAATGTATTAAATTAAAATATATACTTTAAAATTTCTTACTATATCATAGAAATGATTTTTAAAGTAGTTTTACTAGCATCATTGAGCATTTAAAACTTGGGGATAGATTGATTAAAAATTAGTTGGAGACTCCAGTTACAAAAGGTCAATTTTTTCAGTTAACCAAAAACAATAGAAACTGCATTTAAGATTTAACCAATGCATCTTGTTAATGCAATGAGAGTAAACAATTGAACTTTAGACACTGTCATAGTTACACATTATAATAAAACTAAATTATTTAATACAGCTTATAGTAGTAAAAAATAGTACAAGTAGTTTAAAGAGTTTCTTTCTTTATCCAATATTTAAAAATGGATGCTTTTTTGCAATTAATAGTTTTGCACACTGAGAATTTATTTAAGTTTTTATTAACTATACCAAATCCGTCTTACCTGGGGAGCAGTAACCAGGTTCATTTCCAAAAGTCTAGTTTGCAAGCTACCTTCAGAAGGTCGATTATTTTTCAAGGCATCAAGTAAAAATGCTGTGCACTGCTGAACTAAGTTTTGTTCCATGAAGATGTCTACAATCTAAAACAATACAGAATTGTAGGACATTCAATTAGTTGAACACTTGAACAATTTAACAGGCTGAAAATCAGTCATTATATATATTTTTTTTTAAGAAATATGCTGGATAACTAAGTTTTTTAAATAATAAAAAACATCAAGTATTAGAAGTTAAACTTATCACATAAAAGAGACCTAACATAAACTAAATTTTTAATGCTTATAACTTTATAAATACAAGACAAATTCTTTAAAAGTTACTAATCTCTTAAATAAATATTTATTGAAAATAAAAAGGGTTTATACAGCCTAGTACTTAAATTATCCAGCACAGATATAACCCTTATAATCTTTGGACCCTACCTGGTTAATATCGGCAAGGGGCTCGTCATCCTGAACTAACATTTGTGAGAACGAAGCACCCTGGTCAGGGTTTATTCTCATAACCTGTCGCAGCAAGCCCACATAGTCGGGGGTGAAGCCAACTTTCTTGGCATAGAGGACAATCTTCTGGAACTGCCCAGTCTCGGCAAAACATTGAATGACCTAACAAAAAAATCATTAGATACTTTAACTAGAAACAATAACAAAATAAAAAAATTATGAAAAGATATTTGGATGGTTTTGCATCACGAATAAGATTCTTATTTATAAAACTCACTTTAACTTAATTCTTACAATATTATAAGCATGCTACATTTGCAAGCAATAATAGTTTTATAATTTATAATTTTAAGTCTTTAAGAAAATTCAAGACTCATAATACAAAAGTTTCAAATGCATATTTATTTTATAATTTGGAACCACCCTTATAGTTACTTTCCTCTAAGTTTCCAATAATTAAAAGATATTTGGCATAATAAATCTTGACTACTCTAACCTTTGGAGATTATGGCAATTTGCCATATTCTCCAAAGGTTTTACCAAGGCAATACCTTTGGCGTTTTAACACTAAATATATAAACTTAACAGAGTAGCAATTACAGTCAGTTTAAATTACAGAATGAAGGCGTAATTTTTTGAATAAAATTTATTTTTAAGATTTTTTTAAAACAAATCTTAAATTCCTCTCTACAATATACTTTAATGCTTTTCTACAGAACATTCAACAGGTCATTAGTTAAATAATTGCACAATTTAATAGAAAACCGCAGCATTTCAGGAATTATGTTTTAAATTCCAATGAAAAGATTAAAAATGCATACCTTATTCGGCACATTAGCACGCAGGTACACAGACAAAGCAAGAGTCGGGTCTACTTGCTTCACCAAATCTCCTAGTTCCTCGCTACATTCGAGCTAAAAGAAAATAATTTTTTACACCTCTGCTTTAGTTAACACAAAAGAACGCATCAGAGATTGAAACATCCAGTTACCTTATCGTCTTTTAGCCACTTTTCCAAAAGCTGCTTTCTTCCTTGCTGCAGAACAGGACGACAGAGTTCGAGTGATTCAAACTTATTCAGCTGGCCTTGATCCAAAAGAATGCCAAAGTATTGCAGCAGCGGTGCAGTTTGTCCTGCCTGAGTAGGAACTTGTTGAAAGCGTTGAATGGTCTGTGGTGTTCGCAAAATACCCTAAAACACACAAAAAGCATTTTTGGATTCTGCTTAAGGGTAGTAACAGGAAGTGAACCTTGAAAATCCCATTAAAAAGTTTATCGAGCAGAAAGATTTTCTTGAACTAGCTGCAGTTTTACACTATAATGAATTAATATCGTTAATAAGAGCTTATTTCTCAATGTATTAAAATATTACCAACACAAATAAACTTTACAATAAGCTGAATTTTTTAAGTTATTAATTTATTGATCAAATAAAATGTTAAGAAATCTTTATATTTAGTATTAATGTGTTAAATAAACAGATCCAAACAAGAAAAAATTTTACAACATTTTTGACTACAACATTTATGCCCCTAACTAAACAAAATTTCACCCAAACTTATAGAAGTTCGCGACAAATATGAACATTTTGAAACAAAAAAAAATTCTTAACTTATACTTTAAGTACAACAAGTCAAAGTAAAAATTCAACTTAAGTTTTAAAAAAAAACTATTAGGCTTTAAAGAAAATGAAAAAGGAATTTAAATTTAAGAAAAAACAAGCTGGGATACATTTTACATAGTAAATAAAAAAGCTTACTTTCGGGGCATTTGCAGCAATTTTTGCAGCTTCAGCATATTGACCATTAGTAAACAGTGTATTGAACTTGCGCACAAACAAATCTTCAGCGCCCGAAAGATTGTTGCGTACAGCTATACGCAAGGCCAAATCTGGATTTTGCAGAACATTGTTGATGTAAGGAATGAAATTCTCTTCCTCAACACTGACTGAAAGAACCTAGAAAACCAAATTAGAATGCATGATTAGGAATTGAAATGTGGATTTCGGGAGTTAACACATTTTAGATAAAATAAATCGACAGAAGTTGACAGGATTTTTTATATTTCAAAGAAGCCTAGGAATTTTGAAATAAGTATTAATGTCTCACCTGTCCTTTGCGATTGACTCCTATGATACCGGCAGTAGCGTCATGTGGAGCGGTGACAAAGATGGTTTCACCACTAATTCTGTTCATGTAGATACAAATTGCACTCTCGATGTCATATAAGTGAACATAGCCGTATTTGGTGATAAGATAAATTACATCATGCTTGTCGCTAACCTGAAATCAAAAAACTCCAGTTCAACATCATGCTCATAAAAATATTAAGTTAATATTTTTTCAAAGTAAAATCAATTAGGTGCACATACTCAAAAAAGATTGAACATAATTTATGTACGTGGAAAAGCAAATCTTTAAGTTGAGGAATGGCAGCATTACTTTTCTATGAAGTTGAGATGGACTTTTAAATTGTACATTGTCATTAACATGATAAAATTAGATGAACAAATTAAGACACTAAACAAAAGCCTTTTGATTAAAAAAAATATATACAATGAACTTAAAAGCAAAGGACGAAGTTCATTTCTGTTAGTAATCATTATAAAATTTGGTTGGATGAACATTACAAAATAACTACATGGGCTATCAGCAACTGGCTCTATAATTCGAATCTGATATCAAGTAACGAACCTAATTATCTAAAGACCAAATCCAAATCATTCGAATACTAAACAAAATAGTCAATTCATTATTTTAGTTTATTTCTTTGAAGATCGCAACTTAAATGCACTTACTTGCATAGCGACAGGAAAATCAGTTTGAGCTTCTGCTGGAAAGTATACATCAACTGCTTTTTTGGGATAAGGCTGATTACCAGCAGGAGCCTGACCCACTTCGATGATGTGAAGCTAAAGAAACGTGTTAAATAAATATAGAGGAAATCTACACAATATAAAGATTTAAAATTAGGTGTATTTAACACAATTTGGATTAGAATTAAAATTCTATGGCTGACTCAATTAAAATTTTAAACACAAAAATTATAATTTTTAATTATGTTTTTATATACATTTAGAAATAACTAAACCTGATAAACAGAGTTTTTAAATCTACCATTCTGGAAAATTTAAATATTTTAAAGCTTTGTCAATAGTTAATATAGCTAGGTCGCCTTACAAACTCCTATTTGAGCCATTTCTATTAATTAAAAATTATATAAAATTGTAAAGAAGCATTACTTTTGCACATTAAATATATATTTAGAGGCACAAATATACTAAATCAAGACTTCAAGAGTCTTTAAGCATTTTTTGACATACAATAGTTCAAAAAAAATAATTTAAATGACATTACAAAAAAAAGTAAAAGTAATGCTATTTAACTTTAAAAACAGTTAAATTTTCTTACAATATGTTCAGACACTTGAAAAATGATCAAGGCATACCTTTCCACCTTGGGCTGTCCTGACTGCAAAGCAAAACAATGTTGATGGCTCAGGGTTGCCTTCTAGTTTAAATTGGGCAAAAGCGGCAGCGTGCCCTTCGATGGGCTGACTCACTCTACGTTCCACCGAGTACAATTGCATAGCTCCCACCACTCTGTTTTGCTGCAATACAAAACAAATGCGATTAATTGAACGGTTAAAAATTCACATGTTTTACTCTATGTCTACTCACACACGTTTTACTCTATGTCTACTCACACACATGTTTTACTCTATGTCTACTCACACACATGATTTACTCAATGTCTACTCACACACATGTTTTACTCAATGTCTACTCACACACATGTTTTACTCAATGTCTACTCACACACATGTTTTACTCTATGTCTAAATTCACATGTCTACTCGATTTAGAATATTTTTATGCATGTTTATTAACAGAAAAAACGAAATATAAATATTTATTGGAATCGCTGATCACGTAGCACAAATCAAGGGCTAAAAAACTGCATATTAAAAACTAGGGAAGAAATTGTTTCTGCAAACATAAATGCTTTGAGCTGTTTCTATAGTGATGTAGACTGCACAAATTCCCAATGGGCTGGTCATTTATAAAATGAGTAAAGGCATGGGCATGTGTCCAAATAATTTTTAAATATCCAAAATAAGGGCATTTATAAATTGATTTTTAACTAGTTTTCACTTTTAACTCGATTTTAATATTATATCTGTATAACTTATAACCACCATTATTATTATTATTGAGAGCATTTTTTAAATTAAAAATCTATTAGCTAATTAACATTATATAAAAACAATAGAAATACAATATAATAAATTTATTATATTAGCACTCTTGCAATAAAGTTGATAGAGAATCTGCTTGGAATATTTTTTTTAAACTTTAAATGGGAAGGAAGTTGCAGTTTAAAAAAAAATCATTAAAAAGAATTATTCTACTAGACTAAAATAAAGGATGTATATAAAGAATAAAGTTTTAAATCAATCATAAATAACATTTGATAATTTTTAATTTGTATTATCAATATCATTTGACAAAAACAATATTTTTCAGAAATAAATGAATATTTAACTTTCAAGTATTGCTTATTAATATTTCTCCGAAATTCATAAGAGCCCAGGCATTTGCCCCAACTTATAAATGCCAGAGCCTTTTACATCAGTAATTCTTCACAAGAATATTTTATCCGAAATTAAATTCTTACAATACACTTGAATACACAATACATTAAATTGTCAACCTTACCTGTGCGGAGATGCCGATTAACAGTAACCATTGCTGTTTGTGGTCGCAACGATAATTTATGATTTGACAGCCATTAAGACTGGCATGTCTATCAAACATTTTCTGGGGTTGTGACTCCCCTAAAAAAATGCAAAGTATAAAATTACATGCAATATACAAGTTATAAATACAAGTTAAAAAGTTTGCAAAAACAATTACATCTTACAAACTCAATGGTACTCTTATAAGAAACTAATATGAACTCTGATTATTATTATTATTATAGACTGCAAAAGTTCACTTAACTGTACAAAAAAATACAAGTTTAACAGCTTACAAATTAACTTTTAATTTGATGAAATTTAGTCTAGTATTAAAAAACAGATTTCAGTGTTACAAATACAGTTAATAACCTAAATTAAAAAATAAAAAATCTGATGTAACTCAAACTTAAGGTAGTGTTCAAAATTGAATTACAGCGATCTTGGTGGTCTGATGTTCTGTATCTTGTCAAAAAATATTGTAATTTTTTTTAATTAAAAAATGTCCATAGTTTAAAAAAACTATTCACCTTCCATGCTCCAGTGGTAAACAGCAGTTTCTGTGACCAGGGCAATGGTATTAACGTTAATCCATTTCCAAAACACAACATCTTCTTGCATCGTGTGAGCTTTCATCTTGCTTTTCATTTCAATGTTGAATATTTGCAAAGTACGTGTGGCTAAAGAATTAAACACTCAAACCATATAATTCAGTAAATACAGCAGCATATATAAAAACAAAGTAAAAAGCTTGGCTGACTTCCTCCTGCAGTTCAGTATAAAAGACAAAATTGAAGTTTGTTGTTGTACACTAAATATTTAAAGATTTAAAAAGGTTATATTTTTCTTATAACTTAGCCTTTGAAATTTTTGTTTACCCCTCGGAGAATTGCAACTTTAAAAGCCATAAAGAGCACTTTGAGGGATGTTTTCTATGAAGGGAAAGAGTCACAATAGGGAAAAAGAATTGATTAATCTATAAAAATGCTAATTATGTTTATAAACTGTAAAAGAAATTTACTTAAATGTTTAAAATGAACACTGTAATCATTGCATTACTAGTTTTAACTAAATAGCACGATCAAATAAAAAAAATCTTGTTACTATATTTCTGAAAATGGTCAATTAACTAAATTACAAAAAAAAAAATGATTTAATCATAAGTTATTTATCAATTAAAAAAGAATCTTAGATCTAGATAGGATACAACACCCCTAATTTTAAAAAATTAATACTACACTAGAATACTCTAGTTATTTATATAGCTAAACAATCAAGAAAGTTTGTTATTTAAAAGGTTTATATTAAAAAAAAATAATCACTCACCTCCAGAAGAAGCTATAATAAAAGAAAAGAGATTTCACTTATACAATTTGAATAATGATATGAAGAAATTTATAAAATAAAATTCAGTATCGAATATATATAAAAAAAAAATATTGGTTCATGTTAAGTGCCAATATAGAACTATTTATGGTTTGTTTGAAATGTTTGAGCATAAATGAAATCTTATAAATCTCTTATAGTAAAGACTAAGAGGCAAGATAAATTTTTATTAATATATTAGATTCTTGTAAAAGTGAAACCAATTGTATTTATAAAACTAGCTAAGTATATAAACAAGTTATATTAAACTAATTCACCAATAAAGCCAGCAATTGACTTGCATCACTTCCTTTTAAAAACTTAAATTTTAAAAATGGATTAGTTAATGTTTTAAGTTTAGATTTATTAATTTATTTACTAATAAATATAACTTATTTTATAAACTACCTAAATTAAAAATCTGCTCAATTATTAGCATTTAGTTAATTTATCTACTTAGCATTAGTTTAGTAGCATTTAGCTAGTATTAGCTACTTAGCATTTAGTTTAGTTATCTACTAATTTTTTTTTCTCTTTTAAACATACACAAATACAAGATTTCAAATACATTTACTTATTAATAGTGAACTTACCTTTCAAAGCAATAACTTTTGAAGCAGGGTTCATTATAGCCGAGTCAGCAGATATGGGTCTGCGAATCGGGTTTGTTGGGTTGCTCATATCAATTATGACGACTTGTGCAGAATCACCAACTTTTTCTCTGACACAGATGAACTTGTCAGATTCCATGGTAAGATAGTTGAATGTGATGTTAGCTGCATTGATGCCAACAGTTGTGAGCTAGAAGAAAGGAAACGTTTGAACACTTTTTTTTTAAGCTTTTGAGTGTTATGCCCGAATCTTATTCCACAATATATGTAACAGTTTTCTGGCAATTTCAAAAACTATGAATTTTTTATAATATTATACTTTGGAAATAATTTTAAGATTGTCTCTTATAAAATCCCCATTTCTAAAAAAATAAACCGATTCCGATACCCTAATAAGATATTAATGAAAAAAATACCTGCAAAATTTATGTAGAGCAAACAACCATATATTTTTGAAAGGTTAAAGAATACCCATACTAAGGAAATAACCATACCAAGGAAATATAAATCTATAACATTCTACGTTATTAGCATCAAATTTTAAATAATTTTTTTAACTATTTATAACTATAATCAAACCATACCATTTCCATCTAAATTTATAATCTTCAAGATAAAAGTAGGTTTTTTGGCATATAGGGTAACACGGGGTAATTATTGGACAAATATCAAACTTTTATCATAGCTCATACATTTATGTAATTTTCTAACCAATAATTTTTTTTGTAATGACTGAGATATATATGTCGGGTACCATTGTTAAAATTGACTATTTCCTCTGTAAAAGTTGGGGGAAAAAAACATGTTTCCAAAAATTACCCTGCCAATTGGGGTAATTATTGGACAGTAGTTTTCAATCTATTCTGCATAGTATTTAGAGTAGCTACAAGGGTAAATTGTGTAATATGGTGTGTAATGTACTATAGTACTAGGAATTTGATAATTATTTAACACCACATGGCTTCTGTAAAAAATGTATAACAGTGAAATCTAGTAAAAATTACCAAACATTTAAATTTATTCTTTTTCCAGGGTCAAACATTGAGCAGATGGTGTTTCTTAATCTCACAAACTATACCTAGTAAATTTAAGCATATTGTGATGCTGTCTCTTACCCCATAGCATTTCCAACAATTTCACTGCTTTGTCCAATAATTACCCCCGTAACTAAACATCTACATATATCATAATGTTACTATTCATCCTACAATGGTGTTTTTTTTAGCAAAAACCACCTTCCTTAACATATCTAAGACTGGGCATTACAAAATTCAAGATCATATAAAAGGAAACAAAATTATACACAATTTGGCATCGCTGGAACAAAAGTTTAAACCATTTTTTTCAAACCCCTTGGGTTATTAATATATTTGAGAAGTCCTTATCAAATTCTAATAATTAATCAGAGCATTGCTGGATATGCAATTAACAAATTATGGTTTGTGTATGATTAGGTTTGTTATGATGTATTATGGTTGTTGTGCCCTGTCCAATAATTACCCCGATTTTCCATGTCCAATATTTACCTCGGGTCCCCCTAGGGTTTTTAAGGTTAGTTATATATAGATTGACAATACACTTCACCTATTGACAAAACTCATTTTTATAAACTGCATTTAAAAGACAAGGTAGCTACATTATCAAAGAAGATTTCTCATTATGATTTTGAAATGAGAAATATACATGGATAAAATTCTACAGTTATACTGTTAAACCGTGTGGATTACTATACACTATTAATAAAAAATTAATTACACGGATTATTTTCCAAAACTGACATAGGGAGACGTAGTTCATTTAGTTTTCTCCCAAGGCCTTTTTAATTTAATAAAGCAAGAGGCAAACAAAAATTTATTTTTTCTCTTGCATAATCCTACTTACTGCAATTTATAATACTACTACAAAAATCGAAACATTGTAAATATATCAAGGACGTACAGCAACAATATTTGTTTAGAATCTGAATACGACCCAGAATGCAGCGCTTAATTGAAGACTGCAACATAATGTTGCGCTCAATAATGCCGTAATATTTTTTAAAAATTTAGTTTGATTTTTTTTATGAGGAGACAATAACATACAATTTTTTGCAAATCGCTCACAAGAGCATGTAAAGTTAAATCCATGATTTTGGCTTGCAGCCAAGTTTTGAAACGAGCTCTATTTAATAGGAATTTACCTGATCAAATAAAACTATATAGAAATTTGAATATTTATATAAAAGGATTTGCATGTGCCACTTATGAACTTAAAAAAAACATTCCGACTATATTTTCATAATTGTTTAAGGAATTTTCTGGGCATTTTAAACAGGTTTATGGATCAAAACTAATATAATAACAGCTGGCTTTCGCTCAGACAAAACCAAGCTGATCTTTTAACTCGTTTAGAAAAAAAATCGAAACAGAATGAGATTAACTTAATTCCTTAAAAATTTGCTGTTTTTAATGCAAGATGTGGGTTAATCCTAGGGGGGCGCCCATAAATTATGTAATATGGTTTTTAAAAATTTTGACCCTCCCCCTTGGTGAGATTGTGATATCAGACTCAACCCAACCCCTCCCCCCTTCCTTCCCCAAAAAAAAATGCAATTTATTGACACCCCCTAGTCACTGACCAGGCCACTTTCAGCTTGTCAACATTTTGAAAAGCGCAATTTTTAAAGGTTGTCTTTGCGTTCGATTTTTATTCAGTAATCCTCAAGCTGGTTTCAATTAGCTTCTGTATGTAAACAAACTTAGTTTAACACCCACTTCATTTTATTAGTATACATGGTTGCTAGAAAAAGATACTTATCATTCTTTAAAAACTATACAAATTCTGTAATTTGTCGCCAAGTCATCCACCAGTATTTCTATTCAATCAAAAAGATTTTTAATTCCTAAATTTTATATATTGATATTCTGCAAATTTGTAGGATTTGAACTGTGCACTTTTAAACACTATTATGGCTTTTCAAGTTATTTAAGTCTTCAAAATGCTATGGTGTTAGTTTTGACAGAATGAAAGGTCAAGGTCAAACCAAATTTTTAAAAAACCCATCAAATCTCAATGAATACCTTAATATTTAAGTATCAATAAAATGTTTAATTTAAATTTTAGAGATTATTATTAGATTAGAAAGTATGGAAAATAACAATGGATCCTAACTTATTTAAGAAAAAATCTAATTATTTTACATTTTTACAGAAGTATAATCTTTTCTGTACTGCAAAAACTAATAGTTTTTAGTTTATTTATTCAAGCTAGGGAAATGAATAAAACTGATAAGATTGCAGAAGAAATTGGTTCACAGACCCAAAATATTAGTTTTGGTTTCCAAACAATAACAAAACCTTCAAAGTTAACCCCCTAAAAGAACAAAATACTTAATTTTACAGTTATTTAAACCAATAAACCTATCAAATTTATTTGTTTTTATAAACGAAACCATTCTTTAAGTCAATTAGGGGCGTTTCATCCGTAGCAGCATTACGTGGTTGAATCTAACTCTTGTGTATTCTTGATATAAAATAATTATTTGTTTATTAAATGAACTAAAAACTAAAATCCTAGCGCATAAGTATATTAGAGCTAATTTACGTTAGATAAAAATATTGATAAACAACTTGAACTTTTATTACTAGTGTGTATGGATGTCTTAGGTCATCAGCCTTCATAATATGATCTACTTTATAATATTACCTGCAAATGCTCTTGAAAATGAATCGGTAAGCCTTGAGCCGCCATGGTGAACGATTAACGTTCCTGGGGGGAAAATTAAAAAGGGAGAAAACACTGAAAGTCAAAAGTATTTAAATGTCCAGCAGATTGACATGTAACCACCTACGACCACCACCGCACCACGGCACAAAATGGCGTTTAAAGAACACCGGCTTCTTCACGTAACAAAATATTATTTAAAAGAAACTCGATAAAATGGAAATAATAACGAAAAATTAGCTTTTAATTATTATTATTTTTCGACCGACAATATTTGAAAGCTATTTCAATTCTTCAAGTATTTGTAAATATTTGAATTAAAAATATTGTTCTAAATCATGTACTTATATTTAGTTATTTTATGATCAATAGGTTTAAAATATTTAAAGTTACTCCAATTCACAAGATAAATATATTTTTGTGATAATAAATCTATTTTATACAAAAATCCTCAAATAAAGTTTTATTTTCCATATATGTTTAATGTCAGTTGTAACCGTAACTTTTATGTAACTACAAAGCAGGGATGTGTGGCTTTTGCAAAAACTGGTCATCAGTTTAACTGGTTAATTTCCGGTTACAACTGGTACAGGTTAAACCGTGGCAAGGCAGTAAAACACAAGATTATACAAACCCAAGATTTTTTTTTTAACTTTAATTTTAAATGTGTTTTTCAACGACAAACAGCGATCTCCGGTTTTCATTTATTAATTATTCCAAGTTATGAATTAGAAATTATCCGTAACTTTACTTATTAGTCAATAATTGTCACAAATTTTTGTGACTAGATTTTAGTTACTAAAGGTGCGAGCTCGGGGTGCCATACATTACCATTTAGTTTTTCAATTATTTAGACTATTTCCCTTTTTTTTTAATTTGAAAGAACTAAAAAGAAATCGAAAAGTAGTTATATTGTCATGCTGAAATGTCGGTCTGACCGTCCGTATACCATTTACTTCGGTTATTATTTTAAATAAAGTTCTGAGAATATAATTTAATCAATAAGTAAATTTAATTTATAACATTTTTTGACACTTGCCTCAGTGATACGAAAAGTATCCAATACGTCATAACTGCAATTTCTTGAATGATTAATATTCATTTGATTGGCCTGCATTATACTTAGCATTTGAGTCATATATTCCACGCCAAATTGCCCAGCTCAAAATCTTTATGTCACAGAATTCGATCTTGATTTTTTCCCAAGTACTAGAGACAAATTTATTAGACCCGTATTTTTTATATTTTCAAAATTCCAAGAATCAAGAAAGTTATGATTTTTTTTTTAAACCTAACTTTTTCTCATTTAGCATTGCGGTCTATGGAATTGTTCCCAAAACTCCTTCTACTGAAATTATCTTTTTTAGCCTACTTTTCTTTTTTTAATTCGAAAGAATTAAAAAAATGAAAAAGTAGGTATTGACATGCGGTCGATGTCCGTCTGTCCGTCTGTCCGTACCCCCTTCCAAAATCGGTTCTAATCATCGGATCTTAAAAATTCTTTTTTTGTTAGAAAGCTATAACCTCAGATACCCAACTTTCATACTTTTTGTCCGTCTGTCTGTACGTCCGGACGGACATAAATCTACTATCTGTCGGCGAATTTCCCATTGAATTAGCATTGAAATTCAATTTTGAGTCATTTAAATCACTGTAGGTATTGAAATGCGGTTGATGTCCAACTGTCTGTCTGTCTGTTCGTATGTCTGTCTGTTCGTATGTCTGTCCGTCTGTCTGTCCGCCTGTCTGTCCGTTTGTCTGTCTGTCTGTACCCCCCTTCCAAAATCGGTTCTAATCATCGGATCTTAAAAATTCTTTTTTTGTTAGAAAGCTATGACCTCAGATACCCAACTTTCATACTTTTTGTCCGTCTGTCTGTACGTCCGGAAGGACATAAATCTACTATCTGTCGGCGAATTTCCCATTGAATTAGCATTGAAATTCAATTTTGAGTCATTTAAATCACTGTAGGTATTGAAATGCGGTTGATGTCCAACTGTATGTCTGTCCATCTGTCTGTCTGTTCGTATGTCTGTCTGTTCGTATGTCTGTCCGTCTGTCTGTCCGACTGTCTGTCCGTTTGTCTGTCTGTCTGTACCCCCCTTCCAAAATCGGTTCTAATCATCGGGTCTTAAAAATTCTTTTTTTGTTAGAAAGCTATGACCTCAGATACCCAACTTTCATACTTTTTGTCCGTCTGTCTGTACGTCCGGACGGACATAAATCTACTATCTGTCGGCGAATTTCCCATTGAATTAGCATTGAAATTCAATTTTGAGTCATTTAAATCACTGTAGGTATTGAAATGCGGTTGATGTCCAACTGTCTGTCTGTCCATCTGTCTGTCTGTTCGTATGTCTGTCTGTTCGTATGTCTGTCCGTCTGTCTGTCCGCCTGTCTGTCCGTTTGTCTGTCTGTCTGTACCCCCCTTCCAAAATCGGTTCTAATCATCGGGTCTTAAAAATTCTTTTTTTGTTAGAAAGCTATGACCTCAGATACCCAACTTTCATACTTTTTGTCCGTCTGTCTGTACGTCCGGACGGACATAAATCTACTATCTGTCGGCGAATTTCCCATTGAATTAGCATTGAAATTCAATTTTGAGTCATCTAAATCACTGTAGGTATTGAAATGCGGTTGATGTCCATCTGTCTGTCTGTCCATCTGTCTGTCTGTTCGTATGTCTGTCTGTTCGTATGTCTGTCCGTCTGTCTGTCCGCCTGTCTGTCCGCCTGTCTGTCTGTCTGTACCCCCCTTCCAAAATCGGTTCTAATCATCGGATCTTAAAATTCTTTTTTTGTTAGAAAGCTATGACCTCAGATACCCAACTTTCATACTTTTTGTCCGTCTGTCTGTACGTCCGGACGGACATAAATCTACTATCTTTCGGCGAATTTCTTATTGAATTAGCATTGAAATTCAATTTTGAGTCATTTAAATCACTGTTGCCAAATCAACAATGGCATGAGAAACTTTATTTAAACATATTTGAAGCAAAATAATATTTTCATGAATCAGTTTGGAATGACGTCATAAAATGTAGAACAATTTGATTCTTTGATTATTCATTAATTATCTACCAAGAAAGCGGCAAGGCATACTTTTACATGCAATTATGCTTAGTTTTAATTTACATTTCTTGTTTTTTAATGCAGTTCGGAGTAGTTTCATTACTTTTGTTATTAATAAATATTTATTCTTCGAACTACAAATAAATCACGAGCAGATGATAAATAATATTTAATTAATTTGCGAACGAATATTAAGGGAAATAGTTGATTTTGGCTTTTAGAAGTTTAAATTATAGCTGGGTGCTGTGTTTCGATTTTTTTTTCTAATGTGTATAAATCTAGTGTAGAAACGGCTGTTGATGATATTTACTTTAGGAACCTAGTTTTTTTCCCGATTAGAACTTCAGTAAGTATTTAAGTAACAGGAAAGTAGGCTATTTTAGTTCTTTATGAACTTCTTGTTTCAAAGTCAGAGGAGGCGACTCACGAATAAAAAAAATTCCAATGGAAAAATGGGCACAATATAATTGTGTACATTCTGAAAGAAATACGGCAAACGATTATACTTTTTTTAATAAAATTCTATTATTAAGAATACAAACATTTTATAGTATGTGCAAGGAGTTGTTTTCCTTTTTTTTTTTGCAAAAACGATATTTTAGAATATGATGGGATGACATAAATAGATAACACTATCTTTAATAGGGATGATGATGATGGAATGAGATACAAATCTGCTCCACTGAATTATTTTAGAATCTATAAGTTGGAGTATTTAAGTAAAAAGTTTTTTAAAAAAACTAAACTCCTCGGCGCAACAGCCCATTAGTGGGCCAAGGCCTGCCGTGCCCATTTCAGCTTTCGTGACCTAGGGCTCTGGGGTGCTAGGCATATGTCCCGGTAAGGTGGTCAGCCTCACGCGGAACCCCCAGTGTTCAATTCCCAAGCATGCTTGGTACCCATTTTATCGACCCAATTAAGGGATGAAGGGATGGGTCAACCTCGTCCAATCCGGGATTCGATCCCCGGACCTGCAGCGTGGCAATGCGAAGCACTACCACTAAGCCACTGGGCCTCCAAAAGTTTTAAAAGACTTAATAATTACTACGTAGTTTAGCACATTTATTTTATTTCAGTTAGTTGCTAAAGAGCCTATGAAAACAAACATTACACGTAAAATTTCATTTTAGTTTCATACTAAACAAATAGATTGCATTTAAAATAACACTTTAAACAACACATTGAAATTTTAATATTATCACTTGATTAAAAAATTTATCGCTTGCACATATTCTTTCATATACACAATCCTAAAGCGCCCATTTCTCCATTGGAACTAATGTTATTCGTGAGTCGCCTCCTCTGACTTTGAAAAAAATAATTTCGGTAGAAGGAGTTTTCGGTTGGCCTTTTTAGTTATACCGGTTCAAAAATACTAAATTTCCCATAGACCGCAATGCTATGAAATGAGAAAAAGTTCACTTATCTGTTTAAAAAAATCATAATTGTCTTTCTTTGAATTTTGAAAATATAAAAAATACGGGTTTAATAAATTTGTCTCTAGTACTTAGAAAAAATAATCAAGATCGAATTCTGCGACATGAAGTTTTTGAGATGGACGATTAGACGTGAAATGACTCATTTACAACAAGTTAAAATTTTAAAGTTGCTGGACATGGAAATTTTGTAAAGGTTGCATTTTTATAGACAGACAGAAGGATGGAATTCTAGCACAACATCAAAAAACTACTTTAAAAGTTATTTCCCAAAAAAAGTAAGAACGATAAATATTGATGTACACGATCTTGTACTCAACTTTATAGGGTTATGAAAACTGCATAAAATTTAAAAAAATAAAAGTGGCTTAATTTATTGAGAAAAAATAATTCATTAAAACTCGAAATGGGAAAGGCGTGGACGAATTATGCCAAAATTAAAAGCAAAAATAAAATCTAAATTAAAAAAAATATTGGAAAAACTAAAACTTTATTTTTAAAAAAAAAATCCAAAGCTATCGGTTTAAAAATTAAATAACAAGTTTCGGTTTTCGACTGAAAACATAACCGGTTTATCGGTTTAACCGCGTCCGATTTTCCATCCCTACTATGAAGAGTCTGTGAACCCCGTTTTCAATCTTATTGCAATTTGCAAACGTTTACGCGTTAACCCATTCCATTTTGGTAAGAGCGGGCTCGTTTCGTGTCCAAGAGACTTAAAGGTAATATTTTTATAATTTTTAATTAAAATAATTATTAGATCGATTTATTTAATGATTTTTTACTTTTATTGTATATCTAAGTTGTAGATATGGCCGAGTCCTTCGTACCACGTGTTTCGTATACAATTGATTTAAGTTTATGATTTGTATTTAACTAATATTAGATTTTCTAGTATTGTTGGTGGAAATATAATGCTATATTATTCTGTTAATTAAGCAGGACAATTTTATTTATACTTAAATCATGCAGTTTCATAATCTCAATGTCTAACCACCACTTTACGCGTAACCCTGAATCGGTACTGAAAATCATTAATAACCTAAAACGTATATATATTCTTTATAAGCTAAATGCTATTTATCATGTGAGTTAGTGGTAATATCAGGGAAAATATTTACTTGGATATTAAATGAGGCGGACATCAATTTCTAAATATCTCGCACAGTACATATTGTTTGCGGAAGTGCGTGTATAATATTAAAAATCTAAAATTGTAGTTAATCTACGAACCGTTATATGGACAGCTGGTTAAATTAAATAGTTATTTGGTGCAAATATGGTTTACTATTACTTCTTGAGTGTTCGAATTGTCGCCATATATAGTGGGTAGTTTTTAAATGTGCATTATATTCATTTTCTTATTTTCCAGCCATGCGTTACGTTGCCGCTTACCTGTTGGCCTCCATCGGAGGAAACAAGAACCCCTCTGAGAGCGACATCACTAAGATCTTGAGCAGTGTTGGAATCGAAGTTGACAAAGAGAGGGCCAAGAAAGTCATCTCTGAATTGACTGGAAAGGATGTCAATGAAGTAATTGCAGCTGGTAAGAATCGCTTATTTTTCCATCTGGGTATTATATTGTAATGTGCAGTATTAATCTGCGGCTGCATAAAACTTAACTCAAAAAGATTCCTTTGTTCATAACTTATGTATGTACTCTGCATGCTTCCTATGCATAATTTCATATAAATGATAAGGCACATCTGACTGTTTAGTAGTAATGTCGATATCCTTAATTGTCAAAACTGAAGTTGTAGCGTTTCACTTTCAAACTTCAAGTACTTTTTTTAATGTAAAAGATGTTAAATCACCTAATATATTTTTCCCCTGTACTTCCTGCTATAGTTAAGATAGAAGTTACAATTTGTTGATTATTTTTAACTATTGTCAATTAAAATGGCTCTGATGTCTAGATAAATGATGTCTTAGTCTTACATTGGTCATATCATAATAGGAAAATCTTACTTTGTTTCAATACAGTAAAATTTGTTTTACTTACCCATTCAAACTGGGCAAGGGAGTAATGGTGTATTTGCTTTCTAATCTTTGTTGGGTTACAGTAATTCCTCTGTTAATCGGATAATAGTACATGTGTACTAGTATCTTTCAAATGTGGACACATATGTATTGCACTTGATGCATCTTCTTGGTTAACATCTCATCTTATAATGCATCATTATATTTAATTTTTAATTAAATTTCTTGCTAAAGGATGTCATTTGATTTAAAGTTAAGTGTTTTATAAATCGGAGTGTCTATGTGTACGGGTACGGTACAAACATTGCACGTACAAGCATTACTGCGCAGGAGCGAGGTTTATTTAATGTTTCAGTTCGGTTCTTCCCGGAGAGTCGTAGCTTAGTGGTATCGCAAGCGGTTCGTAATCGAAAGGTCTCTGGTCAAGTGTTTTTATTGCGCTTTTTTATTTCTCCCTGGAAGATAATCGTTTTAAAGTTGTTCTGAAAAGTTTACTTGCATTTTTGTTTCCGTGAATTATTAAAATTTCTAATTTCTTGAACTTTCATTACAAATGGCTAGGAATGATGTTTTTTTTAGAGAAAACAAAATTGCCCACGGTTTAAAAAGTAGTAATCTCGTCAGCTTTCAAGCATAATTCATGCCAGTATGTCACACAATGTATACATGGTTCCAGTAAGCCTTGAGCATGCGCAGATACTACCTGTGTGCGCAATCTGTGCCCGTGCGTGTATCCTCTGCCTTTATAAATATCACTAGCTGTAATTTACCCATTCAATCTGGGCAAGGGAGTAATGGTGTATTTGCTCTCTAATCTTTGTTGGGTTACAGTAATTCCTCTGTTAATCGGATGCTAGTGCATGTGTGCTAGTATCTTTCAAATGTGGATACATGTATTTCTTTTACAGTCATTATATTTATTTTTCTGGGTAAGGTTTGTTTTTGGAATTTTTAGTTAAATTTCTTAATGTAAAAATTCTTACTAATAGAGGTTAAGGGTTAATAATTTCAAAATGTTAGCAGAACTGGTTGTTGTTAATTAATGTGCACTATTAGCTCATTGCAAGAGTCGTTTGGATTTTGTTAGATATCGAGTGAGCCAAATTTTTTCAACTAACTTTTGTAGGTAATAGAATCTACCCATTCAATCTGGGCAAGAGAGTAATGGTGTAATTACTCCCTAATCTTTGTTGGGTTACAGTAATTCCTCTGTTAATCGGACAATAGTACATGTGTGTTATTGTCTTTCAAATGTGGATACACGTTCAGTAACTTATCTGTGCCTCCTTAACAATTCAAAGTAAAGGTGGATTTTAATTCATTTAAAATGATTAGGTGATTTGTTTAAACTATACATGCAATATTTGTAGGTGATGTTTATATATGTTTTAAAATGAGTCATAAAATAAAAACCTGTCAACCATTTACCTTCTCTTTTAATAGTAGTTGTGCAGGTCTTGGCCAAAAACCAAGTACTTAATAATATGTATTTGTACTTATACATTTACTTATTTAATTAAAGTGAATTAACATAGCAGTAGCTATTTTAATTTAAGTATGCAAGAAGATATAGCAATGGCTTTGTAAACTTAAACTTGATACATCTTTTGCTGTTTTACAAAATTGTTTAAGAAAGTTAGAGGATATTTAATAAATATCATGCTTGGTACCATGCAATTCAAGTTATTTACTCTCCTGTTCAGAATGTATGTTGATGTGTGACATTGTTATAATATGACCTTTCCTTGCCAGGCAAGACCAAGCTGGCTTCCATGCCAGCTGGAGGCGGTGGAGCCGCTGTGTCATCTGGTGGTGCTCCAGCAGCTGGCGCAGGTGGATCCCCAGCAAAGGGTATGTTTGTTCAATTGTTTTCTGCAGGTTCTTAAGTACCTTGAAGAAAGGTTTCGTTAAAGCCTTGACCATTGCCGGCAAAGTTAAATTGTTGAAATGAAGTATTTGGACACTAGATCTTAAAAATATTGCTAGTTCAACATCAAAATGGGTGTATCTTAACTTGCTTACTTTTATTAAATAAAGATTGTAGTTTGCCGTTAATCTGTTTCTCGTAACTCGCAGATGGTTCTTCCTGCAAACCCTCCCTGTAGGAACATTTAAATTGACACATTGTAAATCATGTCTGAATAATCTCTTAATCAATCGTGTATTTAATCCTAAAAGAACTAATAAGTCAAATTTTGAGTACGAACATTTCTTACTTAACTTGGCAGTCTGTTCTTCCCCTTTTAGTTTGGTTAACTTAGGAACAGCAATAATTGAATAATGGATTAGTATTATTACTTGCTAGTCTAACAGGTGTAAATTGTACTTTTAATTCAAAATTGATTTCCCTTTGAGCTTTTATTTTTATCTGCACATCTAATTGATTCCTTGCTTTTTTTTAGAAGACAAGAAGGAGGCTAAGAAAGAAGAGTCAGATGAAGGATCTGATGATGACATGGGATTCGGTCTTTTTGACTAAATAAAAGACTTTTGTATTTTCTTTTTTGTTCTAGTGATTTATTTTGGTCTTGACTTGTTTTTTCTTGACTTTCAGTGAGGAGGATTAAGTAATTACCATTAGTTTAAATGCAAGAATTAATAATTCAGAAAAATAAAAAATTATGTACTACTTTAAACAGTTAACAACAGTCATATAGACTTAGTTTATGCATACTTTTAAATTCATATTTGCGGGGTCATTTATACAAGCAAAACAAGTCCACTTTTTATAATTTACGTTTAGCAGCGGAATTGTATGGACTTAGCTATGGTTAAATTTTCAGGTCAAAATGAAAAAAATTCTAGTTCAGATTAGTTATACGATAGGCAACACACAATTAAAGAAGTTTTCAATTGATATGCCTAGTGGCTTTAACTCAAAAACGTCTGTAACACAAGATACATTTTTGTACTTGTTCAAAGTACCCTAAGGGAGCCCAAAAGGGGTGGAAAAAGAGCATAAGTAAACTTATCGATATAGAATTATTTGCATTAAGATATTTTTGAATCTTAATGCAAATAATTTTTCTTTTGAATGCAATGGATGATTTTTTTGGAGGCTAAAGTGTTGAGTAAGTCTTGTTTAAAATTAATGTTCATCATTGTTTCATGTTTTTTAATAATTTTCTTGGCTAATAACTTCTCGGCCGTTACCCTATTTTATGTAGCATATAATAGGGTAACAAAATATATTAATAAACATATCAGCTTAGGGGAAAACATGTGTGTGATTGGTTAAGTATTAACTCCAAAAAGGCATGGTTGAATGTAATTAATGACAAAATTGGAATTAACTACCAAAACCAAATAAGCCTACTCTGTAATGTAATCTGATGACGGCATTTTTAGCCTACTTTTCTTTTTTTAATTCGAAAGAATTAAAACAAGAAGTTCATAAAGAACTAAAATAGCCTACTTTCCTGTTACTTAAATACTTACTGAAGTTCTAATCGGGAAAAAAACTAGGTTCCTAAAGTAAATATCATCAACAGCCGTTTCTACACTAGATTTATACACATTAGAAAAAAAAATCGAAACACAGCACCCAGCTATAATTTAAACTTCTAAAAGCCAAAATCAACTATTTTCCTTAATATTCGTTCGCAAATTAATTAAATATTATTTATCATCTGCTCGTGATTTATTTGTAGTTCGAAGAATAAATATTTATTAATAACAAAAGTAATGAAACTACTCCGAACTGCATTAAAAAACAAGAAATGTAAATTAAAACTAAGCATAATTGCATGCAAAAGTATGCCTTGCCGCTTTCTTGGTAGATAATTAATGAATAATCAAATAATCAAATTGTTCTACATTTTATGAAGTCATTCCAAACTGATTCATGAAAATATTATTTTGCTTCAAATATGTTTAAATAAAGTTTCTCATGCCATTGTTGATTTAGCAACAGTGATTTAAATGACTCAAAATTGAATTTCAATGCTAATTCAATGGGAAATTCGCCGACAGATAGTAGATTTATGTCCGTCCGGACGTACAGACAGACGGACAAAAAGTATGAAAGTTGGGTATCTGAGGTCATAGCTTTCTAACAAAAAAAGAATTTTTAAGATCCGATGATTAGAACCGATTTTGGAAGGTGGTTACAGACAGACAGACAAACGGACAGACAGGTGGACAGACAGACGGACAGACATACGAACAGACAGACATACGAACAGACAGACAGACAGACAGTTGGACATCAACCGCATTTCAATACCTACAGTGATTTAAATGACTCAAAATTGAATTTCAATGCTAATTCAATGGGAAATTCGCCGACAGATAGTAGATTTATGTCCGTCCGGACGTACAGACAGACGGACAAAAAGTTTGAAAGTTGGGTATCTGAGGTCATAGCTTTCTAACAAAAAAAAGAATTTTTAAGATCCGATGATTAGAACCGATTTTGGGAGGGGGGTACAGACAGACAAACGGACAGACAGGCGGACAGACATACGAACAGACAGACAGATGGACAGACAGACAGATGGACATCAACTGCATTTCAATACCTACAGTGATTTAAATGACTCAAAATTGAATTTCAATGCTAATTCAATGGGAAATTCGCCGACAGATAGTAGATTTATGTCCGTCCGGACGTACAGACAGACGGACAAAAAGTATGAAAGTTTGGTATCTGAGGTCATAGCTTTCTAACAAAAAAAGAATTTTTAAGATCCGATGATTAGAACCGATTTTGGAAGGGGGGTACAGACAGACAGACAAACGGACAGACAGGCGGACAGACATACGAACAGACAGACATACGAACAGACAGACAGATGGACAGACAGACAGATGGACATCGACCGCATTTCAATACCTACAGTGATTTAAATGACTCAAAATTGAATTTCAATGCTAATTCAATGGGAAATTCGCCGACAGATAGTAGATTTATGTCCGTCCGGACGTACAGACAGACGGACAAAAAGTATGAAAGTTGGGTATCTGAGGTTATAGCTTTCTAACAAAAAAAGAATTTTTAAGATCCGATGATTAGAACCGATTTTGGAAGGGGGGTACGGACGGACAGACGGACAGACAGACGGACAGACGGACATCGACCGCATGTCAATACCTACTTTTTCATTTTTTTAATTCTTTCGAATTAAAAAAAGAAAAGTAGGCTAAAAATGAAAAAGGTATTGACATGCGGTCGATGTCCGTCCGTACCCCCCTTCCAAAATCGGTTCTAATCATCGGATCTTAAAAATTCTTTTTTTGTTAGAAAGCTATAACCTCAGATACCCAACTTTCATACTTTTTGTCTGTACGTCCGGACGGACATAAATCTATCTGTCGGCGAATTTCCCATTGAATTAGCATTGAAATTCAATTTTGAGTCATTTAAATCACTGTAGGTATTGAAATGCGGTTGATGTCCAACTGTTCGTCTGTCTGTACCCCCCTTCCAAAATCGGTTCTAATCATCGGATCTTAAAAATTCTTTTTTTGTTAGAAAGCTATGACCTCAGATACCCAACTTTCATACTTTTTGTCCGTCTGTCTGTACGTCCGGACGGACATAAATCTACTATCTGTCGGCGAATTTCCCATTGAATTAGCATTGAAATTCAATTTTGAGTCATTTAAATCACTGTTGCCAAATCAACAATGGCATGAGAAACTTTATTTAAACATATTTGAAGCAAAATAATATTTTCATGAATCAGTTTGGAATGACGTCATAAAATGTAGAACAATTTGATTCTTTGATTATTCATTAATTATCTACCAAGAAAGCGGCAAGGCATACTTTTGCATGCAATTATGCTTAGTTTTAATTTACATTTCTTGTTTTTTAATGCAGTTCGGAGTAGTTTCATTACTTTTGTTATTAATAAATATTTATTCTTCGAACTACAAATAAATCACGAGTAGATGATAAATAATATTTAATTAATTTGCGAACGAATATTAAGGAAAATAGTTGATTTTGGCTTTTAGAAGTTTAAATTATAGCTGGGTGCTGTGTTTCGATTTTTTTTTCTAATGTGTATAAATCTAGTGTAGAAACGGCTGTTGATGATATTTACTTTAGGAACCTAGTTTTTTTCCCGATTAGAACTTCAGTAAGTATTTAAGTAACAGGAAAGTAGGCTATTTTAGTTCTTTATGAACTTCTTGTTTTTATGAATTTTGCATGAAAGTGGTGAAGTTTTTTTATCAACAAAACAATTCTGATTTAATATTTTATTTTAAACATAAAAGCTTAATGATTGCTTTATTTTGAAGATTTTATAAGAAAATGTTGCAAACTTAAGAGAGACAGACCAAGAATGTTATTCATAGAAATAAATTTGGCACTAATAAGTTAATAACCTTACAGCATTGTGAATTGACTATAGTACAATTATACTGCTGAGGGCAGGTACACTGTAAAAGGGTGATTTTTTTTTCAGGGCAAAACTGATCCTATTCATTGTTGTTAGTGCAGTATAGTTTTTTCCCCCCCAAGTATCGTGTTTTTTTCTTTAAATTTTCTTTTGGCATTTAAAGAAAATTAAATATGCTGATATAGATCTGTGCAACATGTTAAGTCTAATTCTTCAATTAGATCATTTGCAAGCTGTGAAATGTTACTCAGTTCTGCATATTTTTCCTTGTTAATTAGGATGTTGATGAAATATTTGAAGAGCTAAATTCCCCATAGAATTCAACTATGTTTTTGTCTGTTTCATGTATTTTAACTCTGTGAAGCATTCCTGGCAGTTGTTCCGACAAAAGTTTCCAGATATATACACCCAAATTTTCAGTAGTACTGCAAATAAATAAAAAATAATAATAAATACACAATGTAAAATTTGAATATGTAGGCAGTGATACAATTTAATAATAATTACCTGACACAGTCTTTAAAATAATCCACATCTTCATCTAAATGCTTATGATCCAAAAGCTCCATGACTACATTCTAAGACATATTCATAAAATTTAGAATTCATTTTTAGGAATTTAAAAATTTTCACCAAGAAAAAAATGATTATATTACCTTTATTATTTCTTTTAAGTTAGTTATATTGATAACCATTCCAGTTATCTTGTCAACCTATGATAAAAAATAATTTGTAAAACTATTTAAATATTTTTTTAATTTGTATGCTTAATTTACGAATATGAATGAACTTAATAGAAGTTGAAATTAGGAATTTTTTTTTACTGGAACATTTAGAATATAGATTTTTTTTCTTTGGATACTTATTTAATGAGTAAAATAAATTAAATTATAGTTATTTTCAATTTTACTACTTTGTAATAAAATGAGAAACTGAAAGGGTGATAAAGTGATATCTGATTATTTAATATGGGCCACTTTCTTTGTGAACTAAAACAAATTTTATCTTTTGTATATGTTACTGTTAAAGTATATAATGCAGTTATAGTTCATAGAATTCCTAGTTATTCCATGAGATAACTCATCATGTCCGTCAAAACGTGTAATATGTTATTAATTTGACACTAACTACACTGCTCAAAACATTTAAGGGAGCACTTCGCGTACTTTTGTCAACCCTCTAAGTTTCAACATTTTATTTTTTATTCTAAAAATCTAAAATTTGTGAAATAGATTCATTATACATCCAGAATAATATGGTAAAAATTAGGGAAAAAAATCTAAATTTTTTAAAAATAAAATTTAAGGGGGGGGGGGGGGGAATTGTAATCATAACTTTTGAATAAATTATAACAATAATTTTTTCATAACTTTATCAACAACTTTTCAAACATCTAAGAATGCAAGCGTTAAGAATTTAGGGTCAATTTATTTCATAGAATTTTTTGGGAGTGAATTTTATTTTACCATGTTCTTCATATTTTCATTTAATTAAAACCAACATTATTTAATTCTTCAAAAGACATGATTCTTCCATCTAATGATAAATAAGTGCAAGCTCAACTTAATGAGAAAAAAATCGCAAGCTGATGATTCCAAATGGAATCATTGGGGGTGAAGAGTTTAAACCATGAATTCCCCTAATTCTTTTGAACAGTGTATTCTATGAAATAACTAGGTATTCTATAAATTAAACTAATGAGACAGTTAAAGTGTAAAATAAACAATTTATCTAAAATGAAATAACTAGGTGTTCTATAAATAAACTAATGATAGACAACTAAAATGAAAAAGAAAATTTATATAATTTATGCAGCGTATAAATGGTATTTATGGAAACATACCATAAAACCATTTGTTACAACAAGGATTACCAAAACAGACAATTAGAATTACAAAGAACATTATTTCTAAAACAAAAACATTTTTTGTTGGCACACTGGGTTTTATAGTCTGCCTGTCACTTCTTAGCATCCCAAATATTTTGATTGTGGAGCATTCCACTTTAAAAATGGGCGAGGAAGATTTTGGTTTAGGCAAAAGTACTATATTTGGTGATTCATTGATTTTGCAGGCGCATATTTCTTTAAGGTGTAGAAACAGTTTCTCAAGTGAACTGCAGTTCGAACTTACATCGGGTTCACTATTATTGCATAGCTATATATTTTGGCTTATAGCGTTCCCTGAGGTGATACTGAATGTATTAAATAATACATACTACAGATGATTCAAATCTATTGACGATCAAGTCAAGATAGAAAAGAAATGCATGTGCAATTTGATGACGACCATCAGCAATTAACTATAAACCTTTCACAAATAATCCATGTGTAGTTTTAGTGTGACACATTATTTCCAACCAACCTAACCCAATAATCACCTGTGTTCGCCAAATGCCAAGGGATTGGCAACTCTTGCCTCCTTTAGGTTCTCTACCTGTTTTCAAAGTGGAATGTTCCACAATCAAAATATTTGGGATGCTAAAAAGTGACAGACGGACTATACACGAACATTTTTTAAATCCCTGACCAGTACCTAAACTTTGAGCTGTAGCACATCGATCCGGTATTTCTTCGATTTTAATTAATTTTTGTTCGCGGACACTGAACAGGGATCAGGAATAATTGTTTTATGCGGCCGTTTCTTGTGCCCAATTGGAAAAATCCTTCTGGAATAGTTCATAGGAAGCCTGGAATAGTTCATAAATGCAATAGGGGGTGGAAGGTAAATGTATTTGTCATGCAAGGTATATGATATAGATTATTTTACACTTTAACGGGCTGCAGATCGTTATTCTATGAAATAACTAGTTAAACCATGAAATACAAGAGTGTTTTACACTTTAACGGACACAATCAGTTATTTCATGGAATAACTAGGTATTCTATAAAATAACGGATTTCATACTTTAACGGTAACATATATATATATCAGTATAATGCAAGAGTTGGATTTTGTAAAATATTCTGCCTATAAATCTAAATAATTTCATTTACTAAAATATGTACATGCAATAAACAGGTATGGATTTTTTTATTCATCAAAAATTAATGGGATAGGTTTCAAACTTGGTAGCCGGAGTAAAACAAAGTTTACATTTTTGCAATTTTCCAGATTGTTAAAATGCTAAGTGTACCTTTCCCTTGACTGTGACTTCAACTGAAAAAAAAATTGAATGAGTATTAAATATAAAATTATAATTGTCTTATATAAATACAGCAGGAGATTAGTTATTGCATTCAAAATCATCAAAAGGTGTTACCTTTATAGTTATGACCATGGCCCTTAGGATTGTTGCATTTACCATACAGTTTTTCATTTTCTTCTTTACTCAGGAGGGGACTAAGGAAACACAGAAAATACATTAAATAAATTTATGTGAAGCTACATAAGACTTAATTTTGTTAATAAATACTTTGAAGCATAAATTTATAACAGAATATCAGTTGAAATATAATTCTTATACATCAACTAGTTTAGGTGATTTTTTAATCTCAATTAATATTGAAATAGTCAGACATCCACCCTCACGGGTACTCAAAGCCTTAATCCAATGGATGCATCTGCACCCCTCTTGCCTTCCAGGCCATAGTATGGAGGCATACGACAACAATATTGAAATATAAAAATAAGCTTAATATTTTTTAAAATATAGTTTACATTAAAAAATAGTTTACTTTATAGGCGATAACTGAAATGTGTTGATTTTATTCTTTATTTCTTAGATTATTTAAATTTCACAAAGACAGATAATTAACTTTGTTATTTATTTTGAAATCTAACAAATTTTTTAGCAGTTAATAAAACATGCAAATTAATAAGTAGGTTTGTAGCAGAAACTGTCACTTGGAAATGCTTTCACATAAATTTTGTGTACCACACTTGTTTGTAGTGTGGACTATGAAAGTGGGTGACGGACAGACACAGGGACGGACATAGCAGTTACAAAAGCTTCTACTTTTTGCGTTATAAAAGTAGCGTGGAAGATAAAAGCGCAAAACTATTATATGCAAGAGAATAAATTTAACTTTTTGTGTAATATTATTTTGAAGCAGGATTTTATCATCTCATAACGTTACCTATGTAATCTGTGTGCAGCACTAAAACTTTCAATTCTTGTTACATACACAATAGGCTCACTCATTGTAAACTTTTTACGATTGTAAATTTAGTTAAAATGTGCAGACGACACTTGTTGCTTTCGATTTGTTTATTTACTTTCGAACAACAACCTGTTGCCAAACTTAATAAAACATAAGTTAAAGAGCTGATTTTAATTGGTATTAAAAATTTGTAAAAAAATTTATATCAAAAATACTTATGAAGTTTAAAACTTACTTTTATTGTAACAAAATTATAAATTTGATATTCAATTATTGTAAAGTTTAATACAGTTATATGTCACATAAATCTGCAGCTTTAATTTCTGTTATCTCATTGTTATTTTAAGCAATAAATCTAGAAACTCTTATTGTGAAGTTTTGTATTAGTTCATATTCACAAATTGATTTTTCAAAGTTACTAAATTACATACCATTTGCAATCAAATTACTAACACATAGCCAAATTTTAATCGCTTACTTTAATGACTAAATACATTGATTAAAATAGCACAAGAGTTCCATGATTAATTTATAGTTTGTAGATTACTTAACCAGAATTTGCAGCAAAAGGTGAAAACTAGAAATAACTAAATATTTAAATTCTTATTAGATCATAAAAAAATTTATGAAAAGAATTTTCTCTTTTTATTGATTTTTTATGATATCACTGACGATCACTTTTTTTAAATTCTTTGTTTAAAATTTCTACCAAACTGTGACCGCTGAATGTATTTTAAGTGTATTAAACTATCGCACTATATTTTAGGTGTATTAAAATTAAACACATTTGTAAAGTTTCATTACGTTTTCAATATGTTTACGATTATCTGACACTGCTACTCAAAAATGCTCAAGTGTCCTAGTGAAAGTATCAATAATACATTGATTTCGGACGCTAGAAATAAACATCCGGAAATTTTTAAACTACCCTAACCACATTAATGAGGATGAGGTTAATGATACATCTCCACCTGAGAGATACAGACATATAAAACCGTCAACTGATTACCAGTTTTTCGAGCAACACCCCTATTTTTTAAAAAAATTAGTATTTATTTTTTATAAAATTTAAAGTATTGATTGCTTTTAAAAACATTCACTACATAAAGCTATTTTTAAAACTAAAAAATACAATGGGAAAGATAATGTTTCAGATGACGTAACGCTCTTGTTTTCATTTTTCCGTGTCCTGCGATTTCATTGATTGTTTCGGTTTCACTCTCAAAATAATCGTCATAGATGAAAATAAGCTTATCTTTCTGTGCAAGCTTTCTTTAACAAATGATTTGAAAAACCAACAGCAGTAACAGCACAGCAAGAAGTTGGCATTTAAAAAATTTATTAAGTAAAATATTCTTAGAAAACTCATTTTCGAATATCAAAACAAAATTAATTCCAGATTAAAAAAAAATGTAAACAAGACCATTGTAGCTGTTGCCATTCACGACGTGAAACAACCCCATAAATGAGTTGAAAATTTAAATTTAAATCACGTGTAGTGAAATTAGATTTATAATTTTGCGAAATAGCTTATTCATCAGTTATAGGAGGTGTGAAAATAAAAACAATGTTTGAAAAATGAAAACAGAAGGATCTGGTTGGTCGTATTATTTTATAATATATCATTTAAAGTTACTAAAACAAAGGTATAGTTTTTAAAAAAATGTATGGAATAAATATCAATATACTTTTACTGACCCCTTTGTACTATACGAAAAACAACATTTCAATAAATAAAAAAAATCTGAAACTATATATTTACTAGAACTTACTATTATTCAAAAGGCCATTCTTCTAGGTATTTATGTTCCATTTAAGTTATAGTAGATTTCAAATATAATTGGCTATATTTAGATCTAACAACCAAGTTTTCAAAACAGCATACTATTTATTTTAGGAGAGACGAGTTAATTGAAAATAAATAGCTTTGTTGAAATCTAATTTCTTTTTCTGTCATTTTTAAAATAGATTATTTATGCAATTTTCAAGTACTCTATCACTTTATTTTGGCTGTCAAAATAAACATTTGTTGACTACCACAATTTAAATAGATTTAATTATTTCTTGTTTATTTATCCTATTAAAAAATCTGACATTAAATAATTGAAATCAAGTACATTTGCTACTGATTTCATTTTGTACATGAAATGAGAATAATTTAATGATTGCAATCGAGAGTATATATACATCCATGTAATTTTCAAATATCAGATTCATGCAAATGGGTGTGGTTTTTTATGTACATACTTCTTTTTTGACACGCATAATTAATTATTTCAAAATTTTTATTTTATTGTTTTTGCGTATTTAAAAACCTCAAATATTTGAACCAACTGCAGTCGTTTTACTTTGACTTTAGTAATGGCCTAATGGGTTGTTTCACGGAGGATCTGGCAATAGCTCTGCGGTTTTGTTTTGTCTCTCGAATTACTGTTGTTTTGGTATTCGGGAGTAAGTTTTCGAAGAGAATCTTTTAGTTGTTAATTTTTTAAAATTCCAACTTCTTTCAATGCAAGTTTTCCTTGATAAATGATTAAAACAACCAACAGCGCAGCAAGAAGTTGTAATTTTAAAAAATAACAACTAAAATAACTTATTCTTAGAAAACTCAATTTCGAATCAACAAAAGTAATTTGAGAGACGACATGAAAACAAAACCACAGCAGAGCTATTGCCAGATCCTCCGTGAAACAAACCCAACGAGTGCAAGTTGCAAAAACTTTAATTCATTTTTAAAAAAATAAATGTGCGGATGTTTATATCTGTACCAAATTAAGCAAAGGGTTATTGTAGCATCTTTGATTGAACACTATTAATTTTTAGTCTCAACCTTTACCATAACTTTTTTCAAATAAAATATAGTTCTATGGAAACCTACTAATTTTTATCGTCAAGAATTATTCAAAGACCAGATATTTTTCAAATGATTATTATTACTTTACCTCGGTTTTTTTTTACTCAAGCAGTGCCTAATGCTTTAGCTAGTGGGAAACAAAAAGAAGAAATTAGAATAATGTATTATAAATATGCGTGAAAGTCGCGGAATAATGTGTGGGTTTTGTCACACGAATCGGCATTTTAATTTTGTTGGTTTCGCTCCGATTAATAACTGTGTCATGGGCGTTATTATCTTTCAGATTTCTGCGTTTTTTCGATCGATTTAAACAGCTGATAAGTTTTTTGAGAAATTATTAGTTTCAGAATCCAAAAAAAAAAAAAAAAATTGAATTTTATAAAACGCGCAATTGATAAACGCTCATAGAAAAAAAACCGAGTCCGTGTTATTAACCAAAATGAGTTAGTTGACTGCTAACCGCTAATTAACTTAAAAAATTCAATCAAAATTATGACTAAACAAACTAGAGAGGTTACTCGATAGATGAGTCGATTTGCATGAGATTTATAAGAAAAAATTGCGACGCAAGCTATCCAAAAACTCATAATAAAAACTGTGAATGTAAAATAAACAATTATGTATTAATTAGAAAAAAAATATTTTCTAGAGAAATCCGATTCAGTCCTCCAGATCCAGCCATTCAGGATTTAAGGCCCCTACTCCATTTATAAACATGACAAAGTTTACAAACAAAACTCACCATAACAAAGCATTAAAAAAAATAATTTTAGTATATAAAAGAGAGATGTTTATGTCGGGCACGTGATAGTTTCATCCAATGGACTATCACGTAATCCGAAGACAGGGCAGAATTAAGTCTCATATATCAAAGAAGAAAAGAGCTTTTAGCCGCCGACTTATGGCTTGACCCCGAAGTTACTTTTTTTAAGCACTGACTGTGTTTGTGGGTCCACAACAACCACGTGTGGGTGAACAGATAAATTGGGGGCATTATGTCTTTTAACCCGATGGCGGTTTATAAAGGTCATGATCATATTCCCATGTGCCACACTTGGTTTTAGAATCACAAATATACCAGTTCTTCTAAACGTGTTCTATTCGAGAATTTCGGTTTGGGGTAACGTCGTAATAGGCATGTTTCACTTCTTTATCAGTTCAGGGATGAAAATAAGGTCCACTGGGATGAAAATAAGGTCTCGATTGGTAAATCAATGTAGCGTGGAAGGAGCTTACCGTGTCAACCCACCACACCAATCTCAGAAACTATCAATTAAATCCAGGAATGATATACGTCACGTGAAACAAGGCAATATAGCGATATTTGTACTGTTTGCATTTTGAACCCCGTTTCGTGACGAAACCTGAGTGGGCAAACGAAAGCAGCATAATACTCATAATAAAGAAATCGGAGTTTGGGCCCGGACATGATTGCGACGTACATAATGTGCCCTGTGCGTGCCCCAGTCGTCACAGAACTCATTCCCAGTTGTATTGATGTTTAGACTTTTCACTGCTTTTTTTGTTTGAGCAGTTAGATGGCAATGTCAAAGACTTATACCTGAACTAAGGGAAGCAGGATAAGTCCCAGCACTTCAGACAATAAATAGGACAGGTCGTGTAATTATTTGCTTAATTGTACCAGTATACAGTTTTCAGAAAGCAAGGTAAATGCATGTTTTAATATTTTAGTTTATTTTATGGAGGAATAACCATTACTCTACAGAACAACTTAATAAAAATCAATGCTAAAACCCGGTTTAGAAGAACAACATTGTAGCGGCCTCAGTAACCCACAGTCTAACAAAAGGATCCTCAAGGTGGAGATGAGTTACCTCGGCTTATATACTACTATTAACTTTGTAATTAAGATTAGTGGTAGGGACGAGATGGTAAATCAGCGCCACCTAGTTGCTGATGGCATATTGCGGTTGCGTGTGTGGTGAACCGCCACAACATCAACAAAGGAGAACTATTCTCTATAAAAATGTATAATCATATCTCTAACTTTATAGCACTAGAACAAAAAGAACGAAATGCCTCGCTTTATCTCCTTAATTCCCAGAAGAACTGCCACGCAATGTGAAGTCTCTGTTGCATTTGATTCTTTTAAATGGACCCTCGATTTATGTGCACACTCAAAAAGCATTTGACAGTCGTTCCGTTGCTAGTCACGTATCGAATATATACGTAAACAGTGGCTACTTTACCACACATGCAGTGTACAATTCGCAATACAGCTATAAACTATACACGAGTGCAGAAAAATATTGACTACTTGGTTAAGAGATATTAATATCGAGAAATGTTCCTTTGATGAATAATAATGAAATGAGTATACAATTTTTTAATTTAGAATTAAAAAAAATTTTTACATATAGAACTCCATAAATGGTTATATGTTGCTCATATATTAAAAAAAAATTAAATTCCGGCATATAATAAGCTTATAAAGGTTGGGCATCATTCTTGGACGCAATCCGTTATTTGTTTTGGGGTCACTTTTTAAAAATTGCCACTCTGTATAAGTCTTTCGCTGTTCGTATACTCATCCAGAATGAAAAAAAGCACCTGTGATTTTAAAGTGGTAGAAACTGCGAACTGATTACGGAAGTTTTCTAAAGAAATTATAAATATTGTGTTACTTCAGCGGAACTTTTTTTTCCTTCTTTGATTTGGTAATTAGAATCGAGGAAAGAATCTCAATAACGGTTCAGTAAATTACTAATTCACACCTAATCCATGTATATATCCTTGATATCTAGAGGAAGTAGCTTTAAAGTGTTGTTAATTTTTTTAAAGAACATTTCCTGAACTCTTAAACATTTACAGAAGGTTTTTAGAAAATAAAATCAGTGGTCATTTTTTTTTTGCTCTGCGACTATCAACTATCTCCTCAAAATTATATAATAAAATTTTCCACTAGTACTACTTAAAATGACCAATGTTTAGTTTAGTCACACGCATTGTAAACAAAAAATCATGAAGTAATTTTTATTGAAATAATTCATACCCTTCCTGTAAAAGCTTTTACAAAAGTACAAAAATATATGATTTCAAAAAAATAATAATAATTACCGCTGCAAAATCGTAATACAATTTTTATATCCTTCAAAACAACGGATATATAAAAAACACTTCATACATGTTCACTCCAAAACAATGGGAAAAGTTTCACTTGTTAATGTTGGACACTAGCAATTATAAAATAATCCATATTTATCCTTATATATTTCTCCTTATTGTTTTTACGGATCAACAAACACAAAGACTGCGCTAAAAGTTATGGTTTGGTCATTGTTCAGAAAACCATCTTTCATATTAATCATCTGTATATTTTTATTTGGTTACTATCAAAGACCTTGACTGTGGGGGTGTTAAACAAACGTTATTTTGTACTCGTTTTTTTTCTAAAAATAATGAACAGACTAAATTTTATTAAAGAAAATATTGTTAGTATTTTTCTTCTTGGCTTTTATTTTCAAACTTAATTTTAAAAAAATTATCGACAAGATGTGTTTTTTTCTTTCAAATTGTTTATTTATTGTATTTTTGAGGATTTAAACGCGTAAATAATTCTGTTTATTATTTTAATAATTATTTATTCCAAGTCAAATTGAAATATTTTTTACCATTTAGTACAGTTTCAGGGTTATACTCTCAAAAAACCTTCTGGGCTAATTGTTGTTTTGAAACGTTTAACTTTATTCCACAGCATTGACTGTGATAAAATCAACGAAATAATTATGAAAGATTGTTATATAAAATTAATTAATGAAATAATTAAATAAGATTTTTCAATGTGATTTTTTTAAATAAGTAAATAAGTTCTTATTGGGGTTTTTTTGCGAAATAAAATATACGTGTTCCACAGTATATTGTGTGCTGTGTTCATCAAATATTTTTGAAAAAAAAAATACAAGAAATGAAAGTTCATCAATGTCACCGACGCATATATTTTTTTTTATATAAAAAAAGTACATTTTGTAATCAACTAATGTTTTGAAGTCTTGATTAACAGGTTCCGAATGTGAATTTTTAATGTTTTGATTTTTATTTTTTGAATGAATTTTTAATGTCTTGATATTTTATGGGAAAATACTGCAAAATAAAATCAGATAAGTGTCAATAACCTTTTGTAAAAATAATTTTAATAAAAATATATTTTATTACAAGTAATTATGAAACTATTTGAGCGGGCGGAAATATCTATATGCTATAGAGAACCGCAAAACAGTTTTGATTAAATGCTTTTAGGTTTATAAATATCTGTTCCACTTACGTAAAGATATTTTAAACATCATGATGTGATATAGCCAGACCTGCAAACATGTTTTTAGTACGGCACACTACAAAAAGTTTATTTCTAAAATAAACAAATGAATAAGAAAAATAAATAGCTTCGTTTAAATCAAAATTTTAATCAAGAAACTCTGAAAATATGTTCAACTTAGTATTTACTATTACAAAGACCTTTATTCGACGTATGTATGTTATATTTAAGTCAAATTATATTTCAAACATAATTGCGTATATTTCGATATAACAAACGACTGTTCAAAACATACTTTTTTTTCAGAAGAGTCGAAAATAAACAGCTTAGTTGAAGTCTTATTTCTTTTCCCTGTCAATTTTTTAAATAGACTATTCAGAATTTTTTTCAAGTACTCCATCGCCTTTTTTCAGCTTTTAAATCAAACATTCGTTGATTGCTATTTCCATTCAAATAGGTTTAACTGGTGTTCGATTTCCTGTTTATTTATCTTATTAAAAAACTGACATCAAAACATTAAAATAAAGCCCTTTTCTATTATTTGTTTTTTTACATCAAATGAGAATAATTATTATAGGAAAATTTGGTGGGATGTTTAAGGTTTATTTTTATTTTAAACTACTTCTTTGTCTTTCTGTCTTCAAAATCAACTCGCCTCCAGAAAGTGTCAACGGGGTGTACTACTCTCTTGTCTTTCTGCATTTAACAATGGGCTTAAAATTATATTTTAAAAAGAGTACCTAAATTTTAAATCCCCGTCATTTTACCTCACTTTAAAATTACGTGTGTGTGATTGCGGAAATTTATTAAAATTTTAAATCGCAATTTCATCTGTCTCCCATTTAATTTTGGTCCGTTTTCACCAGCAATGGACAGAACATTGGTAAAACAAAGAGGAGGGGGAGGCTGGAGAGCCGAGTCGGCTACGGATTCCGCTAGCAGGCGAAAGGTCCCTGGTCCCGGAATCGCACAAATAACTGCCGAACTATAAACAGCTCGTGCAGCCCCAAAATGTTCAAAAATCTAACAAGTTAGAGCTCCCAATTTTTTAGTTTAATGTTTCACACATTTCGTATTTCGATTGGGGCTGGGGAGCTCACTCGGTAAGGCGCTTGCCCTGCATGCAAAAGGTTCCAGGTTTGGGTCCGATCCTTGCCAAAAATAACTGCCGACCTATTTACGGTGGTGCAACTAAAAACCAATAATACCCCGAATAATACGCTGCGTAGGATGTCGCTCCTAAAAGTTGTGTTGGGTTATTGGGGCTCATTGATTGTTGGTTGATTGATTTGTTGGCTCGCTATTGACTGTGGTTCTAAATTTTGACTCCCAATAGCCTTCGTGTAGCTCTAGTGCAACGATAATTCAACTCAACTCAACTAAGAGATATTGTAACAGCTGTTTTTTCAAAATAACCTAACCACTCAATCTCTCCGAGCTCAACCTTGATCAAGAGGAAGAACTCCCACCAAATAACTCCTTCTATAACAAGCAAGACAATAATTACGGGCATACCTTTTGTTTCGGATTTATATCACAGAAAGCGAGAATACTATTGCGTTGGCTTTGACTCTTTTTTATATGGTTAATAGTTATATCCATTCATTTCGTCCGAATCGCAGTTTTATCCGGACCTTTATCATTAATTCACACACGCAAAGTACACACGCAATCCCACCGGAAGCACTGCCATTGTTAACACGTGACTTTCACAAAGTGTTCTTCTGCGTCATAGGAAAGAGCGTTTGTGATATAAGCAGAGAACTGTTAATTGTTTAAAATAACTAAAAATCGTTTGTATTTTGTGCTTTCTTGTAAGGTTCCAAAAGTAGAATTATTCATTTGCTTTCTGTTGCCTATTGTAACACCGAATTTAACTATCTAAAAAATAATATATATTGTAAATCAGTGTCAGAGATATTTAAACTGAAGTCATTTTTTTTATTTTTTGGGGAAAAATAACTTTTTGAACCAAAAATCGTCATAACAATGTCCTTTAGATGAAATAATAATGCTAAATCATTTTCTGGATATTCAAATGACGTCTTTTAAATAAGGTTAATTTTAAGAAAAGTATATTATTTAGGTAAACCTCTAAATTCTATGAAAATAGTTTTAAATTTTTTAATCGAATACTTTCGAATGTACATACAAGAAAATTATGCACTAATAGTAATAAATATGAATTGTAAAGGAAAGTGCATTTTGAGTTGATGTATCCAAGACTTATTCCCTATTTCTAAACTAAGATATTGTGCCGCAAATGGATTGGAATTTACCAACTATTTCATTTGCCAGTAATTGTTAGTGGCGAAATGTTACGCACTAACAATTGACCGATGCATGTTTTATTTAATTTCAAAACAAGTATACAAGACTGATGAGTACAAACAAATTCACCGATTAAAAACCCATTGAGGATAATGAATCCTTCAAGAAACTAACAAAAAATAGAAGACATTTAAATTTCTTTTAAAGGGTCCATATAATTAGGCTTGATTCCACGCACTGTCCGTATTCCGGTATGTGGACCGCACTTTCACGGTGACTGAATTGTTATTTGGTGTAGTTGGTTAACTAAGCAATAGATTGATCACGATAGATTGAATCAAGCTTAAAGCTTGTGTTTATTTCAACGTAAATATTTAGTGAGACGTATCTGCGCTTTATGAAGTAATGTTACACCAAATTTATGGAGAAACATTTCACAAACAAGAAGTTTACTCAATAAAACTGTAACTGCAAAAATGCGATGGTTGATAGAATAAAGCCTATGACTTTTGTTTATTTCACTGTAAATATTTAATGTAACGTTACTCCACCTTTATGGAGTAATGTTACATCAAATTTATGAAGTAAATTTATACAAACAAGAAGTTTACTCCATAAAACTTTATCAACAAGTGCTCTTCCACCAAATTTATGGCGTAGTGTTGCACGGCTGAGAGGTAAACTTTATATTTGTGTAATGTCACCCCATAAATTTGATGTAACTTTCTCTATGAAACTCTAGGCGACTAAGCTGCTACCAGTTTTATGGACTAACAGTGAATTGAAAAGAAACTTGGGGTGGTATCTATATCAATTTAATGTAACGTTACCCCATGGATATAGATTTGATGTAACGTTACCCCATGGATATAGAGTCAACTTAGCTCCCACCAATTTTACGGAGTAACCTTACATATCACATTTTTAAAGTGAACTGAAAAGAAACTGGTGATGATACCTAATTCTTACATCTTCCACATCCTTAATAACTCAGTGGCGGTCGACTACCTTCATAAAAGGGCGGGAGTATTAGCCACTGCTGCAAACAAGAAATCAGAATGGGAAGTTTCTGGCCATGACCACGAAACATCCGTTGCATAACACTGCCGTGGGCCGGTAAACTGCGGTAACCACAACAATGGATTAGACCATTTTTGCTTTAAAATAATTAGTCTTTCCCAATGTTTTACTTTTGGATTGAGTAATTTAATTTTTGCAACAGTGGTTTAAGTCATTAGGCTAGTTACTGCAGTTTACCTGCCCACGGCATAACAAGGCACTAGGTCGTTAAAGAGCATTATGCTTCACAGGGGGGAGGGTTTTTTCCTTTGTCTTTTTTTTTGTATATAGTGCCCACTGTTTACGTTTGTTGTTGTGGCAACTGTTGATTCTATTCACGTTCATTGCGAAATGGTACTTAACCTTTACAGAGAATGTGGAGGTTTAAGTACGGAATTATAAACTGAATGATTGAACAGTGAATGGCACGACTCACTACTTAATCTTTTGAATGTTGAGTAATTTGATGCCTTGTTTTGAAATAAGTGTTAAATTTACCTTAAAGGGGAGAGGTAATCTTCTCTCCAAAATGGTAGTGTTCTCTCTGTGTTAAAAAAAAAATTGTACACTGCGATGCAAAAGTTTAGACAATGACTTCATTTAGCTGTAAAATTTAGAATTGTGATAGTAGAGTTGCAAATACCTCCTAAGCATATTAAAAAAGCATTTTGAAATGCTATAATTGAAACATAATTGTTTGATTTGCTATAACAATTTTTTTTTTCATAAAATAAAAATTTGTATGATGCAAAAGTTTAGACACAAATACGATATTATGCTTATTTAAAGTAGATCATGGCCTAATTTCGCATTTTTATTGATGAATTGTATTTTTTATATGATAAATTAAAAAAACACGATATCCGGTGAACTAAACAGAATATTGGTTCAATTTTACACTAAAAAGACAAAAGAGCCACTTTAAATCTTTATTCAATTCATATTTGCTTCAATTGTACAATTTAACATCTCTAAATACGAACCGAATGCCTACCAGTCCATCACCTTAAAGTTTTGAAACGAATTCGTAGATTTAGAGACATGTATTGACCAAATTTCTAGATGAAAAGTGCAGTCTTTCCCATATAAAATCACAAAATAGCGACATATTATTCTTTTTTTTTGCACTTTAGTACAATGTAGAGATAAGTAACCTCTTCAAAAACGACAAAAAAGTCTTTCTCATCAACGTAATTCCCTCCACACCATTATAAACGTTCCTCCTCGTTTTTGAGGGAAAAAACCGGTATTTTCAAAAGCTTATTTTTCAATATTCGGTTAAACTGAACGTGTTTAAATAGCACTAAAGAGACCGGTTAAATTGTAACCGGTTCAAAGAAACCGGTTGTTTCTCAAGAAATTTCAAACCAGTACAAAGAAGGACCTTTCGTAATATTGTGGAGTAAATTTACGTTGAAATGGCCGACTATTTTGGCGTTTTTGAAGAGATGACTATCTCTGCATTGTACAAAAGTGCAAGTGCAAGTGCAAAAAAGAATATGTCTCTATTTTGTTATTTATATGGGAAAGATTGCACTTTTCATCAAGAAAATCGACCAATGCATGTCTCTAAATGTACGAATTCGTTTCAAAACTTTAAGGTGATGGACTGGTAGGCATTCGGTTCGTATTTAGAGATGTTAAATTGTACAATTGAAGCAAATATGAATTGAATAAAGATTTAAAGTGACTCTTTTGTCTTTTAGTGTAAAATTGAACCAAGATTCTGTTTAGTTCACCGGATATCGTGTTTTTTTTTAATTTATAATATAAAAAAATACAATTCATCAATAAAAATGCGAAATTATGCCATTATCTACTTTAAATTGGCACTATATCGTATTTGTGTCCAAACTTTTACATCATACAAATTTTTATTTTATGAAAAAAAATTTTTTATATCAAATCAAACAATTATGTTTCAATTATAGCATTTCAAAATACTTTTTTAATATGTTTAGGAGGTTTTTGTGACTCTACTATCACGATTCTAAATTTTACAGCTAAATGAAGTCATTGTCTAAACTTTTGCATCGCAGTGTAAGCCAAATTAACTTGGTTATATTGAATAGTTTTACAAACAGTTTTTTTTCATAGGATAAATGTTGCTGACTTAAACGTCCCTATAATAGCACTTTTTGAAATTGGTTCGAATATTTTGTTGTAAAATTTTATATTAAAAACTTTGTAAAATATTCGAACCAATCTCAAAAAGTGGTATTGTTGGGACGTTTAAGTCAGCTCTATTTAGCATATAAAAAAAATTCAATAGTGTTGAAGCAATTTGGCTTAGAAAAATGTTTTTTGACTTTGAATTAACACAGAGAGAAGATTTCGGTTTGGAGACCTTGCTACGGCTTTCAGAGAAAGATTTTATAATAAACATACAAAAATAAGACATTTAATTTTTCTGTTTTAATCACAATTGAATGTATCTATGTATAAGGAATCATGATCTCTAAAATTATGTTGTTACATAATTCCTGACGGACAACTAATTTTTATTTTTATTTTAAACCCTGCTCCTTACAGTACATTTGGAGGTTCAGATTCAATACAAAGTTTTCAATACAAAGTTTTCGCTATCAGCGTAAGGATTTTTATGCTCTTCTTACAAATTCAGGTTTTAGATAATCTCGATTTTGATTCTAACCACACTCATATGCAGTGTTAGATGTGGGGAAACAAAAAGTGAGGGAATACCCAAATTCGGTCCCGGTTACCCAAATTCGGTTGGAATTCTCAATCCATTTAGTTTGATATGTGTTCACTTACTTTGCTCTTCTCCTAAATAGTTAAATAAATATCAGACTTAACAAAAGTATCAATTTGTATAAAGAGAAGGTTTGATCGTTGCGTTGCATTAGAGCTGTTTCACAAACAAGCTGCAACTGATAGTTTGGCTGAATGAGGTCAACTCAAATTATAAAAAGCTTAAAATGGTCCTTTTTCTTTTCTTTTAAGTAGAAAACAGTTAAGTAAACATAAGAAGTTGGGGGAAGAATTTTAGTCTTATTAGCAGTGAGGAGACGCATATGATCATTTTCTTGAAAAGTGGGGGTTGCATCACCCCACGTCTACCCGCATTTTTAGCACTGCTCATATGTTTGTCCAACATGATTTTTATTCGTTACATAAAAAATACTACTTATTATTTTCATATCCTGTGTTTATGCGTAAGCTTCGAGGGAGTTCAACGCTCAGAAAATTGCAAAAGTCGCCAAATTATGACGCTTAAACTGTTTCTTTCTCTATATCCATTTTAACTCATCCGTAACTTCAGCAGCTACTCAGACAAAAACCCGCGCTGTAATCAGACAGGCCATAAATAATGCTCTTGCATGTCCACAAATGTTTGCAGTTCGCTCGATTTCCCACGTATTTTGTGTATCTTGCCCGTTATGGAAGCTACTTCAATAAGTCACGAAACACTTTGAATTTCAGATTTTTGCCGACTCTCTGATGTCTCACACGGAAAAACGCTTCTTTGTGAAAGTTCCATAAACTATAAATATTTTTTTTATTTCATCTAATTAGAATAGAGTATTTTGTTTTCTTGAAAAATTATTCAATAACTATTTAACCCCTTAACAATAATGTTCAAGAAAATGGTAATAAAAGTTCGTATTTTTTTTATCCCTGAAAATTATATATAAACAAATGTGAAATAACAATATATATGAATTCTTTTTTAATTGTTTTCATTTCTGTTTAGCTTGTAATTAAAACCAAATCTAGAAAATGCCAAATTGTTTAACACATGATTCAATTTTGAATTTTGGATTTAACAATCACAAATCAATTGTTTTCAAGCAATAGTATATTTATCCTAATGTATAATTATGATGTTATATTATTCTTAATATTCCATTGCACATTTCAAAATCACTTGAAATATTTATAGACTCTAAATAGAATTACTGAGATTTAACTTTTAAACTGCAAACTTTTTGGTTTTGAGTGATTACAACACTAACTGACAAAAAGTTTTTAAAAATTAAAATTTTAAGGAATATCAGAGAAAAAGTTTGAAACCACAAACCTTACATTCACCCAAATCAAAATTCGCTGTACATAATCTAAAAATATTACAACTATGAAGTCGCGAAATTGTGATATACTAAGTCTTTAAAATTAAAAGTTCAACCTTATGCTATTAAAATGAAGAAAAAGTTAATTGACAAAAAAAGCCTTTCCTTATTGTTTGATTTACAATTTCGTAACACTCAACTTTCATTTTATTGAATTTCCAAATTAAGGCAAAACTGTTTCACTGTGTAGATATTCTTACAAAAGCGAAAAAAAATTACATGACCTCATTTATTGAAAAAAATCAATGCTTTTAAATGTTCAAGACTGACTTTTTAAAGTTTTTTTTTAAGGTATGACACAATTTTTTTTGTTAGAGTTTTAAATTTAAAAATGGTTAAATGTGTTAACTTTCACTGATTTACCTAAATGGAATCAATAAGATTTGATTTTAGCAATTTATCTTCCTTTCAGCACTTAAATAACATCGATAACATTTTGATTTCATTTCAAGTTCCGTGCCGCACACAAAACTTCAAATGTTTCCAATTTCACCCAAGAGCGATGGGCCATTTCCCGCCAGACTCCAGTGTGCTTTTCGACGTTCCGAATGCATTGTATTATTTATTCTGCCCAATTCGCTCCATTGCCCTCTGTACATCTTCCATTAATGGGTATTTACACTTGAAAGATGGATGAGTGGATGGAAAATTTAAAGTGCTCAGTATTCCAATAGTTGCGTGGCTGATCGGCACTTCCGAAGAAGAAAGCAACTTGTTTGCACACGTACGACTAAACTTTTCGGGTTCCGAACAGGTTTCGTCGTTCTTCTTCAGTCAGAACAGTTGATATTCCAAACTGGAAGGACGATATGACGTCACGGCTTCTGTGGCCGGATTGTCAGAACGGGAAGGTGGAAAGAAAGAAAGAGAGAGATAAAGAGATACATGGAAAATAAATATACGGAATATTGTCAGAGCTGGAAGATGAAGACAAAGATAGAGGTAAAGAGAGAGAGAGAGTGAGAGAGAGAAATGGAAAATAAATGCTGGGTATTGTTTGAGAGGAAAAATGGCGAAAAGATGAAGAGAAATGGAAAATATGTACCTGATATTGTCAGGGAAGGAGGATGGAGAGAAAGAGAGAGATATAAAGAGAGAGATGGAAAATAAATATACGGAATATTGTCAGAGCTGGAAGATGAAGACAAAGATAGAGGTAAAGAGAGAGAGAAATGCTGGATATTGTTTGACAGGAAAGATGGAGAAAAGATGAAGAGAAATGGAAAATATATACCTGATATTGTCAGGGAAAGAAGATGGAGAAAAAGAGAGAGATAAAGAGAGAGATGGAAAATAAATACGAAGAGAGAGAGAGAGAGAGAGAGAAAAGGATATCTTAGTGAAAGAGAGAAAAATTATATAGAGAGAAAGAGAAAATATTTCGGCAGAGGATGGATAAGATAAATAGAGAAACTTGATGGATGAAGAGGAAAAAGATAGGTTAGAGAGAGGTTTGAGAACAAAAACTTAAGAAAATAAAGGAGCGTACGTTTAAAATTGGGAGGGAATTTTTTTTTGACAAATACAGAAAGAGGACAAAACAGAGGATAACATAAAAAAAGAATGGGCACTGGGGTATCGAAATAAATAAAGAAGATGCTTATAATTATAAACTGTAGAAAAAGGTTTAAAAAATATTGTTAAGCTGTAAATAAAATCAGTTTTTAACCAAACATTTTCATGGAAGAAACTTGACAGTTCTTATATCAAATAACGAAAAATGTTGCAGACTTTTTAAACATAGAATTTTTAGAGAGAAATACAATCTTTCTTTCGAGGTTATCTAAAACGAACGAAAGACACATCAAACTACTCACATTTATTTTTTTGCTCTCGATTAAAACAAACACATTTTATAAAGAGGAGCAGGTGAGGTGTATAATATTTATTAGTTTTCCAACCTTTGATTTCAGAGAAAACAGTACTGAAGAAACCGCATAAGAACGTCATCCTTCAGTGGAGCGTTTTTCGATTTTAGTACACCATTGTTTGTGTCGATTTCAAATTTTAAGAGTGACATGCATCATTGGATAAAGTTACGGTCTGGGTTTTGATGGTATAGACCAAAAATAAAAACAGTATTTGAGGAATATTTATTGCAGAGGAAGACATCTTTTTCAAATCTTTTATTTTTCCGTTTCAAAGTCTGAATTTTATAACAGAACTTCTTTTTTTTGTAGATGTTCATTTATAGTTCAGTCAAATTATCGGTGGTAAAAATAAAAATTAGGGTAAAAGTGTTTTTGAAGGTGAAATGATGATTTTATGGATTGTTTAATTAATTTGATTTAATGAAATGATTTTTATCGTTGATTTGAATTAGCTGATATTCGTTTTTACATATAATTGATAACCATTATTATCTAATTGGAAATAGTTAAAACCACGCCAGTTATAAAAAAAGTGATAAAAACAAGTTAGACATCATTTGTTTCAACCGATAGAGATAACGCTTTCAGCATAAAGATTTATCTTGTAATTTGCATATTTAAAGATTTTAATTTGAACTTAATTATTGCTATTTTATACGGTAGTTACGTAGCGTAATAATGACTATATTAAGAAAAGAAACATCCCAATCTAGTCGAGATTATACAAATTATCCCTGTTTTCTATAAGGAAGTTCAGACACTCACTAAGTAAGACAATCGACACACGTGCCCCAATAAATTATGCGTCCCAAATGGGAGCCGTTTTATGTTTTTATGAGCTATTGATACGCAATCAGATGCCAATGATCTCCTTATAGGATAACTGTTACAATATGAAACAAGCTCTGAATAATGATACTTTTTTTCGGAAATCTAATCAAGTTTTCCTTCCGTGTTCAGAAATGTCCTGTCAAGAACTAAAATATACTTTTAAATCAAGTTGTTTCCTGGTTAATATCATTGTACTTGTACTCTTCTAATGGCTGTTGTGTAAGAATATAGTATATGCGTTGGCTAATGAAGTCATCCATTTGAACTCTTCAATGACTCGAAAAGATTTTAATATTTGAGTTATGTTGGCAGGAAAGAATGTGATTTTGTAGTTTCTTGTTTTGAAGTTGTATCGTTAAATTATTCATTGTTAGTTGCTTATTAGTTTTTTTTTTAACTCTAAGAATTTAACAGCTGAAAGAGTCAGAGCAGTCAAACCGAACGTCTTTACACCATATTGATTTGCCGCATATTTTTCATTCGAAATATATTGACTGATAAGTTTGTGTAGGATAAACATTATGTGCATAATATTCTATTTATTTTGTGTAATTCATCACTTTTTTTAAGTAGAAGAGTAAGCCGCAAGTTGCATTAAATTGTTACTCAGTTACTCTCCATCCATTTCAATTTTTATATTGGCGCAGTATGGCCTTAGATGTCCTTGTGCCATAAAACATCCATCCATCCATTTAAATTTTTATTCAGTGACTATCCATAAATTTCAAAATTCCGACTATGGCCAGTATATTACTGAAAATAAGCAAAAACTGCCCAGTGACAATAGTAATGCTTTTAGACTTACATATTTATGAATTTACAATTGCGTTTCTTTGCCACTATATAAAGGACATATCTGCCAGCGATGAGAAATCATCTCTCTGTATACTTCAGCTCAAAAGAGGAAAAAAACTTCTGTAAACTCAATTCATCTTCGGATGAGAAGCCTTGCGGTTTAGAAAATCTCTAAAAGAAAATGCCTCTTGATTTATGAAGTCGCGGCATTTCGGACTTAAGAATATATATATGTTATTTTTTTAAAAATGCAGGAAGATTTCTTGCAAGGTTCCGCATGTAAGTCCGTTTTTCCCTATAAACAAATTCTAATAAGGAAATCTACTGAAAAAAGGCCATATTCTGTATTTCTGAAATGCAAAATAGAGTAATACTGAAAAATGAAGTTAACGAAAGAGGTGATATGCAAAAGCCAATTCCTATTAAAAGGGGAATGCAAGCAAGTTCAGGTTGCGCTGGGTGCCAACTCAGGTGTCGGCTCGTCACTTGACTATGGTTCTAAAATACGACGCCCGTCGCCAATAGCCCTGTGTAGCTCTAGTGCGACGATAATTCAAAACTAAACTAAACTCAAGCAAGTTCAATACGATTTGATTTAAATCACCGTCGCACTAAAGCTACTCGAGGACTATTGGAGACGCGTATCATAATTTAGAACCACAGTCAAGTGACCTGCCGACACCTGAGTAAGCAGCAATGCAACTTTGAGGAGGGACATCGTATATGGAGTTGGGACTTTATAACATATTTAACGAGCACTCCCCCTACATGGAGTATTATTCGCCGGACTTTTTAGTTGCACAGACCGTTTATAGGCCGGCAGTTATTTTTGGCAATGCTTGGACCCAAACGCGGGACCTTTCTTTTCGCATGTAAGGCAAAGCGCCTTACCGAGTGAGCTTCCTAGCCCCAATCTCAATACGAAAGGTGCGAAATATTAAACAATTAAACAACAAAAATGGTGAGTTCTAATTTGTAGATTTTCATGAATGACCATTTCATAACTACCCATTTTTATTAAGGGGGAATGTGCGCGCTGGACTGGGGGGCTCTAAAGCAAAGTGGATTCTTTATGTGATAAATGTAGCTGACTTACAGATCCCGACCTTCCCACTTTTGGAAATTGGTTCGATTATTTTTTATAATTTTTAATAAATAATTTTACACAAAATATTCGAAGCAATTTCAAAAAGTGGGAAGATAGAGACCTGTAAGTTATCTACATTTATTATAAAAAAACCGTTTGTAAAAATATTCAATACAGCCGGAGAAATGTGGCAGAGAAAATAGTTTTTTCGCCATTGGATTAACACTGTGGCACTTGAGTTTGGAGACCCGCGGTCCAGCGCCCCCATTCCCCCTTAATCAATTTTCATGTCGTTTCTTGAACTTGACCCTTCATTTGTTTTTAATATGTCAGTCTCATATTATCATTTAATATCCGCCTCAAACAAAGTTTTTTTTAAAAATAATACTCTTACGTTGTTTACTTTCAACTTTTCATTCATTTAGAAACAATTGAATCCATCTTTCCCAATCTCTCCTACGACCGCTTCAGCGAGATTCTCTATTGCCGCTCCTTAATCCTAACAAATCGGATTCCTGAATTACGTTTCAGGGTGGAAATCAAATATACCATTTCCTATGCGAACTAAGATAATATTTGCACAAAGCAGGGATATTTTTTAAGCTTTTGTTTGTCCAGCGTAAGCACAGATGTTGAGTTTTCTCTGCTGCCGGCTGGGTCAGTGAACTGAAAAAAGCTCATTAGAAAGAAAGATAACAAATTATTATATTTAAAAAAAACTATTCTAGCCTGACACTTCCTTCACAAAATTAAATTTTTTTGATGTTTCGTCTTTGGATTTTGTTTTGGAACATAACATTTTGAGAAGTTGAGAGTTTTGGAGCAGTTACTCTCGTTTACTGTTAATGTTTTTGCATGTAAACCTGGATTTTAAACCTGGTATTGTAAAAGACTTTATTTTGGTTTGTATGATGCGGACTTAAAATTATAAAAACAATATTTTCTTAATTGAAAGACATGGTATAAACCTACCAATAAAAATAACTTTTGAATATGTAATATGGCTCTCCGTACATGAAAAAGTGCACTTTTGTAAAACTTTTGAAGGCACTTTTGTTTGACGCTTCGCTTTGTCATCAACAAGGCTAAGCGTCTATTTTTACGTACTGTCTGATATGATGAAAATTTTAGTCTAAAGACTAGATGAAAGTAATGCCAAAAGCGGTGCAAGAAATAAAATTAGCTGAGAATTTCATGTTGTCATAAGTTAAATAAATTAAGCCGAATTGCTTTAGATATTTGCTACAGAACTTCAAATAATATAAAACATCTTTTTTTTTCTTCTTTCTATTTCTACTAGTTACATCACTTGCAATGCATTCTCCAATTCAAGAGAAGTAATTTTTCAAAGAAAAAACAGTGTAAGGACACTAATTCACTAACAAAAAGTTTAGGATTAAGGTTCAATATTGGCATTCTCTCTCTCTCTCAGCATGCTTTTATTCATTCCTAAGAACAAGTCTAAAACACATACTGTTTTTTTCTTTCAATTCTCCCTTTTCCCACACTAGCAATTGATGGTAAAATAAGCACAAATATTCATTCGGTCATTTAACCAGTCTTGTGAACAAAAGCTGTTATTTATGTGTGAATCACAGCTGAGGCGACAGTTGGCCCTCTTTTGATCTGTCACCTGTTATTTTCAAACAGGAAAAGGTTGATGCGACCCTCTAAACTCTACACATCAATGACGCTTTTCACACTTGCGGTTTTTTGTAGGAATGCTTGAATTAATTAAGTTCAAAATTTCCTACACTGGGAATTTCTTTCAAAAAAAGCAGAAGAAAATAAAATTTTCAAAAAAATTTCATTCTCTTTGAAGAATAATAAACTTACGGCTAAAAGTATGAATTTTATTTTGGCTGCATGATATTTTAATTAACATTTTAGTTCAAATGCTTTTTTTATTAATTTTTATGCATTTGTAGTAAATGGTTTTGAAATCTCTTTAATAGTACATCCAATTTTAAAGTGAAATAAAATAAATGAAATTTATACAATACTATAGCTTTATAAACCCGGCGTTGCACGGGTGTACCCTTACTAACGGTGATTGTTTTTTATGTAAACTTTTATTTTATAAAAATTGATTCCCTCTCCACTGGTCAGCACTCCATCAGTATATTATAATTACCTCCCATTCTAATATCAGCATTTGGTGGAAGTGCACGTTAAATATTCTTCAAAGTCCCGTACGATGTCGCCCTTAAAAGTTGCATTGGGTGCCTACTCAAGTGTCGGCTCGTCACTTGACTGTGGTTCTAAATTAAGACGCCCGTGGCCAATAGTCCTCGTGTATAGAGCTAGTGCGACGATAATTCAAACTTACTCTCACTCATACAACTGAATGGGAATAGCTACCCTACGTTAAATTTTCAACTTCGCCAAAAGCCGCCAATGCCAAAATTCAATCGGCCATTATATCATATCTGTACCAAATTGCCAGTTTCATAAAAATAAAGTACATTCGCTTATACGTAGAGAGAATTGACATTTCTTAGAAGTATTCATCAGATCTAGAATAGTTATTGCTTTTACTGCCATGAGACATTGTAAAAATATCTTCAATTCTTACCATTTGTAAACATGAATTAAATTAGGTAACAAAAAATCAAAAGATTTAAATTCAATAAATAAAATAATGATATTCAAATAACAATCATACAAATTAAACTCACGTGCTTACACTTAAGTAGCTTTATAAACCTGGCGATGCACGGGTGTACCCTTAATAACGGTGATTGTTTCTTTTTATGTAAACATTTATTTCATACCAATTGATCCTTTCCCCACTGGTCAGCACTCCATCGGTATATTATAATTTCCTCCTATTCAAATATAAAATTCAAATATCAGCATTAGTTTTAAAAAAGAAATCCGATTGTATCCAGGCCTTTCTAGAAGTTAGAAGACTTTCCCATAGGCCCTGTTTAAATTGCCAGAATAGCTGCGATATAATGACCAGTTTCTATTTGCCCTTATACACCCGAAAATGCCCAAAATGTGGTAAACATTCCACTCCATATTCGACCACTCGACAGGGCTGGGGAGCCCAGTCGGTAAAGGCGTTCGCCTCGCAAGCGATATATGTCCCAGATTCGGGTCCGGCATCGTCAAAATAACTGCCGAGCTATAAACGGCAAATGCAGCCAAAAATGTCCGACGAATAATTGTGGTGGGAGTGCACGTTAAATATTTTTCAAAAGTCCCGACGATGCGTACGAAGTCCCCCTTAAAAGCTGCATTGGTGCCTACTGAGGTGTCGACTCGTCACTTGACTGTGGCTCTAAATTAAGACGCCCGTGGCTAATAGCCATACAACTGGATGAGAAAAGCTACCCTACGTTAAATTTTTACTTCGCCAAAGCCGCCAATGCCAAAATTCAATCGGCCATTATATCATAACTTTACCAAATTGACAGTTTCATAAACATAAAGTTTGTACGCTATACGTACAGGGAATTAACATTTCTTAGAAGTTTTTATCAGATCTAGAATAGTTATCTCCTTTAAAGTTATGAGGCATTGTAGCAATATCTTGACTTCTTACCATTTGAAAACATCAATTAAATTAAATTAGGAAACCAAAAAAAAAAAAATCAAAAGATTTAAATTCAATAAATAAAATACAATAATGATATTCAAATAACAATACTACAAATTAAACTCACGTGCTCTTACGTGTTTATACTTCATTTTCGTTCACGCTGAACACGCCGATTTCTTTTAAATTGAAATAAAAAATATAAATTCTAATATTACAATGCTATTCCTATGGAGAAATCGACCCACGTTTGGCACTCCTACACCCGCTCGGGTTCGAATTTCAAAAAATTGCTTCTTAAATGACGCCTACGATATAAGAACATTTTCCTAAAATTTGGTAGCTGTACCTCCAGTAGTTTGGGCTGGGCGTTGATACGTCAGTGAGTCAGTCAGTCAGTCAGTCAGTCAGGACTTTGCCTTTTATGTATATAGATTTGTTTAAAAACTATTTGTGGTTTTAGAAACATTATTTATACCATAAATTTCCAAAAAACTTAATGAATACAAATAGTCATTATGCCTTTAAAAACCAAGTTTTGACATTTCGACGAAATAGGGATCTCTGTATTTCACTTTAATTTGAAACATGTTAGTCATATCTGTATACCAGTCAACTGCCATTTATTGCTTCCACACTAAGTTTAAAACGTAAAAAGTGGAAGCTTTTATAAATTCTACGTCTGTCTTTCCATCACTCACTTTTGTAACCCAAGCTATAAATGCTACAGACAAGTGTGATGCGTCAAAACATTCAGCGCATCGAATATAAGTCATTGAAAATTTCAATGAATTCGAAGTACTTCCATTATTAAAAAAAGCATCAAAATTTAATACTCCTCTTAAAAAAACATAAGAAAGCAATTTCTAATGGAATTAAATCACCAATGTCACTTAACCCGAGTAACATTATTGATATCAAATTAAAATTTTAAGGAAATTAATTTTTGTAATGCAATGACAAATGAGTTGACAATGACAGATTAAAATTATGGTTCCAGTGGGTTTTATGAGAGAATTGCTATGACCATTTGGAATTTTAAGTTTATTATTAATGAGCATAAAAATGCGCCATCCTATAGCAGACTAAATGATATGTATACTGCATGAATGCAGTTTGATTCAATTTTTTTAAAGTCAGTGCGAAAAACGGGTATTCATTTGCTAGTTTCAAATAAAATAGTTTAAATATATATTTTGCGATAAAGTTTACAGTTAAATTATATTTGTTTTCCACACTGACCCACTTTCTAGTTTAGAGATCCATGTGCTAGAGAAAAGTGGCAATTATTGTTTTTGCTTAGTGTTTTTGTCTTAAAGATTAATTTATAGTGAACATCACTGGAAATGAAGAGTAATTTATCACAATTATTTGTAAGTTTATCGTAACAGCATTTCCTTGAAGATGATTTCCTCACTAACGTGTGTCCTAATTTTAGAGAAAGGCACAAATGTATGGCTACTATAAAAGGTCATTTTTCAGATATGTAAAATAGTACTTAAATGCAATGTCGAATTAGTATAATTAGCAATGTCTAATGTAGCATTTCGTATTCTTCATAGATCAAAAAGTCAACCTTAAAATACAAAATTTAGAACCCTATTCAACAATTGAAAGGACCACTTTGCTTCAAAATAATTTAGCTTATAAATGAAAAAATAAATAAATGATTTGCCGAAAATAGTTATCTATTTTCTGTAAGGTTGTTGGACGTTTAAATATATTTTAATTTTTTTTTCTATTTAGCTTAATTTAGGGTCAATATGGCCATTATACGTTTCCTTTAAAGACCGAATGTAACTTTCCGGTCTATTAAATTAGAGTTCTTTGATAAATGAAATTTAAAAGCTTAATAAATTACAACGATCAAAAGAACTTTTTAAAGTGTGTTTCTGTAAGAAACTCAAATTAGTAACACTTTAATCCTCCTTTAAATAAAAAAAAATAAAGCTTGACTTCTTTCCAAATGACTTCAACCTTAAAAGTTCGTGTCTGGTACAAGTTCATAAATAAATGTTCAATGTTTCCCTTAGAAGACAAAGAGTATACCACTCATTTGTATGAAAGCACATTTTGTCTGTGAGGAACAGGAAGTTTAACTGTAGACTCCATTGCAAAGTGACCCAGAGAAACGGAGTTAGTAAACCAACAACAAAGGTTCATTCGGAACGAAATACACAAAAGCTTGTTTGATATTCCCAGGTATGCAAGTTTACGAAAAATTGATTAGTTGCCATTTGATTCTGCATTTTAACTCAATGTTTGCTTAGTAAATATCTGGTAGTATTGATAAATACATCAGCACTTTTTATGGGTTGTAATCAAGCAGAAACAAAGAAAACTTATGAGTGGCAAAGATAACTTAGGAAGTGCATTTCTCAGTAGGGCATTTCTGTAGGTTTAGAGGTATGTCTTTGATTTTATTCGAAAAAACTGTTAACTGTGCAACATTTGAAGTGATATTCCAAGCAGATTTAATAAGCTTAAGAAGTCATGTTGTGAATAATGTGTTGTTTGCATATAAGATAAGTTATAGATATAAAAATATAATAAAGTTATTCATGAGAATTCATCTTTACGAAAAAGTTATCCTTTATTTGGTATAGTTTTGTGTTTACCTTATTGTCTGTGTAATCTTCGATGTGTTATTTTAAGTTAGGTCTTGGATTATACTTTATCAAGTGGAGATTTGAACTATTTCTAAAAAGTTTTAAATTAATTTCTTCTCCACTGTCCCGAGAGTACTATTATAAGATCGTGGAGAGAAGGGGTTTATGATGGGATAAAGTTGAGGGTCTTTCATAGGGAGTGTATTGACATCACCTACACTCTTAAAACAAACGAGCGGTTTTAACTCAGTCTGAGTTAATTTCCACTCCTTTCCGTGCCGAAAATGCACTTCTCCTATAGGACTGAATTTCACTCTTTTTCGGAGTGGGTAAAATAAATAAAAGAAAACAATCTGCGTCCTACACTCTTAAAACGAGCGGTTTTAATTCAGTCTGAGTTAATTTCCACTCCTTTCCGGTGCCGAAAATACACTTCTCCTATAGGAGTGAATTTCACTCTTTTGTTTTAAGAGTGTAAGTCTACGTTTCGTTTCTGGCCACCAAACATAAAAAAATTGCGTTTGTGCTGGTTATTTACACCGAAGTTTTTATTGAATTGTTTAGCTTACCGTTTAAATATTTGTCCTCTTTTTACAATATTGCAACACAATTCTTATAGCTTCAACGAGCTATAAACTTGGAGTTTTAACAAACGAGCTAAAGGTGCACCGATGTAGAAATCATATGTCATCACTGTAATGCAATCGATTTTATTGAAATTGTCATAATACAAGGGCAGGTAAGCTATACCTAAAAACCTTTATACAATAAAATTAAGGGAACTTTTTTAGCGAAGGATGTATTCGCATTATTGCAACTAAATCATTGTTGCCAGGTGTTTTTAGTCTGCAGTAATTTAAGTCGTCACCAAAGTTCATTTATAAACACACAAAAAGCAATGCATTTAATTAAAGATCAAACAATTGTACATGGTAACGAGATTTTTTTACGAATTCTACAGGAAAAGTAAAATTAATAAGTTCTTAATTAAAGGCACAGGTAAGTCTGTTTCACATTATTGACGATGGTTTTGGTTGGTGGTGGCTCCACAGTAGCTGCTACAGTATCATAACAAAAGGTAACAGAAAAGAAGCTAGAGAAAACGAACACAAATTGGCCTATTCCTGAAGGAAAATTTAAGTTCGCTTACAATATTTAATGCAGCATCAATTTTGGCTTGTTTTTAATGAAGTAAACCACCCTAAATTCTTTAAAAAAAAATTAACGGGAAATATAACTTAAAATATATTTCCTCTCAAACTGTGCAACGAACAGATGATAGAAAAGTCAACCTAAAATTGATCTCCATCAATATCCTCAAGTGAAACAAATGACAATGGTTTGTCATCAAAATAGAAACTGTGTCCCTACGTGTAATGGATGCAAGCCACTTCAAAATGCCAAATATGTTCTCGCGGACAATGAAGAAGGACAAATGCACCCTTTGTCACGAATAACGTCTCACAATGCATTAGGCTTACTATAGCAAAGCCCTACTCTCTCATTTATTCATTCAAAACAGATGATCGGCTTGACAAAGCTGTAACTGAGATTCATTATCTGAAGTTTAGGCAGAATTACTCGTAGAGCAATAAGATTATTGTGGGATGAAAATAAATCATGAGAAAGAAAGATATTGCTATACATTACTTATATTTTTCATTTTTATATGTTGCGTTGACAGTCCTAAATATTTGTTTAATTGATTAAAAATTATATTAATTTATCAGCAGATTAAAGTAGCAATGAAGAAAAAAGTAGTAAAAGAATTACTATGAAATTATGCCAAAAATTCGTTGATATATAGAGTGATAATGCGGAGGTCATTAAAAAATGTCCCATATGTGTCCATGTAGGTAGTGCTGAGTTGTAGCTCTGATCAGACCAGGCAATCTATTTCAATATTTGGATATATTTTCAGATTTTTGGGTTCTTCTGCTCTATTCCATTGCAGTTTTCCATTGCATTATTATGCTCTATTCCATTGCATTATTCCATTGCAGCTTTTCCAGAGATAATTGCATTTCCCCAAGAAAACTTATGTCAAATATTACTCAAGTTTTCCTCCTTTTAATTAAATAGCTAATATTTACAATTTGTATACTTAAAAAAAATACTGCCACTATTCATTAGTTTTTATTAAAGGAAGGTGATTGTATTTAAATTTTTAATAGTTATACTATATAAGGCAATAGTAAAATTCGTACTTCCCTTAAGAAGTAATTGGTGGTCAATGAATTAAGCAGATGAAAAAAAAAATCACGAATTTTTTGCAACAAAATTATTAATATATAAATATTGAAAAACAAATATAGTTAACGCTTTTAAAGTATCACAACTAAGATTCCTAGGGGGATATCTACTGATATCTGAATAAGAGATGCCTAGGGCATACTTACAAATATCCAGATAGGTCAAGATGTTAGAATAGCCCTCGTGCAGCTCTACTTCATTCAACCAAATCAAGTCAAGATGTTGGAAATTGACTTAAAATCAGTTCAATATCACTTACAATATTTTCCAGCTAAACAATAGATACAAAGACACTGGATCCTTTCTCCTTTTATCGAATGAATTTAACTGCGATTCAAAAGTTGTTTATAGCAAAATGACCCAACCATAGAAAGCATTGAATTCTCTCTATTATGCGAAGTACCATGGATCCTGATTATACTCAAAAGCTAGAAGGATTTAAGTATAAAAGAAAGCGTATTTGGTTTAATTCTTGCATTATTATGGACTTTGAAGCGCGCTGTTACTCAGATCATACTTCTATTGAGGCTGAATTTTAAAAAGGGAATATCAAGTTAATATTTTACAAACTGTAAATTTGTCATTCAATTCACAATTTCATATATTTAATGAATGAGTGTGAAGAACTTTTAAGAAAGTTTTTTTCCGGTAGAAGGGGGGGGGGGGGTGAAGGGGTCACACTATTCTGAATTGTAAAAGATATTAAAATTGTATAGTTAAGAACTTTTTTCAAGATGTGGTTGACTTTAAGGAAAAATTACACAAAATGTTTCCACCAGTTGAAGTTCAAGAGTCATTTTTAGTAGCTTTTATAAACGCTATTAAGGTATTCAAACAAATTTGTATTTTGTTATTTTGTAATGGTATCGAGCATAATAAGTATGCAAATTCATTGACAAAAGCCGAATAATCTTAGTTATTTTTTAACCATGATGTATAGCAACACAATATTTTTTAAAAATAAATTAATACATAAAGTTTGATGTTTCAGCCTTAAAATGAACTTAAATAGCACTTTTGTAGTCCTAAGTAAAAGTGTTGTTTTATAAGTCAATGTTAATGTTTGAAAAACGATACATTTTTCCAACTGGTTCGTACCTCCTGGAATAGAGCGATGTAATCACATGATTAATATAAACCTGATACCTTATAAATCCTCTATTACGCGCACAGGGTGTGTTTAAATGGCTGTAGAGGGGGCCCTGTTTCAGGAAGGAAGTGGATGCATGGGTCAATGCTGAGCTGCCCGAAACGCGTGAGAATACGTGACCAACCGATTGAACATATTGGGCAACATCCCCCAAAGGGTACATCCGGAAAGCATCGAACCTCTCTATTTATATGATACTGTTATTATTTTGTCAGTAGAATTAACAGATCGTGAACTGTGGTGTGGTCTTCTTAAAACGAACAAGTGAAGTTAAAACTGGAATTGGATTGAAAGAAGATAGCGTTCGGGTTGAATCAATGCCGTTAAATGTGTGGTTTGATATACAGATATACAGACTTCGCAACAAGATAGCGCTTGCTTTTGATATGATACATTACACGTGTCTAGGTAGTCTATAATAATAAAAGAAAGAGTCTGTCTGTGTGTCTGTTTGTCTTCGGATCGTAAAAGACCTACTTATACTGCCCTCAGAAATTCGGAATTTTTAAAATAGATTCCCTTTAATACCAACGTGTGCACCTGAGGCTTAGTTTTTTCATATTTGTTCCATTTTTAGAGAAAATTCGAATTTTCTGAAAAAAAATACATTACTTTCGCTCAAATCCGATCATTTTTCTTTCCTGATGCCATCGGCTGAAAAAATTAAATAAAACTTTTAACGAAAACATTTAAAATTCAAAATGGTTATTTTATTCTTTTGCCATTACCTTCAGAACCTAAATTCATTATTTGAAAAATAATTCACATGTTTCAAGTGACGTAATTCCACCAGTCTTCATTCCCGGATTTTATTGTGGGTTTATTTGATGATTTTTTCATTGATTTTTCTGTTGACTGCATGTATGCATATTTAAGCAATAAATGTATAGTTAAGCTATTACTGAACTATGATGGTTAATAAAGGTCAATGCACTAGAGCTATTAGTGTTTTATGTCTTCATTTTTTCGCCAAATACGTTGCCAAACTCGCCAAATTATTAACTAAAATTCGCCAAATAGGCAATTTCTTTTATAAATAATTAATAAGCTGGTCGGTTGTTCGAAGGTCATTGTGTTAGAGCTGCATAATGGGTGTGGGTAGCTATATCTATTTTCTCGCCAAATTATTTCCCAAAACGCGCCAAATGAGCTAAAAGGTTCTATGTATTTATGAGGGAATTGTGATGACATTTATGAGTGCGTTTTATAGCGTATTTTTCATTTTGGAATTTTAAGGCAATGAAATGGGATTTTATAATTTATAACGGAGCGGAAACAATAATAAGTTTATGATCCTATAACAGGGTATATGGTACACATATTTGGAATCTATTTGATATTTTTTTATTCCGTGCGAAGAACGGGTATAAATTTGCTAGTTTGATATAAATGCATTAAGTAGCGAATTTGCATGACTTAAAGTTTTACTTGTCATAAAATGTAAATACAAACTGAAAGATTCATGGTGGACGGCACCACTTCGTTACAGTTTCTAAACTTATTTGGGACATTTTTTTAACACAATTATTGTTAAACTGACTTCAGATAAAACGGCAATTCCTTTAAAAAAAATTACAAACAAGATAAGAAAAAAATACAACTGTATAATTGAAGTTAAAGGCAAATTACTTATATCAGATTCGGGTCCATCGTAAATATGAAAGATTATAGCATGGAGTTGAAACACGGTCTTATTTTTTTTAATGAGACAATCTTCTATTACTTAATTGGCCTTTGCAATTTCTAGCAATGAAATCGACAAATGATGAACACGAACACACAAAAAATGATGTGCGTATACTATTAATAAAAAATTTACCCAATAACCTTAATATAGAAAACCAATTAATATTTATTAATGACATGTGCATATAAAAACGTTGTGATTTTTAAGAATATCCAAAAGAACATTGAATCTCATTAACCTAATAATTTATATGTCTTAGATGTTTACGGATGAAATGTCTATTTAAGTCTTATGTAGACATCTCCTACCATCTCCATTCTTATGAAACTAAGTCGGGCATTGAAACCGCTAGCAATCAAATATAATAGTTTTATAGGCAAGCAACCCCGATTAAACCAATCTTCAACAACTAATTAACATACTATTTTATTATCTCTTCCATCATCCACACTCCCTATAACAATCAAAACATTAATTTATTCTATGACGGTCATTCAATTGAAATCTGAATAGTTAATAAGATGTCATTTTATATAATGGCAATTGGATGGATGAAAAGAGTTTTTCCTAACTAGCAAATAAGAAAATTTGCCACTCTTTTTCAAACTATAGCTACTGTTGTTAGTAGAAAAAAAGTCAATAATGATGGTGAACAGTGAAGTTAATGGATCTTTGATTCAAAGGGGCCTCACTCTAAATTATGATAAATATAGTTTGGGACAGATTTGTATGAACAATGCAATACTCTATTTGCCCTCGGAAACTTTATTTTTTAATTTTAAAAATAGGTTCTTGCTGTTAAATACAAAAGTTTTGTTAGATGTAGATAAGAGAAGTTTCCAATTAAGTTTTTATGGTGTTTTGTAAATTAGACATCCGATGACTTTGAGTAGTCTGCTTTTAAGTCTATCAAGGCCTGATCTTACATAAGGCCCGTTAGTCCCGTCCCCAAAAAATTAGAGATTAACATTTCAGTTTCTTTTATGCAAAATGTTGTAGATCCACACACACGAAATTTCAATAAATTTTATAATTTTTAAGCTCCACTTGGTGTTCAGATTGACTTTGACTTAGACATTGACTTTAAGTTTTTGGTTGATTGATGTAATAAAGAAGATGGTAAGAATGGTATAAAAAAATAGTACATCATCAGCCAACTAGCACTATCATTAAGGGCAATGATACGCACATATTTTCGTAAGGGTCCCCCAAAATATGTTGTGTCTATGGTCTGTGTTTCCCTGAATCAAGGCCTGTGGTCTACAGATGCAACAGCAGTAGCCCGGTTTGATCGATTTGAATGAGATTTGCAATGGGTGTCGCAGTTTCTGGCCACGCAAAAGAGTACGCACGGGGATTGTTTTCACGGTCCATTGGAGCGTGACTTCTTACATAAAGCTTTGTTGGCTCGGCCCAGCCTCTGGTTTATGGCCATATTCATGATGCCTGACTGGTGGTTTAAGCTGCCGCTACAGCAATCTGTGGAAAAAGCCCACAACGAGAGCTAAAGTTCTGCAGATTGTGGGGTGGAACGGTTGTAAACAAGGGAAATCCCGCTATCGAGGTAAATAATCAGTTCTAAAGGGAATTGACTGTTGCATCATCATAAAATCCCGAATCCAGTAAGCGAATCCAGAATTTAAATGACATATCGTATGTAGAAAAATGTTACCATGTCATATAAAAAAACACATTTTTACAGGTAAAATATATTTGATGTTGACATAAGGTAGAGTCAAAATTTTATTTAATTTTACCTTTTTTTTAAACAAATATAAGACACAATTTTAATTCTTCGAACTTATATGCTTCCTTAGGGAAAATGCTATTTGGGCTGCACTATTACAATATGGTAGATGAAATAAACGATACAGTAGCATCAGAACAAGAAATTAATTAAACTCTGTAAATGGCAAGTGCAATAAAAATGACTAAATCTAAGACACAATGAACTTATGCTACAACACTAGACTTTAAAAAAAAACTTACAGTACAAACAAACATTTTCTATTTGTACGCAACTAGTGCCTGCAAATAGCAAAGTTTTTGTGTTTGAAAAATGGCGTCCTGCATGAATAATTTTCATGGTGGGATCTGTATAAATGCAGACTGCAGTCCACTATGTAGAATTATAGAGGGGTCCCAACAAACATTAAATCACCATATACCCTTTGTTGTTCGACTTAATTGCAAGGGCAATGGATGTGAAATGTGGATGTGCTTTGATGTAGAAGAAGTATAGGGGTCATTCTCTGTAAATGGGACAAATTGCACTTTTAAAAACTGGAAAAAAAATATTTTTCTTATTGAATAATTTTCTTTATATGTGTTGCACACATTCATATATAGTAAAAAAAAATGGTTCAGACCAATTTGATGAATTTTTTTTAAAAAACATACATATTTTCCATACTTGACAACTGACGTAAACTTCTTTAGATACTGAGCATGCGCAACAGACAGTATATATGCGCATGCGACACCGAAAACATTGCATGCCTTTTTGACTTGCCCCAAAAGTTACGCATGGTGTGTTTCAGTTCAAAAACAAACGCATGATTTAAATCTATGTGGGGTTAAGTTTGGTTGAATAAAAGGCACACTAAACCTACAGTAGACAGAGTATACGATATATATCCCTATAGGAATGCGAGTTTTTTCTTTAAATGGGAAAGTTTGGTTGGGTTAGTTTGAAATACCGTCAAACTGGCGTCGTAATTTAGAACCCTGGTCAAGTGATGAGGTCGACACCGACCATACTTGAATATTGGCATTTTGTCAAGTATAATTTCAATGGAATAAATTGTGTTAAATAAGTATAATATGCGTATGACGTGTTTAGAGTAAACGACTCATTGATCGACTCCTGATCGAGAAGAGCTGCTTAAAAAAATTGCAACCGCATTTTATTTTACAGTTATTCGTCATAAATCTATTGATGATAACGCGACTGTGGTTCTAAATTACGATACCCGTCATCAATAGCCCTAGTGTAGCTCTAGTGTAAGGATAAATAAAACTAACCCTAACTCTTGATCATAACGTAGAAGAAGATACGAATAATCACTCTCGTGAAATATCCAAAGACATGCGTTTTTAAAAAATCTACAATTGAAGCGAAACAACCGATCTGTATTGAATGCGCTTGGAAAGAAAGATTCAAGATGAAGTTATCCAATGTGGACTGACCTTCAAGGCTGATATGTGAGTTAGTGACGTGTGGGTGAGTGACGATTCCGTAGGAAAAGTCAAATAACATCATTTTCAAACAATTTTTTATAAGGTTTGGAGATTGTATGTTAATCTACATTTAAATGCCCACAATTTGAGACTAGTAAAAAAATTCTCGCACTTATCTATAATCAGTAAATGAGATTGAGTGAGTGACGACAGTAAAAGACTCCCATGTTATTTTTAACTCTAAAAGTACTGTAAAAACGTTATCACTCATGGATCAAAACAACTGATGGCTGATTTAGAAGCCTCAATCCTTTAAGAATAACATGCCAATTTAAATTCGATTTCTTAGTCGTCTAGTAAGTTTTTAATTGAACTTTAAAGCAGTGTTATAGGAGTGACTCTATAACCCAGGGACATTACATACTCATAAAATTACATAAAACTATTGATAGTAGACAAACATCAGATACATTTTCGGAAACTACAGAAACTAATTAACCATAAATAGTTCCGCCAAAAAGGATTACATATTTAAAACGGCCTTTTTTAGGACGCTAAAAGTTGTAAAAGCATGCAGGGACAGTGTGAGGGAGTGACAATTCGGGTAATTAAATGAAATTTTATGTAAGTAAATTATAATTATTTAATATTATTTAAGTGGGACTAGTTAGGTTGTGGGCCAGTTTACACTGATAAATCACAAACATGCATATATAATTTGAAAATAAAGAGCAAAGTGTCCGGGACATCGATTTGTCCCTTTTACAGAGAATGACCCATAGAAGAAGTGATGTAGAAGAAGTGTTGAAAATGGAATAGGAAAAAGCATTTCAATCACAAATGTAGTTAATGACGCTCACAAATACATATCCGTTTAGCGAATGTTAGCAATAAAAAAGTAAATTGATATTCTGATTGGTAATTTTGTATTGTTTTATTATTTGATAGTTATTATAGACTAAATAACAGATATAAATACGGATTTTAAAGCGAAAAATGCAAAGAAAACTATTTTGTTACTATTACTAAAATTGTATTTTTAATAAAAATGTAAAATTTTTGTCCATAGCTTAAACTGAATTGCGTTTATTACTAATTTTTCCCTACAGTTTATAGAATTCCATTTACAAAAATATCGTGGATTTTTTTATGGGAAAGGAGTGATAATTTTATGAATTCCATTGCACTAGACTAGTACAACCCCCGAATACGCCTATGGCCAATTATATCAAAGTTGGTTCTCAAATAATAATGATATATTTTTTGTGCAGCTCGTGGTAACGCATTGTGCAAACAAACGAACAATGATTTTCGCTTCTTCTACACAAAATATCCTTTTTTCTGAGAAAAGATTAACATAGAAAGAAAATAGTGAATTTTTTCCCTTCTACCACCCTTTTCGTAGAAATAGTGCTTCAACGTGCATCAGCACTATCTGCAACAGTATAATTATTTTGCCGGCTTGGGAGTTAAAAGGATAAAAAAAACACTTTCTGATTTCGTGTACTAGAGGCTCGTAGGTTCTTTTCCGAAAACAGGTATTACATGGCGAAGGTGTTCATTTACAATACAAATTTAATAAATGGCATTAGTGGCAAGTCGATAAAACCATTGAGCTAGAAGGGAAACTGGAGTGAAGTGTCAGCGAGCAGAAAACCCACTCACACCCTTTTGAGCGAACCGGGCAGAAAAGGACTATTTTCCCTACACTTGTATGCAATGCTTGTATGAGAACCCTCTATCACATTGACTTGGGCTCCTAAATGTATTTTAACATTTTTAGTTCGAAAGAATTAACTTTCTTTAACTTTAAATTCCAACTTTTTTAAGAAATAACCATGTGGATCACTAACTAAGAACCAGCGAAGACGAACCCAATAGCGAAATAGGCAAGTTTCTAGGTTTTCTGCCCGGTTCGTTTCTGCTGCAGTGCTGTGTATTCCTCCGCGTTTCGTTATTGGACCGGCTCGTTTGCTGCCCTGTTCAGTGAATCACACACCTCACTCCAGTTTTCCTTCTAGCTCAATGGATAAAACTAATTGAGGTAAACTAGAACGAACCTATAATTAATAAGTTATTGTAATATAATTTTATTTGTCAATACTTAGATTAGTTAAGAGTTCCTCCATATTTATTCTACCTACTTAGATAAAATCATAATAAGGGATTCATATGATATTCGGCAAAAGAAAACTGTCTTCAAAATACAACCTCTCAACACCATCAAGCATAAAAAAGGCTGGTATTGTACATTTATATAAAGTTAATGTACATTAGAATATGAAGAGAATTTTATGATAAAGATAAACAAAAAGGGGGGAGATGCTGCACATTACACTATGGTAAAAGTAGTGTGTCAATACGATGTGTCCTCAACCACGACCACTTTTAAACTATTTTTAGTAGCGGTTCAAATATCAATTTTACCTTGAAACTGTATTATATTTTCGATTTTCTTTTAGCACATTTTTCCGAATGTATTCAGAATACATTACTCATGGGCATTGTGGTATAAAAATTCGTACAAATTCATCACTTTCTGCTTACATTAGGTAAAAAATTTATTCACGATGATCCAATGTACCTCCCTCTCCCCAACTATTTTTTCAAGTTAAGTTTTTAGGCTTCACTCATAAAAACCTTAACATTCCCACAATTGTAATATAATGTTTACGAAAAAAATTATTTAATCTCATTTGCGTATAATCAAATATCGAATCAAAAGATGCATTTTACAACAGAAAGTTTCAGCATACACTCTAAAAACGACATTTTCAAAAATATTTAAATCTAAGTACTTGCATAGTCAAAATGGTATAGTAAATTTTACTCAAGTTCGAAACTTGCGTAAACTCATTTCTGAAACCATGCATATACTCATTTCTGTAACCATGCATGTACTCATTTCTGAAACCATGCATATACTTATTTCTGAAGCCATGCATATACTCATTTCTGAAACCATGCATACACTCATTTTGAAACCATGCATATACTCGATAATAAAACACCTGGTGTACATTTTTGAGTATGTCCAATGGTTCACAAATGAGTTGAAATCGACTTTATGCATTCACTTTTGATTATGTTCTTGTTTCAAAATTGAGTATGTCCGTTATTTAAAATTGAGCATAAATTTGAGTATGTATGAAAAAACCAGTTATGTAAGATTCGACCTCCGCCCTTCAGAGAAGATTTTATCTTGAGATCAATGCTGGAACCTTTCGGTCAATTATCCTGGTGAAACATACTGCATTTAACAGACAATAAATAAGTAATATTGTTTGAAACTGAGTATGTTTGATATTTCAGAATTGAGAGCAATAAGTCGTCATATCTGATACAAATTGTTTCATTTCAAAATGAAAACATAGATTCACTCATATTTGTAGCGTCATTTTCCTCAGGGTATCTACAAGTTTCCATCAAATCTCAGTTCACTTAAAAAGAACATACATAAAACACCACACACTTATTTCTTTTTCATCTCCTACCAGATACAATTCCAAGAAACCACCACCAAAAAAAAAACCTTCCTCTGAAAGAAATCAAAATAAATAACAGCTAGTCGGACCACAAAAATCATGAGGGGAGTAAAAGCAAGCAAATAAAAGCTATATGAAATCTCGATACGCTGCCCACCCCTGGTAAGAACATCCTGTTGAAAACAGAAAAAAAATGTATTCTGCGGGGCATCATTTGGGGGATTTCAAAGAAAAGCGTCTGGGAAACGTACTTCCGATGCCATCACTTTGAAAGGCCCGCCCCCTCTATAATGTGTTCCCCCACTGCTTTATTTTAGTTGGCAATATTTAGCCCAGTTGGCGATTTTTTTTGTTATGATCTGAAAACACAAGTTATGAACATGATATGACGATACAGTCAGGGCCCGACTTACAACTTTTGGGGCCCGGGGCACAAACAAGTTTGGGGGCCCACAACATACATTAATATACGTGGTGGCCAAAAGTGTGGACATTTTTTTAATGTTTCATGTTTTTCAACTTTTTTGTTTTGTGCTTGTAGAATATGTTAATTTTCCCTTAAATACAAACGTTTATATATTAAATTGAAGGTAATTTAGTGTCGAATTTAATAATAAGTACAGTATTACAATATCTGTATACAAAAAAAATTATGCAACTAATAGTAAGATCTATCTTAGATTTGCAACTTAAAAAAAATGTCCACACTTTTGGCCACCGCTGTATCTATGAACGTGATTTTTTCATTTTAAATGTGTACAAAGAAATAACTTTTAACAGTTATCTTTATAAACTTACCTTTAGTAACGCATACTTTTTGACAAATTTAGCAAAACATTTTGAAATTGCAAAAAATGCATGCTATGTCAATGTTTAAAAAAAATCAAAACACACAATACTAAAATTTGTGAACAAAATTAATAGTAGGGCAATTTAAAATATTTTGATATTTTTGTTTAACTGAAAACTTTTTCCGGCGTTTTATTGCGGTAACCAGAAAAAATAGTTAAAGCCATTTTAACAGTTTCAACAATGAAAACAGTTTTTAAAATTAGGATTTATCCTGATTACATTTTGGCGACATTCATTTATTTTATTTGGCGGTTCATTTCATTTCACAACCGCCGGCAGTCCTTGAAAGGAAAATATCCTATAAACTTCTTGAACTAATATAAAAGGGAAATATAATACTCCTGTGAGTTAACTAAATTTATTATGTTCTATGGGTAGTTCTTATTTTAATGATGATGGTGAGATCATACTGAAAAAGCGTTGGCGTTATCTGTAATTTTGTGTTTTCCACTATTACAGTGTTCGCACCGTGATTCGGACCATTAAATTGATTAGAATTTTCTGGATGGGCGGAAGTCAAATCAAAGGTGTTTGATAGGATTTTCATTCCTTGTGAGCAATCTATCCTACTGTTTGGAGAAACATCAGTACAAAGCTTATATGTTATTTCTATAGAACTGATGTCCGATGATTTAAAAAAAAAATAGTAGAAGAAGAAGAAAGGGCCTTACGGTGTGTTTAAATTAAAATTTCGATTTTATGTTCCTTTGAATGGAAAATGCTTTCAAAATTACTGGGAATGTGACAAGAACAAACTTGATGACAATGAAATGTCAAAGCATTGGAGCAGTAGAGAAATATCAAAAATCTGCTAAAAGGAATCACATTTCCATTCTTTTCATAATGTGATACTGTCCATTATTTTATTTGTCGTGTCTATGATACAGAAATAGCCGAATCAAATGAATCCATGAGTCCTGATAAGGTTCAACATGGAACCATATACATAAGACAATATGAAAAAAAAATGTACCACAACAACAACCTTTTTTTCTTGAGTTGATACCTTTTGCAAAGAAATATTGGTTCTTATTATGTGTGTATCACAATAACCTAATTTATAACTCTTTTATTGAGAAGATCAAATACATAGTACGTAAAGAATACATAAATGCAGAGTATTTTTATTAAATTTTCGAAGGGCGCTCACTATGTGCATTAAAGTAATCCTTTCATAGATTCTTTTCGATCTTTTTCATTGGGCAGACTATATCAACTCGTCGACGTTAATAAGTGAATTTTCACGATAATTTTTTTAAAGAATTATTTGAACTTTAATTTAGTGTACTAATACAATGTACATTTCATCAGGTTCATGAATTCAGAATGAATAGATACATTGATAAGAATATAGTAAAAATAACAAGTAGTTATAGTTTCTCCATTAGTATCAAATGTAAATTGTCTGAAAAACGTATTTTCTGTATTCACCCTTGATGGTTCATTAACCGAAAAACATCGAAGTATAACTTTTATTTATTTCCATTAAAAGAAAATTTTAGTTTTTATTACTCTTTATTGCATGTGTATAATCAAATTTAATCTTTATTATAGGTATCAAAGTCAGGAGTTTTTCTAGTTACTTTTGAAGGTATTTTAATTTTAAAAAAAAGACTTATTTTTTTATTCTAAAGTTCGTAAATGTAAGCAATTTTCAAAAGTGTGAATGACCGTATTATCTTAGAACGTAAGAGAATTCATGCGCAAAATTGTTTTACTTTTTTTGAAGGACTTGCAAAATTAGTTTCACAATTTACAGATTTTAATGCATTTGAAAATGGTCATTCACACAAGGATTGCATTTCTCCTTTATTTCATAAAAGATATTTGTATTCTAAGCTATTAAAAAGAAAAGGCCTTTTACTATTAGAGTAATAACAGAGTATAGTTTTGACGGATAAAATTACAAACATAAATTCAATTTAAAATATAGTTTAAATTAGAATTAAATAAATTTATTGGTTCGCATCTCTTTTGGCTCTAGCTTTATATTTTAGCTTCCACACTACGTTTATAACGTAAACAAGTAGGTTTGTAACAGAATCTGTCACTCATCCCGCTTCCACACAACATTTGTTTTCAACAGAAAAAAAGTCGCCAAACACAATATTATTTCTATTATAAACCTTTAAACGCTAAATTTGGCTAGTTTCATTTATTTTATTTTGAAAAATTCAATAACTATTTCTTCAATAATTATTCAATAATTATTATCGTTTGAAAACTTAATTTATTAGCTTCCACACTACGTTTATAACGTAAAAAGTGGAAGGTATTATAGGTTAATTCCACGTAAATACATACCACAAGTGAATTTTAAAAATATTTTTTATTCCAGTTGAAACTTTTATATGTGATTTAGAAAAGTTTGAACTGCAAAAATTTTACTCAAAAACTATTATTGTTTTTATCTGTGGCAACACTGAAGTTTCAAAGTGTATGCTTTTTTTGAAAGCATGTGCTATGGTTTTTCATCATTTTGAATTCTTGAATTTTAAGTTAAGTATTATTTTTTATCAGATTTGTTGGTAAAATTATTAAAATACACTATAATAACTATCTTGAAAACACATTTTTAATCGGCATTTATAAATAAAAAATACTTAATTAGAAAGATTAACATCCCCTGTTTTGGATGTAGTGTAAGTCAGGAAAATATCTAAAAGTTTCTATAACTTTTTAAAATAAGGCTTTGCTTCAAAAATTTTAAGATACTTTCTTTCTATATTAACCTCTGTGTAATTCCACACCTTTAAATTTTAAAATAAAAAGCATTTTCTCTATTTATAAAACATTTTAACTTTGTAGTGTAAGTCACAACGTAGTGTTAGCCACAGCTTCTGTTTGATTTATCTATTGTAGATTAGCTATAATATTATTAGATTTCTTATATTTTGATAATTTTGATTTGAGATTGCTATATTAACAGCTGAAAGAAAAAAGAGAGCAAAGGGAAAGACTTTAAGCATGTGGTAAATTTCAAACCTTTAAAGAAAATTAAAGCAAAAACCACTTTACGGACAACACTTTAACTGAAAATACACCATCTCTATTGCAATGTTCCAGCCGTTAGACAACATTCAATGGCATTTCTCTGCTACCAATGTTGGCCATCTTTACCTTTAGTCATGATAAAGGACCAATTGGTGGACTTGGTGATACAGTGAGGAGGAGATAAAAACAGTCACACATTCCAGGAAAATTGACCCACATTCAGCTAAAGATTTTTTCACTTTGCATAAGAAATCTGCCCAAATATATCACTATTATACATTTCTGACAACTGTGTAAAGGTTACATACAAGGGCACAAGGTAGATTAAATGATATTTGCTCATCAAAGGAAAATAAATATTTCCGATTCCTGACACTCGAAAATTGCTCTGCTTTTTAAAATTAAACAAATACCTACTTAAAATGCAAATGTTTCATTAAATCCACAAAAATACTACACGGCTGATTAAACAAATTTAAATGTTGTAAAAGAAAATATCTCTCAACAAAATTCTGAAAATGAATTTGATGCTGGAAAAAGAGCTTTTAGTTCTTTTTGTAGGAAAATTATCGTTAAATATTTTATGGGGAAAATGTTAAGTAAAGATGCTTATTCAATAAAACTGAAACATCTGCAATGGTCGGGAAGTCTTTTTTGCGTGGCCTGAGAAGGAAGGTTTTTCAGACAATGCTATACTGAAGAAAGAATTAAGAAATTACCAGAAACCAACTTTAGGGGACGTTGTGTAACTTTTTCTAACTATGATTTTACCATGTATGCAATTTTTAACTTACCATGTTCAAAATTATTTACATATGTTATGTTATTATTGCCTAAATATCCATATCTGTGATACAATTCACTTGATGTAGTGTAAGTCACAAATTGAATGTAGTGTAAGTCACGCACAAAAATGTTAATAAATTATTTCCTATGATATTTCAATACTTTTTTGCAATTAAATTATTTAGCTTTAAACCTTATACTTAAAATAAGCACTGGTAGAATGTTGATTTACTGCACTGTGAAGAAGAAATTAGAGTTTATAATGATAACCAAAAATCGACTTCCTTTTATGTAGTGTAAGTCACATCAGGACATTTTTATTATTATTTCAGTAAAATATTAAATTAAAAAAGTTTTTACTGATTGCTAAAAATACTATATGTTCTCAAGATGGTGTAACTGACATACAATATTTTTTTTTAATAAATAGAAATAATTTATGAACATTGAAACGATTGTGTTAATCACCGATTATCGTTAAGTCACGTCTAAAGTCTATTCAATTTCGATCTCCGTTATCTAGACTTGTATCATAATACTTCAACAGTTTCAATGCAAATCTGAATTCTTGACGATCACACTTATCTGTAAACATTTAATTTGCAATGAAATTAAGATACATGATCGAATTTAAATCTTCACTTTTGAATGTATTAAGCAAAAGTGGAATTATTTAAATCGTTTCAGTCGTACTTTCATATTTAAAAACGTCACCATTTCATAGTCCCATTTAAAAGCATACGACATTATTTGATTAGTAAAAAATTCATGCGCATCGATTAGAATATTCTATTGAAAATTTAGAAAAAATTTGCATAATCGAATACTTCAAATATTTAAAAAAACTGAAAATGAACTCTCATTTAAAAACATATACCATTTTTTTAGAAATACATACATTATTACAATCGCTGAAAATTATTTTTTAAAAATAAATGTAAATTCATTTTCAACAATAAATATTATATTCATTTTTTAAATCAAAATTTAAACACATTTCATATCAACGTACAAAGAATCTCGTAGTGAAATATATTTGACGTCATTTCAAACTGATCGATGTCGCAAAAATAAATTTATTTTAATTTATTGTCTAAAAGAATTTTGAGCTTTATAATGAGAACTTTTAAAATGAGCATTAAATTTTGCAGTTTTTTAAATAATTGAAGTACTTCGAATTCGAATTCTTTTCTGAAATTTTCAATATATTCTAATTTCGATGTGCTGAATTTTTTGACGTATCACACTTGTCCGTAGCATTTGTAGTTTGATGTATGAAAGTGGGTGACGGACAGACAGACGGACTGAACGATTATAATACCTTCCACTTTTACGGTATAAACGTAGTGTGGAAGCTAATAAATGAAACCAGCCAAATTTAGCATGTAAATTTTTTTTAAATATAGAACTAATGCTGTATTTGGCGCGTTTTTTCCTGTTAAGCACAAATGTTGTGTGGAAGCGGGTTAAGTGACAGATTCTGTTACAAACCTACTTGTTTTGTCTTGAGAAATCCATATTTTAACTCCTAATGAATAATATATGATTTCAAAATACAAACTTGTCGAACAGAAGTTATAAATTTTTTTTCGGTTCTCAGCGTCGTTGTCAAGAGTACTTTTTATGCAAGGCACTAGCCAAAAATTACACATAAACAAAAATATTTGTAACAGAAACTGTCACTTAGAACTGTTTCCACACAGAATTCCCACATGAGTCTTTAAAAAAAAAGGACCGAATACAGAATTTAGTTCTATTTTAAACTTTTGAACATCAAAATTAAACAAACTATTTTTCATTAAAAATTTAGTTATTATTATTGCTAGTTTTATTTAGATTTCAAAGAATAAATTGGTAATATGTTTACAGTTAAAAATATTTAAAATATATCAACATAAAATATTGAAACTCATTGTCACATTTAAAATAAGCTAAACGGATTTTAAAAAACCTCACCAAAAAGAATAACTGGTATTAAAACGTCATTATTCATTAATAAATGCTTAAATGTAAAGAAAAATTTACGTCTGCCTTTTAAAATAAAATAGAACACCTTGTGCCTCTTTCAAAGTAAATACTACGGACAATCAAAGAACATCATTAGGACATATAATATGGCACCATTCCAAACTGTTTAATATATTAAGACATCATTCCAAACTGATTTATATATTAAGACATCATTAAAAACTGATTTATATATTAATTATTGTACCGCGATGTAAAAATTTGCAAATATCTATACTTATTCAAAAACTGGTCAATAATAAACATATGGGAATTTTGAGTATAAATTTTCTCATGCCTTGTGATACTTTTCATCCGAATTGGCAAAGTATCGGTTTTGTAGAAGCAGGTAATTCATAACCCCTCCAATTTGCATTTATTCATAGATCTTTCAATCTCTAATTACTGGAATCAATAAGAATGGAAAATCAGGATTAATTTTTGGAACAGTTGAATGATTCTTTTGTTTTGCAATCAAGAACAGCTTTTATAAATTCTAATTCTAGAAAATATAAATGTTGATCTGTATTTGTGGCGTTAAATGCAATAATTTAAGAGGCTTTTTCATTTACCAGTAAGCGAAAGATTTTTGCATATTGATGTCTGTGCAATTTAAACCCTCTGATAGTTAAAGAAATTTTCAGAAAATCGTTTTTCTGGCAAGAAGTTTCACAATTATAAAAAAAGGGTTTTCATTTATTAAATGTGGCTTTTTATTTATGTGGATGAAGTGTCAATAAACAAATGTGAACAAAAAATAAAACGTATACTTTTTACATTTTAATTGAAAATTATTCACTTACCAAAAGTATTATTTTTATTCTGTAGGATAATTTTTGTGGTCAGCCTAATTAAACTAGGGGTGTGTAACACTACACGAATTTACAATGACTCAATAAATACATTTAAAGGTAATTATATACATTATAAGGTAATATTAACAACTTTAAAACCTAACATGTTATATAGCAGCTACCCTTGCGCAGGCGCAATTTTTACCTTATTATGACGTCGGACATATATTAGTAACTCGAGTAGTATATATTAGTAACCCAAATTTGAAGCCCATAGCTCTTTTAGTTCGAGCTTTAGAGTGGGTTCAGACCGGCAGACAGCTGAATCAATATGGTTAAACTACGTTTTTAGAATCAGCACCCTACAAAACATGTAGAAAACACAAAATCTCCATTTCGGATTTTCAACCCCTTTGGAAATAATTTCATTGTTGCTCATTCATTTGCTCACCTTATATTTAATATTTGGTAATTGAAAGTAAAAATATGTAAAATTTTGATTATTTTGCAAATTCATTAATAAATTTGTAAAAGAAATAAAGGTTAACAATATAACTTTCATAACCTTTCATTCTTTTTTGGCATTAAAAATTTTATAGGTTTTTCTCAATATAAATTGAGCAATGTATGAGCTACATATCTTATTTTATTATCCACTAGAAAATAAAATGTATAAATCTTCTCCTTGTTTCATCCAATGCTTTTATAAATTTGAATTTGGTAAAGGTTATAAAAAACTCTAAAATTATTCTAAAAGTAAATTTTCTTATGCTAAAGGAAAGCCTCCCCTGTAAATATATTTTAAAATATACATGATTCAATTTTAAAATAATAAAAACAGTCTACCAGGAGCAGTTACCATTAGAAAAGGTCTTATCAGTGGAGAGGGGGGGACAGCGAAGACAATTACTGAATTACAATAAATTAATTAATTCAAAAAATAATAAATAAAGGGAAAATAATAAAGAGATTTAAAAGTTAATCGACATTTAACAAAAAGAACAAGCTGAAAATAACTTGGTGTTAGCATTTCACCTTGACCATTCCTAAAATTTTGTGTTTCCGTTCCCAATTTGGCCTGAAGCTGTCGCTGCTGTAACTCCTTTCGTGGGAACCGACTTCTTATTCAGCAAGTGGATTCGATTTTTTTCGTATGTGATGATCGGTCATAATTGTTCTGCACGACCACTGTAATTGTCGGAGATCGTTTCTATGTGCATTTTCATTTTCAATCGTGCGACGATGAGAGACTTAGAAAGCGACACAGTGTCATGTCTTTAATAAAAGAAATTTCTGGTGATATTTATGAGATTAATCGTTTTCGAATTCGGGAATCGTTCTGTTTTGGTCGCCGGAATCGCTGATGGGTTGATTGGTTAATTGTTTCAAACAACAAATTGTTGGAAATGATTATAATAAATTAATGGGAAATATCGGTGTGTGTTTGTTACTTTTACTTACAGCATTTTGTGCATGCATAATTATAATTATGTAATAATTATAATACATCTGTGATATTGATGAGAAAAATCATTTCGAATCATTTCGCAATTGTGTTTTTTGTTACTACTAGCATCAATAGAATGTTGTATACATGCGTCTTGTAATATGTATCGTAATGGTGGTATATATATTGAAATGTGTTTTTTGAAACAAATACAAGAGTTAAAAAATGTGAGATAATATTTTAAAGGAGTGTTATTCAATAATATTTTATTCGAAAGGAAAACTCTTTGATCTAAGCAGAAACGCTTAAAAATTTGAAGAAAAAAATAATTTCAGGCTTACTATTCAAAATGCAAATGATGTTTTGCGTTTTTGCTCATGATAAAATCTTCTTAACCCACTCTGTAGAATCAATATGTTTACTGTTTAATGATATTTAAAAAAAAAACAAGTAGGTTTGTAACAGAATCTGTCACTTAACCCGCTTCCACACAACAGTTGTGTCAAACAGATAAAAAGGCGCCAAACACAGACAGCATTAATTCTATATTAAACATTTACATGCTAAATTTGGCTAGTTTCATTTATTTTTTATTTCGAAAATTCAATAATTACTTATCGTTTGAAAAAATTAATATATCAAAGAATAAATATGTAATATTCCTCGCTTTTAAATATAATGAAAATATTTCATATCAACATACAAAGAATCTCGTAGTGAAATATATTTGACGACATTTCAAACTGATCGATGTCTCAAAAATAAATTTATTTTAATTTATTGTCTAAAAAGAATTAAGTTTCTCGGTCGATTGTTGCGAATGGCAATGGTGATTTAATTCTAATAACAAACAGGGCCTTTAGCTATTTGTAATTCAAACTTTTAAACGCCAAAATTAACTATTTTCATTTATCTTCTTTCTCAGATTTAATAATTAGACTTTATCGTTTGCTAAATTTGTTTGAAGTTCGAAGAATAATGATGTAATCTTTTTTAATAAATATCTTTGTGTCACCACAATTTCCCATTTACATTTCTTTCGAAAATTCAGTTATTTATCGTTTGTTAAATTAATTTACAGTTCGCAAAATATATAATTAGTACAATTGATGCTTTAAAAATAAAAGCGAAACTTTGCATATTTTTTAATGCCAAGTTAGAATTCTCTATGCATCTTTCTTCATACATATATAATGAACCATACAAAGAACTCGATTGTGATATTACAACAATCCAAACTGAATTATATCACATAAATAAATATTCTTTCAAAAGTTTTTATTTTTATTTTAAATAAAGTTTCTCCAGCCGTGTCTCGCTCAATGTTAAGAAAACACGGCCGTTGCCAAAAGCTAGGCGGTAAACTATTTGGCTTCTTTTCTAATTTGGCGCTTTTACTTGGCTCCAATTCTTCCAGCGATTTCATCGATCTATAAATGTTACTAGATAGACCAAAATACTTAGGAAAATGAGGCCACTGCCAGTCTATGCGACTGTTAAATTTTCTATTTATTTTATTTTGAGGAAGGTGTGGTAAACGAATGTAAACAATATGAAATTTAAGTATTATTTTTGGGAGTAAAAATGCATTTGGTATACAATTTTATATTCTCCTTCGAAAATGCATTTATATTATATTAGTATTTATTCATTTTGTTATTGATGGTTTGGAGAAAGGGAAACATTTGGTTTTAATTGAAAAATAAAATGAATAATTTAAATAAAATCTATTTACAATATCGTAAAAAAGAAAATCATTCTTCATAAATAATAATTTCTTAAATAACGTTTTATTTGTCCGTGAAGTCCGCCGACACAGAACACAAGAATTGCCCATTTTTAACTTTTCTGTTACTATGATAAAATACAAATTAGATTTACTAGAGAAATTATAAATAATCTAATTAATTAAAGTAATAACTTTCGAGCAGTCTATAAGAGATTTAAACATAAGAAAATTTAAACGTTGTGCATCATCTTTTGTTCTATGAAAGGAAATAACAGATTTTTACAAAAAAAAAGTTTTGAAATTTGGTCATTCCCAAAACATTTTGTCTGATAGAATGAAACTTTTTAAAAAGAACACAATTATTCGAAAAGTGCATAATTAATTATTTAATCGTAAATGATATAGCAATAAAAAAATGTTTAACTTCCCTTCCGTAAATGATGAATGCTATTCCCAAGTCTTTCTTTTAGTGGAAGTGTAAAATTAAAACTCTCGATTTGATTTTTATTAGCAAACGATAATAAATGTTGAAACGAAAATTAATATATATATTCGACGATTGATTTCTTCGCATGCTCACCAACCCTCATCATCAGTATTGCAGAAGTAGATGTGTGTTGACATTAGACCGCTACTTCCAGTAAAATTTAGTTCGAAAATTAAATTTAAATTAAAAAAATTTGACTTTGGCGGTCAAGTTTATAAAAACCGCCAAATGACGTCATTTTTCTTTGCTGCACATGCCCTGGATATCAAAAAAACGGCCGCACTTTTTCAGATGCGTAGCCATTGGAGTGAGACACGGCTGAGTTTCTCGTACGTTTAACGAAATGGCAACAGTGAAAATAATAAATAAAAATGGAATTTGCATGTTATTTCCAAATGTAGATTAAATTTTTAGTTATTTAAATTTTAAATAAACTTCTAATTTAACTTTTTTTAATGAAATTTGGAATGTAGCCTAATCTGATTTTTTGCTTCAAAATGACGTAGCCCACTTGTTTGTGAGACTTACGGTTCGTTCTGTGAAAGTGGGTGACGGACAGACGGACTGAACGATTATAAAACCTTCCACTTTTACGTTATAAACGTAGTGTGGAAGCTAAAAATTGGGAAATCGATCGGAATAACATATGAGAAGAAGCAAAACAGAAAAACTGCGTCGCCCTGAAGTAATAACAGCTAACTAATAAATGAGTATCAAAAATAATAATCGATACTTTCCAATTGAACTGTTGCTTTAAGGAAACTTTTTTTCTAGTTAATAAACTAGTGTAGCCCACCTGAGAATTAAGTGGGTTTTTTTTATCTGCGATAAAATTTTAAAGAAATATTTTTTTTAATTTTAAAGAAAATCTCATAGAAAAATATAAATAAGCGAAACTAGTGAATATTTTAACCCTCCCCCTCTCCCCCCACAAAAAAAGGAATATTTACTGCAATTCTCAATTATCTTTTTCTTTAACAGGTTTTAATGTAGTTGTCCAATTAGTAATAATACTAATAATACTAATACGAATAATCATACTAATACTAATCACTGCTCTATTTATTCAAATACACTATTAAGGAAAACGTTGTTTGCTTTTTCACTTATAGGTTTGAGTTTTCATATAACTTTCTGAGCTTTGTTATTCTAAAAGTCTAATTACACTATCAAAAATATTGTTTAAAGCTTTCAAGAAGTTTACAAAATTATTCTTGGAACTATTAAAGATGTAGACATTTATTTTAAATTTCTGGGTAAAATATTTTTATCTTTAGACACACTTGTTCACGACGAAGACAAGTATTTGAAAGGATGATTGAAGAAGAAAAAAAAGAATTTTTAAATAATTCTGGACAGTTTCCATTTGAATATTCCTTGACTGGTCAACGGAGTTGATATGGATTATTATTTCTATAAAAAAAAATATCGTTATTTAAATTTTAAGCACAAAAATTATAAATTAATGTTTACAGTTTTTCATTAATTTTAAAATGAAACAAAAAAGTTTTTTTTTACATAAACAACTTTAACGACAATTTTGTCATCTTTGGTACGGTTTTTGCGGCATTTGTACATGAATTGTCGACAAATGTTGCCATGCTGGCATGAACTCTAAGAATAACGTATGGTAATCAAGAATAAGAATTACATACCCTTTTGAACTACTTAACCTAACTATATTTAACTTAAAAAAAAACTTAAGTAGGTAATAAATATTCATAGTTAAGGAAATAAAATCGTCGTAGAAATAAATTTAATTTGGATTTCCATCTCCAACACATCAAAAGTCCAAATTTCAGGAACTACGCCTTTTTCGAATTACTACCTCCCAGTGTGAATACCGTTGCCACAACCATTATTCCTGTCTCCATTAAAATAAAACAAGATTCCATTCGGAGATGTGAATCTAATCTGTTCAGCCCATCTTTAGATCTGATACCGATTCCTTGACTGTGAGCTAAAAAAAAGTGTTTGACGATGATAAAAAGATATCATGGCTTATTTTCACTTCTTCCGTTTCTTTGTCAAAAAGCTTCGTCAAAGCACGCCATTTTTATTTCTGCGCCTCTTCTTTTGACGATTATTATCTCATCTAAGATTAGTGTGTGTTCTAGGTGTCGTGAAAAAGAAGTTGCAGTGCAGATGCAGAATACGTGATTCTTTGTAGTTGGCTAAATGTAATTTGTTGTGGGTTACATTGGTAGGTGAGATTCGTATATTGTCTCAATCCTTCCAGTGTATACTAATTTGCTGAAAAACATAATTTTACAAATAATAATATCTGAGGAGAAATATAAACATTGCAATTACAAATCTAAGACTTTGAGCATATTTCTTCAGAAGAGCTCATTCATTTTCAAGAAATTCCTCGAATTCTACAAAAAAAGAATCCGTGTCCGTACTCAAAAATATTAGAAGCTATTTCTAGTTTTTATTACAGCTTCACAATATTATTTTAAAATATAAATATGAATGTCTTTTATTCAAATGACAGTTTGGCATTGTAGTGACAAATTATAACCATCGTAGGTTTACTGAACTTCAAATAGTGTACCGAAAGCTACAGATAATAGTTATTTAAGCAACTAGTGCCGAAAATAATACTTTATTAAGCAAGTGGCTTTTATAATGACAAGAGCTTAATAAAGTATTATTTGGCACGTGTTTGCTTACAATATTTTTTATAATAACGTACAAAAAAGTCTTTCTACCAATGAGTGATTTTCATGACATCATTTAGTTTCCATGGCGATATTCGAAAATGCACAAAGTTTAGGAAAAGACAAAGGTTGTTAAAACTAATTTTTCTAATTTTGAATCAAAATAGTATTGTTTGGCGTGAAATTTGGGTTCTTGCTTTTGTCTTATTTAATTTCCTTTAATAATTTTTGTAGTACTTGTAGTTTCCATGGAGATATTAGAAAATGCAAAAGTAATGAACCAATAGAAATAAGTGAGTTTCATGACATCATTTAGTTTCCATGGAGATATTCATTATATCATTTAGTTTTTCTACCAATCAGTTACTCTTATTTACTTTACCGCACTAGTGCCGAAAGTACTACTTTCGGCACTGCCTGTGACGTAAGCACGTAAAGAGTCATTTTCGCAACGATTTTTGAATGAATATGATATAAAAAAAGTGAACTTTTTTGCACGTTGTTATAAAAAACTATTTTTAACTAAAAGAAAAGATAAAAAAAAACTTATTTAATTATGCATTTATCCTAAAATATGCTATGAATGTGTGTGTTGATGCCTGAAGCGATTCAACTGAATGTTATAATAACTTAATTGAGCATCTAAACTGAATTTTAACCTATATTGGACCACAAAATGTCCCTTAAACTTTTCTGAAAAATGACTACCATTTATATCCAACACAAAACACTTAAGTGTCGGATCATGACTGAAGCCCTAAGTCATTATTACCTTTCTCAGACTCGTCCACAAAAAACTTCCAACTCATTCAAAAACCAAACATTCATTTTTTTAGTGAGTTTGAGGTCATTTCTTCTTCCAAAACATAGTTCACCTTTGGTTTTCTTCCTCCGCGGAGGAGGTCAAAAGCATTTCTGTGGTCGTCCATTGTGAGGTTTTCCGTCGACTGGTTGTTATCCTCTGACGTTTTATTCCTTTGTTGACTCCTTAAAAAAAGATGTCTTCTTTTACATGCGAGGGGATTATGAAAAAAGAAATGATCCTTTATGGACTTGGAATTGAATCCGTGCCCTCCGGCTTGGCGCAGCAACAGCAGGCTGGATCATTAGCTCGCCGCAGCACATGTTAACAGAGATGCTTTTTCAATTCGAATTGGCAGGTCATGGGAAATATAGAAGGGTTGGTTGCACACAGTTTAGTATTTTAACCTGGGCATTTAAATGTATTGACTTTCTAATTGCTATTACAGTAAAGACCTCTTAAACGGCTTAAATGGGCAACCCGATTAAGCAAAAATCCGGATAAAACGCAGGAGTTCAATTAATTAGGTTCAAGTTTTTTTTTTAAATATTTTTTACATTTTAAGGATGAACAAAATTCGACCAGTTAAAGCGGAAAAATCAGATTTAACGGAGTCCGGTTAAGAGGGAGCTTACTGTTTTTAAGTTGCATTTTTGATATCCTCGTGTAGGCAAGTAAACACTGTTCTAGACTCATGATTGAAACAGAGACAGTCGGTGATCCTCTAATTCCTTTATGTATTAGATTAGGAACGATCAAGTCAAAAGAAGTTATATGAAGCTCATGATATATTTTGAAGTAACATTAAAATTTATGCAGTCTAAGTTTGTAATATAGTACTCTAAAATCTAACATACAACACAAAACTTTAAATCATACAACATAAAATTTTAAATCTGAAAATCAATGTGTTTTCCAATTTGTACAAATTGGCAACCACCATATTAAAAATAGCGTGATATGAAACAAAAGGATACACCCGTATATTGAATCATACATCAAATATTAGAACGGTATATATTACCAATGTTAGATAAAGATGCATTAAAAATAAAATAATAACCAAATGAAAATCTATATTTTGTAGAAATCATTAATAACATATCTTTTTGATACGTCGATCATTTTTAAAAGTCACTTAACAAATTAACAACATTAACAAACACTTTAAATCCACTAAATGGAGCCTGGAAACCAGTGATCAACTAAGAATTAATTTAAGACATAAAAACTCTTTACTTTAAATAGCTTTAAAAAATTTTTATCGATGACTTGCTATGTATATCTAATGCACGAATAAAATATATTGTTTTCATTTTAAATTTTAACTATAACTATAATAAAATAGTTTATCGGTCATTAGATGCATTTAATAACTTTTTTAAACATTTTATTTTGCTCTTATGAAATGAATATTATGCATGAATTACTCGACTTAGGTAGAAGCCCAACCTCTTTAACCATCTCCCCACAGTTAGAAAACAACTAACAATAACATACCTCAGACTTTGAAAAAAACATTATCTGAATTTCAAGCAAAGTTTTCCGCCATCTTTCATAAAGCCAAGCAAATGGAGAATGTAAATTTTACAAAAGAACAAATCGTCTTTAGAAAATTATCTCATTTGTCAGCATATAAAAAGAGACGCCTGCTGTCATGATCCGCCCGCATTACCATCTTTACAGTAGTCGCCACACAATCATCGTGTCAGGTTGAAGGTGTGTGACCAAAGGAGACACATTGAATAGGGATAAGAGAAGAAGCAATCTGAAGGTTCCTGGGTGGTCTCGAATAAGCATTTGAATGACCACAAATGTAGATTTACTTTTTGAATCTTTTCAAGAGAGATGTTTCGCAATTATTCTTGCACCGACTTTCCCAGATTTTGACCCGTTGACGCCTTGGTGGAAGATTCACTGATTTCGATGGCTATGGGAAGCAACGTCGGAAAACAGCTCAGTAGTAATATGATACGAATTATGGAAAGAAATCCATGCGACATAAAAAGTAATATTTTGTATTTGATAAAGACTGAATTCAGAAAAATTCACACAATAAGGAAATATCGTATTCAGAATTTATTTCAGAATTTGCCAATAAAAATGCTAAAGCTATGACAGTTAGCAGGTTTGGAACTGCAGGTTTTGATCAATTATATTTCTAGTACATCTCTTCACAGGAAATGCTGGTTAGGCAAATTTCTTATATTTATTCGTAACATCGTATTCTCCATCCTTATTTCCAAAAGGAAACAAAAACTAGCTGTGAGTCGCATGACGATAAAAAAAATAACCAATGGACTCTTAACAGTCATTAGTCCCCATCTAAATATTTTCCCCTTTTAATTTGAAAAAGATTATTTGCTTTAGATTATTAAAATTTAAAATTACTAAACATTTTAATTCTTAAACTTATAATTTTGGCGAAACTACACTAAACTTATATTGATAGATATAATTTGAATATCTATAACTACCTTCATTAATAAATATCACCAAACACGCAATTTACTTAAGACGCAAAAAGGTAATATAATCATTGAAATATCTCTTTGTAGGTTTGTGGCTTGGTTTGTAGGCTTGGTTTGTGTTTTTATAGATAACGTCGATTTGCTATACTAGTTTTCTAAAATGGTAGATAAAGGATATTGTTAATTTATCTTTTTTCCCCAATAGTCATGTAATTCTGTCAACAAAATAAATAGTTAATTCAAAAAAAGTGTGTAGAAATTAGCGTCACACTCCAGTTGATATCTCCTCACAAACTAATCATGGTACAGAGTACGTCTTGAGGAATAATATGTATCCTTTTGAGAGTGTTCCAAATAAATTTAATTTCTTTTTTAAAAATCATAATGAAGTGGATTGAGACGAAAGACCAATTTTTGTTTCTTTAAAAATACCTACTTTTGTAGTTGAAATGATGTCATATGCATCGAATAACGTTTGAGGCAAATCAGTATTGTATTCTTATAATTTACTGTTACTTTGAGAATAGACGTGAGAATTCGTCCGAAGAGAAGAAAAAAGTCAGCGTGTTTAACTTTTCCAGTAATATATGTTACGGTTGTAGTAACTTGCAATAACTTGACTGATACCATTCACTTCTAATATGATTGTCTGCTAAGGATCTCATACTAGTTTTGTAACCAGACCTTTCATATTAAAAATTATATTAGAATAATAATGTACAACTCTATAACCACCAACAATAACCGCCCTATTTTTGATAACTTTGGCCCCATTGAAGCATGTAGAATTTTATTCCACATATAAAGAGTTAGATATTACTATGTCAACGAAAACAAAGAGCATTTCACCTGTATGTGTTATGTGTACATACACATCCTGGATATTTTTTTAATAAAAAGTTTATAGGTTTGCTGGTTGAGAGGCACCTTTGATTGATAACCGTGTAGTTGTTTGAAGAATAAAGTTTACACAGCAGATGGCCAAACATATAAAAGCACAACTGAAAGGTAAATCATTCCATCGCGAGACAATGGTTTGCCACCGTATCATACATTGAAAGCATAACAAAAAAGAGGCTCCAATCCAAGCGTTACATTTCAAGTAATAAAAATGTTTTTTTTATATAACTTTAAAATTCTGTAGTGAATAGTATATGAATGGGAAGGGACAAGTATTTTATCTGTTATATGTGGATGTATTGGAGACAAAACAACAGTTTTTCGAAGTTTTAGAGAGACAAAAACTGTGACATTTCGTTTTCTTTGTACAATTGACATAGTAGCCTAAATTATTGAAAAAAAAACCCTGTTCAGCAGCGAGTTGCAAAACATAAATGCTTGTAATTTATAGTTACTTTTTCATTGATTAAAAATTTATGCCTTTACGCACAATTCCCTTTTATCACAAACTTTAATACAATTTAGCCTTATTAAGTATGGGAACATAGAAGATATAGTAGTTATGAATTTGAGAAAATTTGGGATGGTAAATTTTAATAAATATTACATAATATAGATGATTCAATTTTGGAGGACTTTAAACTTATATATTAGAACAAGTCCAAAAGCGAAAAATTATTGCAGAGAAAATGAAAAAAGAATATATTTACAAATTTCTTAACTATATAGAATGCTTATTGATTAACACAGATCAGATCAATAACTCTTAATCTATAATCTACTACCCATGTATACGAAGTAAGAAATATCTACTAACTTGCCTTTCCATATAAAAAAACATATTTTGAAATAATTATTTAATATTTATTACCACCAAAATGCCCCGTAAGTCCAAAACTAAAAGCACGGTGTGTGTAGTAACTACATGGTGGGGTAACAACAATCTATACCTTTTCCCACTCACCTCTCTCACCTTGTTAGAGGACATATCTCAAGGTCATCCCCTCCCCCGAGACTATTTCATCACTGACAAGAAGGGGGCCTTTCATTTTATGAGGGAACAGGTCGAAAAGCAAGGTTGCTGCTCACCTGAATGCTAGGCATGATTATCCATTTTGGCAGATATTAGCTGGAAGAATAGATACTATTTTTAGCCTACTTTTCTTTTTTTAATTCGAAAGAATTAAAAAAATGAAAAAGTAGGTATTGACATGCGGTCACGCGTCCTTGTCTGTCCGTCCTGTTGTCCGTTTGTCCGTCCGTACCCCCTCATTCCAAAATCGGTTCTATCCATCGGATCTTAAAAATTCTTTTTTTGTTAGAAAGCTATGACCTCAGATACCCAACTTTCATTCTTTTTGTCCGTCTGTCTGTACGTCCGGACGGACATAAATCTACTATCTGTCGGCGAATTTCCCATTGAATTAGCATTGAAATTCAATTTTGAGTCATTTAAATCACTGTAGGTATTGAAATGCGGTTGATGTCCATCTGTCTGTCTGTTCGTATGTCTGTCTGTCTTTCCGTCTGTCTGTCCGTATCCCTATTCCAAAATCGGTTCTATCCCTCGGATCTTAAAAATTCTTTTGTTGTTAGAAAGCTATGACCTCAGATACCCAACTTTCATACTTTTTGTCCGTCTGTCTGTACGTCCGGACGGACATAAATCTACTATCTTTCGGCGAATTTCCCATTGAATTAGCATTGAAATTCAATTTTGAGTCATTTAAATCACTGTTGCCAAATCAACAATGGCATGAGAAACTTTATTTATTTAAACATATTTGAAGCAAAATAATATTTTCATGAATCAGTTTGGAATGACGTCATAAAATGTAGCACAATTTGATTCTTTGATTATTCATTAATTATCTACCAAGAAAGCGGCAAGGCATACTTTTGCATGCAATTATGCTTAGTTTTAATTTACATTTCTTATTTTTTAATGCAGTTCGGAGTAGTTTCATTACTTTTGTTATTAATAAATATTTAATTATTCTTCGAACTACAAATAAATCACGAGCAGATGATAAATAATATTTAATTAATTTGCGAAAGAATGTTAAGGAAAATAGTTGATTTTGGCTTTTAGAAGTTTAAATTATAGCTGGGTGCTGTGTTTCGATTTTTTTTTCTAATGTGTATAAATCTAGTGAAGAAACGTCTGTTGATGATATTTACTTTAGGAACCTAGTTTTTTTTCCCGATTAGAACTTCAGTAAGTATTTAAATAACAGGAAAGTAGGCTATTTTAGTTCTTTATGAACTTCTTGTTATTAATTGTTCTCATATAAAGCACCTGTATCATTTTGTAAATAATGAAATGTACAACAATTTATTAGGGATTTAAATACATAAGACTCATTTCAATATCCTTGCTTTAACCGAACAAATTTTATTTATTTATCTTTGAAATCAATTAGTTATTAAAGTCGAAATGGTGGAGTTAGTCCTTTTTAATACGGTATCATAAACTACTCATAATAAGATATTATGACTTTTTTAATGATGGATATTATCGACATACAAAACGGGGGAAAGGATTCCCCTCTAAATGACGTGGCATATACATATAACACAAGCCACAAGCAAAGTATTCAGCACAATATTAAATAAATAAAATAAAATTAAAAAACACTTTAAATTTTAAAGATATCGGATCTGAAGTTTTTCGACCATCTAAAAATGCTCTTTGATTTTCATGTTTTTTTCATTCAAAAAATAAATAACATATACTTGAATAACTTTTGTAATATTATTTGCAAACATAGAAAATTGATAAATACTAGGAATCTGATTCATTTTGAGTTTTTTTTATCATACACTTTAAAATGTTATGAGTCTTAAAAAAAGCTATTTGATCCGTTAATTACCTGCGTAAATAAATGTCAAACAACAACAAAAAGAAGTCCTAGATAATCCAGTTGGCAGATAGTTATCAGAATAAAACAAGTAGGTTTGTAACAGAATCTGTCACTTAACTCGCTTCCACATATTTGTGTTTAACAGGAAAAAACGCGCCAAACACAACATTAATTCTATATTTAACATTTACAAGCTAAATTTGGCTAGTTTCATTTATTTTATTTCGAAAATTCAATAATTATTACTTATCGTTTGCAAAAATTAATTTATATTTTAAAGAATAAATATGTCATATTCCTCGCTTTTAAATAGAATGAAAACATTTCATATCACCATACAAGGATTCCGTTGTGAAATATATTTGACGTCATTTCAAACTGATCGATGTTGCAAAAATAAATTTATTTTAATTTATTGTCTAAAAGAATTAAAGTTTCTCGAGCGATTGTTGCGAATGGCAAATGTGATTTAATTCTAATTAAAACAGGGCCTTTAGCTATTTGTAATTCAAACTTTTAAACGCCAAAATTAACTATTTTCATTAATCTTCTTTCTCAGATTTAATAATTAGACTTTATCGTTTGCTAAATTTGTTTGAAGTTCGAAGAATAATGATGTAATCTTTTTTAATAAATATTTTTGTCGCCACAATTTCCCATTTACATTTCTTTCGAAAATTCACTTATTTATAATTTGTTAAATTAATTTACAGTTCAAAAAATTTATAATTTGTACAATTGATGCTTTAAAAATAAAAGCGAAACTTAGCATATTTTTTTTATGTTAAGTTAGAATTCTCTATGCATCTTTCTACATACATATATATAGAACCATTAAAAGAACTCTATTGTGATAATACAACAATCCAAACCGAATTATATCACATAAATAAATATTTTTCAAAAGTGTATTTTTATTTTAACAAAAGTTTCTCGTACGTTTAACGAAATGGCAACAGTGAAAATATTGAATAAAAATGGAATTTGCATGTTATTTCAATGTAGATTAAATTTTTAGTTATTTCAATTTTAAATAAGCTTCTAATTTAAATTTTTTAATGAAATTTGGCATGTAGCCTAATCTGATTTTTTGCTTCAAAATGACGTATCCCACTTGTCTGTGGGACTTGTGGATGACAACAGTGAAAATATGAATAAAAATAGAATTTTCATGTTATTTCAATGTAGATAAAAAAATTTAGTTATTTAAATTTTAAATAAACTTCTAATTTAAATTTTTTAATGAAATTTGGAATGTAGCCTAATCTGATTTTTTGCTTTAAAATGACGTATCCCACTTGTCTGTGGTACTTGTGGTTCTTTCTGTGAAAGTGGGTGACAGACAGACGGACGGACAGACGGACTGAACGATTATAATACCTTCCACTTTTTACGTTATAAACGTAGTGTGGAAGCTAAAAAAGAGTTTTTTTAATTCAAAAAATGGTAAAATCCTAAAATATTTCAGAACTAACAATTAACCGTTTTTCGTTCAATTAAGTTATTAGTTCTTCAAGACCATTAAAAATAATTTATTGATAATAAATATTTAAAATATTTTTTACTTATTCACACATGAGATCTTTTGTTTCGTTGTTATTATTTTCCCCAATAGCTAATATTAATTCATATTTAAACTCAATTCATTTAGTAAAAAAAACACCTCCAATATAATTATTTCAATTGAGTTACTTTATATTAAAAAAAGGGTTTAATAACACATTGTTTTCGTTCGTGCTGCTTAATTGAAAAACCGTGGGTCATTGGGTCACTCAGGTATACCATTTAACATTGTATGGCTTCTTTGTCGTGGCAAAAGTTGACCTTTCTATTGATTTAAATGCATTTACTTCTATTGTTCATGTGAAAAGGTATATTTATAAGTAGTCATTACATTTACATAATGGAAAATAAAAGCTTGAGGTAATTTGTAGTATGCTGTAGATGCCAATTTTTAAAAAAATACTTTTACTTGTAAAAAATTCGATTGTAACTAAATGAATTACAAAAACTTCCTTAATTGTAACCTCATCGAGTCCAATGTTTTTGTAACTTGGCTTTAAAAAAATATAATTGTTTTCTGAGTGCCCATTTTTTTCAACTAAAACATATTTTTCTTGTTTAAGGGATTAATTGTTGCTTCGTAAATTTAAAACACGAATAAATTTTGTAGGAATAACATTATATGGCGACTGGTGACAGTAACACAATGAAATTTACATAGGGGAAAAACAAGAAACAATTCATAAGTTTTAAGTTAACCCTTTCAGTCCCAGTGATGCCAATTGGCATCATCATGTTTCTGATCATAATTAAAAAATATTAATAGGGCTGACATCTATTGGGATTAATAAAAATATTTTCTAATAGAAAAAAGTTTGAAGAATCGAATGATGTGCTTTTTGATATCATAAATGGCAATAGAAGATCAGAAAAAAAATTTATAAAATGATAATGCCAAATTGTCATTGGGACTGAAAGGGTTAAACATTTTGTTTATAAAGTAAAAAGTGAACGATATAATCTCTATAGTTCCAATTAATCTGGAAATCAATTCCTTATTAATCTTGTGATCAAGATTAGATTTTCGTTCCTTTATTATATCATCCCTTCTGAAAACAGCTCTAAATTACGACACTACATTAATATATAATTATCGTATTTTTATTTATATATCAGCAGACTCTACTACTATCTCCTACACACTGCGCAGTCAAAAAACTTTCTAGCTGCAACCACTCTTTCTCTTTGGAGCGCGATTTTACCAATTTTGTGGTACAACCATAACTTTGATTCCCTACAAAAGTTGTAAATAAATTCTCCACCAACAATTGTGGCACCTAGGGGTCTGGGACATTATGGCGACAGCCGAAATCCAGACAACCCATAATCCCAACAGCAAAAAAATGCCAAAAATATTAATTCAAAAATTAGTAATTAACTTGCCCTTAATTAAGCATAACGGCATTAATTTATTGATTTTTCTGGATTTCGTCCCTGTTCCCTTTCGGTATTATATCTTGTCGGAATTTTGGCTGTCAGAGTTCTATCCAGAAACGGGAAGCTAGAAAGTTTCAAGATTCGGATGATATCTGACACCAATTTTTTTAAATTCTGTGTACACTACCAGACCAGCCAGTTACTACCCACCAAAAAAAAAAACACCATTCACAACACCCGTCTGACAGGAGTTCCAAAGCACACACAAATAGCAGACCACGACGGACCCTGTCCCCTTTTCTGGACAAGCCCGTCCATTTGGTCCATTGAAATCAAATCAAATGCCCCATGATTTTTTACGATTCTTCTTGCTGCTTCACCACTCAAATGAGCTGCAAAACAGCTCCTTGTTGTGTGTGTGGAAGAAGACATAGGAGCCACTTTTCTGCATTGAGGCAGGTCATCCGAAGCTAATCCCGATAGCAAAAATATTATTGCAAAAATTTGTAATTAAATTGTCCTTAATTAAGGATAACGGCATTAATTTATTGATTTGTCGGGATTTCGTCCCTGTCTGTATTATTTCCCTTTCGGGATTATGTCCTGTCGGTATTTTTGGCTGTCGGAATTATGCCCAGAACCGGGAAGCTAGAAAGTTCCAGGATTCCGGTGAGATCTGGCGCCAATTTTTATAATTATGTGTGCACTTCCAGACCAACCCGTTACCCTCCACACACACAAAAAAAAAACATAAACATAAAGGAGAGCCCAAACCACCATCCACAACACACGCCTGACAGGCGTCCTAAAGCACACACAAATAACAGACCACGACGGACCCTGTCTCCTTTTCTGGACAGCCCGATCCATTGAAATCAAATCAAATGCCCCATCATTTTTTACGATTCTTCTTGCTGCTTCTCCACTCAAATGGGCTGCAAAACAGCTCCTTGTTGTGTGTGTGTGTGGAAGAAGACATAGGAGCCGCTTTTCTGCCTTGAGGCAGGTCAGAGCCGAAGCTACTTCCTGTCCCTGTGTTTGGCAGAACCAGGTTTTGCGAAAAGGGAACCACAGGTGTGTTTCGGGAGGAACGCGTGGGTTTTGTGTTACCTGTTTTTTTATGTACGGGAATGAGGTGTTATTTTTTTGTAAAAATTCCCGTTGTGTTGTGATAGTTAGGGGCTCTTCTTTGAGTTGAATTATCATCGCACTAGAGCTACACGAGTGGTATTGGCGACGGGCGTCATAATTTAGAACCACAGTCAAGGGACGGGATTCTTTGTTCTAAGAATAAATATCTGTTGTTTGTTCTTGAGTCTAGGGCAATTCCATAAAAATGTCAACTTCGATAAAATAATTTTTTTTTTAATTTTTGTAATTTTTAAAAATTAAGTTTAAATATATATTCCAAGTTTTCAAATTATGGTTTAAGAAAGCAGGGACGAGAAAGGACATGTATTCACATTTCCCGAAAAAGAAGATCCGATGCCTAGTGGACAAAAAAGATTTGTTGGCTCTGCAAATTCAGCCAGCATTTCCTCCGTCCTCGATACGTGTTTGAAAAACCTTTCACATGTGAATAAATGTATATAATGTATTATTTAATATCTTATGAGTATTCTAGATAAGAAAAAATATTAAACTTATTACTTTACACACTTTTAATTTAATACATGTTTATGAAACTTTTAGTCATTCCGTCACGTCAAATGACAGTTTTAATAACTTAAACCATGTTAAAGGTAGGTTGCTCTAAATTCTAATTTTACATAGCCTATATATCATATTTAAGATTTGCATTAGTTTAAAAACTCAATGTATTGTTAATTCACATAAGTTTCCATTTTTAAGTACCAGGATGCAGTCGTGGTTGCAAAAATGTCATTCCGTCACACAAAAAGAATTTAGACAAAAATGAAATACTAAAATACTTAAAAAAAGTTTCAACTTTTTTTTGTTATCTTTTAATCATTATCATTAACAGTAATATATAAACTGAAAAACCAATTTTCCTTTGAAAATTGCTTCGTGGTAATTATTTTACAATTCAAAATGTAATTCCGTCACATATAGAATGGCCCTATATCGTTCTATATGCAAGAAAGTTGCAAAAAATTTTTACAGTGTAGTGAGGATAAGATACAAAAGAAAATAATGTATTTTTTTTATCAATTAACATATCATATTTTTAAAAAAAGTATTTTTGGGATCTCCAAATTATGTGGGTATGTGTGTTTTACGGTTATACTATATTTTATTCGGAGTAATGTTAAACCAGATTTTTACAGTTAGGTGAGGCGAGAGTTTTAAGTCCGTTTTGTCCAATAATCCGATGCTTGAGGTTTTGTCCACTTGATACTTTGGCCCCTTTTTCGTTTTTAGAAAGTCAAAGGGCCTATTTTTCCAATTTTCTCGCACTTATAGTGCAATGGCAATATTTTTTAAAAATCAATATCACCTGGAAAAATAGCAAAATCATCGGCCACCAGTTCCCATCAAAATAACCCACCCGCATCCCCTACACACAGTGTGAAAAAGCGGCTTGCTTCAAACCGAAACACGGCCTGGGAAAAAAGCACAACAGACGGAGCTTGGCTTCTTTCTGGCTTGTTGTGCTGCTCGCTGATCCCCATATTCAGTCTGTTGTTTGGGTCCGAGACAGGTAGACGGATTTTCTAGCTGCTGTAAACTTAGCGTGTGTAATTTTCGGTGGTGCTTGGAACTTTTATTTCTTGTCGTTCGAGTTTGGTGGAGAGAAGCTGCTCATTTTGGATATAGGTAGGTGATTTATCTATTTGTGATAAAAGATAAGAGTGTATGCTAACTTGTTGTTTATCGATGTTTTGGGGTTTTAGGTAATTCGAATGTTTTGCCCGTTGCCTATCCCCCTCTTTTATTTTTATGATGATAGTCTTTGACTATCATTTCTCCTGGAGTTTTCTTTAATTGGTATAGTTCTTTTGAAGAAAAAATTTGTTATTAATTTTAAATTTTGAGCATTTCGCCTCGTTTACCGGTTATGATGGAGAGAAGCTTGGAATACTGTTTATTATATTAGTTTTAGTTTTACTAATTGTTTCTGCAACTTCGAAATACTTTAATTTAGTCATACAGAGCATTGTACTATGTGCTGTGCTCCTTTCTGACAAACTAAAGTTTCAAAACATGAACTCTAATTTTGCAAGAAATATATTCATTTAAGGTTAGGTTTTTTTTTTCAGGCTAAGTAGTAACTTTGTATTTTTAAACAAACAAAAAGGTTGTCGGTAATTTTATAATATTTTGTGAAAATGTATGGAATTTTATTTAAGGCCTCAAGGAGCACAGAAGAGCATTCAATAAATAATAAACGGGACATTCAATAAATAATATAGCCCTTACACTATATCTATAGCATACATGCTAATCATTGGGAGGCTACTCTTTGCATTTCTTATGCATGCATTTCTAATATATCTTTTTATTTATTACACAAACTACAAATGTCGAAATAAGTAATAGTACTAAAATAATTGGTACAAAAATTCTGTAAAATACAGCCAAGTTATTTTAAATAAGTTATACTAGTAAACCGTCTTTTTCACACTTGGTCAAATAAACAACTTTTTTTAATATATGGAGTGCATTTTATTGACACAAAGTCATAATTCTGTAATAAGTTTAAATCACCATTATTGACGTTGCTTATATGGAATTGAGAAATAAAATGACAAATTTATTCGATGATGGAAATCGTTTTATGCTAAAAATATAAGGATAAAATCAAAAATGTAGCACATTTATCTCATTGATTTTGTACTAGAGTGAGGAGACCGAATAACTAGATTGATTCTATATAGGCTATAAATATATTTGTTGTAATATTATAAAAAAAATATATGTATTATTTTAATATTACACTCTTTTCTACTAAGCAAGTCATATCTCGCACACTACAAATGTAATATTTTTGTTTAAGGATGGGTCAAATGATTCCGAGGTAATACAGGCCTGTGCCTAAACAAATAAAAAATAAATAATAAAGAAAACTTAATTATATAGGAACATCGTGCGTTTTGTCAGTCTTGTTTTTAATTGAGCTTTGTTCTACGATTCTAAAGGAAGACCTCGCGAATGCACAATTAAAAACCATTAAAAGTAAAATAAGAAGAAACGCTATTCTCTGTGCCTCACCGCGGGCGAAGTATGTACCACATAACAATAATTTTGCCTACTTGGCCATAAACGAAACCCACTGTTTACCTCGAAAACAAACGAACAATAAAGCAGCCGCGGGATTCGTAAAAACAACCAAATAGGTTAAAACACTCCGCACACAAATATATGTGCCTCCCATCCATGATATAAACAACGCCCTGAGAAAACCAGTTTCATAAACCGTTTTCGGCATCATCTGTTGGGCCATCTTTTTTTTCATTATTATTTATGCTTTGTGTGTCCTCTCGTTTTACCTGCCGAATACATTCAAATAAAACTACAACATAAAAAATATCGTAAGATAACGTAAAACGGACGTTGATATAACGTCTTTGATGATATAACGTCTTCCTTTTAAGTACTATCTGTGGTGAAGCCAATGTTTGCACTATAATTCTTCATCCTTTAAAAATCATTTTCTCGATAATTAGTTTCACTCCATTTATTTACTGTAAAAAATAGAAATATTTTCTCGAGCAATAGACTTTAAAGTTACTTTAAAAATTATTTATTATTTAAAATCTTTGAATTTTAAATATTAAAATTATATCGACTTTTTTGAAATTATCTGTTCTTTATTTCAATCAAAAACAAAATAATTTTTTTTCAATGGGAATGTTTCTTGTGATGTCACACTCTTCTTACTGCAATGTCATTGGTTGTTTGGTTTTCTCCCCTTATTACGAAAACCAAGCCAATTGGTTTCTTGTAACGTAACGCTCTCTGTACTGCAATTCCATTGGCTGTTTGGTTTTCTTTGGTTTTCTTTCCGTGCTACGTGAAACAATCCCATTGCAAAATTGACTTATTTGTGGAGTTCCAAATTTTCGAACAAGTTAAAGCAAAATGCTCAATTCAACAAACATCAAAATTGAACTTCATAATCTATAATTATAATTACTTTAACATCGCAAATCAAAGTCTATGAAGAACAAAGGCCGGAATACGAAAGTCTTAAAATAAACAAACAACAAAATGACAAATTAAATAAAATTACAGAAGTTTTAGATACCACAGAAGATAATTGATTTTGAATGACGTTCTATTCCCCATAATAGATTATTTGAATTAAACTTTTTAACCTTGTTTTCGAACCCGATTATAATAATATTTATTCAAATCAATCGTTCACGATCTAGTGTTATTTTTTCCTTAAAGACAATACATCAGCTATTTATCAGTGATTGTTATCACAAATAGCATTTGATTGACAGCAGTTTCTTTTGCCAATATACCCAAAGAACCGATGTTCTACAACAAGTTTAAGGCGTTGCACTTTCTATAATTCGATACATTTATTGGATAATTAATTCTATGGAATAGAATGATTTACTTATAAAAATTGAAACTAACAAGCGATGGAACAGTTAAAAAAGTAAAATTTGGAAAGCATTTTTAAAAGATTAAAACGAATAACTATGAATTATTCATTTTTAACAAGAATTTTAAATTACAATTCAAAATTTGTAGGAATATCCAAGTAATCAAATGTCCTTGATTTTGATAAAAAAAAAAGTATTAAGAAAATTGTTAGCATAAGATAAAAAAAAAAGTTCAAGAATACAATCATAAACTAAACCCGAAATAAACGTTTCTAGTATCATGAAAACCATAATTATTTAACTGATATTCAAGTTTTAAGTATTTTGTTTATTATAAAAGATAGGCGAAAATAAACGCGTTTTGAAGGTTATCACTTTTAATTTGAAATAATTCAATATCATGGTGGATTTTTCCATAGTGAAAATGGAGAATAAAGTCTTAAGTAGAAACTATTTATAAAAACTCTTGTGTCATAACCTCAATCTTTCGTATGATCATATAAACTATTTTAGTAAGGTTTTCTCGCCTCCACCTTTTAGCCTAAGGGTAGCAATAGGCCAAGGTTGCACTGTTGAATGTTTAGTTGTCAATATTCTTTAAGTTAATTGTGCGATTATATGAACGTGCGCAAAAATATCAATCCTTGGCAGAGTTAAATGCACCATTAACCTTATTTAAAAATGACTTGAAATCATAATATTGACACTGTTATCGAAGTTTTTTATACTTCATCCTAAGATGTAAGATCTCATGTCCGTTGTTGTTGTTGCCCCCATAGGTATGTAATAAACGATCTCAGAAAAGTGGGGAACAACAAAATTATAATTTTTCGGGAGAAGCTTTATTTATCCAATGAATTTCATTATAGAAAAATAAAGGATTTGCTAACTGTATCCGAGATAATTCATCGATCAATGGACCTCTAACGTCTTGAGTGGCATTAGTACGCCTATGTCGTAACTCATAACCGTAATGAAATCCTGGAATGAAAGCAGGAACGAAAATACGTCACGTGAAACAAGCTCTTTTAAGATTTGATTTAGTTGCCCGATCAAATTTCGAAATTTTAAAATTTCTACCTTGAAACAGTCATACTTGACGAATCTACCTATTTCCCGCACGGAGTGTGTTATATTTTTAATTTACTTCGTTAGATGGAATACAATTTAATTAAAGTGGGAAGAAAGTCAAGAGATACTGAACAGCAGGCTGTGTAGCAGTGTTTTTTTAATTATTATTATTATTATTATTATTTTATTATTATTATTATTATTATTATTTGTAGTAGTAGTTTTGTTCGATTTGTAGAACAGGCTGTCTGATATTTTTGATTTGGCGGCGGTTTTAAACATTTGATGTTTTTTTCTTTCATCTTCTTAGTTGTTTGACAATATGATCAATCATCTTGTCTGCTTGACAAAGACTCCGTTGCTTACTTTTAATTTCACATCTGTTTTCCTTAAAAGGGAATTGAGACATCTCTATTAATCTATTCAAATTGTTTTTCTCAGGACTATTGAATATAAATCATCTATTTCCTTTACTGAATAATACATTAAAAAAGTAAATTACTTTTTATCAAAACATAATCGGAAACTGTGTTAGTGTGGTAAACTAATTACTGAATTTTTAGAATATTTTAGAAATTGCCGTCAAAACACACACTTTTCTCATTCCAATGATGGTGCCGACAACATTGTGTATGAAAACATTAGGAAAGAATATCTACATTTAAAAAATTCTCATAACTTTTTTTGTAAATATACATTGATTACAAAATACCCGGAAATAATATTTGTCTCGAAAAAAAAATTCAATTAGTTTTCTTAATATTTTTTTGGGTAGAAAAATAAAAATGCTTTTCTCTCAATGTAGTAATTGAAACTATGTGAAACTGTAATACTTTTTTCGGATAAGAAAATAGATTTTAGCTTCCACACTACGTTTATAACGTAAAAAGTGGAAGCTTTTATATAGAACATGTCCGTCCGTTACCTACTTTTCATAGCCCAAACTACAAATGTTACAGACAATATTTTTATAGACTGTTTAATTCTGACGTTTAAAAGTTTAATATCGAGCTAAATGCTGTTGGGCTCTTTTTTAGACGCATGGGGAGGGGGGGGGGGGGAAGTAGTTCTAAGTGCTAGTTTCTGTTAAAAACCTAATTGTTTATTGTTCGGAAAGCAAATAATATAATTACTTGAAAATACATTTAGCAAATTGTATCACAAATAGATTTTTCATGTGTGAAGAAGATGGGAACAGTTTGGAAATGTCTCAGATCGAGTTATTTACAGTATGACTAGATGCTGGATAGTCTCTTTGTATGCTGTCACTCAACCAGCAATCTGCCGTATCTCAACCGGTTCCCGGGTCGGCAGAAGCTGCTGAATTGAAATGTGCAAAACATTAGCCTTGGTGAATCTCGTGTCCCTTTTTTTTTAGAAGCACAGAATCTTTTCAACTTATTTCTGATTCATAGTAGCTTCTGGTTACATTTTATCTACAGCGTCACTTATTATGGTATTCTGCGGACTTATTATGGTAGTGCAGACTGCAGCCTAACTTTGTTAATGGTAGAAAAACAAATGCTTTTCTTTCAATACAGTAACATTAAAAAAAACAGATGTTATTGTTCAAAGAACAAATAATATAACTACTTGAAAATATATTTAGCAAATTGTATCTCAAATAGAATTTTCATCGATGAAGATGGGTCGAACAGTTTTAAAAACATCACAGATCGGGTTATTTACGGTACGACGAGATGCTGGATGCTCTTCTTTGTATGCTGTCACTCAACCAGCAATCTGAAACTTCTCAACATATTTCTGATTCATAGTAGCCTCTGGTTACATTTTATCTACAGCTTCACTTATTATGGTATTCTCGGAGTGCATAATGCATAATAACTTTATTAAATTGTATAGGAAAATACATAAAAATGGCTTCCTATGCTTTTTAAATGAGCATTAAATTTTGCAGTTTTTTTTTAAATAATTGAAGTACTTCGAATTCGAATTATTTTCTGAAATGTTCAATGTATTCTAATTTCGATGCGCTGAATTTTTTGACGTTTCACACTTGTCCGTAGCATTTGTAGTTTGGGCTATGAAAGTGGGTGACGGACAGACAGACGGACGGACGGACTGAACGATTATAATACCTTCCACTTTTTACGTTATAAACTTAGTATGGAAGCTAAAATGATTTCCCCTCAATGAAGTAACGTAGCAAATAAAATGATGTGAAACTACCATATTTTTTCGGATAAAATTTTTTTATTGCTTGGAAAGCAAATAATATTAATACTTGAAAATTCATTTAGCAAATTGTATCACAAATAGGATTTTCATGTGTGAAGGTGGGAACGGTTTGGAAACATCTCAGATCGAGTTTTTTTTTACAATACGACGAGAAGTTTCCCGTTTTTTGAAGGCCTAGAAACATATTTTTATACAACAATATTTTTAAACGTTTTTGCAATTTGACGTTTTCTCGCTTTTGTTTATTGCGTCTATTAAGTTCATACGATTTTATGGCTTTTAAAATAAGTTAGTACCTAGTAATCCTGCCTTTCACTGTCACAATCATGGCCCGAAATGCAAAAGATTTACTATAGTTTTACATTTTGAAATAGTATTGCGCATAGTTAAACCGAATTTTTGCCTTTGCCATAATGCTTTTTTTAAGATTCAGATACTCATATATAAACTTTATCTATTGCAGTATAGCTAAACCACGAAATCTCTGTTCTATACTTTGTCGAAATTGCAAAATTTATCTCTGCAAACCAAAGAAATGAAGGAGAAGATCGTATGATTATTTCTCACCCGTTCATTTCAATATTAAGCATTATTAGCTAGGTTTTACTATAAAAATGGAATACATTGTTAGTTTTTAGTTTATTTAATAAATTTTATTAGTTTAATGCTGAATTAATGCTTGACTCCTTACAAATTGTTTTGTTTTGATTTTAATAATTCGTATTGATTCATTTATTTATATTTCAAATATTGAATACCAAAATCACTCTGAACTCTAAATATTCATTGAAGGGATTTTTACTTTAATAGAATATTATTGAAAGGATAAATATGTTCTTATTTTTCCCAACATAATATCGCACTGTGTTCGGAAAATTGACTTTTCTTCAATAAATTAACGTTTCAAAAATGTCACTTTTCGGATACTTTGCGATTTAAACTTGACTTGGCTTGTTGTTCGTTCTAAACTTATTTTTAAATCTTTAAAATGCAGTGAATTCTGAAAAAAACAACCCTTTTCTAGATAGTGCCAGTTAAAGGAAAATCTTTTAAATAAAAAAAAAGCAAGAACAACAAAATTGACACTTGCTCTTTCAAAAGAAGAGTGTATTTTGCATAAGAAACCATATACATTTTCCTGGATTACAATTGCGGTGTCATTTTGCCATGCGGCATTATTTTGATATCCTTCATAATCCTTTAATAACCCTAATCCATATACATATTGAATTGTAAGGAAATTTCTATTGAAATATTCGATGTGGAAAATTCAAGGTCTCGAGTTTTATGCAATGGGAAGTATTCCGAAAAAATCGAAATTGTACTACGTCGAAAATAGCTACAATTGTTCTGGTCATTTTGATAGAGATGCTTGGGTGAATTTCCTATCTTAATGTAGCTCTTCTAATAGTTCTTTTTGTGCTACATTATTGTTGTGCTTGGAATATAAACATAGGAGCAATTCTGCACATCCTAGATTGTCTTCAATTATGGGGCTTAATTAAATTTACAATGGAACACAAACAAAGTCAAGCTGCTATTACTTGACCATTTATTTAGAGACTAAATTTGGTTTAAATTGTTAATTTAGTCGCTTGTGAATCTTGACCTAAATCTAACCGGAATTATTAATGAAAAAAATATTTCAAAATATTTTGTATAGAAGCGATAAATGTTTTGTTTAAAAAGAATTATCTCGTAACACAAAAATAATTTAATAATTCTTTTTTGCCTGCCGTAAGTTCCATTTAAAATATAAGCATTAAATTTTCTTTTAAATGCCTCTTGTTTGTAAGCCACGGATTTAATGAGCACGCGTCTGTCCCGATGTACTTTTGGACCTCCGTGATTGAGTAGAGCTTTTTTTTTTATTTTATGTTTATACTAACCTGGGTTTTCTCTACGACAGGCGGGTATCATACCAACTCAGCCGCGGACATTGAGCTAGAAGGGAAACTGGAGTGAGGTGTCAGCGAGCCGAAAACCAACTCACACCCTTTTGAGCGAACAGGGCAGAAAAGGACTATTTTCCCTACACTTGTATGCAATGGAGCCTCGAATAAAGCCTTAACTCACACTGACATCACACCATTAATTAAACACGTTTCTTTCTCTTCGTCTGGTGACGGCGGGTGACGCCAAGGCAGTCATAAGTAGCCAATTAAGGCATTGTTTTGGTGCTTCTTGGGATCAACGGTCTCTTTGGTTTGTTGACCGACACCGATTACGTCGGATCTAGCTTTTGTCACATCGCGGAGGATATCTCTGTCCTGAAGGGATCAATCGGCATCCTGATTAATATGGATGAAGACAGTTGAGTTGAAGATGATCTTTTCGGAAATGCAATGGAAAATAGTTTGGAGCAGGATTCTATTCTACTCAGTTAGGTTAGGTTAGTTTGAATTATCGTCGCCTTAGAGCTACATGATGGCTATTGGCGACGTGCGTCATAATGTAGAACCACAGTCAAGTGACGCTATGCTACTCAGTGTTGGAAATGTTATGAAATCGATTAACTAAATGAAGGTAATAGGCTTTATAGCTCAGATTCAAAATTTCCACTAGAAGTTATAAAAGGTATAAAGAGTCAATTTCACAAAATAAGGGTCTGACTTGCTTTTTACCGTAGTATTAGGAGACGTAAATTTCTTAGTGAATTAGTGGGTTGTATTTACTCCTGTAACGTGTTTTGTTGCCACGTAAAAATCCTAAATTAGAAAATTTATGAATACTTTTTTTTTTATTTACATCGCGGAGGATATCTCTGTCCCCGTTGATCAATCGGTATCCTGATTAATATGGATGAAGACAGTTGAGTGTAAGAAGATCTCTTCTGAAATGTGGTGGAAAGTAGTTTGAGTTTGGATTATATTTTACTCAATGTTGGAAAAGTTATGAAATGGGATAACTAAGTGTAGGTAATAAGTTTTGAAGTTCAGTTTCAAAATTTCAAGTTGAGTAGAAGAAGATCTTTTCTGAAAGGTGATGTAAAATAGTTTGAGTTTGGATTCTATTCTACTCAGTGTCGGAAAAGTTATGAAATGGGATAACTAAGTGTAGGTAATAAGTTTAGTAGCTCAGCTTCAGAATTTTCACTAGAAGCTATAAAAGGCATAAAAAGAGTCGATTTCACAAAATGGGGGTCTGACTTACTTTTTATCGGAGTGTTAAAAATAGACGGATGAATGGGTGGGTTGTTCTTACGCTCTAACGTGTTGTTGCTGCTACGTAAAAATACTAAATTAAAAAATTTATGAGTATTTTTTTTCATTTTTATACAAAAAGTCAAGAATACATTTTAAGTAGAACTCATTGTATGACGTTTAAATTTTATGAAGTATAAATTTACATAAATACACTTGAAGCGATATTTCAGTGTTCTGTATTTTAGATTTAACGTTTTTTCTTTAAAAAATCACTTAAAAACTTGATTTTACGACAAAAAAAAAGAGTGCACCTCTTTTTAAAGCAACATTTAAAAAAAACATCTAAAAAAGTATTATCATTTGAACACAACTATAAATGTAATTGCATGCATTTCTCTTTTCCAAAAAATATTATTAAATGACCTCAACTACATTCATTTTCACGTGTTCATTTATGTTCCTTTCATTCATACATAAAACCACAAAGAAAAGAGATTTCCCTTGAATACTCTCATAACTATTAAATTCGAAAAATAACTCATACTATTCAATGAAGGACATATTAAAACTATTTACTATCTTTAGAAAAAGGAAACGGATTCACATTTGGTTATGAATAGCAATAAATAAAAAAAAGTCACATAAATAAACCAACCCTAAATAGTTTATAAAGATGAAGATGAAACAAACTATTTAAAATTTAAATAGCAACTCATTCAGAAATTGTTACTTTTGATCCACATGACAAATTGCAACTTTCTCATTAATGTCTTGCAGCATTCTGACTATAAACTTTCATTCATATTATGGTCACCTAAAACTTGACCCCTGAGTCGATTTTTTGTCGAAAACGAAGCAGAAACTCGCCATTAGGGCACGTTTTTTCCATAAATCTGTCAGATTAACGTGCAAAATTCATTCAAGAAAAGTTATGCATTTTCTAATTTGCGTGTTTATAGGGTTAGCGTCGTTTTGCGTGACCTTAGCTAAGCTTGGCTCTTTTTTTTTTTTGGCTTCCACGCTATGTTTTTTCCCCCTCCAGTTAACGATCCCCTCTGAGCCAAATTGGTGTAACTATTGAACTGGATATTTTTTCTCCATTTTTGTACGGTTTTGAATCGAACATTTGGTTTCGGTTTAGCTATTTACTTGTAAAAGAGTAGCATACTTACAAAGAGTTTTATAAAAATATTTTACAATCTAGTTTAAATATATCAGTATTTCTGCGCCTCTTGGAAATTCTGAAAAAACTACTTGACACTTTTTTTTAAAATTTTGTTTTAGTACTCTTAAAAAACTACTGGTAATAATTTATTTAGACTCCTGGAAAATTTAACTGGCACTTAACTCCTTGAAATTGATACTTCTAACACATTATTGTATCTAGTTAATCCAACGTTTTTGTTGGTAGAAATTTCTTCTCGATAGCAATTTTTCCAAAAGGTTGAATAGTCTGATATTCGGTTAATTATTTTATAACATATTGCTGTACCTCTGCAGTCAATATTTTTACTTTAGAATTTTAAGTAATTTTCCCTGTTCAAATAAGTAAGACTATTATTTATTTCTGACAGAAAAGTAAGGATATGTTTAAACAAGACTTCCCTTTGAAGTTCTTCTAAAACACTATTGGTTGGTTTTTTTACTGAACTTGTAGTGTAGGTGTCATGAAATATGTATTACGCCAGTTTGTATCTTAGGTAATTAATTTAGGAGGAGGATCTCTGGCTTTAACCCACGTTAATAGAAGCTCGTTTTGAGTTATTCTAAAAATTGTTGCTATAACAACGAGAAAAATGTCACATAAATAATCAAAGATTAGATAGATAAATAAGGGATGTCTAAATTAGCTTATGCTAAAACAATAATTAATTTATAATTAAGTTTGAAAATTAGTGCCATGCGTTAATTGCATAACACAATTGTATCAAGTTCCTTCTTTCGTTAAACTAGTTTTTTAGACATAAATTTAGTAGGTAAACGGTTTTTTTTTGTGATACTCTATTCCGTATACAAAACTAGAAGACAGCTAATTTGCTTCGAGGGCTATTATACAATTATTTATTAGATGTTACAACAAGATGCAATGTTCCATTAAGGTTATATTAAAGAAATTATTATATTAATCTAAAATATTGACCATGTTTCATTCGTAATTTTTGCTTACTTCATATTTTTTTTGCTTTAAATTCCAATGATATTTTATATGCTTTTTAATTTAACGTCTGTGGTAAATTGGTAACTTACTAAATAAAACTGTTTTACCCAATGGGTTTCTATAGAGTTTACAATAGTTAAACAGTTATACATTAAAACTAAAATAAGATACAATGTGACATTGATATATTATATTAAAGAAATTATTATATTAATCTAAAATGTCGACCATGTTTTATTCAAAAATTTTGCTTACTTCATTATTTTTTGCTTTGAATTCCGTTGACATTTTCTATGCCTTTTAATTTAAGGTCTAGGGAAAATTACTAAATAAAACTGTTTTACCAATGGGTTTCTATAGAGTTCCCAATAGTTATTTTAAAATGCAGATACAAATGATCAAATTCGATATATTTTTATTTTTGATGATTTAAAGCCATAAATAACAAAACAAAAAACCTTATAATCATAGACTCATATTTTTTAGCCTACTTTTCTTTTTTTAATCGAAAGAATAAACAAATGAAAAGTAGTATTGACATGCGTCGATGTCCATCTGTCTGTCTGTCCTCCCCTTCCAAATCGGTTCTATCCATCGGATCTTAAAAATTCGTTTTTGTTAGAAAGATATGACATCAGAGACCTAACTTCATACTTTGTCACCTGTCTGTACGTCGGATGGACATAAATCTACTATCTGTCGGCGAATTCCATTGATTAGCATTGAAATCATTAGGTCATTAATCACGTGCCAATAGACGTGGCATGAGAACTTATTAAAATAGTACATGACTGCGTCGATTCCGTCTGTCTTCCGTACCTCCTTCCAAAATCGGTTCTATCATCGATCTTAAAATTCTTTTTGTTAGAAAGTATGACATCAGAGACCTAACTTTCATACTTTTTGTCGCTGTCTGTACGTCCGGACGGACATAAATCTACTATCCGTCGCGAATTCCATGATTAGCATTGAATTCGATTTGAGTCATTCAACACTTTAGGTATTAAAATGCGGTCGATGTCCGTCTGTCGGTTCGTATGTCTGTCTGTCCGTCTGTCTGTCCGTACCCTCCTTCCAAAATCGGTTCTATCCACCGGATATTAAAAATTCTTTTTTTGTTAGAAAGCTATGACTCAGATACCTAACTTATAATTTTTGTCCGTCTGTTGTACGTCCGGCGGACATAAATCTACTATCTGTCGGCGATTTCCATGAATTAGCATTGAAATTCAATTTTAAGTCATTTAAATCACTGTTGCCAAATCAACAATGGCATGAGAAACTTTATTTATATTTATTTAAACATATTTGAAGCAAAATAATATTTTCATGAATCAGTTTGGAATGACGTCATAAAATGTAGCACAAGTTAATTCTTTGATTGTTCATTAATTGTTTAACAAGAAAGCGGCAAGGCATATTTTTTCCATACAATTCTGCTTAGTTTTAATTTAAATTTATTTTTTTAATGCTGTTTGTAGTAATTTCCATACTTTTGTTATTAATGAATATTTAATTATTCTTCGAACTACAAATAAATCGTGCAGACGATAAATAATATTAAGTTAATTTAGAAAGAATATTAAGGAAAATAGTTGATTTTGGCTTGTAGAAGTTTGTTATAGCTGTATGCTGTGTTTAGCGATTTTTTTCTAATGTGTATAAATCTTGTGTAGAAACGGTTGTTGATGATATTTTTACTGTTATGAACCTAGTTGTTTCCCGATTAGAATTTCAGTAAGTATTTAAGTAACAGGAAAGTAGGCTATTTTAGTTCTTTAAGAACTTCTTGTTTTATTACAAATCCGTGTTCCCACAGTATAAAGAAGCAATAAACGCACAGCAAGTGTCACCTTATAATAGGTTCTCCTATAAATTAAAAAAAAGTTAAGAAAAAAAGTTACTACCCGTGATACTTTTTACAAAAAAGGGTTAAATGCAGTAGAGATCTATATTCAATCTTTTAGTTAGAGAATAGATATTTACAGCTCTGTAGATATCTACACTCAATCTTTTTCTCTACAAAATATCATATTCGATATTTCTGATTACTTTAAGCCATGAATAACAAAAAAATGCATTCTCATCATGGTTCCACCTCACACACTTTTTATCACAAATCCTTGCTACCACAGTAACGAAGCAATAAACGTAAAGCAAGTGTCAGCCTATAATGGGTTCTCCTATAAATTAAAAAAAAAGTTAAGAGTTATCACCCGTGATACTTTTTACAAAAAAGGGTTAAATGCAGTAGAGATCTATATTCAATCTTTTAGTTAGAGAGTAGATATCTACAGCTCTGTAGATATCTACACTCAATCCTTTTCTCTACAAAATATCCTATTCGATATTTCTGATTACTTTAAGCCATGAATAACAAAAAAATGCATTGTCATCATGGTTACACCTCACACACTTTTTATCACAAATCCTTGCTACCACAGTAGCGAAGCAATAAACGTAAAGCAAGTGTCAGCCTATAATGGGTTCTCCTATAAATTAAAAAAAGAGTTATCACCCGTGATACTTTTTACAAAAAGGGTTAAACGCTGCAGTAGATATCTACACTCAATCTTTTAGCGAACACCACGGATGGCTCAATTCGAACTTTTTTTTTCTTCTTTTTTCTGGCAGATAAAGACGAATGTCGAGGTCGCATCCGATTAAAAGACAAGCCGATCGACAAGTTCTTTAGCTGTTTGACATTAGAATTAATGTCGGGTGTCATTTAGCAGTATACACCCCTGAGGATAGGAAACCGGACACGGTACCAGACAGGTTTCTTTTATAACTCTTCAATTGATCATATTGTTTCGTGGCGGTGAAAATAGAAGATAAGTATTAGATGCGAATGTTTGATATCCTTGCAGTAGCAGCAATGGAAAGTAGGTTGCATTGGTCTGAGTTGAGTTGAATTATCAACTCAATTCTAATTATTATTCCGAATTTATTTAATTGTTGTTCACATGATAAGAAATGAAGATATGGAGGAATATTTTTAGCGTAAATAAAGAATTTGTACTTTATAAAACTTTTCCAACCCTACAAGATGGTGTATGCCTGTTTCGTTTTCTCTTTTGTCATGTACTGTTACAAACTTGATCTCTGGGGAAATCCGTGACATGTTTTAGAGAATTGAGTGGTATTTGCTACAATGTCTCATGGCAGTAAAGGTTGTGATATAATGGTCGATCGACTTTTGGCATTGGCGACTTTTGGCGAAGTTGAAAAGTTAACGTATGGTAACTATATCCATCGAGTTTTATGGGTTAGGGTTAGTTTGAATATCGTCGCAATAGAGCTATACGACGGCCAGAGCCCGACTTACAACTTTTGGGGCCCAGGGCACAAGCCAATTTGGGGGCCCCCGCAATATACATTGATCCGTCCATGAAAATGATTTTTTTTTTCATTTTAAAATTGTACGAATAAATAACCTTTATTATATTAAGTACGCATGTAAGCATTGCTTTTTTTACATACAATTTTTTTAATACATACATAAGATATAACACCACGACAGATACCTATTGTATCATGTCAAATCATTTTATCTAAATACATAATTTTTATTCACTTGATCACATGGCTGCGAGGCAGTTAATTTATAACATTAACAAGAAATAAAAAAAAAACAGTGGCTTGCGTATAAAAAATTAATAGTACTTGGTTCAATTGTATTATGTTTATTATTATTTTTCTTTGTGGCAACTATGTTCCCCCAATTTTATTCTTTTAAGAAAATTTGGGGGCCCTCTTGAAGTGGGGGCCCTGGGCACGTGCCCCGTTTGCTCTGCCAGAAATCAGGCTCTGACGACGACTATAGGTGACAGGCGTCGCAGTTAAGAACAACAGTCAAGTGATGAGCCGATACCTGAGTAGGCACCCATCGTAACTTTTAAGAGCGACATCGTACGCAGCGTCGAGACATTTGGAGCATATTTTATGTGCTCTCTTTCTATATGGGGTGTTATACGTCGGGCTTTTTGACTGTACACACTTAAAACAAACGAGCAGTTTTAACTCAGTCTGAGTTAATTTCCACTCCTTTCCGTGCCGAAAATGCACTTCCCCTATAGGAGTGGATTTCACTCTTTTTGCGGAGGGGTACAGACCGTTCATAGGTCGGCGGTTATTTTGACTCAGCCCAGGCCCGAACCTGGGACCTTTCGCATGCAAGGTAAGCGCCTTACCGACTGGGCTCCCCGTCCCACGTTGCATTTATTTCTTTTAAAATTTATTCCATAAATATTTTTTTATAAGTTTGCTTGGGAAAATGATTCATTTTTCATAAATTTTTAGCCTTTTAAGTAGTTCAAATACACTACATTCAAAAAAAGATTATGAAGACCATGTGTCTATAAGTAAGTCTTTTTTCCGTATCAAAAGAAATATGAAGGTATGATAAGACAAAATATACACTCCATCATTCATTATCATTCTGCCTCATCTATTCATCCAACCATACGCTTAATATGTGTGCGTAAAAAATGTTACCGTTTACTTTAATTTAACGTTTTTTTCAACATAGTTTTTTCTCCTACTTTAACACCATACTCCGTAATTAAAAATAAACTATACCCTTATTTAAAAAAAAAATCCGGATTTTTGATTTTCTAAATTCTGAACCGGTCCCAATTGATCCGGATCATTGGCGTTCGATTGCATGTAATTAAAATATTTAAGTAGGAAAATGCAACATACTCATTTAAGTTCTCAACTACTATAAAAATTTGTCTAAATCAACACAGATTTTAGCAACTTGTGGTAATAAAAAAAATATTTATTTGCACGACAAAAACCATTATCAACAGCATCATCAGAAACCTGTAAAGGACCCATTATTAATGTTCGTAAGGAAGTGGTTTTTAATTGGTTTCAAACGACTTTTAAAATAATTAGAGAGCAGATCACTCACATGATTGAAGATGTGTAGTTGCTTTTATTTAATAATCCAAGTCATTGATGGACTTCAACATTATCAATGATTTAATTTTGTCTAAATAATAGACATCTTTATCATGTCAGTCAACTACGACATAAATATGATGAAAGATTATCATAGTAACGAAACGTCACGAATAAATATCGGAAGTAAAGCTGTATTTACCCTTTTACGTTATTATTTTGTGAATAATATATTTAGTTTCTAAAGTAAGCAAAACAGAATAAAATAAACATTTAATTTTAAATGTTATCGTTAAGCTTTTATTTAATTTTTTTCAGATCATCAAAAGTAATAAAATGATGGATTTTTACAAAGTGTGTATTTTTTTCAGAAAATTCGAATTTCTCTAAAAATGGAAGATATATGAAAAAACTAAGCCTCAGTGCACACGTTAGTATTAAAGGGAATATACCTTATATTCGAATGTGGCAGTATAGTGGTCTTTACGATGATACCCCACAGCGATTTCTTTATTATATAGATATCTTAATTTGTGACGTAGGATATTCTAGTTAACAAAATTAATTTTTTTAATAGTTAATAAACTGATTGCATTATTTATTATATTTACTTTTGTGGCGGATTTTTACTCACCCTGAGAACGTTTCCTCTGGTACAGCTATAGAGAAGAAAAACACTCTACTGCCTGTGAAGGTTATTCCCTAGTAGTATATAGTGGAATAATTGCAGAAATAAATCTCGTTGATAGCAATAATAATAGTAATTAAGTTTAATATTCTTTTATTATACTTTAATAACTTTGCTGACAATGTTTTACGTATTGAAATCTATAATTTAATATAATTATAAATAAATTAAAACTGTTTATTTTAGATTGTAAAATGGGGCTTCTATTTAAGGATAAAAAAAATCCAAATACTGCGATTTATTGAAACATGTATACAAGTTATTTTTTTATCGTTATTAATAAATTTAAGAGGGCACGAGGGTAATGAGATGCGATTTAAAATGGAACAAATACAAAAGTTCATATTTTTAGAAAGAATTATTCTCAAGTTACACTATTTCAAACGATCTATTTTCCAACTAATCAAAATAGAAACATTAACACCGTTAATTGGAAGATATAAATAAAAGAAAACTCGACTTTCCTTTACATACTTCCGAATGTGTTACCCGACTCCAAAAGATGATGAATTGGTTTTCCGCTATGACCAGATGGACCGGATAACGAATTAACGTCTTTATCCGTGAATAATCTCCGTTTAACCGGGCACACTTCGTTTGGGTAGACCGGACAACGGGTCTTTTCAGATACACTTTGCTAAGGGTGCGAGACGACCGACGTTGAAAAAAAAAACGGTGTCGCAAATCCGTTTTAATCCATAACTGTTGGTGATCCGTGAAGAATTTGACCGTGTCTGGTGCCGTTTACGGTTAACGAATCGTTAAACATCATTCATAAACTAGTCAGTGGTATGTAGTGCATGAACATAAAATAAATTCATCTATGATCTTTATAACTATTTGTTTCTTATTTGACATTTTAACTTTTTATTTAACCACTTAAGTAACAGATAATTCTCAGGAAAATGGTCATAAAAATGCGTGCAATGTTTTACGATGTATATATATTTATGAACGATATATCAATGAGCGATATATCAATGAACGATGATATCAATTAACGATAATATAGATTTATTAACGCATTCCTACTGAACACTCCAGCCTTATCACGGGAGCCAGAAACAGAGGGCGAAACCTCACCCAGTCATTTTCATGGGAGCGAGAAGAAAGGGGTTAAATATTTTACACTTGGATGAAAGAAGGGTACGTCGAAAAACGTATTTAAAAAAAAATTGAAACAAACTTTCATGTTCCTCAAGTCAATTTTAAAAAAAAAATAGGAAAAGACGAAAGTACGTGACACAAAGGAATTTATTTTATGTTAAACTTTCATCAAATTAGAACTTTGGGATGCAAATTTTTCTTTGAATCTAAAAGAGTACTTTATGTCCGACTGATCCACCAATACGCATAGTTTTTTATTAGCAGTTAGTAGTAATGCATTGATGACAATAAAAAAAAACAATCAATTCAGCAAGGAAGAAACACATTTTTAGTAACGAATTAAAACTAATCATAAAGTTATTTATTTAGCCGCATTTATTAGCTCTTTCAACTGTGAAATTACAGTCATTAAGTTGTCAGAAATAGAGGAATACATAATTTCCAACAAATTGAAAGAAGGTAAAATAAGTCAAGTAAAAATGCGGCGTTTCTGCTTGAATCTTATGATTATTGATTCGCAATTAAAGTTGAAGGCTGATGCAGCCTGGAGCGAAGAAAATGAAAGCGTTAATTAAATAAAAAATCTTCATTTCCAGCTGAGGAACCTTGATGTTTAAAATTGGTTAATTTTGGCGTTTACTGTGGAACTTTTAAGATGGCAAATAATTATATTCCTTAGAAAAAGAATTTTATGTTTTGATTATAACTGCTAATGCTAGTTCTTTTTTTAAGTAAAAATCTAATTATAAAACCTGAAGTCATGTGGACATCGTTTAATTTTTAAAAATATTTTTTATATTTATTTCAAAACAATAATTCTAAATATTTGTTAATATATTTCGACTAAAATGCACTCTCGGCGTGTTTTTAAAGAATTTTTTTCATTTTGTGACCCTAGTATTTTTATTTATTATTATTATTTTTTTTTTGAAAATATGTTTGTTGTTTGGTTCAGTCATTATTAAAGGTTTGGGGAAATAAGTTATAAGAAAATTCAGCAATTTCAGGACCAATTTCAATTTAATCTCTTTACTTTTTAAGCAAAATTTCACAAATAAGGGACTTCTTTAAAATCCACATTTCTTGTTTTAATCAAATTCGCTTAATTTAATCAAAATTCCAATAATTCGTATTCTTACTATTTTAAGATTCTATAAATAGATACGATTTTCATCGATTCATTTATGTAAGTAGAGAGGAAGTTAATTTAGAATATAAATGTAAGATGTCTCTCTTGTACTTGTATTTCGGTCAAGTTTCGGGTTTCAAACTTATGAATACTCAAACTCTTTATTTTCATTACATTGATGATTAATATAAAATAAGATTGTTAAAAAGCTATTCGAATGTGTTTATCAATTTCGATATCTTCCAGAAACAAAATAAATCGAGGGTAAAGAAAGTTTTTCAAAAACACATAATTATCCCATCGATTGACCTTAGATTAGTTTGAGTTGTCAACAGAAGAGTTGAAAATTTTGTTTCACAAAAAAAAAGAGTTCAAAAACGTGATTCTATTAACTAAGGACATAAAAGAAAATACTTGTTTATCCTTTTTCACGTGTTTTAGAAAACAAAAAATATTCCAATTTCAAGAAAACTTACTTATTAGCTTGCAAAAAAAAAACCCTGCAAAATTTAATGCACATTTAAAAAGCATAGAAGCCATTGTGTAGAGACGGGCTAAGTGATATTTTTTTAATCGTTACAAATTTGTATCCGAATAGCATAAACCAATTTTTTTTTTAGATAGTTTAATGGAAATTGAATTGATAATGTTAATTGCGAAAAGCCCAACAAAAATATCCCATAAAAAGGACAGGCTATAAATTGATTCTAGAAACAAATTACATTTTTAAAATAATACATGTTCAAGATCAATCGTGAACTCTCCTCTTAGTTTTCGATGCCACCGAATATTAGATAAATACATGTAAAATAATAATAATCACCCATAATTAACCGAAATCGAGTGACGTCTTTCAACTTGCGCGAACAGCATGCAAATTGGACGAAGGGTTAACGATCACTTTTCGCTCTATATTTAGTTGTGAACGGTTTCTCTACCTTATGAAGAGGCGGCCTTGGCCTTTCCTTGTTACAAAGAAAATAAGCAAAACATCCTAGAGGTGAAGTCCTGTCTGTTGAGTAAAAAAAAAAAGTGTTCAGTTTATTGACCATTAGATCTCATTATCCTTATTTTCAGTTTGATAGAAGTATCTTTTTATAGAATTTGAATAAGGAAGCTAATCTTCTTTTCCGGAAGTCTGTATGCAAATGTGAGATGCCTATATTTGACGATTTTGCGTGCGTGTGTGTTTATGTAGTATTAAATCTGTGCAATTTATGATCTTCACGTAAGGTTAACCTTGTGTTTGATTTTGGATGTTGATTGCCTATTGTGGTGATTTTAATGTTGCTTGCTAGTGATTAGAGGGTTTAATAATGCATGGGTACATACAATTAGTGCATTTGTTGTCAATTCGTTATTTTTCCAAGTACATGATAGAAAGAGTACGATAAAATGCCTACTTAATACAGTCAAAGTTTCTTTTCATTACTATTCATTAAATTCATTACGTTGAGTTGCATTTTAAAATTTTGTAGTAGTGCTTAGTGCATTAATATAATACGTACTAAAACCAGTGTTATATTTTGGTCATCTTAATTGGCATGTAATACAAACTGAATGAACAATCAGACTGTTTTGGGCGCATGTTGTCACAACACATAATTTTAATAGAATATGAATGTTTCTCTTCATCTTTATACATAATTTGAAAAATTGGTCTCCAATTTCTAACTTTTTCTCTCCATGTTTGGGAGAAACCATGTCTGTTTCATGGTTTTTATCAAGCCCTCGCTCTCAAAAAGGTCACCATCTTCCCTGACATATTTGGAAGAAACCCACCACACTCCTTGCAAACTGAAACTTTACTGTGGCCCCTCCTCCCCCTCCCCATTCCTTATCGGAGAAGAGTATTAAATAACAAAGCCTCTCCGATTTCCCCTTGTTCTCAAATGGGGGACATTTCCGATAAACAAAGCTCTTCCCTAAACAGCTATCTAATCTCATTTTACTTGGGAAAATGATTCCACTCCCGATTTCGCTTCTTGCACCAGTAAAAAGAAGACATAACTTCTTTCTTATCGGCCTCTATAACTGATCTTCTTGTTGTTCCCTCATCCTTGCGTGTTTATGCCCACGATCGCAGCCCAAGATTTCATTTTCTTGAAACAAAATAGCTTTCTTTGTCAATCAGCAAGGAGCATGCTTTAAAAAAAATATGCCTCTAGTGTTTGTTTTTCTGTTTTGGGCTATCTTTTATCTAATTTAGAGGAGTCTATCTTTGAGAGTCTAAACTCCGGCAAAGATGACTTGACTGATTGACGGCCATCTTATTCTGCTTTGGTGGCCAGGATCGAAGTTTATTATATTATTCTTCGAACGAAAACTACTCGGTGAGTGATTCTTGTGAGGTTGTTGTTTTTGTCGCTGAGTTCAATGAATGGACTTTGGATTTTGAGTTAAGACTGGTGAGATAATTTCTGCTGTCATCAGTAATATACAGGTAGAATCGTACTTCATCTTGATAAAATTGTCGTAAATTCACCTATTCAATAGAAATTTTAACTAACTTTTATTTTATTGCATCTTTTAAAATTGTAATTTAAATATGCCTTAAATGATTCTAGAGATTCAATTTCAAGGTTTTCAAAGTTACATTGAGGTTTTTAAGCGTTAAAAGTTACGTAAACATGTTACTTTTGTGGAATGTATTTGCATGCATTTCTTTTATTAAAAATAATCATATACGTATTGTATTACCTTAACAATTTTTTTAATTTGTGACAAAGAAAGTTTCAAAAAGAAGCTAAGGTACAAATCTTTAGATAGAATCTTAAGATTTTTAGGTACAAATCTAGATTTAAAAAATAAAAACTAACCGAAAATTTCGTGTTAACGTTATTAATATATGGTGTTAAGAGAGCACACACAATAAATAATGTATTTAGCCAAAATGGTGATACATTAATTGTTGACCTACAGAGCTGTATCCGATTCAAAATAAGTAATAAAAATTGAGTATGATCCATGTCTCAAGGGAAACTAATGTTTTTTTTAAATGAAATTGTTATTCTGCCCTGAAGACTTCTGCCTGACCTCTTTGGTTAACGAAATGTGAATTTGATTGCACATAATTTGGTCAATCTTACCACCTGGTTTTTTCAACCCAAACAAAGATTTAAATTCATACAATTATAATTAATTCTTCTTTTAGCCGTTTCTATCAGGCAGTTTTTAATTTTAATAGCTCCAAGAAAGGATTCACGTCGATTCGAAAGAGAGCAAAGAACTTGCTTTTTGTGCCTGGAGCTGATACACCAAATCGTCTTGAAAAGAGTCGTGTGTCCAAATATAGGTTACCTATCAAACTTCAAAACAGAAACAAAACTCGTGTAAGACTAGGTTGACGCACTCGCGGGGACATCCCCAAATTAGATAAATCTTCCTTTTTTGCACCCTCAAGGCAAACGAGTCTGGGGAAATGGCCATTTCAGGCATTTTTTTTTATTTGGCTTCGATGTAATTTGTTCTCTCCTGAAATCTTATCAAATACACGTGTTACTTCGATTGGAAAGGTTCTTTTTAAAAAGTAATCAGGAGGTCATCATTAAATGGTTTGTTGGTAATAATTGATTCGCTTTCTGACCTGATCCAGTTACAGACATCGAGACGGTGTATTAAGAAAAGGGTGTTGTGTTATCACCTCTTCACTGTATTTATTTTACTTTTGGAATCGGAAAGGATATCTGGAAGACGTCTCGTCTCCGACTGTTGTTTGTTCCTGCTTGTTTCATCAGGTCAGTAAAATCATTAAGTCGGTGAATTGGTGCAATTGTTGGCTTATTGTTGATGAATCCTCTTTTATAGATGTTTGCAATTAATCAACTAATTTATAAAATCCAGATTCGAGCATATGATATAATTGCAATTTCATTTTTAAATTTTGTTTGAGTGTGTCGGATAGACGTGAGTTGGAAAATACGTGATAACGTGGTTTTTCTAAATAATGAGAAGTCCAAAATTCGTTTATTTTTTTAAAATACATAATTTGAAGTATAATGCGTCTATAATTTTAAAGTTCTTTTTTAAAAATTTAAAAACATTATTGTCTAACTATTAATTTACGCAGTACTTGGCGAACTTGCCCTCCACCAAGAAAGTCATAAGTCATAATTATTAATTTAAATGCAAACAGCGGCTCACTAAAAAAATCAAAATTTTTTACAATTCTTTTTGAATTGGCAATATGTTTCTGACATTAGCGAAAGATTTATACTTTGTGCCATTTTATTAACTCATTTTCGGGATCAAAGGTATACCTGGAAGACGTGCCGTCTGTGACTATATTTGCCAATGACTGTCAACAAAAGCATTAAATCTGTGAATTGTCGATTCTTTTCTAACTGACCATAATTCTTCCATCACGGAATGGTATTTTAGTACCTGGTATTGAAATAGGCAGTATTGTCATTCTTTTTATGTGTATTTTTAAATAATTTTTTTCAATAAGTCAGAACTAGATCCATGTTACTATTGCAACCATATTGATGCTTTTTTTTGAAAATTAATAATAAAATGAAGACTTTTTATAAGTATTAAGTAAAATATAATTTATTTAATTTGGTAATATTTTACATCTATTACCTTATAGATAGTTTAAATTGACAAAAATTTGTCTTATTTGTAGTTACTAGTAAGAACTTTTATTTTGTAAACGACGCGTTGATTTATTTTTTTATTGGCATTTGTAAAAAACTTCTTTTATCTTGTAATTAAATTATATACACCATTCAGCACTTATAGTATGTATCATAAAAAGAAGTTGATGTCTCCATTTAAACTCAAGTGTAGAATTAAACTTTTATAAGTGTGGATTTTCGGGTTCAGAGAAAAGCAACTTTGGTGGTAAAATCATTAAGCCAGTGCATTGGTGCAATTGTTGGCTCATTGTTGCCTCGTGACGAATCCTCTTTAATCAATGGAGGTCCTTTTATTACCCGTTTCTTAACAAGGCACAATTGCTATTTTTCTCTGATGCTTTTATAAGTGGACAGGCCGGAGAGAGAAGAAGAAATGTAGCGTATTGCTAACTTGGAATGACTGCTTCGTGCATCACGATTTCACTTTTACAGAGAAATTTTTCTTCCATCTACTTTTTTTTTTTCTTTCTTCCTTTTTGATTCTCCCAACGATACATGCATCGTATTAGGGATGATCTTAGGTGGTTTATGAAATATTTTTTTTTCGTATTTGGAAAATCGTTCGTGCTAGTTTTTGCTAGGTTAACTCAAGGGATGAGCATCACATTCCCTTTACATTTGAATTATTTTGTGCAGTTGACACGTTTTAATTTTAGACTATAAAGTAAAGCATTATTATATTAGATAATGGTAAATATTAAAATACTTGATAATAATAATCTATAAATATTACAATATTCGATAATAATCAATATATGCATTAGAATACTTGATAACAATACAAATTTGGGGGCAACATTAAAAGGATCTAGGGGTTATTTTTTAAGCATTGAAGAAACTTAAATGTGGTGGTAATAAATGTCTATCTAAAATCAGCCTTTCATATTATCTTCAAGCAAGGTGCTTTTAGAAAAATGCCATACTAACTTTTTACTTTTACTACCTTTCTTGATGACAGTGATAAGCTGATAGGTAATGCTATTTCCATAAAGATAGTTTCCATAGTTTTATGGAGTAACGTTACACCAAGTTTCACCATTTTTACAGGGCATCATGATAAGCACGAACTACTTTTAAAGGATTGAATGAGTAAAGATAAAGCATCTATCTCCTGGTCTTTATAAACTATATTTTATAATATTTTTATTTATTTTTTTAATGCTATTATTAACTGCGAACTCTCAATGGTAGAATGACGATTTAGAATAGAACGCAATTATTTTTGCTATTATTTATTAGAGTGAAATACTATTCTTAGTTACCAAATTCGCCATGCCTGATTGAGCTATCAAGTAAAGCATGCAATTCTTAATTATTCGCAAGAGGGAAAAATGAGGTAATGTTACAATGTTACAGGCACTTCATCACTTGTGAATCACAAATTTATCGGTTCTTATGTTTTGATGATTTGAGTTTTCAGGAAACTGTATTTATTTTGTATTTCTGCATAAGTAGTACCTAGATGGCACCAAATTTGGTTGTATTTCTCTTTAGCTGCACTATTATTACAATAGCCTTTCTTACGAATTTACATTATTACAATAACCTTTCTTACGAATTTGCATTATTACAATAGCCTTTCTTACGAATTTACATTATTACAATAGCCTTTCTTACGAATTTACATTATTACAATAGCCTTTCTTACGAATTTACATTATTACAAAAGCTTTTCTTACGAATTTACATTTGTTAAATGTATTATTCATTTGCTTGGTGCTGACCAGACCATATTGGCAATAGCCAGGTAATATCGGTTAACATCCTTTAATTCGTTTGACGGTTTGATGAATAAGAAGAAGTTAGACATCGATCAGCTATAATATAATGGTTACTGCCATGTGAGCTTTTTCAAATGTAAGCAGGTTGAAACCTATAGCTGGCTATTATGTGTTGCCCAACTTTATATCTCCCGAAGGCGCAGCTGACGCTCTGTTTGACCTGCAACACGAGTTTATTAAGGAAACAGAAGCGTCATCGGATCGCTACAAAGCGAAAGGATTGATGGTTGGGCCAAATGTAACACCGTTCCCATCCTCCCAATTACAACAGATATCTCTTCGTCACACCAGCCAACGGTACCACTTTTTTATTCTGTTCTTTAACACCTTGCAATTAGTTCTGCCTCTCTTCGTGACTGTTTGTCATCAGCCATTGTTCTACGATGCAAGGAAGAACATTGAAACTAGGAAGTTCTTTTTTTTTGTTCCATGTGTTGCGAATTCGTCTCTTCCCCTAATTGTGCTGATTTTTTTCCTATGATTCGAATCGAGATTCTCGCATGGAAATGGGATTGAACTGTATACTTTTTTTTCTATGGATGAATGTGCAGGATGTTCCAACACTAAGGTCAGATCTGGCGATAGGGGCGGATGGGGTATCTAACTTTCGATTTTCAGCACGTACAGAGGAAGAATGGATGTCTCTAATGAACAGTAGACTGGTGGGTGGCCGGGAAATTTTTTATTTTGTCATGCATCAAAATTTCCGTACTGTTTCTACGAATCGAAATGAAATTATCCCCGGTATAGAATTAAACGAAAAGAAAAAAGTTTGTTTTAATTTATCTAATACAATTGGCATTTATTAGTTCTTTGATCAAAGATTAAATTTAAATATTTTAAAGTAGTAGTAACAGAATTGTACTACAAACGAAATTAATGGCTCTGGTACTAAATAAAAGAAATTGTCTCCAAAGTCGTTATCATCACGCTGTAAACTTTTATATATAACTTCAGATAAGTAATAAACGTAAAGGGCTTTTGGACGAAAATTGTCTTACTTAAAACATTCGGGCATTCGTTTTTATTTTCATGTACATTTTTTTAAACTATAGAAATAAACACAATGACTCTACCAGATTTTAATGATAGTATAATATCTAATTTGTGTAGAGTAGGCACACAAATAACCGATCAATTAATTCCTTCGAATAACTTAAACAAAATAATTTAAAGTCAACGTTGACGATTTAAAATGCTTGAATTTTAAATCTTTTGAAGTCCCTAACTTTTTAAAAACATAATTTGTGTAGAGTAGGTACACAAATAACCGACCAATTAATTCCTTCGAATAAACACTACTGATCATTTTCTAAATATTTTTTTTTACTTTTTCCAGCAACAATTTGTGCCTACTTAAAAAAAAAAAACATTTCATACCCCAAAAGAACCTAGAACTATCAATCCCGCTTCTCCCAGACAGCGTCCAAAAACATTGTCGGGCCCTTTTGAGGTCCTTCTCGAAAATTTACGACGACACCCCAACTGGCCATCCATTTGCAGACGACTTCAAAGAAGAATCCACGATCCGTTACCCCCAACGGTGGGCATCGGTAGCCGAGATCTTCCCCCATCCCAATAGTCGTAAACAGGTAACACACCTTGTTGCCACGGGGATGGGACGCTTGAGATGTTCTGGAAAGAGCAGCTAGTTTCTGGTCTTGTTTTTGTCTTAAATAAGCAGAAATAAGTTATTTATTTTTAAAGCGGAATTATAAAAAAAATAGTTCTTTCGTCCCGGAGAACAGCTACTTTGACTCATTTCTAGTGAGCCATTCTATGCACAGGCGGGTCATAAATACGAATTACAAGAGCGATAAGGTATTAAGGTATAATATATAACGCTTAAACATTTTTGTTATACTTCAAAAGTTATAGTATTATGCTAAAGTTCAAAACAAAAAAAACCTGCAAACTTTGAACAGAAAAATCAATTAAAATCATCCAAGAAATATAAGTTTTGGAAAGTGAAGTTTAAACTAATTTTTGACAATTTTCTATATTTAATAGAGCTTTGTAATCTTTTCGGGTTTTTGTTTAATTCATGCCTACCCATACATTTTTCAAGGTAGTCACACCATATTGTGTGAATTGAATTCTTTTAAAGAATATGTAAGTGTGACATCGCAATTCTTAATAAATTCAAATTTACAAAATATCTAGACTAAAAATCTGAAGAACTATTTGTATTTTTGTTATCAGCGTTTAAAAAGGATAAAGCTATAGCACTTTGATTCACAGACAAAAGGTTAAAATTTGCAGGCTACTGTAATTTGGCACAATTATCTTATCTAAAATTTGAAAAGCTGGTAGGAAGGGGAAAGTTGCCCTTACTTCAATATCCATATACCAAGATAGTAAAAATAAAATAAAACCAGAGAATAAAAGAAGAAGAGAAACCTGACCGGTCTTTTGATTGATTCCACCCTTCTCGCTTCCACCCCCAGCTATTAGTTACCGTTTGACCCATTGGTGGATTCGATAAATTTTGTTTCGAAGGTAGGAGGGCCATTTGTACTGCCCTACTTCTTCGTGGCGGTGGGTCATAAAGTGCCATACAACTCAGAGCCATACAACTCGGTGCACGTGAACCTTTCCATTCGTTTTCATTGCGCACCTGTTTCTTAGGGGTCACCAACAATGGCCCATAAAAAAGACTGCTCAATCTAATCCGTGGTTTGATCTTCCTTCAACTCTTGATGGCAGGGATGAAAAATATAGAGGTTTTTATGTGTGCTTTAGTCGCGGTGGGGGGTAGCGGAGTCTTCTAGAAAAGAGGACTGTTGTAAGCGTAGAATCGAAATTGTACGCAAAATTGTATTTACTCGGGGTTTGAGCTTTAGGTACTTCTGAAAGTTTTGAGATATTCCAGGAAGTAGTCCCCCCCCCCCCCCCAGGAACTTTATTGAGACTCCAGGAATTAAATTCAACTGCAAAAAATAGGGTTGTAGATACGATTTTTAATTTGAAACATTTCCAAAGTAGTAATAAGTAATAACTTTAATTGTCCTATGCTTATAAAATATGTAAAAACGTTACTGTGTTTTGTAACCAGGAAATTTTATATCAATTTGTATTGGTATAATTTGATTAAATCAATACCTAAAATTCAGTATAAATTTTATCATTCGTATAATAGATTTCAATAAAAGAATTGCATTTGGCTATTGTGCTTGTTGAACAACATGACTTTTTTATTTTTATTTTCCTACTAGGAACTTGAAACATTTGACAATAAATTTCCACATATCCATCAGAAAATTCATTTTTATTACACCTTATAATCTCTGTTTTTGTGAGCTGCTTTTCCAGTCAATTAATTTTCATTGCGTACTTGTTTAGATGGATAAGGTGACCATTAAAAAATAAGACAGTTTAATCCCAATCCGTCGGTCGTTAGATCTTCAACTATATCGTGTGATGAAATGGATAAAGATTTTATGTGTACTTTAGTCGCAGTAGGTGGTTGTGAAGACTTCTCTTAGAAGGTGTATATGTAATTAGTGCCATATCGGACAGAAATGTTGTAGCAACATCTCGGACTTGTGGAGTCAAAGAGCCATAAAACTGGCTATTGATGGTGTTTCAATGATACAAAGTAATAAAAAAGCAACTTGCGACATTGTTGAAAGATTAATGGAAAATAGTATAGAACACTTACGAAGCGCGACGAAAGTTCAAAGTTTTGCCATGTAACGTAGAAGGATTGCAATTAGGCTAGGCATATGCGTAAAAAGCTTATGCGTATAAGGCTCCAGTATAATTCACTTTTTCAATTAAACTGCCATATATATATGCTTGATAAATAAATCTATTGCAAAAATTATTATACTAATACAAGTATTAACCATACTCACTGAAATATGAGACAGGACATGCATTCAACATTTTTTATCCTGCATTTACAGAAAAAAAATGCACACATTTTTTTAACAAAATGTGAAAGCAACTTTCATCGCATAAAATAAAACTTCAATAGTACTTTTATTTGGAAATTCTTAAATCTTTAAATCGGAAATTAATATCCTTTTTCCCATGTAATCTCCTTGACCGATTTCTAAGATTCCGGTAATTCGCATTTACAAAGTTTTGAATCATATACGCAGCCTTCTTCTGCTGAAAAAGAAATAATATGCACAAAACAATCTATCCAATAATTAGATGACAGATAAAATGACCAATAGACAATCAGAAAATGCCAACCATAAATTTCTTAGTTGTACTTTTCCAAGTAAACAAAGTTTATCATAATCACCTTCACATCTTTAACTTCCTCTGAAAAACACCACACCATTTATAGTTATGATGTGAGTGATTTTTTGTAACTGGAAATAACTCCTTGGACAGGCATGAAATCCCGAGTTATACTTTTCCAAGTAAACAAAGTTCATCAGAATCACCTTCGCATGTTTAATTTCCTCTAAAAAAGACAGCACCATTTATAGTTATGATGTGAGTGATTTTTTGTAACGGGAAATAAAACAGCGTGGACAACCATGAAATCCAAGAAGAAACCCGGGAAGTCAGAGTTTATTTGCTTATTGCTGTATTCACGCTTCTAAATCCAAGGTTACAAATATCTTCAATCGGTTCTCCTTCCTTTTTTAAACTTGAGTCTCTTGAAAGGCCTTCAACCTTTCATACCTGCCTTATTCTTTAACCTTTACATCTAGTTGATAAATGGGAATTGCTAACATTAGATTTGTGAAGAAATGCAGTGCCAAATGTCTTCAATGTTCACTTTATAGCAACTGTTTTGAAGTCCGCATTTGATCAATCAGTTAAAGTGAAATGAAATAAAGAAACTAACTATTCTTTGGATACGAAAATCATTGTGGCATGTATATTTTTATTATTTTACTTTCAACAGTCCTAATTTTAAATATTGATTTATAAATTGATACTGTTTTTTATCCTTATTAAAATTACCTCTGTTACAAACATTTATGTATACATATATTTTTAACGTTTTCACAGTCTTCTTATTTTTCTTTCAAGTTAAGTTTAATTTGTCATGTTTAATGGATAAAATTTTAATTTTACAACCCTAACATCCATAAATTCTTTTAATTGAGTTTTTATAAATGAAAAATATCGATTATTTGTATCGATTTAATAAATGCGACATGAACTCTTTGTTTATGACACTTAAATTGCATTTTTTTTTAAATTTATTATACACTTTTAACGTTATCAATTCTTTTTTTTAATTACTAGTTAAGCGTGAAAAGATCACCTTCATATATCTATCCATAATAGTTTATATTCTCTGCTTAATACTGATAAATCTCGTGTAAAGCCAACAAATGCTAAACTTTGTTTCTTCTTTTTTTTTTGCCAAAGCTTAAGAACGTGTACATTTTTATAAATAAGTTTCTTTAGTTTTCGCTAGTTTCTTCTGCTTTCGAAATCGTCATTTTAGTATTCGGAGATATTACAACTATGATAGCTTAGCAATCATATAGATAGTATAACTATGATAGCTTAGCAATCATATAGATAGTATAACTATGATAGCTAAATAATCATATTGGGAAATTTTACTCTCAACACAAATTGTTAACAGTGTGAGACCATTCGGTTTAACAACAACTCAATTTCGGCCAAAATATGCTGATATCATCTTTGTATACATACTTAGCCTCCTTTATGACTTCAATATTGTATGAACTCTACTCAAAACTCTGGCGCACCATTTACCTTTCTCCTTCTTAAAATGGGTGTTTTCTCTCTTCCGTTAAAGCAGAGAATAATACAATTTTTTTTTATTTCATATATCTTTTTCTTGTTCCACCCTTGACCCAGTCTCTTTTGTCGGGTGGGTCAGAGGCGTTGTACTCAGAAACCTCTTGGGGTTTTTTTTCATATAATTTTATTCTTTTCGTTTGGGGGTTTCTTTACATCGTATAGTATTTTTTTTTACCTTTACCTTTCGCAGGGTGAAAGCAGATGGTGCAGCGGGATGAATGGATTTTTTTTTTCTTTCGCTCATGTAAAGATACGCGGAACATAACAGTGTGTTCGATTTCAGTTGTTGCTCAAAGTAAGGTGGAAGTCTGGAACATGTCAATATTGTGACTTGGGTGACGTTCCAAACAAACAAGTTTCAGTTTTGTCTATCCTAAGTTAATAAAATTTCAACTTTTCAAATCTACTTTAATTTGAGCTTTCCACTTCAAATTTTGGTCTACATACTCTTTTTACTACTTTGTTTGAATATTTAAAAAATGATTTGGCTAATAATCAGTTCTTTAAAATCTCATGACCCATGAGCAACTAAATAAATATTGTGTATCGTAATTACTTTTACATGAAATTTTGTATAATGATAAATCGTGTTTGATTTTGACTAATTTTGTATATATCATAACACAGTTGTCATTTTTTAAGTTTTTTTTTTCTTATAATACTTCGGGCGTGATTTTTTGATAAAACTTGATAAGCTATCAAGCATTGCACATGACCACAGAAAGTACTGTTACTACATCCTATACCAAAGCATGCACACATTTTGTAACATCGACGAAGTTAAGAAAACAATGATAAATAATGAGTAACTAATAAAAAATTTAGAACATGAAGAAACTGTTCTTTAAAAGTCTTATAAATATGTCCCTTCAAGATTTTCGTGTACGAAGGAAGGGGGCTGTTCTCACGAGTCTTAGTTTCCACCCACAGATTACGGTATGGAAATATCCGGAGAACAATTTACCTCTTTTTATTACGAGGGGGGGATTCGGGTTTAACAGCAGGAAGGATGGGAACAGGTTGAATGGATGAGGCGGCAAAAAGGGCTTTGGGAACGGGTTCACTGGAGTACTACCTGAAGATAGTTCGATCACAGGTATTATTAGGAAGCACAAAGATTCTCTGAGAAGTTCTATTAATTGCTTCATGGATGATTTCGATGGTTTGGATTTGAAAGTGGGGGAAAGAAGGGTTTCTTAAATGGAATTTTAGGCTTCAGTGAATTGCTTGTACAGTATCCATGTATTCGCAACAAGGAGGTTGACCAGGGTCTGATCTATTAAAACTCAGACCATAGGCACAACAAATTTTGGACGCCTTTTACGGAAAATATTGTGTATGATTGCCCGTAATGATGGTAGTTAGTTGGTTAATGTACCATATTTCTTTTGCTACCATTTTATTGGCTTCCTTATAACATCTATCAAACCAATCACGTTTGGTCAATGTCTGAGTCGAAATTGTGCTTAAAGCAAAGTGAGCCTGAGAAAGTTTTAAAATTTACTGAAATTTTGGTAACTTACAACATTTAGCATAATAGAAACTAAAATTTATAGGCCCTTAGAATTTCCGGGCCTAACAGGCATTGTGATAGATCAGGCCCTGCAGGTGACAACCTGATAAGCGCGTAACTTAGCTTCCTTGAGACAAAGGAGATAAAATCCTCCAAGATAAAATTCTATTTTAAAAAGTTCTAGTTAAAATTATCTTTACAGTGTGTCTAAATCTCCTTTTATCTTCCATTACAGCACCCATATTGAACCAGCACATCAAACATGGGCGAAAAGCGAGGCATGCGAGCTCTGGAGCTGTGGTGTCGCCGAGTGACTGACGGATACAGGAACGTCCGGGTGAGCGACATGTCCAGTTCGTGGAAGGACGGACTGGCATTCTGCGCCCTCATACACCACTTCAGACCCGACCTCATGTGAGTCATCTGAGAAAAAGCATTGTTTTCGTGGTTCTTATGTTTGATGCATTCATTGGGAAAGAAAGTAAATGAAAATAAGCAAAGGGCAATTGGACGTGTTTTACGTCGTGAATGGCAACAGTAAAATTGTTTTCATTTTTTGGTCCATCTGGAATTACATTTGCTTTGAATAATACAATATTTTTCTTGCTTTACTGAAACGAATGTTGTGTACAAACTTTTCTGTCAGAGAACAACAGCTTTTCTCTGTTCGTTAATCACGTCAAGTTGCTGTCTCACAATTTCGCTTAATTTCTCCGCATAAGACAAAATATCATCTAAACCGAAGTTTTCCGACAACATTGACGTTTTGCAGAGTTAAAATTCAATCGAATTAAAACCGATAAAGCTTAATAAATAGTAGGAATAAATAAAGTTGCATGTAAAAAACTCTAAAATAGAACAAACCAAAGTAACTCTAAGATAGCAGATAAAAACGCTAATCTTGAGAGTGAAATAGAAACAACCAATAAAATCGCAGTAAGTTCAAAAATGAAAACTGGAAAGTTACATCAATTGAAACAACCCCACTATGGAGACAAAAAGTATAAATTAGTAGTACCAAATGCTGTGTTGGGCTATTTTGTTTCTAAAGTTTATGTATCGTGTATGAATGCGGTTGTAGGTGACAGTTACTGTTACAAACCTACTTGTTTACTTACCATCGCTAGTTTTTATTTTTTATTGATTCAATTGATTAAAAAAATACATGAAACTGTTCAAGAGTTGTTCAACTGTTAATGACCATTAAGTTATAAAGTCGCTATGGTATTCTTTAAAAACTTTTATATTTTTTCTCAATCTTTTTGATTAAGCATTCGCGCTATTATAAAAACAATTTCAATATTTTACTTGCAATACTATTCCATTTTTGTTTTATGAATTACTAATTTGTAAAAAAATTCCATTCCGTGTTTCCAGATTATTTGGATAAAGCTAATGTTATGTATATTAAATAAATCTATTTTTATTTAAAAATTAAATTAAAATAATTTAATTTCATTAACAAAAGTTCGAAGAAATTATATGTAAAAATAACGTTAATAATTTATTGTAAAATATCCTTTTTCAGAAATTTTGACTCCTTATCTAAAGAAAACATGCTGTACAATAACGCTTTGGTAAGTTCATAATTTTCAACAATTATTTATGAATGTGAAAACCTTTTTACTTTTTTCACGAATAAACATTTATAAATTTTTATTTTTATTTATTAAAATATATAAATGTTTATTCGTCTAATCTTATTTGATTATATTTTCACTGTGTATAAAACAGCAAAATATCAATTAAAAAAAGGTATACAATATAAATAACCTTTTTAAAAATGCTTCAATTTTGATGCATAATCGCTGCTTCTGTTGCTGTGTTTACTTACTGATAGTGTTGTTAAAACAGTTTAATGCAGTTTTTAAAGGAATTTTTTTGATAGCGTTTGTTAGAAAGAAAAAGTAAAGAAATTAATGATTTCAAAAACAATATAAGCATTAAAATAAAGCTGCTAATTATTTTTGAAAGAGGCCATCCTTGCCGAGACTTTGGCCTGTTTGGTCCGTCCATATTTATATACATCTTAAACTCTTATTATGCAATATTTTATTGACTGTTATCATCTATCTATAACTTATATTGACGTATTGCACTAACAAAAAGAATATAAAAGCACTTCGAGTGTCTAAAAATGAAAGCTCTTATCCTATAATTCCGCAACTTAAGATTAAAACATTCCTATAAAAGGGAAGCTAAATCGGCTAACAATTTGATTACCATTGGATGTGCTGAGCATAAAAAAGTCAAAAGTATTAGAGGACTGAATGAATGAAAGCACGTCATTTCCTTGATGACTGTAGTTACAGGATACCATTTGTTGTATGAAGTAACGGTTAAGCGACAGACCTTAACGGTGATATGTTATCTAGACGTCTAGCTTTAGTTTTATGCCAGCAAAATAAAACACGACTCTGAATTGCAAATAGTTTCCTGCATTTTAAACTCTTTTCAGGTCAAACCCTTTTTTTGTTTAACAGAAAACTTTGTTGTCAATGCGTTAACTTCGTTGTGTGGCCGAAAAATAGAATTAGAATTCAATTAGTTGAAAACCTTTTTAGTTGAAACGATATGTAGCTTAAAACCATTTTAGTTTGCTTAAATTTTTCTGGTTTGGTCTAAAACATCAATCAGCACAGTTTATTAGAACAAAAAAAATAATATTTTATTTAATTGAAGACGAATATTATATTCCAAATCTTTATGGCATTTAGATTACCGGTGAAATGAAACTGACGATGTTGTATTTTGTATGTTGAAAACAATGATTATTCAAAATTAACTGAACTAAAATAATATTAAAAACACATAAGTGCAACTAATATAGGTACAGTATAATAATGAAAAATTGATACTTGAACATTGACTTTCTGATTGACAATCTTTACCTTCTGAAATATTGGAATCATTTCATCCAAACATACTCGATTCAATTTTTACAAAAATATATTTATGCAAAACTTCAAAGATCCCTTTGTTAAGAATACAATTTATTTAAAATTTTTAACCATTTACTGATTTCACTTCTCAGTTTTGAAATATTGCACCAAACACATAGCTATTTTATGTTTGAGTAAAAAAACACAATGGGCTAAGCTAAAGTACATTTATCTTTCAAAAGGACAATGACTCACATTAGTTTTTTCAATGCAAAGTTGTCTTTTACCAACGCTTCACAAACCATAGTAAGTTTTTGTTCTTATATAGAGAAAACGCATCGATGCTATGGGTGTTGTTTGTTTTCACAGCCTCATAAGCGATCTCGTAAATTATCCTGGAGGTTTGAAAAGAGCTAACTTAATTCGCGGTCTCGTTTGACCCACATCTTTTTTCTCAGTTATGATTTACCCAGCTAAAACCCACTTTTGTCCTCACAAACCTGTTTTTTTATTTCTGATGATGGAACCCTTTTCAATAGGGATGGATCAGAAGGAAAATAACATTTTAGTTTTTATTTGTTCCAATAAACATGAGCAGTCTGCGTTTTTTTTTTTTTTTTTGACGATTTTCGAGTGATAGCAAAGTTAAGAAGCTTTGTTCTAGTCAGGGGCCTGATCTACCATAATGCCCGTTAGGCACAGGCCTAAGGCATCCACATTTTAGGGGTCCCTCAATTTGAGTTTATATTATGCTAAATACAGGGACCCCACAATATTCAGTAAATTTTTTAAAAATCTGAAACCCCCACTTTGTTTTTAGCTTGACTTTGACTTAAGCATTGACCGAACGTGATTAACTTGATCGACATCAAAAAAGCCGATAAAATGGTAGCAAATAATACATGATATATCGGCTAACTAGCACCATCATTATGGACAATCATACACCATCATTATGGACAATCATACACAACATTTTCCGTAAAGGGGCCCCTAAAATTTGTTGTGCCTATAGTCAGAGTTTTTCTAAATCAAGTCCTGGTTCTAGTAAATACTGAATGACGTTTTAATTTGAATTGGAGGTAAGTTATTAGCGAAAGAATAAAATGTTATTACATCTTAATCCATCGTCCAATAGGTTACTTCGTGGCTATGATAACGTGAAGCGTAGAAATCATTTTTGGACATAAAACTTTTAGCTTGTACAGGCTTTTATTCAAACTTTAAAATACCAAGCCACGTTCAATTGTTTTTGAATAATTGAAAATAAAGATTTTTTTTTTTGAAAAACAATATTGAAAAAAATAACATTTTGGCTGGTGACAACAAGCTAAATAATTAAAAAATAAAACAGATCTAATAAACTACATTTCTTAAAAAAGAACACGAGTCTCCCAACCCAACTTTTCAAGAAGTCTCCAAAATTTTATTCCACGTGAAGAAGCCTCGTCGAATCTTTTTGTCACGAATGTTTGAATCGTCTGACTGGATGTTGTGTAGTATCTGGGCCATGGTAACTAACTCGTCGCTGAACTCTTACCCTACTAATGTCGACGCGTCTTTTGCATAAAGGATTATAATCTGCATGGCAAGAGAGAAAGTAGGAAGCATTCAAACGTCCATGGCTGGGCGGACAAGATGCGCAAAATTACACACTTGTTGGAAATTAATGATAGATAATGGGTTGTCTGCGTTGAAATCTAAGAACAGTAGTTCAATAACTTTGTTTTTATATTGTAATCAGGACTGTTCAGGAAAGAAAATCAAAGTTTTTATATGTTTTAAGACTTAAAGAATTATTAACAGATTACAAAAAAATTAATATTAAGATATTTTTAAAGTTGTCTTCTATTAATCTGGAAAAAAACGACGGTGTTACGGAAATATATATGATTATGTGTTAAATGACGTCGAATTAAAGTCAATTCCAACAATATTTTCCGATATATGCTTAGAACTTTCTTTCCAAATAAAAAAAAACACGAAATTATGGTTCATTAATTTTTAACTAACCAATGTACTAGATTTTGTAAAACACTATACGAGAGTAAGAGCATAACTTTAAAACCAAGCAAAAATTATATGTTAGTTTTAGGATGCTGAATTAATTTGTGAAGAAGCTTCGGTCTTGAAGAAAGATGGCTCCGGGTAAATACAAAATTTATAAAAAAAATTACAGTCATTTTTGGCCATTACCATCATGGCAACAAGACTAACTGTAGAAGTGTGGACTTAGTGTGGTCTTATTGGAAATACACGACTTTTTAATACTTTGCTCAGAGATAATCTTCTCTCTTCAGACAGAAAGTATAGATAGGTCGAAGTTCAAAACACAATGAAAAAGAACGAGGTTTTCTGTTCTTGAATAACGACAACTTATTGTGTGGGTTTGTTTGATGGCTGCCATCTTTCTCGATGCACATCTTGTTTCTTAATTATGTTTCACTTCTGGGCCGCTCATTGTCAGGCAGATTGTGAATTTCCGTGTTAGAGGTTGCGAACTGGTCATTAATTGGTGGTGGGATATGACGCAACCATGGAAGTCTCTTCTTTTAATGAAGGAAGATAGTAATTTATGTTGGTTTTAGTGTGTGGTGTTCGTGTTGGGATCAATTATGGTGATTTCCCAATGCTTTTGGGATGTGAGATTATCTGTTGGGTGTTTCTTGTTGAATTTGGAAAATTCTATGCCACAAGAAGTTTTAAGTTGATAAAAGATAATCGTTTGTTGTGAAATGGGGTTTCATTTTAAAGCTATCATTAGAATTTGAAAAGTTACTGTTGTGCTTTCTTGAAGAATCTTGCAAAATTACTTCACCTTTTTATGATTTTTATAAGATGTATGTTATTTATACGGTTATTATCAAAGCCTATATTTGTACAATAGAATTGATAAAAAATTTGGTTATTTTATGTCCTCTAATTCTTTTTCGCTTTAATGTTTAAATTATGACTTCAAAAATATCTGAGTGAAATGATTGGGATATTCTTCTTTTAAATAAAGTTTCTTCTGTGCCTAATCTTTTGAACATGACAATAGCATTTCCAAAATTCAACGCCTTTATGTGACGTTTTCGATTTTTATTTTTCAGGCCTTCCAAGTAGCCGAAGAGAGGCTCGGCATCCCCGCTTTGTTGGACGCTGAGGACATGGTCAAGTACGATGAGCCAGACACCCTCAGCATCGCTACCTACGTGTCGCAGTTCTACCAGTTCTTTGAGAACGGAGCCTCCCACAAACGTAAGCTTCCGTTTTTGTAAGATTAAAAACTACATGTAAGAGAAGTACTATAGAAATGATGTAGTCTATAGAGATGAGATTGGCAAAAAAATCAATGGAGTTATAGAGTATGACCGAAAATCGACCATAAGATAGTGTTGTCTTTGATCAAGTCAATGGATAATGTATCGTGAGAACATTCAATATTGCTATCTAAGTTAACTCAGAAACTGTTCTACTCCACTCCATGGATTTTTAAAAAATGCCCTTCAAAACATAATGCCCTCCTCCAATTTTTATTTTTCTGATTAACAATTGCATCTGCAGATAACTTTAGAACAAGTTTTTTTTAAGGAACCACGTCTTATTTTTTTTAGTGATAAGATATAAAAGTTTAATAAGTTTACTTATCTTTTTGTAAATTGGTGTAATATATTTTTTAAAAAGTACTTTATTAATATCTTAAATTTTTAATAGTTAAGTTATTTAAAAAAGTCAACTTATAACGCATTTTTTATAGAATAACTAACGCATTTACTTATTTTTTTAAAACTTACTTATTATGAATTTTTTTTAAAATTTAAATAAAAGTATTGTATATTTTGGAGTTAATTTTAAACTGTATTTTTAAAAAAAATTAAAAATTATTTTGGGTGAAAAGAAATCTGCTACAATGATGAATAAACTATTTATAGTTTTATAAAAAAAAAATATGCACAATTGCAAATGGTTGTTAGAATGCCATCTTCGCTTCTGAGTTACCTTTACGCAAAGAACCAAACAACCGGATAATTACGAATTTGTGTCATAATTCACAAAACTATTTTGTATACAAGAAGATGTTGCTCAATTAATGATGACAAACTTACATGTTTTCATGCAGTTGGAATCCCCGCTCCCAAGCCCGTGAACACCCATGTCTCTCCCCTGCCTTGCAATCGAGCTCCTACCACAAGTATTCATACAGGTCCTTTAAACAAGGTAAGAAAACGTTTTGTTTTACATTTTTAATACATAATACAACAGGGCTCTTACGTCTCCTGGAAAGCCAGGGCAAGTTTTTGGGATAATCCTATCCTATACAGTTAAAAATGTGGTGCTGGATTGCACCGGAATCCTGAAACTTTCTAACTGCCGTCACTATTTGGAGCGTTGATTTACCACTTTGGCTATGCATCAAAGTTATGGTGTAACACCAAAATTGGTAAGTCCATGATCCAAATAGTGATGGCAGCTAGGAAGTTCCAGGATTACGGTGCAATCTAGTACCACAAATTTTAACAGTGGGGAAATCAACTGAGACTTCTGGGAAGTTATTAAAATTAGCGATTTAAACCCTGGAATTTTAGTTTTCCCCAAAAAATACATAATCGGAACATCGATTAAATTTGCAGATTTTCCAGAAGGTTTTGCATTCATCTTTTATAGAAGTTTAAATAATACAAAGTATTTTAATTACATTTCCTTAATTTATGACTTTTGAGTCCAAATACATCATTCTATACTTATTTTAATTAATCAAATCTGCTGCTTTTAATTTTGACCTTCTGGAAAGTGGCTAGATATCATTTTCGAAAAACCAAAAGGAACCCTTAAAACAAAAGGTTATATTTTTCTTTGTATTTTTCCAATGCATTTTTTTTCTTTTCAAGTTCATTTTTGTCGCTTATACATCTTACCCACTACGTAAAAACCACTCCTTCATTTTAATTCAATATATTTCATAATTCGAGGAGGAATTTAAGGCATTTGAAATATATATATTTATTTTGTATAAAGGTTAAAAGAAATGTAGAAACAAAAACACTTTTTGGGTGGTTTTTAAGTGGAGAAGAGTCTAAAGCTCACGTTCGCCATCCATCTTTCCCCATATCAGAGGCAGTTTAGAAACAACCCCAAACTTAAGCGGTTATTTGCGACAATTTCTTTTACGAACATATTTATTTAATTTTACATTTTATCGAACTGAAAAGTTATGTAGAACTGAATCCATTAAATCAATATACACCAGCAACCAACTAAATATCCAAACATCTAAACCATTAATTATATATAAGTTGTCACAAAGCAAATCTTAGGCCAAAGCTGCCTTTAAATAAAAATATCTTGATAACGAACGACGAACTTGTCTTGATATTTAAATATAACCTCAATTAATTTTTGTCTAATTCCTGTTTTTATTTTTCAGCGTTAATGAAGACAGGGTTTTCCTTTGAACTATATACATCGCTCATCTATTTTTTTTTATTCACCAGTTCACTTAAAGTATATTTTTATACGCAATTGAGTGTCATGAGCATCAGCTTCACAAAGACTGCATTTTATCGTGATTTCTGTGACTCTTATTTACATGTATTTTACCACTTATATCGATATTTTTGTAGTGTGAATTGAATTGTGGAAGGGCCAGCAAATTTCCTGTACTTGTATAAAGTTGGCCATTAGTTTTGTTTTATTTTCTAGTGTTTGGACCTTTCTTTGCTGCTTTTTAGTGTTTTGTTTTAGCTTTTGTGATTGTATATTGTTTTTTCGACGCTCTTTTCGAATTAATTGTTATTGAATATAATCGTTTATTCATTTATGTGCGATTATTTTTAGTGTCTTTAAAGTTGCATTGTGTGATTTATCAGAAGTTCTTAATTTTTCAATTTGATACTTGTTCCTAAACGCATATGAATCAATGTCAGGGAGTTATAAAACTTTATTAAAATAGTATTTAAAGTGCCTGCAACCTTATAATATAAATTATAATTGGCATATTTGAGGTAGTATAATGACTGATAATGATTAATATTTTTTTAAAATGTTATCTTGAAAATCTATATGTTTGTATACCCATCGATGCAATGCTGTAAATATTTGTCTGATATGTTCCTTTTATGCAACAGTTTTTTTGTATAAATAAAATATTTTAATCAAGAATTTTGTATTTTTCAATATTTTCAATTTTTTATATACCTACACCATAATTCTAAAGAGGCTCATAATTAAATCGCTGTAAACAGAAAGTACACAAGTCTTTTTCCCCAAGCAAATCAGAAAGCAGAATATAGGAATGTGAATGTACGACGTGCGTGCATCAATGAAAATATTAAAAAAAAAATAGCACTCTAACTAGGAATAAAATAATTATTAGTTATGTAACATTAAATAATTAACCATCAATTAGGATTAGACCAAGGATTATGTTAACGTTTTTCACAAACTTTTGTCAGAATTTTTTTTAAATAATGTATGATATTAAAGTTAACGCATTTTTTCCAATATACCTTACACAACTCTATAAACCACATAAAGATGATTATATAATGTGTATTTTTTTTTACTCATCAAGTAATCATAAAAAGGCCTATTTTTTTAAGTTTTTGAAAATCCTTAACATCTAAACTAAAAATAAATTCAGAAGATCAAAAAGTATCATCATGAAGGTTTTTGAAATTTTTGAAACCAGGAGCTGGTCGGCGGTTATTAATACTTTTAACATAACATACTTTAAACATTTTAAGCTAATTATTATATTTTATATTGAGCTCATTAAATTATCTAAACAAAATACAACAAACAAAACTACAAGTTTAATAACAAGTTTTAAAAGTGAATGGATTTTTTTTAATGATTTATTATTTTTTTATTCGAGAAAAATATAATTTAAATAAATATCGTTTGATTATTTTTAAAAAAAAAGTAGTTAAAAATATTCCATTCATTGACGCAACATTTTAGAATAGCTGTCGCGAAGTCGTTTGCGCCCAGTGAAAAATAAAAACTTATTACATTTAGAGTAGGAAAAAATGTGGATATCTGATAATTATGGCTTTGATGAAACTGATATCACATACCAAAAAGTATCCATAAATCAATTATCTTCCGATGTTTCACAGGCTGTCGTATTTGGAATGGTAATTGCTAAGCAAGACCTTCGTCGAATTCCTAACAAGCAACGTAAGTAAACCTATTCTAAATTGACAACTGAATGTTAGGAATAGCTAACTATTAAAACAAATTACAAAAAAGTACTCTTTGAGGTTTTATACTTTTGATTATTTTGTTAGAAGTTATTAAATGCACATGCGTCAAATTATAATTTAATAAATTGGAATAGTTTAAACCAATCTACGTTTTGAAGTTTAATTTTAAAACTATTCTTGGTGCATTATACTTATTTTTATAAAGAAACATTGTGTTGTAGAAATCTACCTTCCCTTCAATAATTCATAAGAAAAATAATAAATTATAATAAATACTTATTACTATACATGCCTTTTTCATAGTTTTATATTTACTACAAAGACATTAAATATCAGAAGGGGAAATGTTATTTTCTTGTTTAAAATCATATGAAATTACGTCGGTAATATTATCAGGTAATTTTAAAACAATAAAACGTCAATTAAATAATCCTCTTCTCCAGAATAAAAGATACTTTTCAGTTAATTTTTTATTCGGAAGTAGGGAGTACCCTAAAAATTGCACCCATACTATGGGTATGGAATACTAATACTGTGCTAAATTTCGACTGTAATATTTTTTGTAGCTTTGTATACTTTGGTTCTAGTAATTCTTATTTTTTAGAGCCAGGAAGTTATCGCTATGTCTTAAATTTTATGATAAGAGATACCCCAAACGATACCATCAATGCAGCTTGTTGGGGTGATGAAAGTGCCACAAGCGTTTTAAGTTCGTCTTTCACTATCGGCGATGTTGGTAAAGATATATTCTTTTTATTTTACTTTACGGATTTTTATACAATAAATATTCGAAATAAAAAATTAAATGCACTTATTTATTGCTTACAGTAAAAATTAAAAACCCACAAATTATTGAAAGACAATCTGAAAATACAGATGACAAATTTAAACCAAAGGCCAGTAGGTAAGTATAAATGGTTTATGCTGTTCAGTTGGAATCGCCTTCGAGCTACACATTGGCTATCGTAGTTAGTTGAAGTAGGTTTATGTTAGATTTTTTTACATAATTTCTAACACTTACAAAATTATTGTTACAAAAAAAGGTAAAGGTAGGACAGCTCATTCATAGAGAGCCAAGGCCTGCTGGACCCATTTCAGCTTGCTTACTAGAACAAGGGCAATAGGATGCATTAAAGCATTTATGAAACGTTATAAATAAAATTAGTTTAAAAATAAAATATATATTGTATTGAAATGAAATCAAACCATTGAAGATATGAAAGGATGAGTTAACCTTATATAATTCAAGATTTGAATCCTTAAAATGTGATATGGTACCTACCACTACCACTCAGCCACCAAGCTTCTTATAAAGCAATGTTCATACATTTCTTTTCTAAGGATTTTTTTCAAAGAACAATTTTTTTTAATAAGATTATTCTTGAACTAACGTTACAAATATCAAAGAAATTACTTGGATTTTGTACTAGTGATAATTTATGACCTATAAAATTATATAGAAATTCAAACCAATTTTATAATTTACTAATTTAATTTTTTTTTAATTAATCTCACGGTGACAAAGGCATTCAATTCTTTAAAAATCAAGGCAGCACAGTTTTTTCTTTGGTTTTGGTTTTTCACAGATTGAGTAAAAAACTAGGTTTTAAATTAAATTTTTTTACAGTAGTCTTTAAACATTTTAAATTAAAAAGTGTTATGTTTTAAGTCTTTATTGCATATTCTGATACATATTTTATGAATACACACACATACAAATAAAAATTTAGGTATATTTAATAACATTTATAATAAATAAATGATATCTGAACCTCCACATACAAATGCATTTTTTTTAAATTATACAATACTTTTATATGTGTCTAGTAAGAAATAAATCAAATTTATAATTAAATATTATTTTTATTATAATTAGCTTTTATTTTTAATGACAATTCTAATTCCATGTGAATATTCCTTTTTACATAGCCAATATCAACTTAACATTAGTCCTCAGTACAGTGAAATTACTGTTTGTGCAAGTGATGAAATAAAGGGATATGAAAAGTTATTGCATTGTGCAGCCCATACAGCCACTGAAATACTCAGTTTAGCAGATGTTGTATACAACAGCCAGAATGCTGAAGGACTTACCGTTAATCTACTTGTTGCAATTAAAGAAGTGAAATTTTATATAGCTTATCCATCTTAAAATTATATAGAATCTATATAAAAATATTTAACAATTTTCATTCATTTTAACTAATTCGGTACTACTGACAAGAAAACTGGCCAAGCCAAAATAAGTTTTCTACTTTAATTTATCTTAATTAACAATATATAAGACCACTGGATACTATAATATTAAAAGAATTATAAAAGACAAATTAGTCACATTGAAAATGAGTTAGTTTAAACTTTTTTTTATTTGGTTAAAAAGGCATCAATGCCATTTCCTAATGGGTTAAAGCTTAATTTTTTTTTGGTGAAAGGTCCTTTTTTGATTTTTGATGCATCTGTGTTAAGAGTCCTTTTTGTGCATAATTTTGTAATAGGCGCTTAAAATATTACATTAGTACATCGCCTAATACAATTGGATCTTATGTAAACTGCATCGTAATTATGAACCTAAACATAAGATATATTTTCAACATTTTTAGATTGGGCAATTGCAGACAGTTAAAACTAAAGATGGAAGAGAAGCCAAGAAACTTCAGTTATCAGTTTTTGATCAATCTCATCCAGTGTTTCCAGTATTAATGTAAGGCATTTTGTAAGACAAGAATGCAAATAATTACCTCTACTATGTTTGAATAAGAAAATACAATAGTTCAATAGTGAATCGTAAAACCACTGTAAATACTAAGCTTAATAAGTAAAATTACAAAGATCTGATTTTATAAAATGACCAAGTGCAATGTGCATGATTTATAAATTAGATGTCGTAGAATTAGATGCAGCAATTCTAATTCTACATTAGCCTTATTATATGTAGCACTAAATATTTTTAACAATGAAAAATTATAAATATACATATAATATAAATATACATATAAATTAAAATACAGGGCTTCCCTACTTTTTCCATGGCTAAAAATTCAACCAAGACAATAGATATTTTTAAAAATAAAAATGGCCCTTTAGGCAAAATATATTTCAATACTTTATGGTAGATAATAATAAGTTTATGATAAATATATGCCCATTGAAAACACTAATATTTTCCTATTACCCAACCCATATAAAAATTCGTTCTTAACATTTGAATAAATTTTAAAAAACAGTGTGTTAATCAAAAATATAATACCTTTATACAAAACAATAGGTTGTTCTTGAAAATTGTATTTCAATTCTTTAAACAAAGTTTGAGCAATTAATGTAACTTTATTACAATTAAGGAAATACAAAAATTTATTATCCATTAATTTGTTTTAAAATGAACAGCTGGGATGCAGAGACAGCCAAATTTCTTATCAAATATTGCAGTAAGAGGAGTGGTGAGTTTAAATCATGAAATACAATTTATTCCTAAAATGTATATTAAAATTATATTAACTGTGTGTTTTATTAAAAAAAAACTTTTTGAAGATATCAATTAGGTTCAGTACATCAATATTATCATAAATAATGTATAGGTTGAAATTCTTTCATTAAATGTTTGTTACTCGGTTACATTGATTAGTTAAAATAACAATAAATTAAATATATTCAAAGTGTTAAAATATTTAATTTTGTTTTAAAAACTGGAAGACTAATTATGTTAAACAAAAACTTATTCAACAAATTATTATCTTCCATACTTAGAACAAGATATAAAAGAAGTTTTATAAAAACTGAAATTCCCATAAAATCAATGAAATTGCCGGAGTATCAGCCAAAATTAAAATAAAGGTTCAAAATTTCATTCTCAGCAACAAAAATCTATGCATATCTCTGCCACACAATAAGAATATTTTATTAAAATAAATTTAGTCTGAATACTCAGTGTTAAGAATAAATCACAAGTGTTATGTATAGAAATCCTAATAATGAAATATTCCTTTTTCCATGTATTTTTCCTATTTATATGGCATATGTATCTATCACAAGACATATTATGTTTAAATATTCAATTTTTTTCTTTAATATTATGAAGTTGTTCTAATATCGGACATCAAAGTAAGCTATAATAACTTTATGAAGGAAATGACTGCAACATCTGGAAACACCACTATATTTACACCTGAACCTGGTAAGTATACATGTTAAATTAAATACAAATTAACCTTAAAAACATTCATAACTCAGTAATTATATAAAAGGGTTATGTTTAGACATTCCAGATGCAAGAGTGCTGTATCAGTATGCCATGAAAGTAATTTTGTCAGAAGACTCAATGAATAATACATATGGCTACAATGGTAAGATTGATCGCAACATATAACAATTCAAATGCAATTATTCATTCAGTAATAAGTTTTAAATCTTGGTTCACAAGTAGTAAGAAGAATGAAAAATGCTTAAAAAAAAAAATGATCAAGATACAAACAAAACGAAGCAAAACAGACAATTAGAAATACGCTGATTAAATTTTAATCAGATTAAACCAAATTTTTAAAATTTATCAAAATAAAAGTTAAAAGAAATATTTTATACTAGCTGTTATACCCGACGTTGCACGGCTAGAGGTGAAAAAACAATTTAACTATTTTTTTTCTTTCATTTTAGTTACATAAGATATGAAGATTACCCAGTAATTTTCCATTTAATTACCCAACTTGGATATAGTAATGATTAATATTAATTTCAAAAATACCTTTGATAAGAGGCTCAAATTAAAAAGAATACATATTTAAGTAAAAAATATTCAGTAAGAATTAAAAATGGAAAAACAGCTAAATCTTAAAAGGGTCTCAAACATTTATTTTAACACAATTCAAGGGAGTTCTATAATAAATTAAGTAACTTTCTTTTTGACACTTTGTAGATATAAATACAATATAAGAAGTACAAATTTCTACCATAATTCAATACAAATGCTGAAAAATTAAGAATTCAATGCAAATGTATACAGTACTAAATCAATGCAGATATCTATATACATAAAAGGCATGGTCTGCGTGCAGAAAATAAATTATTCTTAATGAAAGCGAATTACATGATCTAATTGTTAAGATGTTATAAAGCTACTCCAGCAAACAATTTGCATTTTTTATATTTATTTGTATTTTTTTTTTAACTGTGATAAAGATACTAAAGCAAACGATTTTTATTTTTAATATTAAATATTATTCTAACTGCTAAAAAGCTAGCAAATGATTTTTGTTTTAGATGTTTATTTCTAAATTTTTAGCTGTAATTAAACTAAATATACTTAAAAATCGTTTTAAAAAAATGTGTAAAATAAAACTAAATAAACAATCAGTGAAAACGTGCTGTTGAAGGAGCAATAAACCTCCAAGGTCTTCAATGCATTGAATGGGAAACATAAAAAGGTTCGAAAACGATAGAAGGAATGGTCTGATTAAAAAAAAATCTTAGCCTATGTTTGTTCCGGAGATGAGATGAATTTTTGTGCCAAATTTTGTGACGATCTGTTGCGTGGTTCTTTAGATCTCGTGTCTTATACAATATACGAACAAACAGACAAACGGAAGTTGCCTTTTATGTATATAGATTGAAATATTGGACAAAATCATTTACTATATTTTAAATTCAATGTTTCTAAAATATGACATTTATTGTAGATCCATCCACGGTCTACAACGTGGAACAAGTATTAAGAATTATGAATACTTCAGAAATGATATCGGGTGATATTCAAGGAACACTAATAGCAATGATATCAATGTTTGATCTAGACGGCTCAGAAAAAATATCCTCAATACGATGGTACCTACTTCTCTCATAAAACAAATATATTTATTTTGAAACTTTATACAGGGTTTTCTTAATTAAGTTAACAGTATACAGGGTTTTTTGAAGAGTAACGGGGCATTCCTGTAACAAAAAACAATAATAACAATAAAGAAAAGCTAGATTTTCTATAAATAATTCCTTTTATGTTGATTTTGAGCCTGGAAACATAACAGTTTAAAATTTTCCCTGACGGATCCCCCCCCACCCCACCCCATGGAGTCATTAGTGTAAATCCACCAATTGGTTTGCTAAACAGAAAGTTCTGAGTAGTGTCAGTTTAATTATGGACATGAATATTATGTATTAATAAATTAATAATGTAATTAACATTTTTTTAAAATGTTTGAGAAAATTTAGATTATATTTACACCAAATTTTTTAAAAAAATCATTAATAATAATCAGAAGTAAAACCTGATTTTCAAAAATAATTATTTTAATATTTTGTAAGATATATAAGACTAAATTATGAGTAAAATATTAAACTTTTGAGCAAATAGTCTGTTTGTAATTAAACTAATGAATGTGTTTTGATTAATAATCATCAAAAAATCTAGTACCTAAAAATTCACAAGCATTAAGTTATTTGAAAAATATGAAAAACTATTCAAAAATTTAACCCTTAAAACTAGCTTCCCATTAAAATTTGTTAATAGTTTCAATAAGTGAAAATAAAATCTATATATATAAAAGGCAAAGTCCTGACTGACTGACTGACTCACATATCAACGCCCAGCCCAAACGACTGGAGGTACAGCTACCAAATTTTAGGAAAATATTCTTTTTATATCGTAGGCATCATTTAAGAAGCGATTTTTTGAAATTCGAACCAAAATGGGTGTAGGAGTGCAAAACATGAGCCAATTTCTCCATAGGAATAGCATTGTAAGATAAGAATTTATGCTTTTTATTTCAATTTAAAAGAAATTTCAGCGTGAACGAAAATTAAGTATAAATACGTAAGAGCACATGAGTTTCATTTGTAGGACTGTTATTTGAATATTATAATTTTAATTTATTGAATTTAAACCTTTTGATTTTTTGTTAATCTGCTTGATTTAATAGATGTTTACAAATGGTAAGAAATGAAGATATTTTTACAATGTCTCATGACAGTAAAGGCAATAACTGTTCTATATCTGATGAATACTTCTAAGAAGTGTCTATTCTCTCTATGTATAGCGTATGTACTTTATGTTTATGAAACAGGCAATTTTATACAGCTATGATATAATGGCTGATTGAATTTTGGTATTGGCGGCTTTTGGCGAAGTTAAAAATTTAATCTAGGGTAGTTATTTGCATCCAGTTGTATGGGTTAGGGTTAGTTTGCATTATCGTTGCAGTAGAGCTATACACGAGGGCTATTTGCCAAGGGCGTCTTAATTTAAAACCACAGTCAAGTGACAAGCCGACACCTGAGTAGGCACCCAATGCAACTCTTAAGGGTGGCGAAGGATTTTGAAAAATATTTAACCTGCAGTCCCACCACACGGGGTATTATTCAGGACACAGGACATTTTTGGCTGCATGGGCCGGCCGTTTATAGGTCGGCAGTTATTTTGACGATGCCCGGGCCGAATCTGGGATCTATCGCATGCAAGCGAACGCCTTTACCAACTTGGCTCCCCAGCCCTGTCGAGTGGTCGAATATGGAGTGGAATGCTTACCCCATTTTGGTCATTTTCGGGTGTAGGAGGGCAAATAGAAACTGGCCAATATATTATAGCTAATCTGAAATTTTAACACGGCCTATGGGAAAGCCCTCTAAACTCTTAGAAGGGCCTGGATACAATCAGACTTCTTTTAAAAATTAATGCTGATATTGAATGGGAGGAATTTATAATATATCGATGGAGTGCTGACCAGTGGAGAGGGGATCAATTGGTATAAAATAAAAGTTTACATAAAAAATCACTGTTAGTAAGGATAAGGGTACACCTGGGCAACGTCGGGTTTATAAAGCTAGTATATTTATAAGAAGACAAAATAACATTTTTATTTTTTAATAATATTAGCTAACTAGAATGGCTATTTTCAGTCCAGGATGTTTAAGACAAGTGCAAAAACTAGAAGACAGGTGCGTTAATGGAGCATGTGAAATCGGTAGTGGCATGAGTAATTTACCTCCTGAAGAAATGTATGACATACAACTATCTTTGGCTGATGACTCAGGATGCATACAAAGATGTCTTGTTCCAGGACAAGTGTTCCAGAATCTTCTAGGTCTTCCTGTATGTTACAGCAAATTAATTGATTAGAAAAAATTATTACTTGATGTAAAATGTATTAATTTTAGGTTCCACACTGCGTTTATAATGTAAAAAATAAGAAAGTTTTTTAAAAAGCTATGTCAGTCCATCTGTCACCCACTTACATTTGCCCAAACAACAAATGCTACAGACAAGTGTGATGCATAAAAAAATTTCATTCAAAATACTTCAATTATTAAAAAAAATGCAAACTTTAATACTCATTTAAAAAGCATAAGATGGCCTTTTTTAATGGAATTAAATCACCAGTGCAATTCACAACAGTCATACGAGAAACTTCACTTATATTAAATACAAACATTTTAAGGAAATTTATTTTTTGATATAAACCAGTTTGGAATGACGTTGTAATCTTAAATAGATTAATTGAGCGATCATATTATATTTGTTTTAGAAAGGCACAGACCATTCGGTTTTTTATTTTAAAAAGCAGAAATAATTTTTCATTTACATTTTAAGCATTTATTAATAAATAGTGATGTTTTAATATACTAATTACTCCGTTTTGCAAGGTTTTTTCATCATATACTAATTTAACTACTCCTTTTAGCAAGATTTTTTTAGTGTCTTTAGTTTTTTTAAATGGTATTTAAACAAGTAGGTTTGTAACAGAATCTGTCACTTAACCTGCTTCCACACAACTTTTGTATTCAACAGGAAAAAGGTGCCAAGCACAGCATTAATTCTATATTAAACATTTGCGCACTAAATTTGGCTTGGCTAGTTTATTTTCTTCAAAAAAAAATTTGATAAAATTCAATAACTAACATATGCTAAATTAATTTATATTTCAAAGAATAAATAGGTAATATTCCTCACTTTTAAATCGAAGCAAAATATTTCATATCAACATACAATCAATGACATAAATATAGCAGCTGCAATGTTTAACATATAGTGAATTAAATGTCAATTGTAATTATAGACATAGAACAATCATAATAACATAGAACATATAACATAGAACAATCCTAAATAATTCGTACTCTTGTTATACAGGTGCAAGATTTCTTAAAGCTTCCAGACGAACGAAAAACAAGCATAAAATGGCTTTATTTATTTGAAAGAATGACCATCCAATTTAAAGTAAGAGATACTAATTACAATATAACCAAAACTTTAATATTTGTTAGGAAAGAGACACAATTAGGTCCATTACATAAAGCGAGACATTGTAAACTTAATTTCTCAACACTGCATCCATAAGCATTGTTGAGATAATGTAATCCTGGAAATTCAAAAACTTGCTAAAATTGTAGCAACAAAACTAATGAAAAGTATCTCATCCAGGATCCTAGTGTTAAATGGCCTCTACCAAATTTAATTAAATATTATTAATATGATTATAAAAAGATGGTGCGATCAATGGGGTTTTACTTTGTAAAAAAGGGAGAAACTATGCAGAAAAGAGCATAAGTGTTATTTTAAAATTATATGCATTATAAAATAGAAATTAAACAAAAATAAAGGCATATACTTACAAAAGATCACATAAACTTCTTTTTGAATTCTATTTCAACTCATAGGAGAACTAAAACAAGATAAATTTTGCTTATAAAAAAATATGTTATAGAAAATGTTGAGCTATTTTTAAGCATTGAAAATAATATAAATCACAGTTAATGGCAGAATTAATGCAATTTAATAAATATAAAAGACAAAATGGCAAATATTTGCTTTATCTCAATCATAAATGACTATTATTGACTCGCTAAAATTAATGATAGTTAAGATATATCTTAAAATTATAAATTGACTAACAGTCTTTAAACTAATTTTCAATATGTTTAGTAACACTAATGCTTTGATTTTAAACTTAGGTTATTTTACCAATATTTAATTAATATAAAGTTTATATTGTAAAGATGTCTATTTTCAAGTTAAATTAAATGTGTTACATAGGTTGCCAAATCGTCGACTGGAAATGGCAGATCAACCTTCCGTGTGCTGTTTTGGAAAAAGTGGGAATAAACAAGAGGACAAGGATAAACAAATATTGTAAAACAAAATGTTTTAATTAAGATTAAGGAGAATACATTTGTGAAATTTCAAATAAATGTCATATTCCAACAATATGTTGTTTAGTATTTGTGAAATGAAATACATGCAAGAGAAATAGTCATTCATTTTGTTTGTAAAGTTAGAATCGCTTCCTCCGCAGAATTTCAGGTTTCCAGTTAACAGGGTGAGTTTCCTCAGAAGCATTCTCATCTTCTTTGAATATCTTGACTGTCTTATCAGCTTCGGCAGACAAAAGCCTTGTTCCACTCTGGTCGAAAGTACAGGCGAAAATACCGGCCTCACTGTCGATAGAACCTGGCTGAACAGGGGTCTGCAACCTCTGGAAATTGTACCCTGTCTTCCAGTCCCAGAAATACAGGGTTCCGTTATCACCCCCAGACACCAGGACATTGTCGGTGTTGATGCCCATGCAGTTGACGATGGCATTGTGGCCGCTGAGATTTTGAACAAAGTTCCCATCCGGGCATCTCCACTGCTTGATGTTATCTGGGGCTCCAGAAGCAAACATGTTGAGCTTGGGATGGATGAGCAGTGCCCGGATGCTCTTCTTGTGATGGGTGAGGGTGACTCTTGTCTTGCCTGCCACCAAATCCCAGAGGCGAACTGTGCAGTCGTGGCTTCCGGTCATGATCTGGGGTTCGGTCGCTTGACATTGGACACTGGCCACAGTGTTGGTGTGGCCACTCAGAGAGTGGATGTTGGCCTTGGTTCGCATATCCCACACTCTTGCGGTGGAATCACGACCGCCTGTAACAAGGACATCGATGGTTGGATGAAGGTCGATGGCGTAAACACCACTCAAGTGACCGTGGTAATGCCTGATTACTTTGTTGTATTCGAGATCCCAGCATTTTACCTGCTTGTCTTCACCACATGAGAACAGGTAGGGTTGCCTTGAACTGATGGCTATACCTCTAACAGCACTGATGTGGCCAGTGAGAGAAAGCTTCAATCTCCCACTGGCGAGATCCCAAATCTTGATGATTCTGTCATTAGAACCGGTGGCGAACCAGTCGTTGCCAGGCTCCACAGCTAAACATCGCACCCACCCTAAATGTCCACTGACAACTCTGTATAGCTTCCATGGAGGGTGCCACTGTGGCTTGGGGATACTTGGCATACGTCGTGTGGTGAGAGCTTGTTGTTGGGTGCCAGCTAGTACCAAAGCTTGTGATGGTGGCAAAGCTGGTGTTGGAGCTGGATACAAGTCCTCCAAGCCTGGTGGTGGGGCATCGGTTTCGTACAACTCACGGCCTTCGAATTCACTAAGGGGAGTGATTCGCCTCTCAAAGTTAGGACCTTCAGCCCCTTCTCGTTTGACGTTGTTCGTTTGGTGATCTTCATCGGCATTCATAGAAGACTTTTGGTTGTTTTTCACCAAGTGTAAGACCGGTCCATATTCATCATGGGCTTTCACTGACATTTTTATTTTGTCACTTTTCTCGTTGGGTGGTGGGGGATTAGGTTGATCGGCGAGAAACATGTCATGAGTTCTTTTTAACGATCGAAAAACCAAAGTATGCACGGAATGTTTTTGGACATCCATGATTACTTAGATGAGAAAACAAATTTAATATTAAATATATTTTTTATAAATGGTATGTTCTAAAAATCAAAAAAGCGCAGGGAAAAAGCGGCGAGCTCATTTTTGTTTCGTAAACAAGCAAACTTTTCAGTTACAGATACAGACGAAGCTAAAATATTTAAATACGAGATAAATTGAACCATAGTAGAAAGTAGTTAAACATGCAAAACGTAAATTTAAATTGTGATCGAATGGAACTATTAAATGAAGAAATAAATTTTTGCATACTAAATGAAAAAATAAATAAACAAAAATGTTAACCGATGTTTCTCTGGAAAATGGCAACACTTTACTAAAATCAACAAAATAAGGACACTGAATGCTATGAAGTTTGTGTGGCAGAACAAATTGTCTTATTTAGTATTATAGACTAATTGTTTTAATTTTGACATTATTTTTACCAAATTTAAATAATTAATCAGTCTAAAATAAAAGTATTGAATTGCGAGAAGCTTTGTTCTCGCATTGAGCATTAAGGCAACCAGGTAGGCTTAAACTGATTAGTGTCATAAAAAAAGTTCTATACCTTTTACGTCAAATCATTCTAAACATAAGCAGTAGTCCTCGATCTCCTTTAACACGTAAATTATTTAAAAATAAATCATTTGGTTGCGTGCACATTTATATTATTATTGTAATCATATATATTGCATAAAGTAATAAGAGTAGTTTCGTCTAGTATTAAAGTTAATATTACCATCTACCTATCAAACGAAATTTTACAACTGTTTAAATTTCTTTGAATTAAGATATGGCATCTGTATGAGGTATTGATATCCATACATTTGCCTTCATAACAAAACAATATGTGGTTATTAAACAAAGCTTTATGTCCCAAGTCAATGTATTAGTGATTAGTAAACAAGATTTGACACCTAGGAAACAAAAGTAGCTGTTATGAAATAAATTCTAATTATCTTTCTAAACCATAATGTACTTCTTAACTACTTTTAACACAGCAGCAGTTGTTTGTCAAATAATGCATTCAAATGAGATACACATATTAATATTTGATTCTTATATAAGAGGGATGTCAGTTGTCCAATCACTGATATTTCTAGTCTAGTTTTAAAATAATCTTTTCTGTTTATTTTATTTCTTTTTCATGTAATCATCTCTTATTACATAAAATTATCTTTATTACAGAATATTTCGTTTAATGATTTATTTTATTTAAAGTTTATATTTATTTGATATTTACATTTTATTTGATAACAGGTAGTATCTATATGTTATACTTTGAATTAGTTTAAACTCTTAAAATAATGTTACTTGAGTTTTCTTCTGAATTCCTGTTTATCGTGGTGCAGTTCTCATTGTTAGACTTGCTTCAACTATGCTTTAAAATATTTTTTTTTATCACCACATATTCTTTGACCATAAAAGTACTACTTTAAGCAGCTCATAGTGCATTTCAATCTCTGCCCTAGTTCTTGTACTTATCGGAATTTAATGCATAGTGTTATGCTGTTTGTGTACAAATTATTTAGGCAGAGGCTATGCGCACGGGCACCGTTCATGCATTACGTGTACGGGTATTAACGCGCATGCTCAAGTCGGGGCTTACTGGAACCGTGTACGCATGACATACTTGAAAGTTGAGATTACTCTTTTTTTGGGCCCCGGGCAATTTTGTTTTCTCTATAAAAACATCAGTATCCAACATGGGCAGTACTGTAGGGCGTATTGAAATCCTAAACACTCGTTTGGGGCCCCGGGAATTTTGTTTTCTCTAAAAAAACATCAATTCTAGCCATTCGCAATGAAAGTTTAAAAAATTAGAAATTTAAATACTTCATGAAAACGTAAAAAATGCAAGTAAACTTTTCCAGAACAAATTTGAAACGATGATCTTTCGGTGTGAAAAAAATCTTATAAAAAAAATTGTAATTCAGCTGAAAGCGTGTTTTGAACCCGAGACCTATTGAATACGAACCTATTATGCTACCACTAAGCTACGGTGGTCAAGGATGAATTGAACTAAAACTGTTAATAAGCCTCTGTCCTGCGCAGTTACTACCCGTACGCGCAATGCTTGTACGGTGCCCGTGCACGTAGACACTCCGAATTATTTATAGTGTCTAGTATCACTTGATTATAATGCCAGAATTTTCATCCCAATGTCTATCATAAGTGTGTCTTCATATGAAAGGAACACAAAATTAAAATACATCGCCAAAAATATAGTATGGAATAAAAAAAAACTTTATGCTGACTGTTGTGATTAGCAACTTCCATTTGAATCATGTGTAACAAAATATCAGCTCCCAACTTGGGTTTGGTGTTCTGTAATGTTAATCAAAACTAGCAAAACCACTCTTTATAACTTATAATCTACTTCTTATCTTTATAGATCAGAGTTTCAGAATCAATCCAACAATTACAAGGCTACTAACGATGACCTAGAATGTGTTTCCTCCCATCCCATTCCATCTGCAAAACCTGAACCTTTCGACAGGACTCATGAGCAGAACAGCTCCCACTATCAGAAGCAGCCACCCCAAATCGTACGACTATCTGCTGAAATTCCTGCTAGTCGGAGACAGCGATGTAGGAAAGCAGGAGATCCTAGGGGGCCTAGAAGATGGCTCACAGGAATCACCCTTCTGTGGGTCCTCTGGTGAGAATATATAAACACTATTTAAGAATGAATATCAAATTAACCCTTTCACTACCAGGATTCCTCTTAATTTGATCTTCATCAACTAGGCTGTACACTGTGTATGTAGGAGTGTATGTTGTTCACTCTACAGTAAACAGCTGCAGCAACAGCTTTGTTAGAATAGTCTGTATGTTATTACTCTAGAAATTAAGTCTGGTAGTGAATGGGTAAATCCAGGAAACTATTTGACATTTAGTAGAGCATATACTATTAATTAAAAAATCAGTGAAGTTATGAACCAATATTAAGGGAAAAAAAGTTGCCTAAACCTACAAGTAGACAATATACTAGAAAATATTTTTGTTCATTCCTTTTCCTTATTTTAAATTTGTTGTTAACCATTGTATTATTGGGTGCTCGTGTGTTTTTTGAAATAAAGGGTACAAGCACTTAATCATGTACAGTAAATAACAAAGTATTTTACCAAGGAATATTATTATTGTAATTGTTTTATAAGGAAATGAAACTTCTGTGAAGTATGACAATCAGTGTTTAAGCTGCTATCGCTTTTTTTGCAAAATGCGAAAATCTTGACATCCACTTTCACTAAAATGCAAAAATAAACAGAGGGGAGGAACGGATTCGATCGTTCCTTTTATGGATATGTTCATTTGGATCTGGACATTCCAGACAGACGCATCATTATTGCCGCCGTTTTGAACTTGTGTTCGGTGGATCTGATCGTTCCTTTTATAGACACGTTCTTTTGGATCCGTTCATTCCGGACTTATCATTATTCAGACCGTTTTGAACTTGTCTATTCATTTGGATCCGTTCATTTCATTCTGGGGCCCGACACATTAATATTGAACTTCTCTACGGTCGCTCGTGTTTTGGCGTTGTCTTTTTTTTTCGGCAATTTAATTTATGCTTTTACTTTATAATAAGTAGTTTAAAATGGAGAAGTGGTTAATTGGAAGTATAAAAAGAATCATGGAAACTTAAAATATGAGAATGTATTGAGGTAAAAAGTTTGTAATAAATTATTTTAAAATGTGTTTAACTTGTTTTTCCTAAAATGCTAAAATCATTTGAAAAAAGCTAAAATTAAATTTTCGATTTAGCTAAAATGCTAAAAAATTTCAAAACCCAGCTTAAACACTGATGACAATCTAAAAAATATTCTATGTTTATATCTGGTTTGTCTAGCAAACCATTAGATTACCAATTTGAGAACTTCAGTTTTATTAATTTTTATTTATTATTTCCTTTAATATAAAAATTTTGATCTTGTGTATAAAATTAAATTTATTTTACAATTTGTTATCTATATACATAAAAAGCAACTTCCATTTGTCTGTATAAGACACGAGATCTAAAGAACCACGCAACAGATCGTCACAAAATTTGGCACAAAAATTCATCTCATCTCCGGAACAAACATAGGCTAAGAATTTTTCGAATCAGACCATTCCTTCTATCGTTTTCGAACGTTTTTATTCGAATTTTCCGAAAGAACTACACCATTTTCGCTCAAATCCGATCATCTTTTCCTTTCGTGATGCCATTCGGCAGTAGAAATTAAATAAAACTTTTACGAAAATAATTAAAATTGAAAATGTTTATTTTGTTCTGTTGCCATTACCTTCAGTAACTAAATTCATTACTTAAAAAATAATTGACATGTTTCAAGTGACGTAATTCCGCCAGTCTCCATTCCCGGATTTTATTGTGGGTTTATTTGATGATTTTTTTATTGATTTTTCTGTTGAATGCATGTATGCATATTTAAGCAATAAATGTATAGTTAAGCTATTACTGAACTATGATGGTTAATAAAGGCCATCACACTAGAGCTGCATATTAGTGTTTTATGTATTTATTTTTTTGCCAAATACTTAACCGAACTCGGCAAATTATTAACTAAAACTCGCCAAATGGGCAATTTCTTTTATAAATAATTTATAATCTGGTCGGTTGTTCGAAGGTCATTGTGTTAGAGCTGTATAAATGGGTGTGTTTGTAGCTATATCTATTTTCTTGTCAAATTATTTCCCAAAACGCGCTAAATGAGCTAAAAGATTTTATGTACAATGAGGGAATTTTGATGACATTTATGAGTGCATTTTATAGCGTATTTTTCATTTTGGAATTTTAAGGCAATGAAACAGGATTTTATACTTTATAACGAGCGGGAACAATAACATAAGTTTATGATCCTATAACAGGTTATATGGTACACATATTTGATAATTTTTAATCCGTGCGAAGAACGGGTATAAATTTGCTAGCGTTATTATTGTATTATTTTCATTCAATTATTATTGTATTTATTTTCATGTAATTATTGTACATATCTGCATTGATTTAGTACTGTATACATATGCATTGAATTCTTATTTTTTCAGCATTTGTATTGAATTATGGTAGACATTTGTACTGCTTATATTGTATTTATATCTACAAAGTGTCAAAAAGAAAGTACTTAATTTATTATAGAACTCCCTTGAATTGCGTTAAAATAAATGTTTAAGACCCTTTTTTAAGATTTAGCGGTTTTTCCATTTTTAATTCTTACTGATTATGTTTTACTTAAATATGTATTCTTTTTAATTTGAGCTTCTTATCAAAGGTATTTTTGAAATTAATATTAATCATTACTATATCCAAGTTGGGTAATTAATTGGAAAATTACTGGGTAACCTTCATATCTTATGTAACTAAAATGAAAGAAAAAAATAGTTAAATTGACTGTTAAATTTTTTTTCCACCTCTACCCATGCAACGTCGGGTATAACAGCTAGTTTTTAATATAAAGCTATACCCATTTAAATGAATTGAAATTTAATTAATGTTTTTTTTTTTTTTAATTTTAGGTGTTGCATACAAAACCACAACAATACTTTTAGATGGAAAGCGTATAAAGCTTCAACTATGGTATGTTTAAATTTGCTAACAGTAATCCTTTTTTTTTTCTTTTTTTTAATCATTTGACTATTAAATTATATGCAATATTAAAAATAAATATGGTTTATGCATATACTTTAAATATATATTTTTATAGAGCTTTTTTTGATTGCAATAAATATGTGTAATAAGAGTACTAATTTTCTTATTTTTATATATTTTGTGTAATTTGAAAATAATTTTTTTTAATGAGCCAAATGGTGTCGTCTTGTCTATGGATATAAATTCTGAACGTCAAATAAGGCTAAGCATGGTCTGCATATCCTCAGTAATCTGAAGGCAGTTGTCTGAAGTAAGATCCTCAAAGAGGAAGAGGGGAGTTACCGATTTGTTAAATTCTCGTCAAGATAGACAGGCAAGCTAGGACATGTTCTAGATTTAATTCTGTGTTGTCACAGTTTTGGTAGATGGAAAATTGTCTTATTCCATCTGACTAAATTAGTCTACCTCGTATTGTCTAAAGATAAAGGAACATTCATAATCAGTTTTTTAACACATTCAATTATTCCTAGTTATTTTTAAGATAGATGAGAATTTCTTTAAATTGTATTTGATTTAATTTAATTATTGATGCTTTTTATTATGTATCACTAAAATTTATGTATTTTTTTATTTCTAGGGAATCATCTGGCCAGGGGAGATTTTCCACAATTATTCGCTCTTATTCAAGAGGAGCACAAGTATGTAAAAGATGTTAAGATTTTTTAAATCTTAATTTTCATTTATGATATTGAAATACTCAATACTATTTATGCTATTGAAATACTAAAGAATATTTAAGAAAACACTAATAATTTAAATTTTAAAAGATTGTCGATGGAAACTTACCCATGAAGCTTTTAGCTAGTTTGAATTTTTATTGTTATTTTTTTTAAATATTTTAACTCTAAATTAAATTTATTTTCTATTGGAATTTTTAAAAAAATGCTTTTTATGTTTTATTAATTTTTTTCCTAATTTAGGGTATAATACTGGTGTATGACATCACAAATAAATGGTCATTTGATGGAATAGATAGGTGGCTACAGGAAGTTGAAGAGGTAAAAGATAATTCAAATACTTTTTGTACTATAACATGTTTGCATGCAAACTTTTAAAAACACGGAATTTGATTAACTTTAAATACTCCCACTTTTTCTACATGCATGTTAAATAAAAGAAAGTATAATAAAACATCTTTTTGGCATCTAGGCAAGTTTTATTAAAAATAACTGTTTTAGGATAAAGCGGGTATGAATTCGTTTAAATGTTTTTAAAAGTTTTTATTTAAAAATTCTAAGAATTAGCATTCTAAAAACATTTAATAGTTCTTTGATGTACATTTAATTTAACATAACAAAACATCTGTGTGAGTACATCCCAGGCACATTTTTTATAATGCTCCAAAAAACATTGTGTCAGTCCTCTGGCCACGCCCCCGTGACGTAGCTCGCTGGCAACGCCCTCTGTCTGAACGGGAATACACCGTTCCCACAAAATAAATTATGTGAAATATTTACTGTCCAAAAATTTATTTTACTTATTTTGATCTACTTAGTTAATTTATGCATTAGTTAAGAAGAAATCTAATATATTATTTATTAGGTATGGGAGATTTAACAAATAAAAAATTGAGTTATAACTTTTTTATGGGGAATAAAGAATTTTTATTAAAATTAAAATATAATTTGGCAAAATTTTATGACTTTCCCATGAGCAATAAATAATTATATTTGACAACCCTAACTCAAGAAATGAGAACGAAAACCATGGCTGCACTTATAACGGTTGGTGTTAGGGTTGAGGTTGTCGATAAAAATCTTATGCTTGACTAAGCTTGAAAAGTAACCAACAAGTAGTAGGATTTTTCTTAATTTCATTTAGATAAGTTTTACTTGACTACTTTTTCATTTGAAAATTTTAGGTATAAATTAACTAGTATTGTATAATATACCTACCTCAACATGTATGTGAAAAAGTATTTTACTGGGAACTAATTTAAATTTGAATAATTGTTAAATTTTTTTTTTTAACTGGCCCAATAATTTTCTAAAGTAATCCTGCGAATTTTTATGGTAAAAACTTAGCTCAGTTGAGGAAATTGATATCTACATTCTGCTAGGGTAGCAAAATGACCTTCATTTAAAAAGTTTAACTTTACACACATTTGTTGAATTACTAACTATTCTTTAAACTCCATCATTACATTATTTTCCCATTATATTCAGCATGCTCCTGGCATTCCAAAGATACTAATTGGCAACAGACTCCACTTGGCATTCAAGAGGCAAGTGAGCGAAGGAACTGCCGAGACCTATGCAAGGAAACACAGCATGGTGTTTTTCGAAGTCAGCCCTCTTTGTAATTATAACATAACCGAATCATTTGTTGAACTCTCTCGCATGGCACTTCTCAGAAATGGCATGGAAAGATTGTGGCGGAGTAATAGAGGTGAGAAAAGTATATTGTTATTTTAAGTTCACTAGTATAAAGTGATATGGTGAAAAGTATAGAGTACCTATGTTCTGTTTGTTAGCCTGCCAAATTCCTTTTTTTAATCAACAGTCTCGTTTAAAAAATTAATTCAAGATATTTTTTGCTCAAAATATTTTCTTGTTTTAAAAGATAACATTAACTTTGTTTCAATCACACTTGGTTTTAATATCCCCTTGCCAATAAAGATCTGTTCAAATCTTCTAATAAAATACAATATATTATATTCGCTTGTTTTAAGTTGCTATTTTTAAGGTATGAAGAGCTAGAATTTCCTGTACTGAGTTTATGATTATGATTATCAGCTTTCTAACATTTCCATGGATTTTTGTCTCTGCAAATGCACACATTATAAAGAGTGTTTATGTTAAAGTAAAGTTTTTAAGGTTGTTATGTAGTCACAAAATAATGAATTTTAATCAATATTGTTAAGACAACACACTTTCAGAGTTAATAAAATCTAAAGAAATTTTAACTTCCGGTAACAGTAATCTCATAATTGTAGAGCTTAGTGGAAGAACATGCTAAGTGACAAAAAGGTGAAAATGAGATAATGAGCTTCAAAGTTTTAGTTTGCAACTTTTCTGTCATTCACAAAATCATAGTTTTTTGTGCATGATATTTTAGTTTGGTTCTTCAAAATGCTTGGTGGCTTTTGGCTTAACCGTAATTTACGTAATGACATGAAATTTACAAAACACGCTTGACACCTTATGCACTTGGCACGTTCTTCCTCCGAAGTGCTTCAGATTTTGGCAGTCGTTTAGTGGAAGAACGTGCTAAGTGACATTTTTTAGGTAATTTTGGTCCATACTCGTTTCATAATTTCTGTACTAACCTTCCGATTTTCAAAATTCTTTTTCTGTTTGGAAGATAGGACTTCACAGATCTCTTTTATACTTTTTACTCGTTTGCCTGTCCGTCCATCTATATCCCTTTCAATTTTCGATCCTAAGTGCATGATTTTAAAAATTCTTTTTTTGGTTCGAAAGTAAAAAGTTAGATGACTACAATGTATAGTATTTGGCCACCTGCCTGTACGTCTGTTATTTTGTTTCTGTCTGTACGTCTTACTACCCCCCCCCCCCCCCCCTTCCTCTGTACCCGTCCAGTTTTTAAAGTTATTAATTTCAATTACCTAATATAAAATATAAGGTAATAAAACTATTGCGATGGGGTTCAATAATTCAAAATGAAGATTTTGTTCTTTCTACACGTTTTGGCGGGTGCTCATTCAAAAAAATTTGGGGTTTTTTTTTCATTGATCCGTCTGTCTGAAACTACTTTACAGTTCGAAATAAAAGAGCTACGGACTTCAAATTTAGTACACGGGTTCCTAGTTCCTGTTGGACGTCATAATAACGTTTTAGAGAAAATTGTGCATGCGCAAGTAGAAGCTGCTATAAACTTTTTTTGGTTTTAAAGGTATTGCTGAACAACGAAAATAGATACAGACTTCAAATTTGATACACGTGTTCCCTGTACTAGTCGGACGTTTCAATTAAATGTTTAATCAATTTTAAGAAAGCTACTTTAATTTACAGCATTTCTACAACAGTAGAACATGATCGTTTAAACAATTTATTTTTACAATCGTGATGCATAGTACTTTTTAGTCATCGATATTTTAATAAATATTAAGAACTTATAACGTTTTATACTTTATCACTTTATTTTTACATCAATTATTATAAAAATATTTTAGTTTTACGTAACAAAGCAATATATTGATTAAATCTGTACTTACCGTATAAGCTGCTATTCACACTTTCAAGCAAAAATTCAGCTTTCCGCTTTCTTCTTAATTCCATTTTAATAATTTTAGGAGTTTAGGACATTACACAAAATGCGTTCGATAGCTTTAGAGATCAAACGTAAAATGGCTTTAAAACGATTTTTGTACCCATAATTCATTTTTTTAAACAAACCAGATGCTTTGAATGTTCGGTGCTTAACGCAAACTGCGATCTCCATAGAGCAGGTGCAACTTTGTTTTAATTATACCATCTGTTCGCTGCTAAATTATCTATGTTTATTACAATAAAAATCAGACGACATTCAAAGTAGACGATATTTTATAAAATGTTAAAACCCTTAACTCCGTTTAAATTTAAAATCAAAATGCAGGGGTCGTAGTTGTCCTGATTTTCCTGAAATTCCTGAAAAAAAAAATTGTGTCCTGAATTGTCCCTAATTTTCACACATTGTCCTGAAATTCCTGAATTTTTTAAAAAAGTACTAACAAACATAATTTCATACCTTCCAACTACTATGAATTGTCCGTAGTTTCTACGGACGAGGGTATTAAACTGCGGAGTTACGGAAACGCAGTCAAAACTACGGATAAGCTTCCATATTTCCAGCAAAATTTATTTTTGAGATTTGTTTTGCCTTGATATTGGTGACTAGCATTTAATGAAAAATGTCGGTTCTTCGGCCTTGAAAAACAATTCCGATGGTTTTCTTTTAATAGGATTTTTTTTTAAAAATCCAAACAATGGTTTCTGGGTATAAAAGGTTCAAATTCTCAAAGTTTTTTTTATTCGTGCGGGAACTAAACTTAACCTACCCACGATGACTTGCTTGTAACATTTGCTAAGTAGCCGCGTGATCGCAGTAGGTTAGTGTTCCTAGTTCTAGGTATGATCAGATCAGATTTGTCAACCAGCCTCAGCGACTAGTATTTGCTAGTTATCGCCAGTAGTGTCTTGGGATTTATTTTTCAAAGGTTTTTTTTCTGAAAATATCGATCATCCAAACCACAACTCCTCGTAATATTTACTATTTGATAGCGTAATCATCGTAGGATCAGGTACCGTTTCTTTCTTTGTTTTAGTTCAGGACAGATCAGTCAACCAAATTTTAGGCACTTTCAAAAATTACGATGGCCTGTGATTGATGCCAAGGCCCGCTACTTAGGATTTTTGTTGTTGTTGCTGAGTGAATTCTATTGTGTTTTTAATTGAAACTAAAGACAAGTTCTTTAACGTCTGCCATACAAAAAAATGGAGGTTGCTGTTTAACGTAAAATAGCATTAAAGTGCTCGTTAGCCAAGAATTAACAATAAAACATATTTAATTAAAAAAAGTTATTAAATTCGGTATGTTCGCGGGGAAATCGATTTTTTTTGTTTGATTTCCCAAGAAATGGACGACTTTGGTATTTTGTTCTTTCCTCATCGTCAATAGGCCGATAGAAAAGAGAAGTAACCTGCCCTTGTGAACCCTCCCCCATATAATTTTTTAGCAAAACAAAATTGGTTTGATACGTTTACAGGGCCGCCGCTGGAGACTATTTAGCCTACTAAAGCGATTATTTTGAAGGGAAGGCGACTTTTTTACGGAAAATTTGAGTGTTAAAATCTACTATTTCTGTGTAAACATCTACTTTTTTCAACCATCGACGGCTATTTTAGCATTTTTTTTTATTCCTCCTGTGTCAAAAAAACAGGAGTAAGACAAAAAAACATTCCCTCTCGGTCGGTATTTTAAAAATCGGATATCAAAATTTTCTCAACGCGATTGCCAATGCAAGTGAAACCGAAAGTGATATCTATTCTTGGTTACATAATATAACGATATTATTAAACTTATACTTCTAAACATAGCACTTAAAATAGTGGTTGTCTTTTACACTGAGACCCCAAATTTTACACGACATTAACGCAACCGAAAAAAAAAATTCTTCTATTCTCGGTATATATCAATGAAAACTACACTCAAATTTCAATAAAAAGCAAGTTTAAATATTTAATTTTAATAATAAAAGTAAAAAATTTAATTAAAATTTGAAGATTAATTAAGATAAGGATAAAATAAGCTTTCTTCAAATATCGGTCAGTGTAATCCTCCAGGTCATCTTCTCCTGATCAGAAGTCTAATAAATGCTCTTGATCTACTTATTTTGCTGCCTAGTAATTTTCACGAAATCCACCTATGACGTCGCATTGACAATTCTCTGGCTCTATGTGATCTGAAGACTGTTCGTTATTTACATAGCTCCTGTTCAATCTAAGTTGGACCAACTAGAATATTTTCTTCTGATCAAGTATCTGTGTGTCATGAGCTTGTGATAACAAGACCTAGCTGGAATGCTATAAAATATTTTGGTTTATCTCTTAGAAACTTTTTTTAAGTATTTTTATTACTTTGGCCTATACTGGGATTGATTTCTAATTTTTGACAGGTTTTAGCTTCACACACAAAAAATGGAGAGTCAGCTTAGATACGATTTCAGTATTCATATATTATGCTGGTAGTAATTTGTAGTTTTTTAATTTTCCTGAATTTTTTTTTAATAGTACTTGAGTAAGGCTTGATTTTTTTTCCCCTAACGAGTGTATGAACTGTGTATAGCAGTGTCAGTAAAATCGTTGCTTGAAATTCTACTGTATTTTATTGCTTAAATAATGTCCTGATTTTTTCTTAAATGTTTGTCCTGAAATTTTGCATTGTCCCACTACGACCCCTGAAAATGCATTTTTTTTTCCTATTTTGCTAAATGCACTCAAAACCCAGTTTTACCGGTATAAATTTTATTTCATTGATTATATTTAATAATTAGTTAATTAGGAAATATTAATTATATTTTGTTGAATTCTTTATGATTAAAACTACAAAAGAACCATTTGTTTTGCTATTAATGCAAGCGAAAGTCTGAAAATTTTCCGTAAACGTGTCACTTAGCACGTTCTTCCACTAAACGATCGTTCCGGAATCGGGAGATTTCGGTGGAAGAAAATGCTAAGGATCCTTAGCACGTTCTTCCATTGAAAAAGTGACGAAAACACGTGCACCTACCAACTTCGTATGCGAAAAATATACGTAATCGAATGTTTTCTAAAAAAATTGAAAGCTGTTATGTTTAAAGCAGGTAATAACATGATCATTGACACAAAAATCTCAATTTTTTCAAAAATGCACGTTCTTCCACTCAGCTCTTAATTAAGGTTTGGAAATTTTCTAACTTTTTCATTTGCCAGTAGTTTTATATTGCAAAAGTAGTTTACTGGTAAATTACCGGTAATTTTTATTAATTTTGTTCAGATTTTTCTGGTCATTGTGTATTTTTATCTGTAAGGCATAGTTTAGCAAAATAATTTTTAGAAAAATAAAGATTATGTATTACACTGAAAAAGACAATGAATTACACATAATGAAAATTTTGTAAGAGGTTAAAGAGGTAAGAAGTAATTCAGAACTAAGTATTTAAAAAGTGTTTTCAATTCAGAATCTGCTATTAATGTTAAATTCTTTGTTATTATTTTATAAATTACAATCATACAAAAATATGACTACTCAACTATCCACATGACTGCTGTTTTTACTAATTAGATATTGTAACTGGTATCAGCAAGAAATGTATTGTGCCATTAAATTTTTTAGCTGACTGACCTAAAATGAATCTTTTGATATGTTTTCCTAATTTATCAGCATTTGCTGTATGTATCAGCATCAGCTCTGTTGTACGTAGTTTTGGGAAAATCAAAACCAATAAATCTGATTTTATGAGTTTGCTTTTTTTTTGTTTTAAATGCCCTGTGGAAAACAGTTTAACTCGGCAAAATAAAGTTGTTTGTTTGTGTAGTTTAGTTAATGTCAATTTTTTTGCAAAATTTAAAAAAATTAGTTAAAATTATTAAAAAAAATAGTTAAAAAAATGCTGGTAAATTAGTAAACAGTTATAGATAAAAATTTGGGCCATAATTAAAAACTTTCAGGTAAAATGATTTACCCCTCGTATTCCATTCCCTAATCACAATCTTTTGCTAAGTAACATTCTGTACTTCCTAGTCCTACCAAATTTAACTTTTGGGAAAATAATTTGGTAAAACACCATTAATTAGATGTTATACATCTCTCTATCTAATTCATACATTGGTCTCATATTTACCTTGTAAAGTCTATGCCATTACCTATCTGGGAGAATATTACCTAACTAATTAATATGAATAAAATAATTTTGTACTTAAATAAATATAAACTCTGAAAGTACTTTGAACAACAATATATTCAAATCAATGTACCAAATCTTTAATCTATTCTTAACCTGTTATTCTTTTCCAGTCCTATCCCTCCAAGAACTGTGCTGCCGAGCCATTGTTGCCCGCACCACCGTTTACAGCATTGAGCAGCTTCCCCTCCCGATCCCCCTCAAGTCCTGTCTGAAGTCCTACTCGATGACAACCTACAATTCAAGGCCACACCTCCTCCTCAAGGCATCCCTCAAGAAGCAGCCTCGCCCCCCTCACCACCCCTGCGATTCCCTCACTTCCCAGTGCAGGAAAAGCTGCAGCATATCTTAGCCATTTTGGCCATTGACTTTGTACTATGTGTGGAGGCTTTCTCACTTCCCAGTGCAGAATATCCTAGCCGCAAGGTTGACTTTGTGAAGGCCATCTTTGTACCATGGCTGGGATGGTGATTGCTGTATGCTTTCTCACTTCCCAGTGCAGAAAAAAAGTTGCAGAATCTAGCTGCAAAGTTGACTTTGTGACAGCCATCTTTGTACAAAGGCTCGTTTGGTGATTGCGGTAGGCTTTCCTACTTCGAAGTGCAGAATATCCTAGCTGCAAGCTTGACTTTGTGGTAGCCATCTTTGTACAAAGGTTTGTTTGGTAATGCAGTTGGCCTTCTCACTTCCCAGTGCAGAAAATGCTACAGCATATCCTAGCTGCAAGGTTGACTTTGTAGCAGTCATCTTTGTACCATGGCTCGTGTGGTGATTGCAGTAGGCTTTCTCACTACCCAGTGCAGAAAAAGCTACAGAATATCATCGTCGCAAGGTTGACTTTGTATCTGCCATCTTTGTACAAAGGCTGGTGTGGTGATTGCAGTAGACACTCACTTCCAAGTGCAGAAAAAGCTGTAGAATATTGTAGCCGCAAGGTTGACTTTGTGGCGGCCATCTTTGTACAAAGGCTCGTGTGGTGATTGCAGTAGGTTTGCTCTCTTCCGCAGAAAAAGCTGCAGAATATCCTAGCCGTAAGGTTGACTTTGCGATGTCCATTTTTGTACCATGCCTGGGGTGGTGATTGCAGTAACTGGTTGAATTGATCTTTTTGTAAGGAAACAAGAGAAATGCATCAGTTGGAAATTTTTATTTTTGTGTGTAAGTAATGGAAGTGCTTCCGGTCAAATACAAGGTGATTGTAATACCCAGTACAAATTTTATGTGGCTGTAAAAAAAATTTAATGATCAGAATGATGAATAACCAATGAAAACGGAATTCAGCAGGAACATTTATGAGGCCATTGAATTCTGTTGACAGTATTCAATAGCGTTAGACCAAAATTTTGCTATTTGACCATGCTGTCTATCTCAAGGTTATGTCTCATATGAATTCATATTGGGCATCACCTTGTGTCTAATAAGAGTATTATTTCTAGCATTACATTGATTCAAGTTCAATTGCCTTACAAGTGGTCCTGTCGAATTTGGCTTTCTGAATAAGTGTTATCCTTTTACAACCATACTAAAAGTGAACTTTAGTTATTATCTTTCCATAAATAGAGGTGGCATAACCAAGAGAAATTGCAGCTTGCAAAAGAACAATCTGTCACTTTAGATACTCTACAGTATTCAAGTGACTTTAATCCCATCTCAAGGTGTAACATCAATTTTGTTGTTTTGACATCCATAATATTCAGGAGCATGGATTCAATAATCCTATTGTATAACTAGTGACCAGAAATTTTTAACATCATTGCTGTACAATGTTTAAAAAGCATAAAAATAAGTTAATTTCACAGCAGGTGTTTCAGATCTAATTCAAGTTTAAGCAAGTGGTTTCTAGATCCTAGTAAAATGGAAATTAAGAACAATGTTGTTGTTAAATTGGTTAAAAAATATTTAGTAAATCTACAATGTTATTATTGTATAATTCATCTGTAAATGTAAAAGTCATATGAAAACCATGTAAGTTTTAACAATTAAAAACTTTAACTCTTAAAATATTTTTTTAAAGAAACAAATATAGTTAGTTTGAATACAAAGTTAATAACCTTTGCCTTAGTTTCTTTACTTTTTGTAACCCCAAATTTGTTAATATAATTATGTGTAATAAGCGAGGTTGTCATTGAATTTTTGTATTAAACTTCCATTGTAGAATTTATAGTTTATATAACTTTTTAATTAGGAATTTCGATAAATTTTAAGATTTCATTCCCTGTTTAAGAATTCTATTTCATAAAAAATATAACCAATCAGTCTAAATGTAAAATACCATAGATTTTCTGAAATTTTATGTGTTTTATGGGCTTTAAAAATAAGAGAATGTCATCAAGGCTATCTTATTTTAATCTTGTATGTGCTTTTAATGTTTCATAAAGATATTTCTTTGAAGGAACACTCAATCTACAAACAACTCACCAGTCATGGTACAATTGGCCAACTGCCTCATTGAAAGATCATTTGGCTAATCTTTTTTTAGACTGTATGAAGAAGCATATCTCCTCTTAATGAGGGACAGTGAATGAAATGTGATTTGTAAATTAGTCTGCAGAACTGACGGTTTCTTTTCTTACGCCTGCAGTTTTAAAACAAGTTTCAGTGTTTGTAAAGTAGATTAACTATTGTGCTTTTCAAGCTGTACAAAAAGCTGCATTTTGTGTTGTATAACTGTGACGTCGAAATGTATAGTGATGATATTTTACAGTAAAGATATATAAAGTGTATCTTGTTTGGTTATTTCACAAATTTAATGGGTACAACTAAAAATGATATAAGATGCATTTTGCTCCTTGAGATTACGATCTTAATACTTGTTATGTTTACGAATGTTATTTGGTTCGTTTGTTTCTCCTGAATACTAGTTTAATGACACACTAATGCAAAATTTGCAAATACAGTCGAACCCTGTTATGCGAACTCGAAGGGAGCACCCAAACCGTCAAGATTTTTTTTGCATTGAACCAGTGAATAATTTTTTAAAAAATTACTTCTAAAAATTATTCTAATTTTATAATGTAATACAATAATAAAACATATATATTAGGAAATTTGTTTGGAAGAACAGCAATGGACTTGTTTCAACACTTTGTCAAAGAAAACAAAACAACCAAAGAAATCGCAGTATGGAGAGCGTAACATCATAAGAAATATGCCCATTAAGAATGCATTTTTTAATATCGTTGAAATGGTGATTTTAGCTACACCATATTTAGACGCAATTTCAACTTTTTTTTTTAAACATTTGTCAATATCAAAAAATTTTGTTTCGTTTCTAAAGAAATATACAGCTGCTTCTGATTCATTTTGAATGAATATCAATAAGTTTAAATGCAAACCATTTCGAATTTCATATGTCTTTACCCTTGACCTCTGCAGGAAAATACCTATGCTTTTCATGAGGTAATAGATCATACTATATACACTTGCTAGCGAATCATGGAAGATCTCATGATTTTCTCAGAAGTATAAGACTATTTTTAGAATGTTCGTTGCCGTTTTTTTGTGTTTCATTTGTTATTCGAAATTTTGAATTAGTAAGAGGGAAAAGGTCAAATCCTGAATTTTTTGTTCGGGTTAAGCGGAATTTCTCCTAAAGCGACTTTGCGTTAAGAGTTTTTTTAGCTCAAAGCTTTACAATCCGAGGAAATGCTTTCAGTTCATCTTAAGCGAAATTTCGTGTTAAGCGAGTTCGCGTTAACGATTTTCAACTGTATATGTTTGAACTGGTATTATGTCTTCATTAGGTTATAAAAGCAGACACGTTGCAATTAGCAGAGAAATTTGAATTTTTTCATTATAATTGGCATAATTTAGATAGTTCAAATCTGAACTCTTTAATTATAGACGTCACTTGACTGTAGTTCTAAAATATGACGCCCGTCGCCAATAGCCCTCGTGTAGCTCTAGTGCAACGATAATTCAAACAAAACTAAACTTAAATTATAGAAGTTGAAGTATTAAAGGCACATATAACAAGTAGATGTAAAATGATGACATATACTATTACCTTTTAGTTTTTACGTCATATATAAAAAGTTCAGCTCATTTATATTATTTAGCTGTAGTATGTCTGTAAAAGGGGGCTAAATTTAAACTCATATATAAACAAAAACTTCTTTTTGATTTTTTTTAATGTGATGTCTTTCATTTGTTAACTGAATTACTTAAATGCTTAGTGTAGTATTTTTCCCTAATCTATTTTTTTTTTGCAAATCTTGCCGATATATGATAAATAAGTTTTTATTTATTTTTTTAAAAACTCTTTTAAACCCAATTTTGTTTGAAGACGAGACCTATAAACTATTAATCACAGATGTACTACAACTGTTAAAAAATTGCTTTGATATTTTTAGAGGCTCGATAAATTACACATGATTATTAAACTACATACCTAGGTTATCACATTTGTTCATGTTTCTTTAGTTTAGTTTAAAACTTATTCAATTTAATTTTAAAATGAAAATCTAAGAAATTTTAAAGAAGTAGAAAATTCTTTGTTGGTAATTAGAGTTGCTGGGGGGGGGGGGGGGGGCATTCGGTAAGACGCTTTCCTTGCATGCGAAAGGTCCCAGGTTCGGGCTCGAGCATCGCCAAAAATAACTGCCGACCTATACACGTCCTGTGCAAAACTATAAGTCCGACGAATAACACTTCGTGTAGAGAGAGTGCACTTCAAATATGCTCCAAAGTCCCAACGCCGCGTACAAAATCGCCCTTAACAATTGCGTTGGGTTGGGTGCCAACTCAGGTGTCGGCTGGTACAAGCAAGCTCTATCTGTCCGTGTTAAGTACTGACTCCGCGTGCAAAAATGTTAATATAAGGTCACCCTCCGTTATTAATGTCCGTATCTACTTTTTCTATTCTAATTTAAAAATTATAAATCCTAAAATAAATAACGCCGTAAATATCCGTTAATCTGCCATGGTAAAGTACTGAAGCCGCGTACGATGTCACAGTAAAATTGTATTAGGTTCTAGAGTCCAAGTGCGACATGAAACAAAACCCAAGCCGATTTGGAATATAATAATACTTTCCCAGTGCATAATAATATTGGAACGCCAATCAAAGGAAATTTATGAGTGAAAGCTGGAATGAATACGTCTCCTGAAACAAGCCATTTAAATCAAACCAAACTTGACCTGTTTTCGTAGCATATTTTATGACTAATTTTTCTACAAAGTAAGCAAGATACGGTTCATTCTACAATAAATTTAGATGAAGTAATTTTTACGCTTTCATCACACTTTGTTTTCTTTTTCTAAACCTCATTATTGGATGAAATTTAAATTTTAAAACTTTTTTAATTTTCTTTTTGCGATCTTGATTGTGTCATCATTTGGAATTTAGGACGACTTGTAAGAGCGACATCTGCTGTAAGATCCTGAAACTAAACAGAATCACACAAGAAATATTTACCGTAAAATGAAGAAACTCACAAGTTTATTGAAATTTTAATGTTTACATTTTAAAACTTTACACACATAGTCAATAACCTCTACTATTTTCAAAAAAACGTAGTGCCTCTTGATGGATAATCCAAGAGGTAAGAATTGGTCTGCGAACATGATACTATCTAGTTCTAATCCAAGATACAGACGTATCGATCGACTTTACGGCATGCGAAGCAATGCCAACTCCATACGAATGGCGTCACCGACTATGCGTGTCTATTTAAATTGTGACTTGATTTAATAAATTTAAATTTATTTTTAGACCATAGTATTAATAACTTGAAAAATACTCAAATCTGATAGTACCAGGTAAACTTTTATCTCAATTGGGGGTGGGAAGAACCCTGTAGTTGAAGGTCATCATATATACTTTTTCATTTAATTTATGAAAAATCGGACCCTCATATTTTATTTTTTTTATAGATTCTAATTTCACATGTGTATATGCTAAATCATACTTAAACCTATAGTTTTATTAAAGATGTATATTTGTAAATATCGGGTTGTGTTTGTAATGTTTTGACACCTGATTGGTCAAGTTATATAGTCATCATAATGTAAAATCATTTTAAAAACGATCACAAAACTACTTCAGCAATATATTAGTAGTTATTAAACAGCCAAATCATCCAATTTTAAATATAAGTTCTTAAATTGAGAGAACTAAAATGTACTTTTGAGTCAATTCAAGTTGTGTGTTAAACTTGCTTTGAAAGTATAAATAAGCAAACTTTTGATAGTTTTGGTTTTTATTTGTCCATTTTATGTTAAATCTGTGTACAGTTCTTTTAATTCCAATACCTTCCATTTCAGTGTTATCACAATGAACATTTAACTAGTCATCTAGACTAATCTGTGTTCATTTGAATCTGGATACATCTCCAATATTTTGGATTACACATTGACCGCTTGGAATCCCTATACTGGCTTGTGGTAAACTATGAAAATGGTTTTATCTCAGCGGCAAAGGGATGAGCTGTAAGTAACATTTTCGACTCATTTTGTGTGATTTTCAAATTTTCATGTTGAAGGAATAAGTATGATTCTTATTTTTTAATTTTTAAGTAATAAAAAATTAATATCTAAATATGTGTACTATTCTACTAATATTAAGTGGTTACTAAAACTTTTGATGTTTTACGTAACAAAAAATAATAATGGATGAAAAGTAAAACTACTTTAAAACTATTGATCGATATTTTTTGGGACAAACAAAATGTATAAAATAACTATATCGATGCAATTTCCAGAAGATTTGTTAGTCAGCATAGGAATTAAGTTAAAAAATTTATTGCTTGTTAATATTGAACAAATCATGCAAAATGTCAACCACGTTACTTTCTACATATTTGTTGTGTGCTCGGATGACATTTGACCTTTAAACCTGTTTAAACTAATATAGTTTCTATTAGTTATAAAATTAAAAAATCCTTAATGTACTTTAAGCTTTAGTGTTTTATAAAATGCAGACATAACTTATATTTATTCATTCCATCATATATAATAAATTCTTAATAATTGTTATTTTTATCAAAAATTTTAAATACTTTAAACAATAATTTACAAACAAAAACTATGAAGTTTCTATATAAACTTATTAAAAAACTTATTTAATATATATTTCAAACTCTTTACTTTAAAAATAATGCAAATTATTAAACAGCAGTTTTCAACTCTTACCTTAATTTTTTTAAATTCATTTATAGAAAGCGACTATAAGACTATAATTGTTGATTTAATTCATGATTAAATTTATTTTGAGCAGATACTTTTTATCTATACTAGGAATGGTTTTAATAGCTCCACGCATGTTCTGAAGTTCTTATAAAATTTTAAATATAATGTTACTGGTTTGGAAACAATCCAATGTCTTATTGTTTAAATTGGACAAGTTAATTGGATTAATTTGGATAAGCGCTAACTCTATGATGAGACAGTCCATGGACTAACAGCCCATTTCACTACTGTGCCCATTTCAGCTCATAAGATTGGGGGTGATAAGGTGTATTGCAGCAGATGTTTTGAGGTTTTGTAGCTGATTCACTGCTTTTCATTAGCATGCTTATACCTGGTCAGTTGATCAGACTGATGCTTAAAAAAAGTGTTTAGTTCTCAAGCTAACTTGGTCCTCATTTTATCATGCCGCGAAAGTTATGTAAACCCTGTCCAATACAGGATTCAAACCCGACTTATGGTATAGTAGTGCAAAGCGATTCCACTCAGCCCTGGGAATCGCTTGGCCTCAACTTGAATATTAGTGTTTTAGAAGCTTCCTATTTCTACCTATTTCATCACTTAAAAGGATTTAGTTTATGGAAGCTGTTTTTAGAAGCAGAGTTTCATTAAATTTTACAATATTTAATAATATATTGTTGTATTTTTTTGTTGAAATATATCCTTATACAATTTTTTTTAGATTTGTCATGGTCAAGTACAAATTCCTTTTCAAAGTTTTAAGTGGTTTATAAAATTATTTACAATGGTTAAACACACTACATACGTTATAATATATGAATTAAAAATAAAGCCCACGTTAATTACATGTTGTCAAACAATTTTGACTAGGAAAACTTAATTATGTTTATGCAAATTTAAAAGGTTATGCTTATAAAGATTATTTAAAACTTATAGGTTAAATTTTGTGCAATTTAGTTCTTGCTCTAATAATATTTTTGAAAAAGGATTAATATTTTTTTTTTCCTTCAAATAAACTTGACGAGTTTAGTTTGTCATTTTTCCATGTCAAATTGTAAAAATCTGAAAAGAATTTTTTTCATCTGCTATTTTTTATCTACTTTTCTGTGTTTTAACAGTTTGAATTGTAAAGTTATTTTTATTTTTTACATTTTATATTAGTCATTGATTACAATTTGATTTCTCTTTTTAAGTTAATTTCCACATTTAAACTGGTTTTCACAGTGTAAAATTATAACAAACTTGATACAAGTATTTAACAAAATAAGCTAATACGTGTAGCAAAAGTCATAGATTGGTCTATTAAACTTTTTTTGTAGAACATTAAAATCCTATGAGGGTTTTTAAAAAAAGCTTTCTGATGGTTTTTGATTGCGTATTTTTTTGCTGACACACACACACATGTCCATTTCTAATATTAACCATTATGCTCTTCCTTTCTTATCTGTTTAAATTTGATGTGTAATGTAAACAGACCAAGGGTAAATGTATATGGGTCATTGTTGTTTAGACGTAGGTACCGTGCATGTATTCTGCATGTTTGTTGCCAAAGCATTGCATAATATCAAATCCAAATAAAACTCCAATAGCCGCTATATTATAAAAAACTACCACCCCACTTTGAAATTTAATAATTAAAAAAATATTGTAAAGATTGAATTTTTGTGTGTGCAGGTTATTATTAGTATTTTTAATTTTGAGCACATATAAGATATTTGAGAGCGATGTCATTTTCAAATATTTTTTTAATGAACACATTTGAAATTTAATAAAATTTTAAAATTTTTACCCTGTATCAATTACAAAAAAAATCTTAGTTTACAATTGAAGAGCTTAGTAGAAGAACGAGCTGGAGTGACATTTTTGAAAAAAATTATATTTTTATGTCAATGAACATATTACTAACTTCTTTAACGATAACAAGTTTCCCCTTTTTCATAAACTTTAGGTTTAGTATTTTTTTTACGCCTTGCAAGTTTCGTTTTCAACAGATCCGAGTGCAAACAAAAAACCTCTAAGATAATGTTCTTGTTTTCACCTTTTTGTCACTTAGCACGTTCTTCCACTAAGCTCTTCAATTACACCAGGGTTAAAATTACATGAACAAACTACTGTCTTTAATTACTGAGATAACACATTTTCTAGTATTATATCAAAAGTCTAAATAGTTACAATGTTTATGATGAGTGGCTTTTTAAATTTAAGGGTTTTTTCAGGGTTAAAATTACATGAACAAACTACTGTCTTTAATTACTGAGATAACACATTTTCTAGTATTATATCAAAAGTCTAAAGAGTTACAATGTTTACGATGAGTGGCTTTTTAAATTTAATTAGTCTTTAAAGGATAAATGTCATCCAGAATAGAAACGAACCTTTGCCTATTTCTTAGCTGCAATTACGTATCACACTTGTCTGTGAAATTTGTGGTTGAGATACTAGGTAACACTTTTAATTTTTTGTGCATTGTAAACACAGTTTAACTTCTAAGTTTAACATATAAAAAGTTACTTTAAAATGACAGTTCCGTTTATTGTATAGAAAGAGCTCCAGTTATGACAGAAAGTTATGAAAATTGACATTTATTCTTTAGCCTAATTTTTAGTCTACTTCCCCTTTTCTTTATTTCGAAAAAAATTTTAGACAAAAAAATTAAAGGTAATTATTGACATCGTAAAGATGTCATCTGTCTGTGCCCCTCCCCCTGTCCAATATCAGTTCTATCCGTTTATCAGCCAGAGGTTTGATTTTTAAAATTATTTTTACTTTCAATTACCTAACATGAAATACAAGGTAATGAAAGTATTGTGAAGTTGTCGAAAATCCCAAATGGAAGCTTTTTTTCTATACGTTCTTTTGGAGAGTGCTGATTCCAAAAAAGTGGTTTTTGAGCATTGGTCTGTCTGTTTGAAAACACCCTACAGTTCAAACTAAAAGAGTTACGGTCTTCAAATTTTGTACACAGGTTTCTAGTACCCGTCAGACGTCATAATAAGGAAAAGAGATAGACTTCAAATTTGGTAAACATGTCCCTAGTAAATGTCAGATATTAGAATAAGGTTTCCAAGAAAAATGCGCCTAAGCAAGGGATAGCTGCCATAGAACTTCTTTTTAAGGTTTCAAAGTTATTAAAATTACTTTATTCAAAATATGTTGGTTGTTTTGTGTTGCACCCCATGTATGTCTATCAGTACTCTGGGTTACCCTCTGAAGTTCTTAGATAAGAACTTCAGAGGGTATTTAAAGTTATGAAGTTGTCTATCTCAAATTTAAAGAAATTTTTGTCTGTACAAATCTCGACTATATGTACAAAAAATTATGTTACCTTAGTGATTAACTATTCAAAATATTAATTTTATATCTTTTAATTTTACCTTTTCAAAAATATTTGAGGAAATTATTTTTGAGAAACCAGCTGTATTGAAATGCACATTTTGTAATGTAGGGAAATGATGAGTTAGTCACGTTGGATTAACTATTTTTTTTTTTCGATTTTCTATGTTATTTAACTATTGTAGCAAGAAAATTTATTTTTTTAATTGAATAACCGAAAATAACATTTCCTTGAATTAAATATGATAATTATATTTCTGTGAAAAGTTAAGTGGTCACAATGTCATGATTAAAATTTAAGTTCCAAATGTTGCTGAAAGTGAAAATATTTTATAATTCATTAGGAAATATATTGTATAGTTTGTTTCATAAGCTTTATGGGCTAGTTGTCAGTTAAATCAAGCATTACATGCAAACATGAGTTTTGAATTATGTATAATGAAAGTAAATTATAATATTTTTTTCAATAATCTAAGGCATCAGTTTAACATATTTTTAAAGCTCTTGTATAATTAAAAAAATATTTATTTTTTTTACACTGTAGACCCAAAGGAAGTCTTTGTATAGTACATGCCGACCCGACGGCAGCCTTCTCGCGCATGTTATAGGAAAGTCGCAAAGAGATATTTCTTAAAAACTTGCATTAGTAATTTAAAGCATACTTAAAAACATAGTTTAGTATTACTATTTCATATAAAACTGTACAATTATTGTATATTGAAATTTAATGCGTCTCGTTATTCTTGCAATATTTTTTTATAATTGCTATTTCTTTCTTTTATAATTAAATATTTTTTATTGCCAAAATCTTTTAGTCACATGCTTTTTATTCTTGTCTGATTTTGAATTCCAAATACGTTTTAACCAATGATTTTATTCGTATTTTTCCCCCTTCACACGGTAAAGATTTTCCCGACCTTCACCTAGGGAAGAATGGAAATCGTTTCCTTATTCTAACTAGTCAACACATACCGCATTGCTATCGGATAGATTTGCAACGAACTCATTTAACACAAGAAAAAGATACTGTAACGTTCAATGACAGTGAAACTGCCTTTTGTCTAATTGTCGCCCCAGCCATCCGTTACGAGTGTTATTCGCCTTTTCCCCGTTTTTAATTAAGCCGCCGCGCTCTCTTCTTTATTGTTGTCGGTGGTTAACTATATGTTGAACCAATGGGGAATGCTAATGTGAAAAATGCTTTTGTCGTGTAACTTTATGAACTCTGAAGAAAGTGGACCCAAGACATGTTTTCCTCCAACCACTTGCAATTTGTTCTCTTTTTGCCTACCTCCTGGGGATAATTTAGTACCTTGTCGGAATTGGTTTTTGAAATCTTTTGTATATTTTCTTTGTACTTGTAAAGGGAATTTCGAAAGGATTGGTGCAATTTTATCGATTTGATAATAAACGGTGTAAAAATGATAAATTGAATGTTTACAGTTACAAGCTACGAAGCTATTCCAACCAATTTCGATCGATAGCACAAAAGAGTAAAGTAAATACGAAAATTTCGTGTTTACTTTAAATTTAGAAGTATTCTGTGTCGTACAATGATAAATCATTATGGTTAATTAGTTAGGTTATAGAAGTAGAATTTCGATCAACCATATTAGGGGGCGTACATAAATTACGTCACGCAAAATTTTGACTTTTTTGACCCCTCCCTCTCCCTATGTCACGCTGCGTCACGTTTGATCGAACCCCTCCCCCTACAATTACGTCACGTTGCTCCCCCCCCCCCTTTCAAAGAAAAATTAATTTTAATATTACCTTTATTGCTCAAAATTGAAAAAAAAAATTGAAAATGTATGTACTTTTTAAAAAATTAACTTGATAAGTAAAATTTATCTTGGTTAAATAATATATTCATAGGAATAGACCCGACATTGTATTTACATTTTTGTTGTTCAAGGACAAACTTACTATTCGCTAATGTCTTCTAAAATAGGTCTGAGTGTAATCGGACCTGTTTAGTTCTGGGTTCGTCCAGGTAGCTGCCAGTCCTCTGATTGGTCAAGATAGTATCGCAATTTAGCGTGTTACGTAGAATCGTTACGAAAAGGTCTGTAAATTATAGGAGACTAATAATGCCAAAGTTGTGGCATATAATAATCTCCCCATCATCTTTCTGAAATGAAGTGTTTCTAATGATAAAAAAAAAGATCTCAGATTTAAAAAAACTCTGCAAAAGATTTTCTCTGCAAAAGTAAAATTTTCCGAATCGTTACGTCACGCAAGCTATTACCCTCCCCCCTCCATGTCACGATCCGTCACGTTGGTGCATACCCCTCCCTCTAAGCGTGACGTAATTTATGTACGTCCCCTTATCTATAATAATAAAAATGAAGTTTTGTTTGTTGGTTTGTTTGTGGGTGTGTTCCTTATAGACTCATAAACTAAACATTTGTTTGACTCGTAACTTGGTACAAATGTGTAGTTCACACTTAAGTTAAGATAATTAAGCTGAAAAAACCACTACTTTCGCTGAAATTTGATATTTTTTTTCCTTTCCTGTTGCCATCGGATGAAAAAATTAAAATTAACTTTTACAAAAATAATTAAAATTGAAAATGTTTCTTTTATTCAGTTGCCATTACCTTCAGAAACTAAATTCATAATTTGAAAAATAATTGACACGTTTCAAGTGACGTAATTCCGGCCAGTCTCCATTCTAGGATTTTATTGTGTTTATTTGGTGATTTCTGCATTAATAGTTCTGTTGACTGCATGTATGCGTATTTAAGCAATAAATGCATAGTTAAGCTATTAGTGAACTATGACGGTTGTTCGCCATCGCACTAGATCTTCATATTAGGGTTTTATGTCTATTTTGTCGCCAAATGCGTTGCCAAATTATTACAAAAAAAGCGCCAAATGAGCAAAATGTTTTTTAAAAAAATAATTTATAAGCTGGTTAGTTGTGCGAAAGTTATCGCGCTAGAGCTGAATGGGTGTGTTTGTAGCTATGTCTTTTACTCGCCAAATTAGCAAAAACGCGCCAAATGAGCTAAAAGGTTTTTATGCGGGAAATTACGATGACATTTATCCATGCATTTTATAGCATATTAACTTAAAAATTCAAAATACAAGTAACGGGATTCTATACTTTATAACGAGCGGGAAACAGTAACATAAGCTTATTATATATCCTATAACGGATTAAATGGTGCATATACTTGGATCGATTTGAACTTTTTTTTAGCCCGTGCGAAGAACGGGTATTTATTTGCTAGTCTTCTACTAAAATGACCACTTTCTGCGAAGACCAACTAGTTTGTCCAGTCGATAAAATCGTGTTTTTAATCATTTTCCGAGAAGTATTTATCTAGAAGTCGGAGGAAACCTTCCAATTTATCTAATTTGAATCGGTTGCTTCTATACTTAGGTAATATCTAAAAAATAATTCGAAATTCGTTTTCTATAGCCTTTCTCTTAAAGCGTTTTTTTTTTATATAATTGCAATGTACTAAATAGTTTGTTAACCTCTGTCAGATATTGATTTGTGTTGCATTTTTATTGTATTTTGACTTAGAAGTAAGATCATTATTGATTGCTTTTTAATTTGTTTTAAGATTCTTTTCTATTACTTTTTTTCTTCTGTCCACAATACCAACACCATCAATTCATTTCGAATTTCGACTAATAGTTCTTGGAATTGATTTTTAATATTGCATTAAATATCATATTAAACATTACTTTTGAACGAAAATAAGAATATATAGTTAGATTTTTTTTAAAAAGTGTTGCTAAATTCGAATTACTGACCTTGAATTTGAAGTAAACTTAGAAATACTTTAGGTCAGTAAACTTAAGAATAATGGCCGAAATTAATGACAGATTATCGGAAGATCAGTCTCTCTGCATTGCACGCCAACTTAGATGTAATGGACAAGTGACTCACTAATCATTAGAATCTTGTCTTGACGAGCTGTTCCTTTATCTCTCTTTGCCTAAGGACACGCCAGTCTTGAAACATTGTGAATACTGAAATAGTAATAATTCATAAAATATCCGATTCTCTTAATTGTTAAAAAAATACACGTGTTTCAGAATACCTTAGTTAAAATGCAAACTATATTATTGTATTCAATGTAAGAATAGAATTATACGATTGTATACTCGAGGACTGATCGTCCAGGAGTGCTCTTCACATTAAAATTGCTTTTTAAATACCAATAATTTTAATTTAATGTGTACCGCAACACTCAAATTACTTAAAAAATTTATGTGCACCCGATTTGTGAACTGACTGTTAATTTTAACCCCATAACTAAAACCAATCTAGATATTTATCCCTTGTAACTTTGTATTTTTTTAAGGTATTTATGAATGTACATAACAATCAAGTAAAATAACAGGCATCCTCCCATTTTTTTTTGTTCATATCCAATTCCATCTATAATAATAAAAGAAAGAGTCTGTCTATGTATCTGTCTTCGGATCGTGAAAGACCTACTTATACTGCCCACAGGAATTCGAAATTTTAAAGATAGATTCCCTTTAATACTAACGTGTGCACCTGAGGCTTAGTTTTTTCATATTTGTTCTATTTTTAGAGAAAATTCGAATTTCCTAAAAAAATACACCACTTTCGCTCAAATCCGATCATTTTTTCTCTTTCCTGATGCCATCGGCTGAAAAAATTAAATAAAACTTTTAACGAAAACATTTAAAATTCAAAATGTTTATTTTATTCTTTTGCCATTACTTTCAGAAACTAAATTTATTATTTGAAAAATAATTGACACGTTTCAAGTGACGTAATTCCGCCAGTCTTCATTCCCGGATTTTATTGTGGGTTTATTTGATGATTTTTTCATTGATTTTTCTGTTGACTGCATGTATGCATATTTAAGCAATAAATGTATAGTTAAGCTATTACTGAACTATGATGGTTAATAAAGGCCATCGCACTAGAGCTATTAGTGTGTTATGTCTTTATTTTTTCGCCAAATACGTTGCCAAACTCGCCAAATTATTAACTAAAATTCGCCAAATAGGCAATTTCTTTTATGAATAATTTATAAGCTGGTCGGTTGTTCGAAGGTCATTGTGTTTGAGCTGTATAATGGGTGTGGGTAGCTATATCTATTTTCTCGCCAAATTATTTCCCAAAACGCGCCAAATGAGCAAAAAGGTTTTATGTATTTATGAGGGAATTGTGATGGCATTTATGAGTGCATTTTACAGCGTATTTTTCATTTTGGAATTTTAAGGCAATGAAACGGGATTTTATAATTTATAACGAGCGGAAACAATAAGAAGTTTATGATCCTATAACAGGGTATATGGTACACATATTTGGAATCTATTTGATATTTTTTTTATTCCGTGCGAAAAACGGGTATAAATTTGCTAGATTTTAATGTACCAAATTGGTTAATTTCAGCTTTGAATAAATTCTAATTTATTTTACCAAGATTTAGTTTTAAATCGTTTTCGAACAACTTATAAATCCATTGAAACTGAATCAGAGTCAAGAAAAGTTTAAAATCACGAAACCTGTTATAAATATTTCTTTACATATCTACTTTGTTAAATGCAAAGAAAGTGTTCTAAAAAATTCAAAATAAGAAATAAAACTTCGGAGTCCACGTCCTATAAATTCTCTCCTCATGCGAATAAATCGTATATCTAACCAAACCCCCCACTCGTTTTAATGGACCACTAAAACATTCCTCACTAAGTAAAGAACAAAACGGGGTATAAAGCGATGCGCAAAATTGAGTATTCGGTATTCTCATTCACAATGCGATATAGATCTTTATAGTTCTACGCTGCTTCATACTCCCATTCTCATAATTTAAACTGCATTCAGTGTTGATAGGCACTGTACATAATTGTGTAGGAGGACCGGATTTGTGGAAGTATTTGTCATCTTGCAGTCCACTTCCTCGTCTTGGGACTTGTTTTTATCCAGTTCATCGCTGACCAAAGTGACCGATTACTATGCGGCTAACCTTGGAAATCGTTATTTTGCACCTGCAATAATCTCTTCTTGAGGTCTTGTTGTGAAATGAAAATAAACTCAAGGTTTGCTTCCTCGAAACTTTTAGAAAAGGAAATATATCTGTGAAAAATAATAATTAAGATTTCAGTGCTCGAGCCGCGTAAAATGTTGTAATTTTAAGAAAAGTAAAATAAAAAAAAGGATTTCCAGCTTATTTAAAGTTAACCGAAACTCCATATCATGTTAAACAATCACTAAATTAAAGCAATTGCAAATCCCATTTTTTATGTTTTGCAATTTTAGTTTCATGATTATTCTTTTCTCATAATGTAACATATTAACGTTGAGATATTTTTGTTTGTAAATAACTCAGTCTCTCTAGTATTGTCCAAAGGCTTTTAAATCCTTACTTGAAACTTGAGCCATGACTTGAATGCTGACCATTAATCAACCAATTTTCTATAATTGACTTTCAATAGAAACAGCTTATTTTGTCGACATATTATAAACGCTATCCTTTTTTTATTTCTACATCAAATCCCTTAAGGATAACCATGTATTAACTGTTCCACATTCTCAGGGCCGGATTACCAATTAGGCAAGGTAGGCAGTTGCCTACAGGCCCCGTACATTTTAGGGGCCCCGCAACTTCCAAGTCAAAAGGGGCCCCTCAGAATTTACATTTTTGCTCTCGAAATTTTTTTTTTTTGGAAGTTGGGAATTTCATCGCTCGAGTTGAAAAACAAACAAAACAGATACCCTAAAAGGGGGCCCAGATTCACACCCACCTCACAACACGTGGTAATGGCCCAAGAGAAGTTAACGTTATCTGAGGCAATAAACATGGTCGGATACAATTACCACTGTCTTCTGCGAAATACCTTATAAGGGGCTATTTTTGCAGCTTTCACACCCCTCTCCTACAGGGTTGTAACAAACACAAAAGCTATAGATAAATAGCACCTAACTTGGCTTCTTCGCTCTAAACTGGTCACATCAAGATATCTTTGATGGTTTTTTTTTTTTTTGGCTAAGTTTGGGTCCACTAGAAGTAATTTTGAATCGATGATCGAATTTTTGTTTCGAGGTTCTAGTAGGAAGTAGGTGTTTTGGTTACGATTTACTAACGTTTAGATTTGTCAAATAAAAAAGCTAATTAGGATTTAAAACAAATACCCATAAATACGCCTAATTTATATAAGATTGTTTTTGAGAATTTTAAAAATACATGTTTTTAACTGAATTCCAACACTTTTATAATTTTTGCTCCAAAACAAACAAAAATTATTATTATTTTGCAAACTTTCCTTTTTTTTATTCCAAATAATTAAAAAAGAAAAAAATTTGGTATTAACATTGCAGAGATTTCCGACCATTTGTTTGCATCCTTCTTTCAAATTACGTTCTAATTTACGATATTAAAAAAAAAAAAAATCATTTGAAAGGTATGACAACATGGACCTATCTTTTCTCCTGTATGTCTGTATGAAGGACATCAATGTTCACACGGACAGAGACTGTAGAATCAAGCCTTAAAGTGTATCAAATATCAGTGAAAAATTTGCAAATCATTTAGTTTTAAATATGAAGTAGTAAAAGATACAAATACGTATTCGACGGAAATAAAATATTGAAAAGTTAGTATGACAAATATCAAAATTGACAAAATATCTACATGAAATCTATCACATACCACATACAGTGTGCATAAAAACTGTTTTTTTCCCAAAATGTGACAAAATCATATTAAAAAAAATGTACGACCCATTGCAAGCAACATTTAGTTTTATAAAAAATCATATTTAATAAGGTACATAGGTAAACAGTAAAATAATATAGTTTTTATAATAAATTTTATTTCTCCAAAAAAAAACCCACTTTCAGCTGAAAGTAATTTACCACAAAACACAAGATAATATTTATAATGCAGTGTGTGTGTGGAGGGGAGGGGTATAAGCTGTCGAAAAAAAATACTTTCCGTGATTAGGGATGGTTGGGGATCGTCACCTCCACTTTCCAAGAACAAAATCCGAATCCCTATTGTCCAGTTTCTGCAAAAATTATCCGATTTTTATCAAAGCAAGCGATGAAACCTTTTGGGTTTTATGACCAAAGAAGAAAGGCTGTGTCGTGGATACCGGAGCAGGGTTTTTGTTTGAAACTCGAGACAATTGTTTACGGCCTCCCACAGTTTCAAAACTTTTTTTTCAGAGGCACTAGTACGTTTTCTCAGTACTTACCAGATCCTCGACCGATTTCCTGGACTGGCCAATGGACAAAAAATAGATAAGACACTAAATTTATTGCTGGTGTGTCACTAGGCTGTAAGTTGAATTCAATCCTTATAGCCTCCGAATCTCTTTGGTGTTGAGCAGTTTAGTATTTGACTCTGTGTGGAATCGTTGATTATTTTTTCTCTGCCTGGATCGAGTTTTTTTTGTCATTCATAAGTGGCTAAAGGCCTGTTTAAAGGTAAGATATTAATAAAAATTTAATTTCATTTAATGTCAAAACCTAATATAGATCAGCTTTCGTAAAAATATAAATTTCGCTTTATATGCACTATTTTTATATTTTTTATGGACATAGTGTTCCGTGAGTAATTGTTTAAATTTTTGATCAATTGCGTATATCTGTTAGAATTTAGATTTATTGATATTGATAAATTAATTCCTACACAATTAATTCTACAATTTAAAAATTTGGATCCTATTGATTTTATTTATGTGAGTTCTGATATACACTGAAAAAAAAAGTGTAGCATTTCTCCAAGTCATAAAGAGAGCGGGGGAGGGGGAGGGGAGCCAAAGGGGCCCCGTCAAAATCAACTGCCTACAGGCCCCTACACTGCTTAATCCGGCCCTGCACATTCTACAACAGAGGCTCTCAACGGATGAGCTGAGAGCCGTGAGTCATCGTCAGCTATGTACAAAACGTGACGTCTAGTTCCTCGCTTTCGCTTTGACGTGACGGAATTTCGCGCTCTCTTTTCATCGTTTCCTGCTTTCACTAGATGGAATTGTATGATTCTCATGAAAAATAGGGGAAGGTGTACCTTGAGACAGTTAACACATCAAATTAAAAAAATAACTTGTGTTGTAGCTTCTTTGCTTGTTCAGCAGTCCCATAGAATTCTTATGTAACTACTCAATAACAATGGCGTATTTTAATACTTCCATGGATAACAATTACGCTGTGTAAAAATGTATAAGTATTTTAGTTATGCATTACTTTGTCATCATAAACAGTATCTTAAAATTTATATTCTATCAGCAATTTTTATTTCATGAATAGAAAAAAGGCTTTTTGTATACCATATTCGTTGAAATTGAATTAAAGTAATCGCGTAATAAAAGTTAATCAATTCACGAGTTTTCACATTCCATTCACAATAAAATTTATCGGAAAGGCAGGGCGGATGTAATTGGATGTTTATTTTAATTGAGACGAGAGGATCTTAAAACTCCCGCATGATAATTTGATTTAAGAATTTTATTTCGTTTGATTCGTAACTGATTAACACGTAAAAACGCAGCACATCATCATTTTTCAAACCGATTTTGATTTGATAGATCGATATTTTTTTATGAACCAGTTTGTTTTTAATCAACAAGAACCATCTGCTATCTTTTTTTAATGGTCTAGGATGGTCATTGTAATGTCGTATTAGATCTAAACCAATTACCGAAAGATTATTTTTGCATACTTGAGTTTCCCGTTCTGCTCAAGCCAGCTGGGTCTTGTGAATGTTATTCAGTCAAGTATTTTTTATTTTGGCTCATCTTTCCAAGAAAAAATTAAAATCGCACGTGTGCAGTGCATCGAAAGTCAGGTTAGTTTTCAATTATCGTCGCAATAGAGCTGGAGGATGGCTATTGGCGACGGGCGTCATGATTTAGAACCACTCGAAACTCAGGGGTGGGTGCCCAATGTACCACACATTTACTTGGTATTATCCAAAAGATTCCCCCTAAGGTTTTAAACATGTGATTAATGCTTTTATAAAAGAGCTCATAAATATTTCTAATTGCAGAAGATGCTACATTGTTATGAGTTAATTGCTAAAGCCTCTGAACCGTCTTCGAGGGCTGCATTGTGTGTGGCTTGGCTTTTGTGGTAAAACAATCGCTGGTATCCCGTCAAGTGTTTTGCTTTTTGTGATTTAAGTCAATGGAGCTTCTCCATTGTTGATATATAAGCTCTTTTTAGGAAAGCGTTGCTCTCCGTAACGCAATACTTTATTTCTAGGCCCTTTTCTTTTTAAACTAATTAATCTCTTTATTTTACAAAAAGCAAAAGTGTCCATTACTTTTGGGTCAAATTAGCACAAATCGAGTTGTCGATTGCAGGATCTCAAGCCTCCTCTAAATTGATTTTTTTTTAAAAGCTGGAAAACTACTAGATTTAATTGAGACTTCGGAAAAAAACTTCCTCTAAATTGTATTTTAGTACACATACGAAAAAATATGCCTATAATGTTTTCACCCTCATAGCAATTTTGAATATTTCCATTTAACTTCATTCCAACTTTGAACGTAGTGGTATTTGCCATATATATATAAAAAAATTATAACTTTGGTATATTTTTTAAATTCGGCTATTCGTATGAAAATTAAAAATTAGTTTAATGTTTAAAATTAGACTTATCTAAAGGTTCTTCCGTAAATTTAAAAAAAAAAACTTTCGATATCTTTCCAATTATATCATTTGCTAAATGCAAAATATTATAATCTTTAAAATTACAGTATAATGTATGAATTTAAAGAAATGTTTATTCCTGTTAATGAAAAAGAACAAGTGGAAAATACAGGCCATTGTATGTTTAGTTTCGTCTGTCCTTCAGACTCGCAGAGCGGCCGGTATCCCGGCTCATTGACACGGAACGGTGATCATCAGATCACATCTCGCATTTTGAAGTAATTAGCGTGTGAATGAAGTGATTATAATTAAAGAGTTTTTGTGTACATGTAAATGAAGAATTTGCAACTTATGATTTGCGAGATTAACCTTTATCTTTTGAAACTTCCGACAACTCTTTGCATAAATAAATATTATTTAAAATTTTGTAATTAAAGATATTTTAATTAAATAATCGTAAGTTCAAAATGAGACCGAATGTCCACGGGTCTCCAAACCAAAGTGCCACGTCTGTTCTGTTCCAATCTGTTAATCCTATAGAAAAACATTATTTTCTAAGCCAGATTTTTCCGGCTGTATTGAATATTTTTACAAACGTTTTTTTCTTCTTCCAAATGATAAATGTAGCTGACTTACAGGTCTCTATAATCCCACTTTTCGAAATTGTTTCGAATATTTTTTAATTTTCAATAGATAATTTTACAAAAAAAGTATTTGAATCAATTTTAAAAAGTGGAATTATAGACCTGTTAGCCAGCTACATTTAAAATAAGTTTGTAAAGGTAATTAATACAGCTGGAGAAATGTGACTTAATAATGTGAAAATAATTTTGCCCCATTGGATCAACACAGAGACCCTTAGGTATGGAGACCCGCGTCCATTCGGTCTCATTCTCCTTTAATCGTGGCATCGACAGTACCACCCATGTGGGCTAGCTCAGTCATCGTTACAATGTGTAAAAATAGTGTTCTTGTGGGTTTTCCAGATGATAGAAATACCCTTCTCTTTCTCTACATCACTATCTCTAGTTTTATGAACTCCCCCTATAATTTTATTGATGGAGAGGTCTGATCGATTTATAATCGCTCCCATTGTTATCAGACGTGGATAATCCATTTGTGTGACTGGGTAAATGCATCACTTGATTAAACATACGATTGTATTAAAGAGCCACTATCTTTTTTTTATTGTACCCTTTAAATTATCATTTATAAAAGGATTTTCAGTTCGATTTACCTTAAATAACCCTATCTCAGTTTTTTTTTAAAAAAAACTTCTAAAACTCTGTTACAATACTTCTGCAATATGCTTGGATTCACCTGCAGTCTTCTTAAGTTCTCAGAAATACACGTAGTTAATGAATTGTTACAAATAATTGTGGTTAAATTTTTATTAACACGTAAAATTAAATTGTATTAGTTTTTATTACTTATTTTATAAACAAACTGTAAGATTTGTACCAATTTTTAATGCTATAGAAGACTATAGAATTACTTAAAGGAAAGCAATTTGACAATATAAATATGATTTTATAGGGGGAATGGTTAAAATATGTAAAAAAACAAGTGCTGGTTGCTGTTTTTATTTCTTTTTAAACTTCCTTTAAATCTCCAACTCGGGGTGACTACTTTTGGCAACCAGCCCTCCGTGGGAAAATGCGGTGGAATTCTCTTTGTCCAAATACTTGTTGCCGCTACTGTACAGAGTTCTTACGCCTCCTACTGAAAAAGTACTAAAAATTACAATTTAACTTGACTGAAACTTAATCCAGCCCCTCCTATAGAATCTAGTAAATGGTGCCAGGAGCCAGCATTTACTTTTTAAAATACCTATTCAACTTTGAAATATTTCCTAAGAGTTCTGTTTTCAGTTTCCTTTTGTATAAATAATGGGAAAATATTAGTTTGTCTCTTCGATCAATGCCTTTTTATTCAATAATTAAAATTATTTTACTTATTTAGCCAATTTTGAATTATGTGGTGCTTTTATTCCCCACGATAAAAAAAAAAAATTATTTTTATTTCCCAAAAACTTGCCGAAGCTCTTTGTTGCATGAACTCAGTATGTATAAGTAAATAGAACGAATTTCCTAACCTAACACAGTAGCCCCAAACTATTTTATATGCATTTCGTGGTCGCTTGTCATCGGTCGTTGCTAGGTTACAGCGTATTTAATTCCTTCGGTAGATGTGTTGTTAAAGGTACGCCTTTTTATGGTGGAATAGGGCTAATTACAACGCCCACTTTACACCCATTTTCCCGATGTTGGTGTATATGGAATTGCCTCTTGACTTAAATAAGGCGTGAGGACGAGTTTAGTGGGTTAGATTTATAAACGTAATTATACCATTTATTTTGCGAATATTTACCGAGTTTAAAGTAAGGGCATGTAATCATACCGTGCTGTATATTATTCAAATGCTCATGTATGAGTCATAAAACCAATATTATGAAAGTTTGTTGAACATGATTTTTTCCCTCCAATTAGTCTTTTAAATGGAGGGACTTATTACTTTCTTATAGGACTCTTGAAGGTTTAAATCAACCTAAAGGTCATTTTTTTATGATCTTGAAAGTATAATTAGATTCACTGTAATGATTTAAGTAAATAAAATGTCTTTATTATAACGAAATTAAAACTTTCTGTTTTTTAGACCTTCTTTCGATTTAAACTTTTTAGCATGCCGAGAGGTATACCTATTTCTCATACACCTCACCTACAAAACATTGATTCTTGAAGTTCAAAAAGTTATCACAAAAGGTAGTAGATAACTACTTATCTTATGCTACCGGAAACTTGTTTTATAGCTTAGACTATAACATAAACTTTAAATAGACATAAAAGTTAAAAGAACATAGATAATGCTTAGTTTATTTTCTCATGTTCTTCTGCATGAAAATAGGTCTTTCCAAAGTACATACTGAGAATCAGTGCTTCTTGGATGTGTGTAGTGTATCAGATGTAGTACAAATCTCATATATTTCGTTATAAAACTAGATTAATCGCAGTTTGTTTAATCAAACGAACGCTTTTGCGTGCCGTGCAGGTAGTCACGATGCTACCCAGGTATATGGGTGACATTGCTTATTATAAATTAATATTGCTGCGTTTGATTAAATACTTTTTATAAATTATTTTTATTTTGTATGGGATTATAAATTCAAACAATTGCTTTGTAGCAATTTTGTGCTTGATTATTATCATGGCGTTTTACTTTACCAGAACAAAAAAAAATATTGCAAGTCTGTCTTCTAAATTAATTTTACATTTTTTTTATATATTTTTTAAATCTTGAATGAACAGATTTTGTAACTGAATAGCGAAGCATAACGTTTTACATTGTAATGTAAATGTTGAGAAATCGGTTTAAACTTTGATGCGTTCATTGTTCTTAAACAAGTAGATTGATGAAAGTATAGTTTTTTCGTGCATTTGTTTCTTGTGATTTATCATCTTTCAGTTCTTGTTATTTTCTTATGTGAACGAAATAAATTCTTTGTCACAGAAGGCGAAGTATTAAATTGAACTAATTTTATTGACCTATTTTTAATTAACTTTTTTTTTTAAACTTGATTTTTTTAATCCTTTAGGAAGGTCTATTTATTATAAGACGATAACTTAGATACACATTTTAAAATACATTAAATTTCGTTTATGCATTTTTAAAATCAGACTTTTATTTACACATACTATGCAATTTTTACTTTACATGACGACTTTCTTCAACTTACTTTTTCTATGAAAACTCCATTTAATCATATTGATTTTCGAACTCTTCTGTACCTGCGGCGATTCGTTCCATTTGAAATGACGATTCTGCAACTAAATTCAAAATTGTTAAATGGAGCTGTATCGCAGGTAGGCAGATACGAGGAATGATGTCACAGTTTACGTCACTGCGATCAATGACTCAGGCCCTTTTCCCATTCTCCGAAAAGAGCAGATGGAACAGTAAAAAGAAGAAAATTGTGACTCGGTCTGTAAGCACAAGGCCATTCGATTTTAGGTTTTTATTTGCTCAGTCGCCGCACGAGGAAACCGATGCCCGCATTTGCGAAAGTGCGGTACCGGCTACAGCTGTTCCGACAAGCAATTTTGTATAAAAACGCAACCTTTGCGTCCTTTGCTGACTTTAATTAAATTGAACAAGTGGCCCTCATGTCTTATTTTTTTGATTTGGTTCTTCCTCAAGTTTTATCTGAAGATCTTAATTTTAGAATATTTTTTTAATTTCAACAAATTAGCATTGATTTTTAAAAGATCAATGAAGTATTCGTTATTACAACTGTATGGTTATTGCTAACAGGAAAAAAAAATTAAACTTGTTTATCTCAATAAATATTGTTATTATATGATTGTTGCATGAGATTATTTCATGTCGATTTTATTTCGGTCTGTAGGGCAAAACTTATTTGGCTGCACTTAAATATTTCGTTTTAGTAGTTTATATTTTTTAGACATTTAGTTCCTTTAGAGTCTCTTTCAGGGCCGGATTTAAAGATTTGCCGCTTGTAGGCTACGATTGATTTGCCGCACCTGTCACAATATTCTCCCCCTTCGGGGAAAGGTAGCTGGTTAGCTGCAAAATAGGGTGGTATGTGCTGTTTAAAATAGACACACATATTAGAATCATCTATGTACCTTTACACACTGAAGCGAAAGCGAAATAGGCGAATTTTTTAAACTGTTATACTATTTTTCTTTCAACTTCGAAATCTGGGAGGAGGGGGGGGCTGAATTCGCTACTGGAAATTATTTAGCATTAAGTTTAAATTGTACGTTATTATTTACGTTTTATTTAGTAATTTTAATTTATAAAATTTTACCCCCATCTTTCTGATTCCATTCGTCCCCATGATAGGGGGAATTTTAATGATCGTCAAGTACCTATAGTTGTTGGTCAATAACCATTTCATTTCCACTTTGATTAATTTTTTTTTCATAATTGATTATTGATTGACAGTTGAATTGATAGGATACCAGCTTTACCTTAATCTAAATTTGGCATCTATGCAACCCCTATGGCGTTATGTAACTATTCTGTTCAAACTGAAGTTGCAAAGAAATGAATGTGATACATTTAAGGTGTCTTACTAAGATAGAACAAAGCATCGAAAGACAACAAAGATAGAACAAAGACTTGATTATATATTTATGACAATATTTAACCATTTTTTTTTATTTGAAATTTAACTGAAGAAAATCTTGTTTAATTTAAAAACCTTGAATGATGGGAATTTCTCTGCATTTCTTTAAATAAAATACAGCACTTCTTTTTTGGAGCTTCCTATACTAAAAATATAACTAAACTCTGCAGCTATTGGCCATAGTTTACTAAGTCCTGTTGTGCCCATTTCTGCTCCCGTGGCGCTAAGGTCTCTCTGCTCTATGGAGCTAAGCATAAGTCCTGGTTGGGTGGTTAACTTCACATGTAACCCCAGTGGTTAGTTTCCAAGCATACTTGGTTCTCAGTTTATTCACCAACGTAATAGATAAAGGTTGAGTCAACCTTGCCTGCTTGAAAAATGTTTTAAAATATTCTATTATTTGTTATTTAATTTATATTCTTTTTCATTTTAGGAACAAGGCCATTGCAGATTACTTGGCATCTAGTGGGTATATCGATGCATTAGAAGCGTTTAAAAAAGAATCTGATTTGGTAGATATTTTTTCTGATTTTTTTTACTATAAAAAAAATTTAAGAATTGTTTTTAAAAATGTTTGTTTTTTGTCGTAGAATTTTTTTAATCTTATAATTGAGGAGCTTAGTGAGAAACTGGGTTATGTAACACTTTTGAAATTTTTTTGATTTTTGTGTCAATGAACTTGTTGTCTTTAAAGGAGGGTATAACAAGTTTTCATTAACTGCCAAGTATAATTTTTACTGTTTGTAAGCACTATTTTTTAAAGGATGTAAGAGTGTAATCTAAAAACTTAAAAAAAAATTTACTTTTTGGCACAGCCGTACAAATGAGACCTAAATTTCGCCAATTGATAGTATAAATGAGTGTTTTTGCCTATAAAAAAACAAACACTTCTAGATTATATATTATAATTTATTTTATCAATTATCATTAAAAAGCCACAATGGCTTTTGTACTCATTAAGTAAATTATTTATGAATACAACTCTTTTAATATTCTTTCTAGCATGGCGAAGTTGATAAAAAATATTCTGGAATCTTAGAAAAGAAATGGACTTCTGTAATTAGGTTACAAAAAAAGGTATATTTTTGTTTTATTGTGCGGGAAAATGGATTTTTTTTGTTGCTCTATTGATGTACAAATTTGAATTTTTATCTGAAATATATTTTCTTTATGTTGGATAACTTAATCTATTTAAAAACTTAACTTGCTATATAGAAAACTGTTGAATGTATAAAAGTAGTTCTAAATAACATTTACTTATAATTACGTAACGGTAACAGAGATTGGAAAGTTACTTAATTAAAAAAAGTAACTGTTACAGTTATGGTTACTTAATCTGAAAAGTAACTAGTTAAGTTACTTAATATTGAAACATATCTAATTACAGTTACTTAATATGAAACATAACTAATTACAGTTTCTTTTAAAAACTGGACAATCGGAAAAAGTTATGAATTCAACGTTGTTAAAAGTTAAATTTTATATAATTTATACTGAACTGCAGAAAATATCCGTGAAGAATGGTGTGAGAAGTAACAGAAAAGTAATGACATTTTTCGTTACCGCAAAAAGTAACTAAGTTGCAGTTACTTTCTGAAAAAGCTAACCGTGTTACTTAAAAAAAAAAGTAACTGTTACATGTAACAGCATTACAAGCAACGGGTTACTCCAATCCCTGTTACCTAACAACTTTGTTTCCATTTATCTTTTATTTGTGACTTCATTAAATAATTGATTTTTTAAGCATTCTTTTTTGCTTATTTCTTTGAGATTAATTTGAATTATCAATACAAAAGATTTGCAATAAACTTCACTTTAATAACTTGAAAACATCAATAACTAATAAAAAAAGCACACACTTAACCAATTATTTTTCTCACAATTCCTCCCATACAGGTGATAGACCTCGAAGCCAAGCTAGCAGAGGCCGAGCGAGAGTTCATAGCGGGAGCCCCAACACGGGATAAGCGCTCCCCGGGCGAGTGGATACCCAGGCCTCCCGAACGACACTGCCTTTCGGCACACCGGGCACCAGTTACCCGGGTTGTTTTTCACCCAGTCTATAACGTTATAGTCTCTTCAAGTGAGGATGCCACCATAAAAGTGAGTTGACTGATGGGGTGTTTTAACCCTTTATGCCCCAAATTAAGTTTTAATTTTAGTTATTTGTGCTTGAATATTTTAATGATAGCTATTACAATTAATTAGAATATAAAAGGGTAAAAACAGTTGACATAAAATGTACTTTGTGTCCCGAATTTATTTTCTATTTTTTACCTTTTTACTTATAATTTCTAAATGACACTGGCTAAAATGACATTTCTATCCGACGCCAATGTCTCCCAATTATTAGCGCTTAAACCCCTCCAGTTCTTTTCTACGTTGTCCATCCACCTTGTACGGGGCCTACCCCTTTTTCTGCTTCCTACTGGGTTTTGAAATGTTATCTTTTTAGCCGGATTTTTCATTAGCATATCTATATAAATGTCCGAGCCATCTTAGTTGCGATACTTTAATGACTTTTACTATGTTTGGCTCCCTGAATTTTAATTGTAGTTCATGATTATACATTATTCTCAAAACTTCGTTTTCCTTTATCGCTCCAAAAAGTCTTCTCAAAATTTGTCGTTCAAAAACCAATAATTTTTCTTCATCTGATTTATTCGTTGTCCAGCATTCACTTCCATATAGGACTATAGGTCTTACTAATGTCTTATATATCTGTATCTTTGTTTCTCTGCTAAGACATTTGGATTTAAACTGGTCGCATAGACCATAGTAGCATCTATTAGCCGTGTTAATTCTATTCTTAATTTCGGAGATAATATCGTTATTGTTATTTACAATTGTACCCAAATACTTGAACTGGTCAACCCTTTCAAAAACATATTCATTTATTTTCAGCGGTAACTGGTCTTGGCCTCTGTTTGTCACTGCCACAAACTTAGTTTTTTCTTCATTGATTGTCAGGCCAATATTTTTGGCTGCTGCCTCAAGAGCAGAAAAAGCTTCCACTATTGCTGCCTTAGTTCTTCCTATTATGTCAATATCATCTGCAAATGCTAATAATTGTACTGATTTTGTGAAAATTGTTTGTTTTGTCTGTATTTCAGAGTCTCTTATTGCTTTTTCTAAGGCAATATTGAATAAATGGCATGAAAGCGAGTTTCCTTGCTTTAATCCTTTTTTAGTATAAAAGGCATCTGATAAATTTAATCCTAACTTTATTCTACACTTTGCTCTGCTAAGTGTCATTTTTACCAGGTTTGTCAATTTCTCTGGTATTCCCAACTCTGTCATTGCTTGAAATAATTTTTTCCCTATCAATGCTATCTTAAAATCAATAAATAGATTGGAGAAATTTGCAATTTTCCTCCAAATTTGTGTCGATATTAAATTCTCTTGTCTTTTCCAAAATTTGTCTAATGCTGTGGATTTGGTCAGTAGTTGATTTACCCTTTTGGAATCCACATTGATAGTCTCCAATGATTTTACTTGTATAAGTGCCTTTCTGCAAGTATATTTGATTGGCGTCGGATAGAGCAAGATGGTTCAAGCTTATTGAGACAGACTTGGCCGGAAATCGGCTGTAGCGCTTAAGAAGAAAATTACATTTTGTTGAATGATTATGTGTTTTGGTCTTTAATATGTTGAAACCACGTACTACATTAAAAAAAGCACCACTACCATCTATTTTCCCTCACAAGAACGATGAAAAGTAAAGCAACAGCCTTTTAAATAAGTACTGTCGGGCATCACGAGTTGGCACAGGAACTAAAGTTAAAGTATTAGGAAGATTTTATTGTACCTTTCTCTTAGACTTTAATGTGCTAAAACCAAACATGTCAATCAAAAAGTTTCATTTTTTCCAGTTTTCTCCAAATGGAGCAATGGAAAGGGATACAGCGGCTTTTTAGAGGTACTTATAAGTACCGTCAGTACATAAAGGGTTAAACCTCAACTTATGGATTATTAACCCTTTATGACTTGAGTGGGGCAGCCCATCATGTCCAAGCACTGCGACCACTATTTTATTGTACTAACCCCATCATGTAGCCTTGAAGCAGGCTGATTGCTGATATGAACCCCCCATTTCCCTGATTGGGATTAACCCATTTGATAAATGACATCTTTGTGAATACCGTCAACAACTTTCCGCTTAAAAGCGTTAACTTTGAGTTTTTAAAACTCACTTTTTGTGCAACTTAATTTATTCAGGACAATGTCTTTTTCCTCCTTATATTTTGTTTATCTAGATAACCATAAGCAGAAAACTCATTTTCAGATGGCAAATTTTTTTGCAACTGTCGTTAATGCGTTAGCTGCAGGAGTAACTCTCTAGGTGGCAAAGGCAATGTATCACAACTTGTGCAACCATCTGCCATTTTGATGGAGGTTACAATATGTATATAAAATAGCAAAAATGACCGTAATTACTGACACTTTTAAAGAATTTATGGCTAAACAATGATTAGATTTTTTTTCAATATGCATGTGGCAGTATATAAATCAGCTAAAAGAAGCCAAAACTGTACTAATTAAAAAAAAAGGAAGCCAAGTAATGTACCTCCTGAAATCTGGCATTAGTAGCATTTTCTTAGCTATCTAGTATTATATTCTAGATTCTAGGCTTTAGGAATGTGATTTATTTTTGGGTTGTTACTAACAACCCAAAAATAAATCACATGTTAGCGATTAATGTTTGGCAATTAAAGTTTATGTGACTCTGAAATAATGTGAACACCAATCAATTTTATGCTTATGCATCCTTAATAATAATTTACATTAAATTTGTTTTGTAGGTGTGGGATTACGAAACTGGTGAATACGAAAAGACATTAAAGGGCCATACCGATTCAGTCCAAGATTTATGTTTTGACCACACTGGAAAATGGTTAGGTGAGAAAAATAAATTTTACTCTCACTTATAAAAGGTTTTCGTGTATAAATTATGTGCATTCAAGTTTATTAAACAGTGTCTTTACTTTTCAGTTTCATGTTCTGCTGATATGACTGTAAAATTGTGGGACTTTACACTTTTTGAATGTGTTAGGACTATGAGAGGTAAGAAGAGTTTCAATAATTTAAATCTTGTAATAATTCCATGATACTTTATAACTACTATGTCCATAGTTCTATACTTGATTACAACAATTTTTTAGTAAAAAGAATTTGTTTAATGAATTCATTGTACAATTGTAAAATAAGTAGGATTCATTGTATAAACTTTAAAATTGCACTGTAGATTTAAGGGCTAATATTTCATATGACAATTAAAATACTTTTATTTTTAAAAAAAAGTATATTTCAGTTTAGTTTATATTGATTTTTATTGTTCAGGGCATGACCATAATGTATCGTCAGTGACATTTCTACCTAGTGGAGATAACATAGTGTCGTCTTCCAGAGATAAAACTATCAAAATGTGGGAAGTATCTACTGGGTAAGTTTGATCTATAATAATAAACAAGTAGGTTTGCAACAGAATCTGTCACTTAACTCGCTTCCACATATTTGTGTTTAACAGGAAAAAACGCCCCAAACACAACATTAATTCTATATTTAACATTTACAAGCTAAATTTGGCTAAGTTCATTTATTTTATTTCGAAAATTCAATAATTATTACTTATCGTTTGCAAAAATTAATTTATATTTTAAAGAATAAATATGTCATATTCCTCGCTTTTAAATAGAATGAAAACATTTCATATCAACATACAAGGATTCCGTAGTGAAATACATTTGACGTCATTTCAAACGGATCGATGTCGCAAAAATAAATTTATTTTAATTTATTGTCTAAAAGAATTAAAGTTTCTCGAGCGATTGTTGCGAATGGCAAATGTGATTTAATTCTAATAAAAACAGGGCCTTTAGCTATTTGTAATTCAAAGTTTTAAACGCCAAAATTAACTATTTTCATTAATCTTCTTTCTCAGATTTAATAATTAGACTTTATCGTTTGCTAAATTTGTTTGAAGTTCATGATGTAATCTTTTTTAATAAATATTTTTGTCGCCACAATTTCCCATTTACATTTCTTTCGAAAATTAACTTATTTATAGTTTGTTAAATTAATTTACAGTTAAAAAATACATAATTTGTACAATTGATGCTTTAAACATAAAAGCGAAACTTAGCATATTTTTTTTATGCCAAGTTAGAATTCTCTATGCATTTTTCTTCATACATATATATAGAACCATATTAAAAGAACTCTATTGTGATAATACAACAATCCAAACCGAATTATATCACATAAATAAATATTTTTTCAAAAGTGTATTTTTATTTTAACAAAAGTTTCTCGTACGTTTAACGAATTGGCAACAGTGAAAATATTGAATAAAAATGGAATTTGCATGTTATTTCAATGTAGATTAAATTTTTAGTTATTTAAATTTTAAATAAGCTTCTAGTTTAAATTTTTTAATGAAATTTGGCATGTAGCCTAATCTGATTTTTTGCTTCAAAATGACATATCCCACTTGTCTGTGGGACTTGTGGATGACAACAGTGAAAATATGAATAAAAATAGAATTTGCATGTTATTTCAATGTAGATAAAAAAAATTAGTTATTTAAATTTTAAATAAACTTCTAATTTAAATTTTTTAATGAAATTTGGAATGTAGCCTAATTTGATTTTTTGCTTTAAAATGACGTATCCCACTTGTATGTGGGACTTGTGGTTCTTTCTGTGAAAGTGGGTGACAGACGGACAGACAGACGGACTGAACGATTATAAAACCTTCCACTTTTTACGTTATAAACGTAGTGTGGAAGCTAAAATGAAGTTTTGTGTGTTTGTGTGTGTATGTCTCTTATAGACTCATAAACTAGACATTTGTTTGACTCGTAACTTGGCACAAATGTGTAGTTCATACTTAGATTATGATTTTTGAACTTTCAGAGCTCAAAATGTTCTATTTTTAGAGAAAATTCGAATATTCTGAAAAAAAATACACCACTTTCGCTCAAATCCGATCATTTTTTACTTTCCTTATGCCATCTGCTGAAAAAATTAAATAAAACTTTTAACGAAAATATTTACTCATAAACTAGACATTTGTTTGACTCGTAACTTGGCACAAATGTGTAGTTCATACTTGAGTACAGATTTTGAACTTTCAGAGCTCAAAATGTTCTATTTTTAGAGAAAATTCGAATATTCTAAAAAAAATACACCACTTTCGCCAAAATCCGATTATTTTTTTTTTACTTTCCTGATGCCATCTGCTGAAAAAATTTAATAAAACTTTTAACGAAAATATTTAAAATTGAAAATGTTTATTTTATTCTGTTGCCATTACCTTAAGAAACTAAATTTGACATGTTTCAAGTGACGTAATTCCGTCCATTCTCCATTCCGGGATTTTATTGTGGGTTTAGGTGATGGATTTCTTCATTGAGGGTTCTGTTGATTGCAAAAATGTGCATATTTAAGCTACTTCCTTGAATTATAACTATGATGGTTGTTAAAGGCCATCGTACTAGAGCTTAATATTAGGGTTTTGTTTTCACTTTCGCCAAATATTTTGCCAAACTCGCCAAATTCTTACCCAAACGTGCCAAATAATATTTTTTAAAAAAATTTATAAGCTGGTTTGTTGTTCGAAGGCCATGGTGCTAGAGCTGAAAATAAGAGTGTTTGTAGTTATATCTCTTTTCTCGCCAAATTCTTTCCAAAAACGCGTTCAAGGCCATCGTACTAGAGCTACTTATTAGGGTTTTGTTTTCACTTTTTCGCCAAATATTTTGCCAAACTCGCCAAATTATTATCTAAACGCACCAAATTATATATATATTTTTTAAATTATAAGCTGGTTTGTTTTTCGAAGTCCATTGTTGTTTGTAGCTATATCTCTTTTCTTGACAAATTCTTTCAAAAAACGCACCAAATGATCTAAAAGGTTTCATATGATTTTGAGGAAAATTACGATGACTTTTATGAGTGCATTTATAGCGTATTTTTTATTTTTTATTTTTAAGTTAATATTAGTAAGAGTATTTTATACTTTATAACGAGCGGGAATAACAACACAAGTTTATTATCCTATAATGGATTAAATTGTACATATTCTTGGATAATTAAAACTTATTTTTTAGTCCGTGCGAAGTACAGGTATTTATTTGCTAGTACTCAATAAGACTGAGATATTTATTAAGATTGATGTTTTTTGGTATTGCATTGATTATATAATATTTGTAACATAGTTTGAACAATTCTAGCAACATAATAAATTATTAAAAAACTAATTTAATGAAAAATTTATTTATCATCTGTATTTTTCCGTTATGCTTTATTTAAATTATTTGAAATAATTAATATTCATTCAATTTTAAAAAAAAGTTACTTGAACTAGTGTGCATTTAAACTGCATGAACAAAGCAAAGATCTTACTTAAAGAAACTTTAAATGTGTTGAATTCTTTTTTTTATGCAGCACATATATATTTTTAATTTTTAAAAAGTGGGCAAATAATGATTACCAAATTTAATTAAAACTGAATATATTTTTATTTTCTGACAAAGTTAGGGGCCATACATAAATTTTGTCACGCTTAGAGGGGGGAGGGGGATGCGGATGCGCCAACGTGACGTATCGTGACATGGAGGAGGGGGGGGGGGTAATCGCTTGCGTGACGTAACGATTTGAAAATTTCCAATTTTGCATAGAAAATCTGTTTCAAATAAAATAAAGTTTTTGAGAAAAAAAATTGAAATCTTTTTTTTATACGAAACACTTTATTTTGGAAAGAGGATGGGCAGATTATTATGCAACAACATCAGCATTATTAGTCTCCTATATTTTACCGACTTCGCAACACGCAAAATTGCAACACTATCTTGACAAATTAGAGGACTGGCATCTACCTGGACGAACACCAAAAGACCCAGAACTAGACAGTTCCTATTACTCTCAGCCCCCCTTTTTTAGAAGACATTAGCGAATGGCTAGTTAGACCTTGGACGACGAAAATGTAAATACAATGTTGGTATATTCCTATGAATAAATTATTTTACCAAGATAAATTTTACATTTTTTTCTTTCCAAATTAATTTTTTTAAAAATATTCAAATTTCAGAAACAAAGGGAAATATTAAAATTAACTTTTTCTTTAAGGGGGGGGGGGTGCAACAACGCGACAATTTTAGGGGGAGGGGTTCGATCAAACGTGACATAGGGGGAGGGGTCAAAATTTTACGTGACATAATTTATGTATGTCCCCTTATTTTTAAACTTTAATTTTCTTAATGTATGGAAATTTTGTTTTTCAATAAAAATCCAGTGTGGCTTTATCTTTATTGAGTTCCAGCTTTGATGGATTTCTTTTTAAACTCTGCTTTTCTTTCACTTATATGCATTATATTGTAATTCAGAATTTTATAAGTAAATATAATAACTGCTCTACATTCTTCATAAAATTCAAAATTGATTCATCTCTTTGTACTCTAGATATTGTGTAAAGACATTCTCTGGTCATCGAGAGTGGGTGAGAATGGTTCGTGTAAATCAAGATGGATCCCTTCTAGCTAGTTGTTCTAATGATCAAGTAAGAAGTTCACATTTTATTATTTTTCTTAACCCTCTGACTTACAAATATAAAAGTCGTCTACTCATCAATATAAACATGAGTGATTTTTTTAAAAGAAATATTTACTTTTAATTAAATGCAAATATCATGTCATTAGTGTTTCTCTTTTTATCCTCAATAGAAAACTTCTTTATCTATGTGTCTGCATATATAAGTAATGCAAGTTTTGCGAGAAATATTCTGAAACTAAATTCTTATTTTTTATAAAATTTCTTGCAAAAGAAATAACTTTACCAATGAAGTATATTTTAGAAATATACTTCACAAAATAAATATGTTTTATCTATTATATATCAGGCTTTCATTTTGTAAATGTATATTTCTCAATTCACACCAATTTTTCGCATTATTGGAATTTGGGCTTTTATTTTGTTATCGCCTAACTTATGACCTGCACCTATTTATCTTAAAACATTATGATAGTTTATTCATCTAACATATGTGAAGTGCTCAAAATATATTTGTATTGAGCATTGATTTTATTTGTGTACTTCCTTCGTATTTGTATATAAAATAGTTATGATATGTGTTATTGAAAGTAAAAATCAGATTACATTAGTTTAAGTGTAATTTACAAAAGCAAAAATGTTTATAATTAAATTTATGAAGATAACTAACTTTTTTGTGCTATAAATCGGTCAGATTTAGGAAATGTCTTGATTAATGACTGTGGTTTAAGGTAATACCTTTTCCCTAATGTTAGTTTTTTCAATGATTATGTAAGTTTTTAAATTTTTAATTAAAATCTGAAAAGTATAATTTAAAGGTAATTCTTAAAAATATTATGTAATTCTAAAAATTAAATTTTAATATGTTTTTGATGTCGCACAAAAAAACCTAAAAGCTTTTGTAATTGACAGAGTGTAGAGAAATGCAGAAAACTTATTTTAAAGGTTTAAATATGAATGTTAATTTTTGCCTGTTGTGTCTTTGCAGACTGTTCGTGTTTGGGTCATAGGTACTAAAGAATGTAAATTAGAATTGCGAGAACATGACCATGTAGTGGAATGTATAGCCTGGGCACCCGAGTCAGCTGCCGCTGCAATTAATGAAGCAGCTGGTGTTGATGTAAGTAAACTACACAAATTATTCCCTCTTTTTTTTATAAAATATTAGCCAGCTAAACTTAAGGTTGCCTTTAAGACTGGAAAAATTAGGGCATTTATGAAAATAGCCTGAAGAATAATTTTCCTGTATGTCATCATTGTATGTCATTGAATTTGTAAATGAATATTTTTTAGTTTTCATAAATGTTCTCGATTCCACTCCACCCATCTTCAACTAAATATTCCCAATAAGTATAAGGAACATTTATTTTTGAAAAATCAAATTTATATTTGAATATAGATTTTATAACAGGGCAACAATCTCCAATGCCTAACATTCTCTTCAACCCTACTATGTAATGCATATGCAACTGTATTAAACATAATTTTAAAATATAAAACATAACCTTTTTTTTTGGCATGTGTGTTTTCAAGGTTTGTCTCAATCTTTATTTTTTTTTTATAATATTATACCAAATATCTATAATTTAAATAGCAAAGCAGAGTAAGCTTAGTCGAATACAAGATTTTAAAACAAAAGTCTCTCTTGTATTACAAGAAGTTCTTAACTACTTTGGTTAGTTAGTTTGAATTATCGTCGCACTAGAGCTACACGAGGGCTATTGCCGACGGGCGTCGTATTTTAGAACCACAATCAAGTGACGAGCCGACACCTGAGTAGGCACCCAACACAACCGTTAGGGGCGACATCTAACCACATTGGTATTATTAGTGCAACTCTTTTATGACTTAAATGAAAATCAAATTTAATTGTTTAGTACTAATATTGATATTTGTTTCTGATTGATTTGTATTGATATTGATTGTGTTGTTTTATTAATATCACTAAACAAAAGCAAAACTTGCATTTAGATCTTTTATTTATAAAAAATACATATATTGTTTGGTCTGTTAGTTTCACTGTTATGTCAATAAAATTATAAGATAAGGTTGCTTTTTCTTTTAGAATAAACATGGTGTACGCACTGGACCTTTCCTGGTTTCAGGTTCTCGTGACAAAACTATAAAAATATGGGATATCAGTGTCGGAATATGCTTGTTCACTCTGGTTAGTATATCTTTCACTTTCCAGTATAAAAGTTCATGCCAATTTAAAAATATATATATAATTTAAATGAAGCAAATGTTTAAAAAAAATCTCAAGTTTTATGCTAAGATACATGTTAGAATTAAAAAAAAAAGAATGTATGGAATTTAAAACAAAATCATGTTGATGAATTCTTAACAGAAAAAGATTTATTTCATTCAGTTAATTCTGAACTTATTTGACATAAATGTACTCTTGTATGTTTCAGAATATAAAGTAATCTATTAAAAAAGATTTATGTTTACTTTTCTTCTTTCAATAAAATACCTGTTTTGATTTTTTTTTAAAGTTAACATAATTGTTAACATAATTGACACAAAACAATTATATCCAATTTTTTATTTGCTACTACAACTTTTTATATCATCACTACATTGTCATGTATCCTTCTGTTCACAGGTAGGACACGATAATTGGGTAAGGGGCGTTAAGTTCCATCCTGGAGGCAAATACCTTGTCAGCGCATCTGACGACAAGACACTGCGTATATGGGATGTAAAAAATAAGCGTTGTAGTAAAACTATCGAAGCACATACCCACTTCTGCACCTCCGTAGGTTAGTATACTTTTCATTTGAATCTTTACATTTTACAAAGTTGGTATGATTGAAATGGCGAATAGTGGAAAAATAATACTCAATTACTGATAAAATTGATTAAAAAAAAATTTAAAAACCATGTCTTTTTTTTCCTGGTAGTTTTTTCAAAAGTGTTTTCTAATTTGAACCTCCTGCAGATAATATTCTTAAATCATATCAAAATTGTCTTTTTAAAGAAAGAAACCTACGAAAATCCATTTTGCTTAATGGACTATCACTTTATTGATTCAATTGGTAGTGACAAAAAATTATTCGCAGAAAAATCACTGTAAATTATCTATTCTCACATACATATATGCATTAATATTTAGATTTATAAAAAATTAAAGCTGAAAGCTGTTAAATTACTTGTATCTAACATTTCATTAACATATGAAGAGTATAGGTGAAAAACCCCTTCATTGCATAGGAATCTGTCTGTATCAGGCCTCTTTGGCGACAATGGCGAATCATCGCCTAAACTGGTGTGAGGAAACCGGTTTCTTACTTGGTTCTTCTTTCACCGCAACCCTGATTTACGTCAGATAAGAGTCCCATGCTTGTACCATAAAAGAAGAAGCGAGGAACCGGTTTCTTGTTGCCAACGTCCGCCAAGCAGATCTGTTTACGGGAAGATTCAAGGGGTTCTTCCCCTGGAATCTTTATATATTTTTCAAATAACTAAGACTCAATTGTTTTTGTTTGTAATGAAACCAATGAAATTTTTTCATTCAGATTTCCACCACTGTGCTCCATTTGTGATCACTGGCAGCGTTGATCAAACTGTGAAGGTGTGGGAATGTCGCTAAAGCGCTTCATGCTGCGTACTTGTACTTTCAAAAATAGCCAAAAAAAATGTCATACATTTTTTACACACCCTACCTAACTGAAATTAATCCAAATAACTATAGCAAAGTATTCCCAATATTGTGGTTTTCTTTTCAATTTAACATTTATGTACGTAAATTTTAAGAAACAATAATAAATATGCTATCTTTTGTTCTTATTGCTTTTTAAATTGGATTATATCAAAACTTTGAAGTGGCACATTTCTGGTTTTGTAGGTATTCAATAATTTAAAATACAGTTATTGTTTTGGGTCGGTTAAAATAAGCTTAAAAGCATATTTAACCATCATATATAAGAAAGTCAAGCTTACTTTGTTATATTTAAGCTGTATGCAACTATATTTGAGGTTACTAGGATGGTGTATTTGATGGAAAATTGTGATTTGTATTAAAAGGTATGTGTAGTATGCTTCCACCACTGTTAAGCATATATTGTATTATATAGTCTTAGTAACCAATTCCTCTTTTTAAAATGTTTAACAGGGTTACCACTAACATATTAGGAGAATATTGAAAGAATAGAATTGTCAATAAAGTTTACTTTAAATGATCAAAGACATTTTTAAAACAGCAGTTTTTCTTTTTAAAAAAAAGTCAGGAAATTTTGTGCACATATTCATGAAATTAAAACAAAAGTGGGTGCATTTAAATAAAATCAGCTAAAAATTCTCCTCAGAAATAAAAAAAAGGTAACAAAATCCATTTTCTACTAAAATATATGCTTTTAAATAAATATATCCAAGATAAGTATTGGACTTCTTTATTTTAGTTACCTTGTACTTTTTATCAAATTTTATTGTTAAAAAAAGTTACGTATAGAGAAATCTGTAATTTTTCTAAAATCTTTTTTTTTTATTTAGTAAAGTGCAAGAATAATTCTCCAATTTTAATGGCAACCCTGTAACAATTTGGTGCCACAAATAATTGTATTTTAAATGCAAGCAGCAGTTAAGGCATGTAAAACTTGGTCTGTGGCCTATCAAAGTTTTATTTATTTTTAAAATTAGATTGAATTAATTGTTTTGGTAAATTTTTTTCTTGCCATTTCCACATCTGTGTTGGAGTCTTGCATGATTTAGGGTTTCTTCTACAATCTTTCCTTAGTTCTTGTGAAATGAAGGTAACAATCGTGTAATTTATGTTGTGTGTGGCAGCGTTATTTAATTGAGATCTGTTGTCACTGATTTTCATTGTGTAGAATAAAAAAATATTTATATCTGTTGTATATATATAATTTCATGTTTTCAGATGAAATCAATGCTTCTATCATTGGTAGAAAATACTGTGATATGGGCTTATTTTATTTTTTAAACTTTTTGTGACAAAAATTTTAACAATAATTCTTTCAATACAATAGATCCCCACTGATCCTATCTTCAATGGTCTGATTATCTGATGATTAGGTTGAATGAGTTAATCTTTATTTTGGGTCTTAAAACTACATTTTAAGAAACAAGCATATGCTTCATACGTTCCTTAAAATGTATCCCCATTCCAATTTCTTAAATTATATACAGAATTAATTGTAAAGTGTATTTCTATTCTGTTCCAAGTGTGATACAAGTGTAAAAACACAATATCTTTTATAGTTTTATTTTTGACTAGAAGACATAGAATGGCATTAGCATCGCAATGTAATTTTTTGTTAAAAAACAAATTACATTCTACTTTGGGATAAAATAATTGCATAAAAAACTACTTACAAGGTTATATTTTTAATCACATTAAGAGTTTTGTGGAACTCTAAATCATTTTTGCATTTAAAATATGCTCCCAGGCTTATTGATGATAGATTAGTGTGTGCTCTACTGTAGTTCCAAATTAATAGATTTCAACTTATACTACAATGTAAATTCTAATTTATAACTATTTCTAAATTTGTTTTTAGTAATTTTAATGATGCAGTTTTTTTTTTATTTGTGTGCTTGCACATTCATAAGATACATTCTACAAGTGTATATTTTTAAATGTGTTTTCTTTACTATGTTGTATTGTGCAATTTTATGTAGCTGCAACTGAAAAGTCAAACTGCAGTACTGCCCACTTGTCTAGTATTTAATAAATACAATTTATTAATAAAATTTCCAATTGTATACATTTCTGTAAACGTTGTAAAATATATACTTATGTACTTTAAAATTTCTTAATTGTAAAAGAAGCATGTTCAGCTTATGCATGAAGAACTATTTGTAAAATTTGAAAGATCAGTGAATCTTTAAAACTATAACTTCTGGATCTGACAGTTAATTTTTTCTTTAAACAAATTTTAAGTTTGAACTAAATTTAACAATGGATTTTTTTCATCAACTAGAAGCTTAGATATGTTAAATAGCTATTCATCATATGCACCTTTTGTAGAAGCAGGTGGCAATTAGAACTAAAACTCTTTCAAGAAAGAAACTCCATATAACAGGATTAAATCCAAGGAGCAAGCTGATTGCTCTAGAATTTCTGTTTCTTTTTTTGCAAAGTAACAACTTTGTAGGAAATCGGAGTAGAAAGGACTTACTTGTACATAAAATGCTTGTGATTAAGGACTTTTGTTTTTCCTCTTCAAAAAGCTGATGCTGTTAAAAGTATTTCTAGTTGGTAGGTGCTTTGGGAAATAAAGATACATATTAAATTCTTTGCTTGTCGCCACAATGGCACTGCAGTTGTGTGTATGTGTGGGTCTTCTAAACTTTGTAAGCTTGCATGGGAGATCCCAAAAGAGTTTGATAATTAAAAAAAAAACAATGCTGCAATTGAATAAAGCAAAATTGTAAATAATTGTGGCTGATAGGCCAATACACTTTTAAAAATAACACCTGCATTGTGCAACATTTTGTGTTTATATTGGCTTAATAAATTGTATTGTCATGACTGTATCTTGAATTTTCATAAATTAGTCACCTCATGGAATAATTTGGTTAGTGTTAATCTATGCATATAATAAATGTATCACTCTGTGATGCAACTGAAAAAACAACTGATTTACAGAGTTTTGATAAATTCAAAAAGTAATTTGTTAATTTGTCGAGCATCCACCACTTAAATTTAATGAATAAGCCAAACTTGATAAGATTATCTTTGTCCTGAAAAATACTTATTCTTCTTGTGATATGCATCATTTTTGTGCATACAATACTATGTGTACATATTAGTATCTTCTAGTAATATACACAGGTTTCTTCAAATCTCGAAGTTCGAGTTTTTACAAAAGGGTTTGTGCGCCCTTAAGAATTATGGAGTTTATTCTTAAAATAACTTAATAAATTTTGTAATTATTCCTTATAATAGAACATAAATTGTTTTAAATTTATGTTTTAAAATTTTTATTAATATTATTATTCAATATCAAGACCACTTTTTTCTTAGGACCAGAGTACATGTAAAATTAAATATTAAATACATTTTTAAATGTGTCATGAACTTCTGATATTTAAGGTTTCATATTTCTCATCTTTTGTTTCTTGAATTCAGTAATTGCTTAAGTTGGAAATTTTGTAGGCTTAAATTTTAACTTTCAATAGAGTTTCTTATAAATATTTATTCGTCCGAGATTTACCAAATTAACTGCCGACCTATTAACTGTGTGCAGCCAAAAAAATCCGATGGATAATACCCTATGTAGAGGGAGTGCACGTTAATTATACTCCTAAGTCCCGACGCCGCCCTTAAAATTTGCGTTGGGTGTCGGCTCGTCACCTGACTGTAGTTCTAAATTACGTCACCTAAAGAACTCGTGTAATGTAGCACTAGTTCGGCAAAATTTGACATAACTCGATAACTCTATAAAGGTTTTGTACGGGTAAGAAAATGGTACCAATACAATAAAAAGTGCGATAAAAGGGCTTGGAGACGAAGTCGAGTTTGATATCACTCTTAGATTGCACTGTGTGACCTCTTAGACGGTCTATCGACCATGGTCACTTGCCGCGTTCAAAATCACGAGGTCCGTTGCAGATAGCAAACTTTTAACATTTATTGGCCGTGCATTTATAGAGAAATATTTGAGCAACATGAATGAGATAAGCGATATGGATGGGGTGTAGCTGTAGATTCAATTTATTTTAATGGAATGGAGGGGTGTAGATGGAGCCAATCGAACCTTCCCCAATTCGAAAAAATATATAAATTTCGCTGCATAATTTTTTTAACGTGTGATAGGAATAACATACTCGAATGTTCATAATGCCCCCAAAGAGTTCTATAGTAGGGTAGAGACTGAACCTGGCAACAGCACCATAGACTAACACGGAGACAATATAGGGTGGTATGTGGGACCCGATGGCCGAGTGGTTTGGATCGCAGGCCATAACGCTAGCAGTCCGCGCGCTGTAACTGGTGCGGGTTCGATTCCTGCCTTTGCCCTGGGTGTACTTTCTTTCTCAGTATCAAAATTATAAATTAACTAGCACTTTTGCCACTCTATTCGGGCTCCGTAGTGAGCCATGGCTGCCGATGGCAGCTCAGTACAACGAGTCGTTCCTCTACTATACTATAAAACTCTTTGAATGCCCCAGCACATCCTTCAACAGCAAAAGTGCAGTCGGTAGCCTTTGGTTGTTATGCACTCCTGCACCTGTAGGTTTTCAATAGAGACCTATCTTTTATACTATGCATCCGTCTTTCTATCCTTACCATAGCGTTTTTAGAGAACTGTTTCATTAAGTTGCATTTTGTTTTATCTGAAGCTGTGCATCAGTGACCTCAGCGTTGACGCTCCGCGCCATCGGCCTTCCCCCATTGCACAAGTTTAAGCGTATCGTTGTTCCTTATCCATTTATAAACCTTTGAAAGCAAGGTTTAAATGTGTCAACATAAGAACAACTTTTTAAAAATGTATTTATTTTAAAAAGCATTTTAAATTGAGTTCTTGTTATTATATGGAAAAGTGCATGACGTCTAAAATCTATTTGTTCCTCAGTCGTGGCATTTCAAGAATGTGAAGTAGTCGAATAGGGTGCCTCTACTGGTGAAATAACAAACTACCGTAGTTCTAGTTTCGATTCAATAATTCTAACTCTATAACAAAAAATAATATTTTTTATTTTGGGTTTCTCAATTTCTCATCTCTTCCTTGTTTACCCAGCTAGTAGAGGTATTATATTTCTTATTATACGTGTCAAAATATAACTGTACGGCTAATCGCATTTATGTTTATGTAATATTAGAGGAAGGTTTTGTATTCAAACAAACTCCGTTTGACATTTACGTGGGCACGTCTCATTTGAAGTAAGAATTATTACCTAGATTTCCTTTAAAAAAAAAAAAAAGAAATTCGATTTGTAATGGTAACCTAAATATAGTTGGATTACATTAAATTATAATCGAAAGTTATTATCGATTTTTTAAGTAAGAAAATATTCGTAAAACTTTGATTTCTTATTGTCAATATGTTTCGTCCTCAAGCCTAATCCAAACATATAAATATTTAGTAAGTTCCATAACGGTACTTCCGTTGATTGTTATGCGCAGTGAATTTGAACGGGTAAACTTTAATAAATAAAACGAACTTATTAAATCTCTACTTCGTGTTTATAACAGATTGTCCGGTTTCATAAAATGATTATGCAATTGTATTGTTATAAACACTAATTTTAACTTATTTTATTCCATAAATTGAATACATTTTTCCAGAAACCCCGTAAGTTATGAACCATAGTCGAGAAATTGAAAAAAAAACTGTTTTAACAACAAAATTTCTTCGAAATTACTGAACAAGAAATTTAACAACAATCTTTTGAGCGGGATGCTTTATTACAACTTGAAAGAGTATAAAAAATAGTAATATTTGATATTTAAAATTAATTTTAAAGTTTCTGGACTTATGGAGGTTTCTGAAACAGAAAAAAGCCAACAATTACTTGTTTCAAGTGCAAGAAAAATACTACTACTCATATATTTTGTAGCAAAAATTTTGTTTATCTCAAAACAATTTTAGGCCCAAAAGAAAGTAAAAAAAATAATCATAACTATTGTATACATGGACTTGCATGCGTTTCTTAAAAAAAAACCCTACAATTATCTGTGTCTCATACCCTCTTACAGCCATTCGACAAGGTCTGTGACTTATAGGTTTTCTTCCCAAAACTTATTTTCGGTAGCTTCCCATAGCTGTACAAACCACTGGATTAACATAATTTTTTCACAGAATGTGTGTTTGCATAGGATGAATTGATTAACATTAAAAACTCAATTTCGATAACATTTTAACTCGTGAGGTTTCTGAAAAAATGTATTCAAATATGGTTTGTAGTTTTAAGAAGTTTATAATGGTTTGTAGTATTATTGAACCTGAGAAATTAAACATTAATGTGTTAGCCATATTACTATTTTGAATATTTTAAAGAAATATTTCTTTAAAAAAAGTAACTTTTATTAAATCGGTATTGCCAAATGATATTACTTATTCGATAAAATTACAAATAAAAATAATGCTCATTATTTTTTATTTTCTGCTGCTATTCAAATTTTATTTCTGCTGCTATTATTATTTTCTGCTGCTCATCAAAAATTTATACTAAACGATACAAGATAAATGTAGGAAGTCTGAATGTAAAATTTTGTTGATAATAAAAAGAGTATGGTTAGTAGCACTGTGGCTATTTTACTGCCCAGTATAAGGGTCGAAACCAGAAAGAGGATTGCTTTGGTTTTGATGCCGAACAAATGTATTCACCAAACGCTCATTTTAATCATTTACTTTAAGTTATGCTAAATCTGCAAATAATTAAAAGTATTTTGATCCAAATTGATAAATTGTTACTTTATAAAACATTGAATTTAAATAATCAGAGAATGATCCAGACTTCATTTTCAAGAGAAGACTGTCTTTGTTCCTGGGCACCCATTAAATACTTGCGCTACTGTTTTATTTCATTTTCATAAAATGCACAGAATCCAAGGCATAGTATTAGTACATACTTCTACCTCGTCATTGTCCATTGAGTTACGATTTAGCTATTTGACTTTGACAAACTGTAAATGTCATTCATTCCATGTCAAATCAACAAGGCCCACATAACCTTAAAATTTTTTATTTGAAAATTACAGGAATCATACTTTTTAACTTTCTAAGATCTACATTGGCAACTTGCAGCTCATATGTGGCCGTTTAGCAATTTTTTTGTGGCTCTTCACTCTTTTCAAAAACCCAAAATTAAAAACTTCTTTTAAAAATATATAAATCTTAAAACCAAAAATGTTTGGATCAAAACTTTGTCCTTGAATTTATTTTGCTGAATGGATGATTATAAAAGATTACAAAAATGTAATTGTAGTCAATTTACTTAAATAAATGTCACAATGCGAAATAAGTGCAAGAGACCTAATGGAATTATGAATCATGATTTGCAAAATGTTCTTAACTTATTTCCAACAAACTGTTTAATCTGTGTTTGTGAATAATGTGTGTTTAACTTATTTGGGTATCACTTTCAAATGAATTGAAATCAATTCTGAATTTGATTATTTGTAGTAGGATTTTTTTTATGAAAAACTAAAGTGCTGTTTTTTTTTGTTGTTAACAAATGTGAGAAACCTATGTTTATTGCTTTTTTTTGTAAATTTAAAACACCTTTAATAATATTGTTTTGTTGAAAATATTAAAAAACCATTTTATGACCATATAAATACTTTTAAGTGTTGAGAATTTAACAGTGTATTCAATGAGTTAATGCTCACTTAAACCCCCCTTTAAAAAAAGGGCCTGCAATATCGGCGAAATCTTTCAAAACTAACATTTTGGCCCTTTTAATGAGAAAGGTTGCTGACCACTGTTCCAAGATCAATTTTCTTTCTTACAAAGTATAGAAGTTATAAATTATGAAGTGTAAAAAAATGCATTTTATGATTACTTGATTGGTTAAAATAACATCATACTATCAGAGTTAAAATAGGTAGCAATGGAAACAAAATTATACATACATTAGTGTCCTTTTTTGTTTGTTTAATGTTTGTGTTTAAATAAAAAACTTTCTCCTAGATCAGTCATGGCTGATGATTTTGATCCGTGTGAATGTGTCTATTCACATGAGGGAGCAATGAGGAGGCTCATTTCGTTGGTGAGTATATTTTCTAAACAGTAGAATGAAAAGAAGTATTGCTATATTACAGGGATTGGAGTTATGTGTTACTTGTAACAGTTATTATTTTTAGATAATTCCATTAGATTTTTCAGAAGGTAACTGTATCTTAGTTACTTTTACCGGTAACTAAGTAATGGAAAATTTCGTTACTTTTTCATTACTTCTCATTTATTTTCATTACTGTGCCGAAAATGTCTGTGAAGAGCAGTGTGAGAAGTAATGAAAAAGTAACGAAATTTTTCATTACTTCTCGCACTGCTCTTCATAGACATTTTCGGCACAGTTTGTCATAAATTTAATTATTTAACTTTTAACAACGCTGAATTTTCATTCTTGAATTTTTCCTCTTGTCCCTATTTCTTTAATCTCGGTTCTCTTTGAAAAGTGGTAAGATGGCAAAATTGAATTTTTTTTACAATTTGAAATTTCTAAAAGTAACTGTAATAAGTTACTTTTGGCATTAAGTAACTGTAACTGAGTTACTTTTTTAAAAGTAACTTTCCAATCCCTGCAAAATAATTATTTAGAAGTAAAAGTTTTAGCCAAAAGGAGTATTTTATAATGACACAGAAAATTAAGTAAATGTGGTTAAAATTTAGGAAGATTAAAATTAATTTAATTTCATGTTTTTAAATTTCCATTTTGTTTTAGTTGAGAAACTCGCAAGGATACTGCACAACCGAAGAATGCTTTACAAATCGTAAGTTTTTTCCTTTAAATGTTCTCATGCAACTTGATTGGTTTAGGTTAGTTATTATTAGTGCTTTCTAGGCTATCTAAAATTTATTTTTAACCCTTTCAGTCCCAGTGGTGCCATTTGGCATCATCATGTTTCTGATCATAATTTAAAAAAATAATAGGGCTGACATCTATTGGGATTAATAAAAAAATATTTTCTAATAAAAAAAAGTTTAAAGAATCGAATGATGCGCTTTTTGATATCATAAATGGCTATAGACGATCAGAATTTTTTTCTAAAATAATGATGTCTAATTGTCATTGGGACTGAAAGGGTTAAAAATACTGTTATCTAGGTACTCTAATAAAATTATTTTTCTGAAAAATCGGTAGGTAAAGGAGAACTGTAAAATTTTTACTTATTAGGACTTTTAAAGACATATGCAAAGTAAATGCGTTTCCTTTTCATAACACTGTATAATCAAGAGTTTATATTAATAAAATTGAATATTTATGCTACTATAACAAGTATATCACTTATATAGATATATAGTAAGTCCCAAATATAAATTTAGTTTTTGACATAGCTGTTACTTTCAGAACCATTGCTAAATAAAAGAGTTGCCTCAGACTTATTCTAGCAAAACAATATTCACTTCAAGAGTTTGAGTATATTTTTAAGGAATATGAGTATGTTTGTATTTTTAACAATGTCTGTTGGCAGCTGGACTTGACAGATTCCAGCTCATTGTTTTGTAACCCATGCACATTTGGGTAGTATTTCTCGAATATACAATATTTTTTCCTTTTAATTTCCAATGCAGCAGGCGATACAGACATTATCCTAAGGCCATACAGAGATCAAAATAATGTAAAATACATGAAAGAGAAAATCCATACAAAATCTTTTTTCCTTAGAATGATAAGTTAGAAAAAGGGAATGAATTTAATAAACTCTTTTCCGGCTAATAAAAATTATTTCATGGTTATTTCTTATTTTTTACATTGCCTTTGAATTTTACAATGAGGTATCATATAAAATTTAGAGTTGACCTAGTTTTAAACTTATTTTTCATAGTATTATACAGTATCATAGAACATTTTATGCTAAGAAACAATACTTAAACACTATAAAAAAAAATTTTCATTCTGTAGTAAGAGTTTTCAAGATTTTAAAAATATATATTTTTATTTTGAGGAATATATAGTTACAATTTTGATGTGAAATAAAAAATCTCAGTAGCCCAACGACCCATAGTGGGCCAAGGCTTGCTGTGCCCATGTTAGCTCTCTAGGGGTCTGAGTGTGCAGCATATGTCGTAGTCAGCTTTATATATAACCCACAGTGTTTAATTCCTAAGCATGCTTGGTCTTGATTTTATCATTCCACTTAAGAACTGAAAGTCTGAATGAACACCAATCTGGGATTCGAACCCCAGACCTGTGGGACATGGTTGCAAAGTGCTGATCCTTAAGCCCTTGTGCCTCTTAAGCTGGTACTTGACAGAGAGACATGGTCAGGTGAACCATCGCCAAACATCACCAAAGCTCTTCCTTTATCGTCTTTATCTTTATCGTCAGGGATTGGTGGTGTTCGCCTTGAGACATGTCGTTGATCCTTTATTATAGGTCCAACAAGATAAAAAATAGTTTATTGGCATACTTTTGATGTCACATGGCCACATAACATCATCACAGATGAGTTTATACATAGAACAACATATGAACTCGTCAGTGAGTGGTATTGTGTGCCGATGTGACATCTAAGCTAGGAAAACAAAAAACATTGATTTCGCTGAACCAATAATAAAGGATCACATAATGACCTGTTACATACATCACCCATCTCTGTTGAGAAAAATATGTCAGGCGAGGATGGGGTAAATTTGGTGAAGCTTGGCAATGTTCACTTGACCAAGTCTCTCAATCTGTAGCTAGGCTGTGAGTGTTGAAAACGCAAACTAATACGATCAACCAATAAGATCTCAAATTGGTCACTTTTTCCAGCCCCTGGGCCGTTAGCTCCGCAGAGCGGTGATGGCACCGATGGGACCATGATGATGATGTGCATGGGCTGGATGCTGCTGGCCATGGTCTTGTTTGTCATGAGACCGGCTTCGCTCTCTGCCAGAGGAGATCGCAAGCCATCCAACAATCAGGCAAGTGAAGCAGAAGTCGCTTAATTTTAATTTTCTCCTTGATAAGTGGGGAAGTTTTGGTTGCTTGATTCTCTTATTTCCAAGAATTTTAAATTAGAAAAACATATATACCTAAAAAAATAAGATATTGTTGTTGTAACCAGGCCTATGCTTACAAGGCACAAGCCTGTTGTTTTAGAGGGATCCGAAATTGGCTGTAAACCTATAAATTTTGTTTCACATGTCACCATGTAAATTAATTTTTTGACAAACGAATATTTTGGATTTTTCTACAACAATAAGAACCAAAGTTGAATATTATATTTGACGTTTGACCTTACTTTCAAAGGTCATAATTTTCCAGTATACGTATATTTTGTAACAATATCACTCTGAAAAGGGCCCCTAAAAGTATCTGGGCCTAAACTTGTCATGGTCAGGCCCTGTTTTGTGATCTAAAAATTTATTCTGTTTAACTTAAATTATTAATAAAATTCTTTTTAAAGTTGGGCTTGAAGGATATGTAGCCTATGTAGAAGACTCTTTCCCCCAAACAACGGTGCCAGCACAAATAGGATCCAAATCAAGGATATATTTTTATACTTAAATAATAAACACTAGTTAATTTCTAGATATTCTGTCTAGAGGAGCAATGTTATGCTTAGAGTTGAAGTGAAGTTTGATCACTCGTCACCAAGAGCAATGTTGTCTATGATGGCTTAATAAAGCATACAAATATAAATAGTGAGAAAACTTATTTTAAAATAGCTATAGTTCATTATTAATCTTCAGTCTTCATTGTATTAATAAGCAAAGTATGTATGATTTAAAATTATTTTGTAAGCTATTTTTCTATAAAATTTGTACATTATTATATTATTTTTTTTCTTCAAAAAACTAATAAGGTAAAATAAAAAGAAAATTCTACTTTTCTTCAGGAGAGAATTCAAATCGTTTTTTCTACTTGACTGTGAAATCAAATATTTTATCTCAACTGTCAATAAATTTTTTGTAGCTTTTTTATTTATGATTGTTTTTTAAAAGAATCAAATTATGAATGTTATTGTTTTTTTCTTTCCTGTAGGGACCTAGTCAGCCACCCCCTGACAACTCAGTGCAATAAAGTTATTCACAGATGTTTTATAATTGGCTTATTAACATGTTTTCAGAATGAATTTGTCTTCTAAAACTGTTGGTACTTTGCCAAAGATTTTGGAATATTTATATTTCATGCCCCTTCCTCTCTAAATATCTATTTGCAAGCTTTTGTTGATTTGTTTTACACACATGTTCCCACTTGTTAAGCAATTTATATTTTTGGCATTTAAGAGTTGTACATTTGACAATATATGAACAAAGTTTGCATGTTATAAATGTGCGACATTTTCTGAACTAATAAATAAAATTCTGAACTTTCTAAGAAAAATTATTACTTTTAAAATGTTTTCAGCATGAATACTTCAAGCTTATCTATAAATATTTACAAGATTATCTGTACATTCCATGTACAAAACATTCCATTTATAAGTTATCAATATTAAACATTATGTTGGACACATACAGAGTTACTTAGAATAATGCATTTAAATACGCAATTGATAAAGTTACATTTTTAATTGCAATACTTTACGTTGAGAAATTTGTTAAGCATTTTTAACCTTTTGTAGTGCTCACTTAATCTTTCAGTAAAACAAACTTCACTGACTTCCTTTATCCAATGAGTTTAAAAACTATTTTCTTTCCCTGTGATACTTCCAGGAACGGAAGTTATAGAATTGTGTTATATTTTAAACTGCTAAAAAAAGAATTATATTTAAGTTTGTATTATATATGTATAGTTCAAAATTAAACAAATAATTGGTGTTGGTATTTATGTGTCTTAATTTAATTAGAGTAGCATAAAAATTACTGCTGTATATTCTGTTTAATTAAAAAATTTAATTCAAACCTTGTGTACCTTTCTTTTTCAACTTGCATCTTTATTATTTTTGAAAAAACATTTATAATTACAGAAAATATGTTAAATATATTTTAAACTGAGCCAAATACAAGTTTATCCTTTTTTTGCCATGCATAACCAGTATCCCGAGAGCAGTATTTTCTGTAATCTGAAACTAATTTAGCAAAACTTGTTTAGTGCATCCATATTTTTTAAAGTGGATTTATACAAATTTTTTTCTTTTTGGGAAAAGACTTGATATGCCAATTAGGGGAATGCCAAGCTTAAAGTAATATAGGCACTAACTTGACTGTCAAAGTGACATAAAGATTCTGATAGGCAGGGCCTGATCTTCCATAAGGCCCGGACCTAGGGCACCAAAATTTAAGTTTCTTTTATGCTAAATGTTGTGGACCCTCAAAATTTTAGTCAATTTTATAATTTTTTATTTTATTTTTCACTTTTTTTAGCTTGACTCAATACGTTTGGTCTAATCAATGTAAAAAAAAAGATAATAGCAAAAACTTAAAATACATCATCCAAATTAGCACTACAATCAAGGGCAATCATACACAAAAAATTTCGTAAAGGGCCCCCAAAATCTGTTACGCCTACAGTCCCTGGACAAATTATTAGACGCACTGCAAGATTTCTTATAAAATATTAATTACCGGGTGATATTGTACCTAAATATTTGTATAAATACAAATATGTAGTCTACAACAATTCTGTTAAATAAAAATCAATAATATTGTAGTTTAAATATACCATTATTGCATAAACTCCTAAGAAACATAAAATTACTTTTTAAAAAAATACAGTGCGTCTAATAAATTGTCCAGGGACTGTATAGTCTGAGTTTCCTAGACCAGTCCCTGGTTAGGAACCAAAGTCCAGATGTCATGGAAGGTGGAGAGTTTCCTAAAAAATGTTCTCCTTCAATACTTCTCAAAAGCGTCATTGAAGAAGGAAGAGTGGAATTATCGATGCCTAACTAGTGGTTTAGCAGTTAAACTAGTCATTAAGAGATATGGCCACTCTACATATTCTCGGTATCAAGAAGTAGAACTTGTAAAATATAAGGGGTCGAAAACTTTTAAATTTGTAATTTTAACTCATTTAAAATATATCGATGTCAATAATTTAATTTAAAAACAATTGGAAGCATTTTCAGTCAATGTTCTAGACTTTTTTTTAAATGTTATTAGTTTAAATAGGGGTTTAAAAAACGTATTAGTAGTTAAAAGGCATCACCAAACAAGAAGTATAATTTCTAAATTAATTGTTCAATCACACAAAATATTGATAAAACCCATACATTCCCATCAAATCCAATTTAAGTCATGAACGACGATTTGCAAGAAAATTTGCCATGCAAAAATGAGCTTTCTGCTTACGTTTACCTAAATAAACAAAATATAAAACTAATGAAGACTATAGTCATAAACAACTTAGGTATAATAAGTTCCACGAAAAAAGAATTTAAAAAACTTAGATTAACGTTTAAAATATAAACGTTTTTATTCAGAAACGTAGATGAAAAAAAAGCATTCACCTGATAAAACAATCCACTTGGATGAGTAAAATTTTTTATATCTTACATGGCTACGAATAATGTGAAAAAGTGAAAGACGTATATATATATATATATATATATATATATATATTATATATATATATATATTATATATATGTATATATAGATATATTGATAAAAGTGTATATGTAGTATGTATATATAGATATGTGAAATAAGTGAAAGACATATATATATATATATATATATATATATATATATATATATATATATATATATATATATATATATATATATATATATATATATATATACTATATATTATATATATATATATATATATATATATATATATATATTATATATATATATATATATATATGTGTGTGTGTGTATATATATGTATGTATATATATATATAATTCCTGACTGACACACACACGTATCAACGCCAGCCAAAACTACTTGAGGTACAGCCAAAGGTAGAAGTACCAAATAAAAATAGAGTACCAAATTTTAGCAAAATAATCTTTTATATCGTAGGCGTTATTTAAGAAGCGATTTTTTGAAATTCGAACCCAAATGGGTGTAAAAGGGCAAAAAGTGAGCCGATTTCTCCATAGGAATAGCATTGTAAGATTGGAATTTATACTTTTTTATTTTTAATTTAAAAGAAATTTCAGCGCGTTCAGCGTGAACGAAAATAAAATATAAACATGTAAAAGCACGTTAGTTTACTTTGTAAGATCCTTATTTTTTAGTACAATAGACCAGTGGTCGCGGTGCTTCGTCCTGACGGGCCGCCCCACTCAAGTCATAAGTCATAAGATTGTTATTTGAAAATCCTTATTTGTTTTATTTATTGATTATCTTTTTTGAAATTGTATACTGGACCAGGCTTTTCTTTGTTTATGAAACTGTCGATTTAATACAGCTATGATATAAAGGGCGATTGACTTTTGGAATTGGCGCCTTTTGGTGATGTTGAAAATTTAAGGTAGGGTAGCTATACCCATCCAGTTGTATGGGTTAGGGTTAGTTTGAATTATCGTCGAACTAGAGCTACCCATGAGGGCTATTGGCCATAGTTAAGTGACGAGCCGACACCTGAGTTGGCACCCAACACAAATTTTAAGGGCGTGATCGTACAGAGAGTCGGGACTTTGAAGGATATTTAACGTAAACTCCCTCCACACAGGGTGTTATTCTTCAGCATTTTTTGGCTGTACGCTTTTAGGTCGGCAGCTATTTAGGTGATGCCCGGACCTGAACTTGGGACCTTTCGCATGCAAGGCGAACACCGGGGCCTATGGGAAAGCCCTCTAACTCATGGAAGGGCCTGTGCACAATCAGTCAGGGAGAATCAGAATGGGAGGCAACAGTTGGTATAAAATAAAAGTTTACCTAAAACATCACTGTTATTAAGGGTCTACCCGTGTAACGCCGGGTTTATAAAGCTAGTTTGTATATAATTTTATATCTTAACTTTAAAAAAAGCTATATTTAAAAAAAAATACTAAAATATAATTGTAATGCATTATTGTTTATTGTCAAACATATAATTATAAAATAAAAATGGTTTACATAACTTACTCTACAAGACACTGAGACCAATAAGTACTTACAAATTCTCGCTATTTCATACACCTTATCTTATTACGTGTCACAGTTTATATAAAAAATAATATAGTTATTAGAGATAGAGTATATATTATAATTTTTTTAAGAGTACAATTTTTCAAAACGGTCAATAAATAAAACAATAATGAAAACTTTTTTGTGGATGCTCTACATCATGGTACTAAAACATTCAGCAACTATATACATAATAAATAAGATAATTAAAAATAAAGCTACATAAAAGAATGCCCATTTAATAAATACAATACATAAAAGGGGCCACTAAGAATTTATATCAGATTAAAAATTTGCTTAATTTAAACTCCAGTGAAGTGTTATGGTATAATGTAGTTCCTATTTCTTAAAGCACACACACATGTTGATAAAATGTTAATTTCACGATGGTTGGAATATATGTGCCAGAGTTGAAATTCCAATGAAATATATATAATTTTTAAAATATGAATATTTACAAGAAAACTTTAAAATCATGATAAAAGTTAAAATATGAATACTCAATGCATGCCGTTAAAAGAGTTGATAGTTCGTTAAAATCAGAATCTATTAACATTGTCGAAATTTGTACTTGGATGTAAAACTAAAAATAAAAAAACTTAATATATAAAACTGATTGTATGTCAACAAGAGTAAAAACTACACACTTTGTTTATCATCAACTATTCTTCTTTATGTTTTGTAGCTTTTTTTGGACATCGCTCAGAATGCCCCTCATTTTATCGAACGTTCCAACCGACTCTGGCAAGTTTTCGAACAGTAAGTGATCGGTTATACCCTGGGCGAATTTATCGGCAGCTGGAAGTTTCTCGAAAGGGTTGCCTTGTTTAAGAATCGGTGTCCCAGGAGATTGTGATAAAGAAATGCTGAGTTTTTGGTCAATTGGCGTGTGGTTTTGTATGTCAAGGGTAACACATTCAGATTTTTTGGGAGTTGAGCCGTTTTCCGGAGACCAGTTGTTGACGGTTTCATTTAAGTCATTTGTACCTGATGTAAAAACAATAATTGGAAATGAGAATTATCAAATTAAAATGAGTATCTGAAAAACTGAATAATAGTTACCATTTCGAATCTAAAATAATTGGAAATGAGAATTAGTTATCAAATTAAAATGAGTATCTGAAAAACTGAATAATAGTTACCATTTCGAATCTTCTTAGGTCCATCGTCATCTAATTTTTCAGAATTCTTCCGTTTATTTGTATTAGTATCAGTATCATTCTAGTAAAATAAAATAGTCGATAATTTAATTAGTTAAATAATTTGGTACTGGTACTACTAAAGAAATTGTATTATCAATAATTAATATTCAGGTTTTTAAAGGTAAAATTGCATTTTTAAAAAGCTATAAACCAATAAAAACTTACAATGGTATTATTTGCTTTTATTGTCTCTGTCAACTGATGATGTGGTTGCATTTCTGGCATTCCTAAGTCCTTCCATTCCTTAGATAAATAATAATTTCAAAGTAATCATATCTAGTGCATTTTATAACGCATGTTGTATGGATCAATAAAATTCTTATTTGAAATTAATAAAATAAATTTAAATATAAAATAAATGCTACTATTGCCAAAATGTATTGGATTTTGTACAATACATTTAATTCAATCTTTAATATTTTAATAAGTTTATTATCAAATTTATATATGGAGAAAATTTTAAAATCAGTTTTCAAAAATAAGGTAGTTCTATGAACTGTAATTTGTGATTCTTTTTGGCGAGTGTACTATTTTTCTGGGACTGTGTGTCCATGCACGTGTGTACACATGCGTCCAGAAAATGCTAAGTCATTTAGTGGGAGTATTATTTTATTAGGCGACTCATTGATTTCATGGAAGTGTCAAAAACAAAAGAGTGTAAGTCTATCTACTTGTGAAGCTTTGTTCTCTATTTCAGAACTGTGTAAGAATATTATTTGGACTGTAAATTTATTAAGTGAAATGACATGTAAACAATTTATAAATGATAAGAGTAATCTTACTTTCTGACAGCCAAGCAGCAATACAGTATCTTAAAGGTCCTACTCTTTGATTTAAATGATTATTGTACTCAGCTATTATTTTACTGGTGATTATTAATTAATGCAAAAATAATTTGTTTAATTAAATTCTAGATTAATATTATAATTTTTATGTATATGTGTATGTAAAATTGTTTTAATTGTTTCTCATGTTCGAAAAATATTGCTCGCAGGAGGGGTGTGTGATACCTTTTGGCGAGCGTACTATTTTTCTGGGACTGTGTGTCCATGCGCTCGTGTACACGTGCGTGATACGGTTCGCCGCCAGGGGAAGCACACGTCACTCTATTTACTGCTAAGCAAAAGTAACGGACGTCATAAAATATGACACGAGTAATGCTGTGTGCATTTGCTATGTTAATTTACTGTGTGAATAAAAGAGAAATATTTAACAAGACGATCCAATGATTTAATAACATAATCAGTATTAACTTGGAGGGTGTCCAGGCTGAAGCAAGGTTCAAAACTATGAGGTGCATCTCCAATAGCCATAAAGGTCTATTGCAGCGTTAATACAACTAAACCAATTATGTACATGTAATTCCCTCCCCATTTCCCTAACCCCACATCCTAAAATATAATCTAGGATAATGATCATCTCCAATAAATTTGAAAACTTTAAGACTATGAAACTGCACTAACTCTAACATAAAAATATAATTATTTTTGGCTTACATTTCTTGCAATAGACTTTTATATCTCTATTTGTGGAAATATTTCTAAATAATCTTATTGCAGAAAATAAAAAATTAAATTAATTTTGATACGAGAATTTAAAAAAAAACCATGGGAATACTTACATCGGTAAAATCAGAGGGGATCGGGCAGTTGAATCCGGGAAATTCTACAAATTTTGATGAATCATATTTTTCTGATAATAAAAATAAATAGTGTTTTAAAAATAAATCCAGTAAAATATTTTGGTACAAGTTAAAATTTTTAATAAATATTTGTTTAAAACTTTCTATCTTATGTGAAGAACACATAATCCAGTTATTTAAATTCTTAATACTTAGTGCTGAAGTGTCTTTGCTTTTATAACTACTAATAAAACTAATTAATAAAATTTATGATAAATCAAAATCATTTATAAAATGTAAGTAACTATCCTAAAACTAATTATCATGTAGAAATAGTACAGGAAAAGCTAACAGTTACTTACGATCAGGTTCTAGGGAATTACCCTGTTCATCTTGGTCTGAAGCTGTAAAAGTTATAAATGACATAATATAAAAGTTATAAGTATACAATAAGTCATAAAGAAATCCATAGCATTGAAATCCGTTTTTATGTAGTCCCCATGTTTATCTTAAAATATCCGAAATTATTATTATTCAAGTTAGTCTATCAAGCTTCTAAATTTGAAACTCAGCAAAAATTCCATAAGAAATGACATTTTTTTCGGAAAAAAATATAAATATTTTAATTATATAAGGGGACGCGGTACCCAAATTGTAGGGCTACCCAGAAAATAACTAAACATGCTCGTATGCTGTGTGCTATGGAAATTGCAAAAAAAGAAAGAATCCTTTTAAATGGTGGAGGTTTATGGAAAATAATATAGTGGTTTGGTAAAATGGTTTTGTAAATTTTATGTTGATTTACACAATTTCAAATTTTTAAGCTTGTGAATGGTTATAACCCTAAGGCTTTTAGGTAAATTAATGTAGAGCGCCAATTTTTTCCCCTTCGTTTAGACATATATGATTAACAAAAGTTGGTATGGGGATAAAGTTTAGTGAGAATAGTTTTAAAAAAATAATGAAGTTAAAAAAATCTTTTTTTGCAATTTTTATACATAAAGCTACATAACTGTTCTTGTTATACAGATAGCTCAATATCCAAACCAACTTTTTAAAAATGTTTAAATATTAACTGGAATTTCAAAAACTAAGAAGAGTGGTTTTTACACACATTCAATATTCCCAAGTATGGGGGAGGGTGGGGGGTGTCAGTCACATGACCAACTATCAACCAATTAGAAAGAGCATGTTTCAGTGATTACACAACATCAAGAAATCAATAATTCTAAAAATAGATTAATCTCATCAAAAACTATGCATTTTAAAATTAAGTTTGACATCGGGGGAAGGAAATGAGTGGCCGTAATTACAAATTACGGAAAACTTAAAGGCAATTAACTGATTAAAGATTATGATTAATTAAATGGGTTTTTAATGTAGGAATTTTTTTTAGCATACTTACTTTTTCCCTCTCCATCATATAAAGATATACCAGATGTCTCAAATAAAGCATCATCCATCCAGCCTGGTGGGTAGCCAATTATTCTCATGGTGTAAATGTGTTTAGGAAGTTGGTCATTTTTCAAGCTCAAGGCCTCTCTCAATTCAGAGCTACACCAAAATAATACTAATAATAAACTTAAATGCAATTATAAAAAAAAGTAACTAGTCTCAAATAAAACTATATTTTATGAAAATATAGAATAGGTTAAAAAGCAAATTGCATGTTTTAAAAAAAAGCGAACAAACACTAATTTAAATAAAACCCTAGAACCTGAAATAGTAAAATGGATTTAAATTAATACTTTTTTATCAATTATGCATCGATAAATTTTGATATATTGTAATAAAATAGTTTAATTAATAAGCAAATGGGATGATTGAGAAAATACAAAGAGACTTAATGTTGCTATTTAATGGTTTTCTTTTAAGCTTAAAAGAATTTGAAAAGTTGCCTTTACTGCAAATTATAGAGGATAAGCTGGGGAACCAAATAACCAATACTAATTTTAGCCATTTTCTATGTGGTATTAGTTCAGAATTTGGTTTATTAGTAAAGAATATAAAATATTTTTAATCACCTGAAAATATGTGATGTGGTATATATAACTACATTTTACAATGCATCGCTTACAAAAATTCAATCCAAATATTTGTAATTGGGTTAATGGGCTTGTTTCACGTGGGATCTGGCAACAGCTCTGCGGTCTTGTTTTCATTTTTCTCGAATTACTTTTGTTGATATTCGAAATTGAGTTTTCTAAGAATAAGTTATTTTAGTTGTTATTTTTTAAAATTACAACTTCTTGCTGTGCTGTTGGTTGTTTTAATCATTTATCAAGGGAAACTTGCATTGAAAGAAGTTGGAATTTAAAAAAATAACAGCTAAACTATTCTTAGAAAACTCAATTTGGAATACCAAGGCAAAAGTAATTCAAGGAAAATGAAAACAAGACCGCGGAGCTGTTGCCAGATCCCTCGTGAAACAAGCGCATGGCACTTTTATTACTATTGATATTTAAAATAAGCTAAAAATTTCCTCAAATCAATAACAGCTTGATTAATATGGTTTCACTAACAGTACATAATGGTACTTTGCATAAAAAACACAAAATGTGCATTACTGTGATGAAAATGCATATCAGTAAATAACGATTACAAAAAAAATCTATGTCCTTATGTGTAAAAATATTTAGTAATATTTATGCATTTAAAAAAAATTGGAAAGGCTTCAAATTAAAATGGAAAAATTGCTTAAATTTGAAGGTGCATCAATGGAGAATGTCCATGAATACATTTATTTGCATAGTTTGCAGGTGTATTCTGTGAAACTACAAAAGAGGTCAGATAAATCAAAAAAAAAAAAAACCTGTCTTTTGCACAATGTGCAAACAATAACTTAAAAACTATCTTCTGATTTTACAAAGTATCATTATTTTTCAATTTGTATCAAATGTTTTCTCACCTTATAACTCCAGGTTTGATTGAATTTTTTCTTTCTTCTTCATGATATCGACTAAATTATAAATACAAAATAATCTTTATACCATATATTATATGAATGAAGCTATGCCATTTCTGGTTTAGTAGGTGGAATAATTTGGTAGGTATGAATAAAATATCCATAAATTAAATGTGTGAACTAATATATTATTTTTGATAACAAATATTAAATTACTGCATTTTCCACACATAGATGTTTCTGTTAAAGTGTAGTGCATTAGGGTATTTAGATTTAGCTCAGAAAGCGTAAATTTTAAATGGAAATAGGTTTTTTAAAAAATAATAACTGGTAGGTTAAAAGGTAGGTATTTAAGTAATCAGAAAATTTCAAAGTTACTGCTACCTCGGCATTTCCAATCTGTTGCAAAAATTAAAAATTTGAAAACTGAAATATTAACTAACAGTATAATCTGAAATATAGAAAAATTGCAAGACCCTAAATGTACTTTATCACAGAAACTCAAATATCAGATTGTACATGATTAAAATCTAAATAACTGTTTCCGCCACTAGCAATAATTTCAGAAAAAATACATGTCAGGTAATACATATTTCAATCTCCTAAGTGAACAACTAATAAAGTTAAGTACTTAACATTCCCAAATAACATAAATTTTTATGTTATTCTAAATATACATTCTTTAAAGCTGTGGAACTGGCATATATAAGTTATTTCTTATACATTTGAAAACAAAAGAAACTTAGTTTAACTCAATTGCATTAGAGATTTCATCTGTCAAAATTGATTATATTTCAACAATAAAGCTAATAGAAGGATCAAAGCTGTACAATTGTCAGCCCAGAATACAAACAGCTATTTTATTTGAAATTGTGTAAAAAGTAAAATAATCCACAGATAAGAAAAAGTTGTTTTCATTTTTAATGTGCAATCTATCAAAAAATAACGCACCTGGAATTTTCACTCAATATGTTCTTTTTGTTAGCAGCTATCATTAAACGATCGATTTTCTTGGGGCATTTATTCATATGATGGTCACCCAGACAATTGAAACATGTCATAGTGGGTGGTCTGGAAAAAACAAAAATAAACATTTGAATTAGTGGAATTTGTAAGACATATTTAACTTTATTTTTTAAACAAATAAAAAACTGATTTTCAAACAGTTCATCTTTTTTAACCGTTGATGAAAACACATTAATAAACCATTTAAAATATAAATGAAAAATTGTTTAAAAATCACTGTGAAAAATTATTTTGTTTTAATGAATGACAAAACAAATTAAATATTAAAGTATATATATATATATATATATATATATATATATATATATATATATATAATATATATATATATATATATATATATATATATATATATATATATAATATAATATATATACAATATATAACATAACAAACAATATATATATATAAAATATTAAATGTTATACGCATTAATAATAATATATATATTACATAAATTTACGAACTCTAATAATTTTCTCATATATATACATATAATACTCTATATATTGAATATTAAATAAATTTATACATTATAGTCATATATACCCTAAACAGAATCATCAATATAATTTACATAATATATATAAAATATTCCTGTTTTTCAATAAAAATATATACATTTAGACGTGGCAAATTTTTAAAAACTGTTAGTTCTCTATCTTACACAATATCTGGACATACATAAAATTTTGCATTATTTTTAGTATTCCAAAAATTATTATATACACACAAAACAACAAAACTATTCAACAAAATATCTAATTAATAAGTTTAAACTGCTTTCAAAACATAATTATTAGGAAAACTTTACGAATTGGACAAAGTACAATTTGGATCTTTTTACAGCTTATCACAATGTATAACGGTCTTCATTTTCAGAATTTTAACCATTAAGGAGTTTATAATTTAGTCGCCATCATGATATCTCTAAACAAGAAATCCATGCAATAAATTTTCAGAATAAATATGAAAAGAATTCCTGTGTTTTCAATAAAAATATATAAATTTTAGGAGCGTGGCAAAGATTTTAAAAACTGTTAGTTTCTCTATCTTACACAATATCTGGCCTTAGCATAAAAATTATTGCATTAGTGGGGTTTTGAGTTATTCCATAAAAATTTAGTTATATCTATCAACAAAAAAGACAAATGCAATAAATCTTTATTCAACAAAAATATCTAATTAATAAAGTTTAAACTGCTTTCAAAACATAATTTTAATGTATGAAGAACATTTGGAAGTATGGCACAAAACGTACACTATCAATCTGTACTCTTTTTAATCCACATGCTTATAAAATGTATTGGAACCTGGGGAGCCTTGGCATGTTTTCAGAATTTTATTTTTAAAAATATTTTTACACTAAAAAATTCATACGATAGCACATATTAAAGGAAATTTTATTGGCAATAAGGATATAACAGTGTAATACAAATATGCATTTTTTCTTTTCTAAATTTATTGTTTTTTAAAACATAGACACCTGGCCCATGGTAAGGAAGGCTTGGCCCATACAAAAATGCATAATTTTAAAGTGCACAATAATTAATACATATTTCAAATTATTTTTGTAAGCAGTAAATGTAAAATATATTTTATAATTCGACAAGCAGGAAAAAGAATTCGGAAGCAGTTAAAAATACTGTTTAACATAATTAATATTTAGAGTAATACATTTTTATAGTATTATCTGTATTAAAAAGTCTAATATTGTCCTCATCAAGTAATTTTTTTTATGTATGTGTTAAATATATTTTATTCAGTTTGTACACACATTAAAATGCACAAGATATAACTGCCTTACAGTTTGATTTTTTTTTTTAACGGCACACTGGAGAAAGTCAAAATCAAAGTGCACTTTCAAAGCTACTGGTTCAGTGCCCAACCCTCAAGAAAAAATCAGATAAGATAATATCTTTAAATTAATCTGGAGCTTTATTATACTTGAATTATTAATTAAGTTTTTGCAGAAAAAGTTTGATATTTGGTACTAACTGACAAGTTAATTTTAGTTGAAATCTTGGTTTTATTCTAAACAAGTATACAAATATTGATAATCAGTCTATTACCTTCATAAAGTTATTATCGTATGTTACTATAAACCTTGTATTTAATAAACATTATTTATAAATTTCAGAACTGTAATAGATAACTATATAATTAACTTAGGAGGCCTTGGTCCAGTGGCCAACGCTACCTTACATAGAGTCGGCCAAGCCTCCCCACCCAGCCAGTTCGTAAAGAATTGTACATGGTGATTTGAAGCTTACTTCACTGCACAAACTTTATAACTAACAAAAAACCTTAATATAACAGCATTTATAAAATACCACATACCTAAATTTAATTCAATTGGATTGTCTCAAAAAATCTTACAAATTATGTCTAAAATGTTTATACTTTTTGGGATGAGAAACTTTCTTTTTTTATTTTCTCCTCACTGCTAAGAAGTAGCTCAATGAAACCAAGGCTGTCTGCTGACAACAGTAGCTTTGAGTACCATCTATTGAGAAAATGCTAAAATATTTAAACACTAAAATTTAAAGGTGGGCCAAGCCTCTCTTATGGCCAAGGGTCACCCAGGTTTCTCTATTAATATTATACACTTTTTAATGCTTAATGATTTAACTCAACAAAAATATAAAATTTTCATTAACTAAACAAATAACATTAAATTAACAGAAATCTGTAGAAAAACAGCCAAATACTTTCCTTTAGAATTCATTATATTACTTTGATAATTCGGGTTCAACTTATGAAGAATCCTGGTGTTCTATTGTAGATGATAAAACATCATATTTTGTGTGAAAAATACCACGGAACATTGTACAAGAAATATAAAGATCTGGATTCCTTTCAACATAAATCCTAAGCATTTTTTTAACATTAAAATCTTTTGAGAGAACTGGTTTACCATCTAGAAATCTTTCATTTACAAGAGTCACAATAAAATGTTGAATTTGAAGAGTCACTCACTTTCATAGGCCTGTTCATATGTTTGCCTCTCTTATCTATCGGAGCGACTCCAGTGTTCAATAAAGATTCCCTAATGTATTGGATACGTCGCAAGGTGATCCCATGTAAAGATTTGAAAGCCTTATAACAAACCCGAACATATTCAGAACTACCCTTTGAATTGATCCAAACCTGAACTCTGTATGTAGCAGAACAATTATGAAAAGTTGTTTTATCGCTAAGAGGTTTTTTGATTCTGTGTCGTACTACTGGTAATACAGGGCCTGTTAAGTACCGATTTTGTATGCGATATGAACTCAATTCGTTGAATTCTCTTATAATCTGAATGCGTTCTCGTTCAGGAACTGTTTTGAAACATCTAAAACGCTTGCACTCACAGTATGGCCCAAGTTCATGTGTTGAATGTCTCATCTTCAACTTCAGACATTTTTTTATAACTTTTCTTTTTACCTCTCCCTTCTAATTCAGTTTGTAAACTTTGGTCACTGTTTACAACCTCTGGATAAATACCGCCATTGGAAAGTTTTGAGTCACTCCCTTCCTGAGTGATGTTCAAGTATTGAGTCACATCTGCTACTTTTGAAGGACAGTCCATGTGAGATACTGTAGAATTTCTATTTATATTAGCAACTTCTAATGTTCTGCTGAATAAGTTAGTGTCTGAAGATCTACTCATGTGTTCTACTTCTAAAGCTCTATTTACGAGACAGACTTCTGAAGTTATATATTTGAACAGTCAACTTCATAAGTTTTACTTGTAAATCCGATATCAGTAGCGGTGTTCATATGAGACACTTCTGAATAACTGAACACAACATAATCACGAAAAATAACAATAACAACTTTAGATTTAATTTAAAATGTCCAGTTAATATCTATTCATTTTTATAACATACACACAATATCTGTATTCTGGAGAACATGAAAGGACAGGATTAAGTTTCCAATGTCAAAGTGAAGTGGACATGAAAAGTAAAGTGGAAGTTCTGTGAAGTGGATCCGAGTAAGTTTCCAATACCAGAGTACGCCAAATATCTTAAAGACTTAACTTCAAAAATTAATTTTTCTGTCGTAAATATATAATTTTTTGTATGTCTTTAACCTTATTAAATGTTATCTAAGAGTTAAATGGTATCCCCTCAATCAGAATACAAGCTGAGCATAATGAGTTTTTTCTAATACAGTAACCAATGAATTACACATCGGTTCCAGATCCAATTAGTTGAGCTAAGTTTGAATTATCGTCGCACTAGAGCTACACAAAGAACTATTGGCGACGACAATTATGTAATTAAGAACCACCGTCAAGTGACGAGCCGACACCTGAGTAGGCACACAGCACAAACTTAAGCTATTGAATAGAAAATACTATCTGCTATACTTAATACATATATCGACATCTTTTTTAATGATATGGCATTCTTTGGTATGTTTTCATCATTACTAAAAAAAAATACAGCACGTCTAATAATTTGTCCAGGGACTGTATATGATGTTAAATACTTTTAAGTGTTGAGTATTCAAGAGTGATTATGACTGAGGATACAATGATTATTTTAACGGAATAAATTTACTTATCCTCCCCCCCTTCCAAAAAAAAAAAATAATAATATGGTGCTGCCCACAATGGTAACAAAATTTATCAAAAATAAATTTTGGCATTTTGAATGGAAAAGGTAGCCGGCTACTGAATTAAAGGATACAGAGGAATATTACTTTGAGAGCTTGATGATTTAGGTTGCTGCTTACTCAACTTTACACTTACAAATGAATCCTGATTTTTTCTATATTCCTAAAAAGAAAATGTGACTACTTAACCAAGTTAAAATATTTTAACTGATTCACAGTATTGCAAAAAAATCTGTTTTAGTACTTTAGGATAATTTTCATGAAGAAACAATTATTTTATTTTGAGATTTAGATGCTCTTAATGACAAACAATACAGATTAAATAAAGACAAAAAAAACTTTTACAACTAATAAATATAATACTACTGTGAACACAAATTATATATAAAAAACAATTAAGTTCACAATTAAAAATAAATAAAATTTAAATTCAAAAGCTTTCTTTTTTCAGTATTTTTCATAGTTTAAGTACATCATATATAGATCAATAAAAAAAATTACTTGTTCCGTATTGTCATATACTTGAGATGTCACAATAAAATGTTCGTCTGGATTTAGGATTTCTTTGAAAAAGTTTTCAAATTTTGAACGATATTTCCTACGGGGAAAATATATAAACAATCAGTTTTTAGATAAACATAAGATATGCAAATAATAACAAAGGAATAGTGCTAAAAATAAACTTTTTATAAGTTTATTAGATTAGCCCTAGGGTTTACAGTACTCCACTCTAGTGTCAATATGCACGGGACCAAAGTAATCTCAATGGTCGAACTCAACCCTCCCTGAGTGGCTATTATAAGAGTCTTGCAGTTTAGTAAGGATTTAATTCCATCAAAACGTAGGTCCAAGCAGAACGGAAATCAGGGAACTGACCCGTAACGATGGGTAACATAGCTTTTATATTAAATAGTGGAAGAACAACCTTCGGAATAGAAAAAACAAGAAAGTTATAAAACGTTCTAAATAATAATTAAATAATAAGTTGAATTTCTTTCACTCTGCAGGTATTCAAACCCATGATTCCACAGAACTTAGGTTTCGTACGTCGAAACTCTATACTGTTGTACAGGTCTGCTTACAAAAAGCGTCAATATTTATAATTATGTGCAAAAAATAAGTTTAATGAATGTGAAGCTGAAATTCAAAACAGTGTATTAAAGGATTTTTAACACTATTGTGCAAAAATAATTTTTATAGATGGTTTGTTCAAAGTACACTTAGCATTATTATGGATGTATTAAAATTTTTTGCATAATATCATAAAAGTATATAAATAAAAAATATTAACTTACTCTTCATAAAACTCATCTCTGAACACCACTTTTATTACATTGTTTCCCCAAGTCATACTCTGGTTAATTTTAGAAATGAGAGTTTTCAATCTTTCATTTACATGTGTTAAAGAATTAACATAATAAACAAATTGGAATACAACAACATCTGACAGAAGTAAAAGGCAAATATATTTAATTATATCATGATAAAAAATGTTTTTACTAATTAGAATAAGTTAAAAATGGTAGACTAAGACCACTTAAAAAAGTTGCGTTTCTATTTGAAATATTTTATTGATATTATCTTCTCACATGCCTTCAAAAGTAGTTAATGTTTTAAAGTATTTTAAGTAGTTTTTAAAAAGCACAAAATGATAATTTAGTCGTGAATCTGATTAAAATATGTCAGCATACGAGATGGTTTAAAAAATAATGTCAAAGTACAAGTGCACACTAGCTTTAAAAAAAAATTATAATTAAACAAGGCACAGTTATAATATAATGACCGCCGCGATTTGCGTTATGTTGCCAAGCAACAAAATAACCTAATGTGGTAAACATTCCACTTCATATTTCATACAACTTGATAGGTTTAGAAACCCAACATTAAATTTTTAAGCTTGCCAAAAGTTGTCAATGAACAGACTGCCCATTATACCATAGGTATACTTTAAACAATAATGATTTCTGTAAAGCTACGTGATCTCAAAAGGATATTTTCTTCAAGTATTTCATTGATATTTGAAGTTTGCCGAGAAGAAACATTATTGCTCCAACCATGATCCATTTGTAAGTTCTTGTCTTTCATCCTAAAATTAAAATTTATTTGTATTGCATTTTAATAAGTTAACTACACTAATAGAAAATCAGCATTATTGAAACCTGAGCACTTATACATTTAACAAGCTTTTGGGTTAGATGAATATCAAACTTGTAGGTAGTAACAACCTTTGGAACAGCTATGATGTAATGGCCGGTCCCGATTTGGCGATTTGCGTTACGTTACCAAGCAACGAAAAGGACCAAATGTAGAAAAAATTCCACTTTATATTTCATGCAACTCGATAGGTATAGCAGTCCTGTGTTAAATTCTTAAGTTCACCAAACGTCGCCAATGAACAGACCGGCCATTTTATCATAGCTGTACTCAATTTTTCCTTAAAACGTATAAATATAAAAAGTATATAGTACAAATGTATCATTCTTTTAAAAGAAATGGTAGGCAATAATACATTTGAAATATCAATCAATCAATATACAATTACAATCCAAAATATATGATGACGGGACACTAGATAGGAGTGAACTAATTTATAAAAAATTTAACCGGACTACTTGTTTATCTACTTGTTAAAATAAAATCGTAAATATATCAAAAAATTTATTCAATTAATTTATTATAGTTTCAAATACATTTCTAATTATTTAAATACCTTAAATAATGAAATAATATTTTGTATTTTTGTTTTTATTTACATCCAAAATTGCAGAATTGCCAACAATGATTTTCTATTAAAATAAACTTCTTTTAATTACAAATTTAATTTAACTAAAATGTGATAAAAACTCAAATAATTATTTTAATTTTTTATTTTAATTTTTAAATATACTACTAGTATAATTTATTTATAATATAGTTATTATCAAATATATATATTTATCTTGGTGACGTCAAGATCTTCAAGGTTTTTAAAATATGTTATTAAACAAATACTCGTTTATTAGCATTCTAATGCTTTGTTTAATCTATATTAAAATACAAATTATCTTTTTTTACTTATATGCCTTTATTAGTAGCGTATATTACTAATGTTTATCAAATCACGAAATAAGCAAACAACCAAAACCGAAATTAAAGTTGTTCGCTCTGAATGTTTTGCCCAATGGTGTCATTGACATTATAACCTCGAGTATCCGCGTTTTCCCATTTGTTGTTTCTGGCACACAAAAAGAATTTCGGTTAAGTAACTACTTCTACTGCAACTTTATTTTCGGTGCACTGAATAGCAGATGTGTTTCGTTTGACCCTGATTTTTAATTTGCCCCCTTTTGCTATATAAATTTAAAATTTTCGAATATTTTTCGTGGAATCTATTAGAAACCTTTTATAGATACTGAAAATCGAACGGGGCGACTGCCACAATGGCGTTGACTCGTGTACCATCTCCACCTCCTACACCACAATCGGAAGCTACGCAATCTGTGGCTGAAAGCTGGTGCTACACCCAAGTGAAAGTAATCAAATTCTCCTTCATGTGGACAATAAACAATTTCAGCTACAGCCGGGAAGAGATGGGCGAAGTGCTGAAGAGCTCGACCTTCTCCGCTGGGACGAACGACAAGCTCAAGTGGTGTCTGCGTGTCAACCCCAAGGGCCTCGATGAGGAAAGCAAGGATTACCTGTCCCTATACCTCCTTCTAGTCTCCTGCAACAAGACAGAAGTGAGGGCTAAATTCAAATTCTCCATCCTAAATGCCCGAAAAGAAGAGACCAAGGCCATGGAGAGCCAGAGAGCATACAGATTCGTTCAAGGCAAAGATTGGGGGTTCAAGAAGTTCATCAGGCGAGATTTCCTCCTCGACGAGGCCAACGGTCTCCTCCCGGACGACAAACTGACTCTTTACTGCGAGGTGAGTGTTGTGGCAGATTCCATAAACATATCCGGCCAGAACAGCGCCATCCAATTCAAGGTCCCTGAATGCCACCTTTCAGAAGACTTTGGTAATCTTTTCGAAGGGCAGAAGTTCTCCGACGTGGTCCTCAGCGTGAATGGCCGTGAGTTCTCGGCCCACAAGGCCATCCTGGCGGCCAGATCTCCTGTCTTCTGCGCCATGTTCGAACACGAGATGGAAGAGAAGAAGCAGAATCGCGTCGACATCACCGACATGGATCACGAAGTTCTCCGAGAGATGCTCCATTACATCTACACCGGGAAGGTTGCCAACATCGAGAACATGGCCGAGGACTTGCTGGCGGCGGCCGACAAATACGCCCTTGACCGTTTGAAGGTCATGTGCGAGGAGCACATCTGTGCCAATCTGTCCGTTGCAACAGCAGCTGAGGTTCTCATTTTGGCCGACATGCACAGTGCAGAGCAGTTGAAAGCTCATGTCATCGATTACATCAATATGCATGCCACGGATATCATGGAAACACCTGGTTGGAAATCGATGATAATGTCCCACTCTCATCTCGTGGCTGAAGCGTTCCGAGCTTTGGCAACCCAGCAGATTCCTGCGATTGGCCCACCGAGAAAGCGGGTCAAGCCTTGATGGTGGATGATTGTATTTGGAGCTGTTGTCTTTCTATAATCCTTCTGCATTACACATTTTCTTTCATTTTTAAATATATTTGTTGTAAGTTTATTTGTTTGTTGGATAAATTGTATGTTTTGTTATGTTGATCGTTTTTAATTATAATGGGAACTAGAAATTTGCTTAATTTGTAAAATGATACTCCTGGACCTTACGCTTCTCAATGCATTAGGCCCTAAACGGACTATTTCGTGATCTTATTTAATTTTTTTTTAAAACTCTCCAATAAAACACCGATAACGGCAGATGTGACATTTGCAGTTGTTTAAATTATTTTACTTAAAGGTCCAAATCAATTATATTAAAGCTGCATGTTGTGGTAAGTTGGAAATTAACCATAATATTTTGGAAATTCCTAGTTGATGTGCTTACATTTGGCGACTTTCCAAGTGTGATTTAAAGGATTCTTTTAGACAATTATACTTTCCCAGTAATTTTATTTTTCATACTTTTTTATCAACTTGGAAAATCATACATATGTTTATAAAAGTACATGTCCAATTAGTACTGTCAACTAGGAATTAAACCCTGCAATTCAAATTACAGTGTACATAGTGGATTTGGTTTATAATTATTCTAGCCTTTTCAAAAAATTAATGCAAGTAAGTATGGTTTATGTTGTACATACATTCTTACTGAGTATGAAACATATACAGCTTTCAAGTTAAACTGTTAGACTTTTGAAAGGTTGATTTAATAAACAAAATTTAAATATACTTGAGCATTTATTAAAACTTTATTTTCATGCAAAAAAAGTTACTTTAAAGGTGTCTAACACAAGTTATGGATCAGATTTACTGTACGGTCTCCCCTGGCGCGATTTTTTCGGATTTGGCGATAAATATTTTTTTTCTTTCAACCTGTCCTGTCTGACTTCGACTGAAGATTTTAATTCTATGAGTTCGCATCGATGACGTTTTCCGGTAACCCTATCGGACCGTTGGTTGAGTTTTCATGAGAAATATTCCCATACGATCTTTTCTTTGAATCGTGGTTTTTTAAAAAAGTCACCAAAATACGGACTTTTGGCGCGATTTTGGAAAGTTTGCCAAGGGGGACCGTACAGTAAATCTCCACCCAAGTTATAATAAATAGAATTTTTCTTTAAATTTCTGATTGACATTCTTGTATATTATTTTAAATTTAACTTTTTCATATCTGTACAAAAGTGTTAAATATTCTTGAATTATTGTCCCTATCAAATATGTCTAAAGGTCTCACCAAGTGTGTTCATCTATAGTACCAAAGATATTTGGCATGCATAAATTAAACATTTTCTTTGGTAAGTTTTGAGTTTAAAATATAGGTTGATCTTAAACACCATCAAATATTTAGTCTATTGATGGTCTTTGAATAATCCGCTTCTGTCATCTATTGAGACAATTCAATGTCTTTTTTTTAGTTTAAGTTTCTGAAAGCCGTATAAATTTACCTAATTTCCAATAAATATAGAATTATCTAAAATTCTGTTTTAAAGTAGTTTTCTAACATTGGTCTTGCTCTCTTGATGAGAAAAATAAGTAATTTATCAAATTGATGTGCAAGGAGAAATAGAATCTTGCTATTACATTTTATTAGTATTTTTGTGATTTTGTGTATTTTTTAAATATTGCGATAACTCTTACTTATTACATTTGACTTTGTTATTGCACTATGTATTCCCGAATTTCGTATTTACTGCACCCATTTATTGCATGTTAAAATAAATTTACCGAATGTAATCAAAAATTGTTAACCTTATTTTACCTTTAAAATTTCTTTGTTAGTGTATTTGTGATGTTCCTACTTAGGCATTTGGTAGAATTTGTTATTTCTTGTATTTCATTTGGAACTACGTATATAAGAGAGAAATATTCAAGGTGATATATGAATATGATTCGTACAAATTTGTGAATAACTTGTCAGACTTAAGTGTATGAAATATAAAAATAATTAGTGATGATTTTATTAATATTTAGTTCTGTGTATTGATATGATTTAACCAATAAAAATTGTAACTTGTATTTTTAAAAATTAATAAACTCAGTTATTCGATTTGTAGCAAGTGGTTATTACCTATTACAAAAAATATTGGCATAGTATTTCCATGGAATATTAATTGGTACAACTGGTGACCTAATTATGTGGATTGTGGTGATTTACAGCTACACATTTTTTCAAAAGTTTGAAAGGTATAAAATTAGACTTATCTTTTATACTTTTTGTGTATCCCATAAGAGTTTCTGTAAGTACTAACAGGAAAGCAAACTATTTTAATTCTTTTAAAACTTTTTTTCTATATTGATTATGATTAACATAAAACATGCAACATTTATTTTAACTCTCATTCAAGTTAATTTAGAAGCCTCATTAATTTCAGTTAATACGAGAGAATAACGAATGAATTTTTTTTAGCTTACTCTCCTTTTATTAAATCAAAATAATTTTTTATTGGAGACGGGCATCGTAACTTAGAACCTCAGTAAGTGACGAGCCAACACATAGACTCGATGCAATTTTTAGGAACAACATCACGCTAGTATTGAAATTTAATTTTTATATTCATTTAAATTAATGCTGCCACATCAAAAATCATATGAGAACCTTTATTTTAGATGAATAGAAGGAAATTTTTCTCGTATAAAATTAGTTTAGAATGACGTCATAATGTGCAGCACAATGTGATTCTTCGATGGTTCATTAAGTTTTATACATAAAACAAAATTATGGGCCACGTTCATGCATACGTAGTTGGTTATTTTTATTTTTTTCGTTTATTAAGGTATAGTTCTAAAAGGGCATTAACATACAAATTATTCATTATATTTATTTTCTGGTTTTTTTTCAGAAAATAATTCCTAAAAAACACACAATTGTAAGACTATTCAAAGATGATTTAACTGTGTTTTCACACTGTGTTGTAAGGTTTTTTCAAAAATTATAAATCATTATTTGAAATTTAAATGTCATAAGGCAATTTTGGCTTATAAGTTTAAATTATGCTACTAAATGCTGTGTTAGGCTACTTTTTTTTTCTAAGGTACTGCTAAAAGCCCAGTTATATTTTTTTATAAGAATTTCAGTGAGTATGAAAGTAACACTAAGGTAGGATATTTTCGCTCTTTTAGAATTTGTTTCTCTAGTACAAGGGTTCCCAACCTTTTTGCACCTGCGTACCACTTGACTTTTTGAGAAATTTTGGTGTACCACCAGACCTATATAAATATTTTAATAAACGTAAAATATTTACCCTTCTAAAAGTGCTCAAAGGTTTTTTTTAAATTCATGAAGATAACTTCATATTTAAGGGTTAGATATTTGTAACATGCTTATAATAAAGGAGAAATAAAATGGCATTATTTACAGTTTAATTTATTATTTTATTACCTATAGGTCTAAAACCATATAAATAAATAGTACAAACTCGGCAAAAAATTATCATACAAAATATACTTTTATAGTCTTTAGTGCGAAACTTCTTGTTGTTTGTCTGTGATTAAAATATCAACATTAGGAATAATGGAAATTATCTTCACTCTTCAGTCCTCTTCAACACTTATTCTGCTTCTATGTTTTTTTTTATGTACAAGAGTTCAGAAAAGCCACTCTCACACAAGTAACTCCTGACAAATGGCATCAAAAATAGCAGACCTTGCCGGAAGATCAAAGGGAACTAGGTTTTACATCCTTTCCAAAAGTTAATTGAAGATTTCTCTTTAAAATAATGTTAATGCTTAAAATAATGAGTTATATGTTTGCGTTCTCAATTGCTTATGCATACGAAAGCTATTAATAGCATCATTTGCTCACATCACACACTCGTACCACCTGAAATTTTCCCGCGTACCACCAGTTGGGAACCCCTGCTCTAGTATCTTATAATGACCTTATTCTGTACTTATTACACTTTTTATTTGTAAAAAAACCCGTTTTTAAACACTATTTTATTTCAACTGTATTTTAAAGTCTTCTTTGAAATTGAATTAACTAAATTTTGATCTTTATTTGATAAATTTTTAATGATTAGTTTAAATTTAAACTACTTTTAATTTCGAAATGTATTTTTTTTTCGATATTGAACTCCCAAGTTTAAAAGATAACAATGGTAGAATTTTTTAATTGCATGTAACACTATCACCATTTAATATAATGAAATATTCAGTATGGTAAGTTCATAATATTTATATTAAAATTTACTTCACATTTTTTTCTCATTAAAAATATTTTATAAAATATTTTTAATGAGAGACTTTGCCTTTCCGATGAAAACCATAAAAGATGACAAAAACAAGAAAATGGAATCAAAAATTTATTTTACAAAGTATATACAACATTTACTAACAAAAAAGTCACTTATTGTTTAGTTCTCTTAGAATTCCTGAATTATTTATTATGTTTCCTTTTCTTATGCGATTTTGATGAATGACCATCTAGTACTGACTGTTTCTTCTGATAAATCTGCTTCTTTTCATTAGCATCATCATCCTCTAAAGAAATGGCTGCTTCTCTAAATGCTACTTCTACTTGAAGTGTAATTGCTAACACCTTTTTTTCTGTGAAGATTAAATATATTTATTGTTGAGCAGATTAAATTTTTAAAAAAATATATAGGCTCACTAACTTAGCAATAATAATTTATAATTCCAAAATGAATTAATAATCATAAAATTTCTCTAAACAAAATTATGCTTATCATAATAGAGTAGAAAGAATAAAACGTAAAAATATTTCTGAAACAAGTAGTGTGTTTTAGATAATCATATTTATACAATCCCTGTTTGGCATAACATTTCCTTACATGGAATCATCATCTTTATGATAATGATTTATTTTTCAGTATGGGATTCGTTCCCCAATAAAATATTCAATGGAACCTATTGAATGTTTTAACATAAGGCACTTCCTTTCGTTCAGACGGACAAACAAGCAAATTATATAACTGCTTTCTAGTTTTGCTTTTTGTGACTATGTAATGCTGTTTCTGTACGATGACTTGCTTTGGCTGCTAATTTTTGTAGTTTAAAATCAAAAATCCTCCATGACTTTTTTTTTTATTTTAGATCCATAGAAATATAACCCACCAATATTAGTTGCATTTACCTAATTATTGGGGAAAATAAACAAAACTGTTAAATGGTTAAAGCATATTTGCAGTCAATAATATTTTTTTGTATAGCTACATCTGAATTTCATGGTTTAAAAGAATCCCTACTAGGATAATATGCATTTCAATATTTTTACTTAATTATTCTCTTAAAACGACTTTATTCAAAATAAAGAAACTAAATACATACAAAATTAATATAGTAGCTAATACTCAAATGAAGTAAATTTGTGCCACTGAATTTTGATTCAATAAAAGGGCTGATTCATTTTGCCAGGGAACAATAACATAAATTTTGTACATCATGTTAGCTGCCAAAGACGTTACACAATAGGTAGTAGATTGTTTTAAGAAATATATTTAAAAAGTAATGTGTTACAGGTAAACTAATAAATACGCACATGTAACCACATTGTGTTTAATTAAAATTATAATCTAATTAAAAAGTAAATCGTAAATACCATAAGAATATATTACACAGTTAACATGTAAAAAAAAGATAGATCTTTCATGTAATATATTTCACTGGAAGATCAATTTTTTTTCCACTCACAATACAATAAATAGTAATCTAGACTTTACTCAAAAGTAAATATTCTCTATCTATTATATACGAAAAAAGATAAAAAGAAATAAATGACTGTTTTATTTATACGCTACTGTTTGGTAAGTTATTTCAAATGTGAACAGCCTTCAACCTTTTGTTTTTCAAATGCTAATGCCATCTGAATGTTTGAAAATTTAACTTTAAGGTTTATAAAAATCCACCAAAAATAATTTTCATAAGTCCTCATTTAATTGCTTCCTTTCTTTGACTGCATTTCCCTTCTTAACTGTATTCAATTAAATGGAATTTACTGTATATCAGGATAAATTATTAAAGTAATTTTCAACAAAAAGTCATTCTAAGAGGTTCATACTTTTGTTTCAAAGATTTAAAAACGGAGTTCCCACTCTCAGACTCTACTAAAACAATTTACCTGAAATAGGATATTCCGATAGCTTGCAATTTATCTCCTTTTCAATGGCTTGAATGGCAGGAACATCTCTTGGGGTCAACAGAGTAATTGCAAGGCCCCCTCTCCCTGCTCTTGCAGTTCGACCAACACGATGTATGTAGTCTGTGGGTACAGGAGGAACACTAAAGTTGATCACAAGGTCAACCATTGGGATATCCAAACCTATTGAGGGAAATGAGATTTGTTATGGATCGTCATAGGACATGAAACGTCATAAGACAAATTGTTTTAAGGAAATTGGAAACCAGCAGTAGTAAATATCTATCGGAAGCTTGAACATTGAATTTGCACTTGAAAGAATTCAAACTAAAACAAAAACTAGAATGTAAAAAAAAATAATGAAAGCATTTTTGGATAATAGTACTATACTAATGCATTTCTAAAAATTACACAGTTATAGCTTTGCCCTAAGTCCAAATTACAGTCATATGTATCCTCTTCACTCCTGAAAGATATCCTACGCATATATCCACATCCTATCCACGTATGGAGGGATGAGTTTAAACTTTGATTGTACAAATGGTGTGTGTGTATCCACAAACACATATTATCAAAAACATGAAGAACAAATTATGTGCATACCACAGTAACTTAGTGTCCATAGAGTTAGAATAAGGAGAGAGCGCGATAATGCAAATCTCCCATTCACTGTTACACATTAAAACCGTTTCACCTTCGTCACCTGCTTTAGGGCTGTGATATTTGGCGTCGAACCCCAACTACCAGATGGGATTGCCGCTCTTGTTCAATTTCTCCCTTTTCGGCGCTCCTGGTAAAAATCGTAGTTCTTTTACGCGGTCTGTGACGATTTTTTTTCAAATTGCAATCCACTTGTTTGGAACAGTTTTCCTTTTTTCTTCTACATTTATATTAAAATAGGTACTTATGAAACATGTGAGTTAAGAAAACTTAAAAAAAAATAATTGAGGCAACTATGTTTATTTTTAATGGGTTTGGTTCGTGCAAGTAAAAAACAATATTAGTACTTTAGTTTAAAAAAAATTTAAATTTACACTGTGTTATATGCAATAATTATAACTATTTTTCTTATATGATGAAAGAATAACAAAACGGAATAGTCGGTGAAGATTTTCGCGTCTCTTCCCGTACCCTTTTTCAAATTTGGATCGAGCCATGCTATTTTTAAATTTTTTGTTTAATAAGTATGACATGAGATACCCAGCCTTTATATTTTTTGATAGAAACAAAAGGAATAAAAAAAATTATCCAAAGCAAAATATTCCATTTAAATGACAAAACGAGTTCCCAGTAATTTTAGCTTTGTTAAGTTTTCAAAACTTTATTGCGAAATAACTTTTTCTTGTCAGAGAATATAATTCCAATTTTAAAATATATAGAATGGTTTTATAATACAAAACTGTTGTAGTGGGTGGTTGCATGACCATATTAATAAGTTTTACCATAGTTAAAAAAAATTTTTAGTTTAGTTTGAATTATCGTCGCACTATAGCTACACAAGGATTATTGGCGATGGGTGTCGTAATTAAGTATTGCAATTGTCATAAGTTAAAAATTTTAAGCAAAAATAAAGGTAGAACTTATAAAAATAAATGTTGTTCTTTTAAATATCCTAAAAAAATCTAAATTTTTATATCACAAATATCGAAATTCAAAAGAAAAAAAATTATACCCAAAACAGGAATGTATATACCTGTAATATTGAAATGAAAAATAAATGTCCTATATAGTCATTATAATTTTATAGTTGAAAATAAGATAAAAATTTAATTTCATAAAAAAATAAATACAAGAAATATAATGAAACATTGTAAAAATTGCAATTTAAACTGAGTACAAAACACACTTATTTCCAAAATTATTATTAGTTTCAATTTCCAAAATAACGCCAATGGCCAATAGACCGCCAAGCGATTTCCGAAAAATAAAAGTCACGAAAAGCAAAAAAATACATGTTTAAAAGACTTTCTATTGTTGCCGATTATTAAACAATACATGAATTTTTATTTTTACATGCAATTGATAAGAATAAATCGTATTAAATGACATAATGTAACGAATGTTGTTTTAAAAACCATGATTAGCAATATACTTTTTGATTTTATTTATTAAGTTATTTCTATTTCAATAAGGAAAGTTTATAAAACTCTTCTCCATGAAATGCAAAAGGTCCTTCTTTAGTAAATTTTCCTTTGCAACCATATGCAGAACAATAGTGTACCATTTTTAGTACATTCCGCGTGAGCAGACGACGTTTTCCCGCAGTGAGCTGTAGAAAAAAACTTTCGGTTTTCTCTTCGAAATCCCCCGATCACGTGACTCCCAGTGTGACGCATCGGTTCGTTCTTGTTTTTCGCCCTCTAGTTTACTTATTATAACTCTATGTTAGTGTCATTAGCTATCCATTTATGCCTTATAAGATAACCAAATCCAGTGTCTTTAAATTTAGTAATTATGTCATGTTAATTAAGTTCTTAATAGCTTATTTTGCAAGTTACTCAATATTTATTTTGCAGCTAAATTACTGCTGCTGTTTAATTAAATATATCTAACATGCAAATCTCTACTTTTTCATGCTAAAAGCGCAATGATTAAGTACTCATAATGGCAAATTGAATTATATTTCGGCTTCAGATACTTTAATTTTAAGGTAGAAAGGCCATTAGGGTATGTACATTCAAAATTTATAAATCATTGCAATCTTAAAGTAAGAGATATTCCTTAGTAGTTATTAAAAAATACAGTGAAACAGCATTTCCTTTCCGCTGATTGTGCAAAATATATATAACTGACAGAAAAGATTACTTTGGCTTATATTCAAACACAAGCTTAAAAATTTTTTTGTTTAAGGTGCTATTCTACAAAGTTTAAAAACGATGGAAGTCTTGATCTGATCCAAATAAAAGTTTTGAGATTTTATAAAAAATCTTTTTAAATTAAATATCCAATGAAATAAATATTAAAGCAGATTAAATTGATTAAATTTATGACTTTTTGGGTCATTATCAAGGAGGACACCAGTTAATAACAAGAATTAAAATATATACCTCTGCTAGCTACATCAGTTGCTACCAGAACCTTAGTTCGATTCGATTTAAATTGTGATATTGCTGCAAGCCTTTCTTTCTGTTTCAAACGAGAATTAAGTGATACATTTTCAAATCCTAAGCTCTTCAAAGCAACCGACATGGTTTGACAAACACTAGGGAAAAAAAGAGAAAACAGTTCAAAAACCAAATCATTAAGAGCTTATAACAATAGTTTAGGTTCATAGATCTTTGAAACGTCTAAAAATGGAACATACTATGGTAGTATGTTTCTTTTTAGATTTTGTTTTCTTACTAAGAAACTACACCAATAAATCTACACTCAATTAAAAGTATAAAGTATTTTTTAGGTAGGATACAATTTAATTTATGGTTTCTTTTGAAAGCATTAAAGCACTGAAGTTATATTAATGCCTAAAATAATATTTTAATTTGCATTTTGCTTTTAATTATTAAAATTCTTGTTTTCAAATTTCTTTTTTCATAGAATTTACACTGCTAAGACCTTAGTATTAATGAATGAAAGATTTTTCTTTGCAATGGACAATTAACAGCCAGTCGGGGATTAAAGTCATTTTAATGTTATTAATGTTAAAGAATTGTAGTTTCTGAAATCATTTCGTATTATATATATAGATTATAATAATATACTATATATAAGTATTATTATATATTAATATACAAATATATATTAATATATTATATATTATATAAGTATATATATATATATATATTATTATATATATATATTATATATATTATATATATGTGTTGTGTGTTTATATATTGTTTTTTAAAAACCTCTTCACTAAAAGTTATAGGCTTGATGCAATCTGTAAGTTTTGTATCAATTTAAGTGAGAGAGGATATTTGAAGTTTTCATTTTAGGGGGAATAAAAGCGTATGTCAGGTCTCCAAACCGAAGTTTTCTCTTTGTTTCATAAAATGGAAACAAATTATTTTTTAAGCAAAATTGCTATAGCTGTATTGAATATTTTTTTATACAATAAATACAGTTTACTAAAACATCCCTATACTTTCAGTTTTTGAAATTAGTTCAAATATTTTGTTGTCATATTATGAATTGAAATTTTTAAAAATAATCGAATCAATTTCCAAAAAGTGGTATCATAGGGATGTTTAAGTCAGCTATATTTATCAGATAAAAAAAACTCTCGATAAAATATTAAATACAGTGGGAATTATTTGACTTAGATTTTTTTTACATTGGAGAGAGAGAGAGAAGAATTTGGTTGGGAGAACCAGCTACCGGTCCCGTTCCCCTTAATGAAAGAAACATAAACAAATGAAACATTACTTAACACTTTACCGACCGGCCGTCAATTAATTGACGTTTTGTTCTCAGCGCTTACCGACCGGCCGTCGCTTATTCGACGTTTGCTCCCCAGCGCTTACCGACCGGTCGTCGATTAATCGAAATTTTGGTCTTTCTGTTAGATTAGGTTAGACCGTGTTCAGTCTATGCCTCAATCCACGACCGGTGAAAGGGCATTGTACGACTGGTGACGGCGGTGAAAGGGCGTAGCATGTTCGAATCGCTACCGGTCGGTAAAGTGCTAATAACAACTAGCAAATACTCACGCGCAGTTTTTGGTAAAGATTATCATTGAGCTTTCAGGATGTTTGGTTTGGAAATCATCAACCACCTGCACTAGGTGTGCATTCCTTACTATAGCATGTGGAACAAGCACATATTTTTGATTGAGTTCTTTGACTGTAGATACTTCTGGTTCTGCAGACCAAATAAAAGGTTCTGTAGTTGCTATCTGTTGCAAAACTTCCAGGTTTTTAGTCAACGTGGCACTAAATATTAGGTTTTGTCTCTTTTTGGGGAGGGCTTTTAAAATAGTATCAAGCTGAAAAAGAAATATTTTAATTTTAGACTGACTAAAATATTTTAATTCAAGTAGAAAGAAAAAAAAATTATTGGAGGATTTTTGTACAATGCAGCAAAGAAAGTGCTTCAAAAACTGCTAACAATTCAATTTGCTTGCATGGCATGGCAGTAATGCTAACATTAGGTGTCAACGGTACACATTAAAACCAAATACCGTAATCTTATTATGTTAAAATAATTGAAAAAATATTTGCATAAAAAATTTGGTATACGAGAACTTTATAAAGGAAATATAAAATAAAACATTATTTAAAAAACAGGGTACTTTATAAAAGTGACTAAACTAGTTGCATACATAAAAATGTATGCAACAAAAACAACAGTCGCAAAAGTTAGCATTTGAGGAAAATATATAAATTTCCAGGGGTGATAAACAATTTCAATAATTATTTAAGAACTCTGGACAACTAAAATGAATTTCTAGGATTTTCAAGAGAGATGAATTATATAAACACTAATGCATGCATGAAAGTTAAAGTTGTTGGAAGTATTTTTTTATTATTATTTTTTATTTTAATAATTTAAAATTATCTGTATTTTAGTTCTAGGAAATTGTATGCTCTTCTAATATGAAGGGTCTAGTTGCAAAACTCATTTCTCCAAAGTATGACTAAACTATAGAGTCCGGTCCATTCATTGGTCCGGTCCAGACTTTTGATGGACAAAAGTCGACAATGAAAGGACCAGTACGCTGGAAATGTAAGGTTTGCCACTATACCCTTCATATATGACCTTCAAAATGTACTTCTATGCAATTTCTCAAATTGTATAGAATAATGTTTTGTCCTAAAATATTCAGTTTCCTGAAATTTGCACTTAGTGTTCTCCTAAGTAGTTCACTTGTTTCACACTTTAACAGTATTAGCAAAATAAAAAAAAGCAAAATAAATACTATCCCTCACCTGATCAGTAAACTGCCCTCCTAATAGCCGATCCGCCTCATCCATCACGAGGAATGCAATCCTCTTGAAAAAAGTGTCATAGCTGCTGTCCATCATGTCAGCCAGTCTTCCTGGAGTAGCGACAACTATGTGCGGTTGATTACTGATCTCTCCTCCTTGAGTTACCTGGTTCATACCACCGATTATAGTTGTTACCTGGAATTACAGAAACAATTAAAAAAGGTAATAGTTTTAAAATTGAAAACAGTATAAACAGTAGTTTTAAAATAAATAATAGTAGTAAATTCAATTCAGTAGTACTTGTGACATGCATAAGTTTGAAAGTGGAATAAACTAAATGTAGAAAAGATACATTCTTCTTTAAGGGCAACATCATACACAGAGTCAGGACTTAGAAGTATATTTAACAATAACATGCACTCAATCTATGAGGTCTATTCATCATACTTAAGGCTGCACAGATCGTTTTAGGCTGGCAGTTATTTTGGCGATGCCCGGACCTGAACAAGGAACCTTTCCCATACAAGGCAAGAACCTTATTTACTTGCTCCCCAGCCTCTAGACGGGGGAAGGGGTAAAAAATCTGTAGAAAAAGTGTGACAGTATTTATTTGAAGCTCCAAGGTAATTATTAAGGAAAAACTATACTTTAGGGTGCCCCTTGGTGATTTTTGCTTGGCTCCAAATCTGTTCACGCGAACACCATGCAAACAGTAATGGCGCTTTAATCTAAACCAATCAGAATCACGATTGCTAAACAAAACTAAAATTAAATACATATTCATTAAAATATAGATGTTCCCATAAAAGAAACAACATCGCCCAGCTTGGTGAGGACACCCTCAAATATAGTCTAACCTTATTAAGTTGGCGACAAATATAGCATAGTTAAAATTTCCCCATACTGCGTTTTAAACTACTTTTATTTTATGATGTAGAAAACTTCTCTAAATTACTTTCTCGACGAGCACTAGTAAAAAAAAACCAAGGCTCAGTTAAAACTGTATTTAAGAAACATTTTTACTGGATACTTGCCTGTATGTTCATAGGTTGCCCAATAACCTGAAACTGCTCAGCAATTTGGATGGCAAGTTCTCTAGTCGGCGTAAGAACCAAACCAAATATGCCATATGCATCTTCGCCTAATTTCTGCAACATAGGAAGTGCAAAAGCTAGAGTTTTTCCAGTTCCAGTTTGAGATATTCCGATGCAATTTTTGCCTTCCAGAATTTTAGGGATGCAATTACATTGCACAGGAGTGGGATCCGTTATTCCTATATTGAAATAAAAAAAAAACAATGAACCAAATAGTTGAAGACTATTTTTTTATTAAATGGTTTTTAAAATGCAAATTTACCCATTGCTATACACTGGTCAATCAGCCAACGTTTCAAACCAAGTTCTTTTAATTTTTCTCCAGACATATTGAAATTATATTTATATATCTAGGAAAACTATTCGAAAAATTACACGAATTCGGAAACGTGTTTTATCTAAAGTATTGATTTTGGCTGTCAAATTCAAATTTCTAATTACAAGGTTTTAACACAGCCAGAAACTAAAAAATTTAAAAGTTATTTATAAAAGTCAGTTTAAACTATATATATTCCTAAAAAATATATTAATATAAGGGTTTATGAAAAGTTTTTATCGCATTTCATATTTTAAAAGCGTAAAGTTGTGAGTTTGCAAAAAAGGTTGTCAATTTGTTTTGATTAGCTGCGCACTAGAGCGCATTTGCTAATGAGATGACGTTTCGTTCTGGTTTCGTTTTATCCAAAAATTCGGCTAGAGATGTATTAATTAATAGCAGTTTATAAAGACTCAAACAGTACCTTTCTAATTTAGAATTTATTTTACAACTTTGGATTGGGAGTAGATTTAACGCCTTCCTAGATTCACATATATAAAACCCACCACCAAAGATATTTCCACAAAAGTCTTCATTTTTCCATATGTAACCTAAAAAATATATTTCCCTACATTCTTTTACTGTCCACCTTAAATTTTGAGGAGTTATTTGATTGGTTTAACAAATAGAAAATCGGTAATATTGTGAGCTGATTAATTTTTTTTTGTTTTGTTAATATTTAAAATTATTGGAAAATCGTTTGCTAATAACCATTTGCTATACATTTTTTGAGTTTATATTACGAAAGATTTATTTTTTGAATTTTATTATTTTCTTGTTCAAAAGGTATGATATAAGTTTTGAAATATTTAACAAACAGATTATGGTGTTTCAAGAATGTATCTAAATAAAAAAAAATGATTTCTAGGTATATGGCAGTTTTAACTAATTAGAATAAGTTTTCAAGTACACACACAAAAGAAAGGAAAATACCCCTTTTTAGGTTTTATTGGAAAAGCTAATGTAAAATAGAAAACAAGAAATAAACCATTAATTTCTAATTTTATTTGAATTCATATAATAAACGCGTATCCGGGATCTAATAATTTCAATTTATTTTTCATAGATATATAATTTTATGTAAAAGGTATTTTATGTATGTATCCTACTAGAATACATTTATAAAATGCTGATAGATTAAAAGTAATCAAAGCAAATTTATATTTTAAAAACTATATACATTACGTGAATACATTTCCTTTGCTTCACTTCAAATACCATCTAGAATATACCAATTGGCTTCCATTACTTTAACAAGTCCACATCGGGATAAATATACCCATTTAATCACATATGTATGTTTTGATAAGGCATTTTTGAAAGCTGTAATGTATATATTTATAAATATTGGGAAAGTAAAAACACAATACTAGGCCTCCAAAATTTAAAAAAAAAATCTAGGATGGAATAAGAAATAAATTGTTTTAAATAAAAAATTTATTTCCCGTTTCAGGAAAATTTAGATCTTAAAATATGTGGAATTTAAAAAATATTACTGTTTCCTCATTAAACTATTAAATTTTTCTCAGAAAAGCCATGACTGAAGAACATAGACATTTAGAAAATGGACAGGAGAAAAGATGTTCTGATAAAACTGTATGTAGAAATGTGAATCATTTATGATAATTAACCTTTTATGCACCAAATTAAGTTTTAATTTGAACTATTGTCTTTGAAAATTTTAATGATAGGTTATTGCAATTAATTAGAATATAAAAAGGGTAAAAAATAGTTAAGACATAAAATATACTTTATGTCCCAAATTTATTTTCTTTTTCTCCCTTTTACCTATAATTTCTAAATTACACTGACTAAAATGTTCTATTTTTCCTAGCAAGAATAATGAAAAGTAAAACAACAGCTTTTTTAAGTGGTACTAATAAGTACCCTAGGAGTATCACGGGTTGGTGTAGAATAACTTAAGCTAAAATTTTAGGAAGATTTTACTTTACCTTTGTCGACTTTAATGTACTAAAACCAAACATATGAATCAAGAAGTTCCATCTTTCCCCATTTTCTCCAAGTTGAGCAATGAAAAGTGAAACAGCAGCTTTTTAATTGGTACTTATAAATACCGTCAGTACATAAAGGGTTAAGGTTTTGTATCAATGATTTGTTTTAAATTTTTAGTTTATAGATGCAATTGAACATAGAATAATACATTAAACTTTTATTTATAACTTATAAATATATTTTTGAGAAATTATTGACTTTTAAAAAAACTCTTAATACCATTTTGTAACTGAATTATTATTTGAATATGCTTTTAAAAAAAAAAAAAGTGCGCTTACATTTAACTTTTTCAGCTTATAGTTTTCTTTTCCGCATTATTTGAGTAGTCTTTCTAAAGGTTAAAGCTTTACATTCCAATAAGAAATTGTGTTGTAAAGGCAAGTTTCTCTTAAACATTTGTTTCGAGAATATTTCCCAAATTTTACACTGAATAATTGCAATGAATAGGAAAGTTTTAAAGGTTGAGTAATTAAAAAAAATGTTTCTTTTATTTTTTGTTGACATGGCAGCTTACTTGCTCAGAACAGGCTATGATTTCTTTAAAATAAGTAATTATTTTAACAAATAAAGTTATAATTTGTAACCAAATTAAATTATTGCATTGTTTTTAAAAATAATTTTTGAAGTTAAACAGAAAACTGAATTGACAGCTGCAATTTAACTATCAAAATATAATATTCCTTCAGATTAATTAAATGCAATATAATTGATTTAGATTTTAAAACACCAACAGCATAACTTAAATAAAACATTACACAATATAAGTATTTTAATTGTAAAGAGGATAATTTGCATTGGAGATTTTATTCAACAATTACAAAACAAATGTCGATAAAAATTGATAACTTTTGCATCCAATAATGTATTTAGTGTGATTCCCTAATTTATTTTTTAATAACTGAGAAATAAACTATTTATTATTTCTTAATTAGGGTTTCAAGCAAAGCAATGTTTAAATTTTAATCATTTTCTTTGTGTGAATACCAAAATATGGATTATTTACAATTTTTAGGCAAAGACTACTTTCAAATAAAATTGTTGCATTTCAATTAGCAGGAGAATCAGGAAGAATTTGACTACTCAAAAGTGTCTGATGAAATCGATGACATTGTTGATTACCTAGAGCAGTTATCAGAAGAAGTTACAAAAATGAGAGGTAAAAAATAGTACTAGTATTCTATAATACAGGTTTGAAGGTTTTAAGGAAAAACGACAGTTATATTTTAAAACACTATTTTTAAAGCAAATATTTTAGGCAAAAGTAATTGTAGTGAAAATTAGAAAATTTTAAATAGTAGCTATATTTTGTTATTTTATAAATGAATGGAAATGCACACATCATTTTTAATTCCGTTAACATGTTAATTATTAACATAAAAAATCAGGCAAAAGTGATAATTTGTGCACATATTAGTTTCTCATTATGACTACTTAAAGAAAAAAGAGATGATAACCATAAATAGATATTTTTAGACTTTTAAATTTGTCTTTTTCAGTGGAATGTGCTGTTGCAAATATTGAGCTGGTTAGCGCCATTGATAATGCAGATTTTGAAAAGAAAATGGAAGCAGTAGAGAAGCTGTATGAAAAATACTTGCAGCAGCAGAAAGATAGTAAAGAAAATAATTCCAAGTGCTAGATGTTATTTAGTAAATAAAATATTAAACTAAAATTCACAAATGCTTTGTAAAAGTATTTATTTTAAAAAACTGTATAAAGACATTAAAAAACAAATGCACCAAAAATGCTCTTCTCCTCACACAGATGATTATGCCAATTATAGGCCATAATTTCATTCATTATAATTTAATAAATAAGTTTTGATAGAAATGCACAGATTTTAAGTAAAAAATGCAATATAGATAAATCATTTAACGTAAAGTATATATTTATTGTATACTTTTACAATCTAAACGAACAATAATTTAATTTACATTAATACTTAAAATTTTAAATTCAATGGGAATGTTTCAGATAATGTAACGCTCTTGTTTTCATTTGTATTCGGTACTGGATTTCATTGATTGCTTTGGTTTCACTCTCAAAATGACTGATATAGATACAAAAAAAATTCTTTCCATACAAGCTTTCTTCAACAAATGTTTTGAACAAACAACAGCAAAGCAAGATGTTGGCATTAAAAAAAATTCATTAAATAAAATATTCTTGGAGAACTCATTTTCGAATAACAAGACAATTAATTCCAGGCAACAAATGACAACAAACCGTTGGAGCTGTTGCTGTCCACGACGTGAAACAACCACATTATATTGTCACATTTGCAGTTTTAACATACGTTTTGAAAAATGAAAACTTTATTTATTTTTAAATACTGTGACAATTCATTGACTTCACTTCATTTGACGCAATGAATGTATCTTCTATTAATTTGACGCATACTTAAAGTACAACATCTAAATTTTAATACATATACGAGTTTAAAATTGCATAGATTGTAATGAATAGGTATATATTTCCTCTACCTTATATTTTACAAAATACAACAGGCAAAACTACACAAGTATTCTATCAAATAAATAATATTATGCTATAAGGCCTCATAAAATTACTGAAAGACAATTAAGAATATAGGAAGACATTGAAACTCATTTAAACACGATAATGTTTTATATACATGTTTATTATACAAAGTCAAACAAAAGTTGAATGATTGAATTTGATTTGAATAAGATTGATGGCTTTTATACAAAATATGTTTCTTCAAAATATAAATAAGTACCAAAGAGACTTCACTGAATTTCTAATTTTTCATATTCAAAGGCCACTTTTGGTAGATGTTCCCAAAGTTCCTGAGGATTCCGCAACAATTGCAAAGGAACCTATGGACATAATATTTTGACACAATATTTTACTGATAGAAATAGGCCAAGATTGAAAAAATTGCAATTTAAAATACAAATAATGGTCAATTACAGCAATTTCCACAAACATTTTTATTCGATTAAGCACATTAACAAACCTCTAAAACTCGAGTATTTCTGGTTTTTAAGACATATTTATTTTTAAATTCATTTTTAAAGTTAGTGATACGTCACTTCCGTTAAACCTCTCTTGGCATAAGAAATGCCGTCATGTTTGGCTTTTTTGTTCTTGGCGCGTTTTTTTCATATCATGTTTCACTGTATGGCTTTTGAAACTTTGAAACATGCTTCCATCCTTATCGAACTCTTAAAAAAGTTGTGCTATTTTACAGAAACATGTCATGTTCATTCCAATTAATTTCTTCAAACGTTCAACGATTTCACCCGACTATTCCGATCAGATCCAACAGTCAATAGTTCTGCAATAGATCACACACGCTTTAGTGTGTGTATTTTAACTAACAACCAAACTTGTAACAAGCTGTTTAAATTCCTTGATAAGAACTGGTTAAAAATAAGCTTTTCTTCTTCTTTTAATGAGGTTTCGCAGAAATTGGAAGGTTTACTATTTTATAAAGTGTATTAAAACATTACGGACATAGATTGAAACATATCATTTGACGTCAGTGCTGTTTTCAGTGACGTTTATTTTCAGAACATTTCAAATGTATTTTTTTGCTGAAATTAAACATATTTGTGAATATTTAAGCTTTTATTCAGAATATGCAGTTTCTAATCTACCAGAAAAACATATATATTTTGAATTTTGCGTTTCATGCAACTTGTCCATTACTGGATAAACTGATATGCTTTCTATACAACACTGTGTTAAAACGTTCTCTGTGCCTATACAATCGATCACACAATATATTGTACTAAAAAAAAACTGTGGCAATTTTTTTATTAGTAAGTTATATGGATAAAAATAGGACCTGTAAGAAAAATGTACATTATGTTCCAGGCTGCTATCCCAGTGAGCTAACATATAATTAAAGAAATCAATTTTCCTGCACACATTTGGCTTTATAGTTGATATGCTTTTGAAATATAGGATTAAATATAGGAATTACCAATAATATAGGATTTTGATGTACAGTACAATTACTAAATGTGATGAGCTTTACGTTATTCACTATTAATTCAAGACATCCGTGTTAACAGTACTCTAGCACAAATAAAAAAACCTATTAATATAACTCTTTCACAGTCTCAAGTCTAAAAGTTGCTTGCAGTTTTGAAAAGGTTATAGGGAAAATTGTAAAAACTAAAATTGTAAACTAAATCTATTAATACTAAAAGTGTAAACTAACTCCTCTTAATTATAATAGATTTTTTTACACCCAGAAAATGTTTTATAATTTTTCTATTCATATCTTAAAAAAATATTAAGCAATAAAGATTTAGTGTTCCATTGTTCTCTAATATAAAGATAGACTTCTTTTAAAATAACTTTACTAACATTGAAGTAAATAAAAATTACAAAGAAAATAAATAATTCCAAACAAAATAAATAATTGGTTATAAGATACACAACTTACATTTAAATCCTTTATTTTACTCTCTCTAGTCATATGCTCACGTAGAATGTATTTTTTCCCAACCTATAAAAAGTTAATCAAACAATTACCATATTTAATGAACCAGTTATGTTATAAAATATATGAAAACTATACTAAGGTAGCTATAAATTAAGATTACAGTAAAGTAGAAATTAACCTTTAAAAAATGGATTCATAATTTTACAACAAATTAAGACGAATGAATATTTAAAAAAAAACTTATCCTTATCACACAATTCTTTTTAAATAATGTCATTTGCTAACATGACTGATGGTTCTTTAATGAATGAGATACCAAAATATGTCATCATATCGATCAACTCCAAGCTAATAGAATACATAACTTCTTATTTAAATACTATAACTAAGTATTAGTAGCATATAAGAGTTGAACAATAAAAAAGTAAAAGAACAAACCTCGGGGACATTAAACATTAATTGTAAAAAACATTAATTGTAACCATCATGAAATACGTAATTTTCTTTTAACAAGTGATTTGATTTGGCAGTCGACGATATAACAAAATTTTCAAAAGAATGCATGTATGAAAGAATACTTAACAGGACATTTGCTTGTGAAAAAACAAAAGTTCTTAGTTTTTCTTAATAAGCAATGGCTTCAGAAGTGCTGATTGTTGTTAGTCAGATGATGCATCATCTGAATTTCTTTACTCATAACTTGTAAATGGGGATCTTAATTAGGGATTTAATTATTTTGTTATCTATCATTATGAGATCTGTATACTAGGTCGTAACAATGCCACACTTTCCCCTTTCATTAAGAGAGTTGAGTGTCGAAAAAAACATTAGTCTCTGTAAAGTATAAACGACTTCAAGGAATAACTTTCTGTGACAACAAAAAACAGTCATTCTCATTCTTAAAAGACTTCCTTGGGTCAAAAATAAAAGTAATGCCCATATGCACACGGTTTCAAATTCAATACCAGGAACACCATAATCTCAAAGTGTCATAATGAAAAGCTATCATCAGAGTTCTAAAGGGGATTGTACTGGTCACTACACATGTTTGACCCATTGAATACCAATTTTGGGCTTTATGGGGGGGGGGGGGGGGGATGCGGATTATCAGAAGAATAGAAGTATGGTGTATCCTTCCTTCCCCTCCCAAGTGACGAACCCGCTCGAAAATTGTTCTGTGTCTGAAAAACTCTTTGTTATAATGAAATTATGCAGTTTAGTCATTTCGATAAAATGAAAATTTTAAAACGTTGTTCCAGTGGCATTTTAAAAGGGACTGGAGGTTATTTCATTTTACCGGATATTTCGTTGTAATTATCTTTGTTATCATGACATTTTACTGTATGTGCAAAAATAAAAATAACACTTACCTCATAAAAATAACGAGTATCAATTATCTTTACAAGTAAGTTGTCAACTCTTAAGAAAAATCTCAAAAGGATAAAGAAACTATCAGGCATTATTCTCTAGATAAAAAAATAAAGTAATGTATTTTAGATGTTTTAATTCATATGGTTTTTTTTTTAATTAGTCAAATATTTTATTTAAAAAATATTAAATATATTAATTGAATTGCTTTTAAAAATACAATCATTTGATGTTTTAAAAATTTCAAAAACTGAATAAAAATATGTGGACTTCAATTAAATGAAATCTTTCTGTTACTAATGAAAAAGGTACCATAACATTAAGATCTAATAGGATATTCAAAGGATTTATATTTTCCGACATAATAAAGAAGCAATAAAAATAACTGTTTTGTAAAATAGCTCATTTGCATTATTAGCACTGACATGTACTCTACATTTTAGTGGGCATTTAGTTCTAAACTGCAGTACACAGCAATGGATTGGACCATTTTGCCCTGAAATAATCAGTCTTTTAGCATACTTTCTTGTAGGTTGATTAATTGAGTCATTGGAGAGCGAGAAGCCTAAGGGCCTATACTCGTGGCCCACCTAACTTGGGTTAAAAGGCAGATGGAGAAGCGCGGCGCAATGACATTGGACAATAAATCATCACATCCAAGCCAATTTAAACGAAACAAGAAAAAAAAATTCAATCAGTCGTCTGGTTTGGCGCCGATATCGCTTTAAACGGCTTATGGTAATATTTCTTACGATGTCAAGCTCTCCGAACCGCTAGTTCATTGGTTGTTTTGTTTTCTTTGACAAAGTGTTGAAACAAGCCCATTAAAAATTGACGTTATTACAATTTATTTTATTTATGCGTAAGGAGTTCTTTTTAAAAACAAACATTCTTTTACAACATTTAAAATATTCAATGTTCTTGGGAAAATTCAAATACTAATTTTTTAACATAAAAATAACCTTATAAACCATAAAAAAATATATTTTATTTTATGTTTCACTTCAGTGTAGCATTATTTTAACTACTATACAACTCCTATGTAACATCTCTTGTAGGGCCAAGGCAGGTCTATGGTGTTCAGTATTTTAGAAAAAGAGGTCCAGAGTGGGAAATATATATCCCAGTCATATCATCAATCTTAACAAAGCAATATCTTATGATAATATATTTTTTTAATTTTCACAACATGCTAATAATTTGAATCAGTGAATTTACTCAAGAAAATCTTACATGATTGAAGAAAAACAAATGACTGTAAAAACTTGAAGAAAAATTATGTTTTTGAAAATATCAAAAATCTTACAATTTTTACAGAGTATTGAGCAGTTCCATTATCGGCCAATTCATCTTCAAATAATATAAGGTCTTCATAAAACAAAATTTTTGATTTAACTTTTAGTTTTTCAAGGTCTATTCTTTCCTCTGTTTGTGATATCTAAAACAAAAAAGAACTTATGTAGGATCTCATAGTTAAAAATGATGTTAAAACTTCAGATCGGAATCAAATTGATAATGACTCACTTTAATTTTTTCTGTATTTCCAAATAAAGTTCCTTTATAATGAGTGGTATATGTCCAATCAAATGGCTTAACCACATCTTTAATTTTTGAATTTTCCATTCTAAAGAACATGAGAAAAATATTAAATTATTGTACAGTCAAACCTCATTAACGCGAACTAGCTTAACATGAAATTTTGCTTAGGACGAACTGAACATTTCCCATCCCCGGCCTATAAAGCTTAGAGCTAATGCTAAAAAAAATCTCTTAACGCGAAATCGATTTAGGTTAAATCACACTGAACTCGAATAAAAATTCAGAATTTGCATTTTTTTTTGTTCTCTTAGTAATTCTAAGATAAAAAAGTTGGCCATTGACCTTCATCAATAGCCGCCAGTTTGTATACAAGAGTGTATTAGTTTTTTTTAACAGAAATCTTATTGCGAAGAACAAATAGGCCTATCGTTTCTGAAGCATTAAAGATTTTATAATAAACATACTATATATTAATAATGAATTAGACGACTTGTTAATTACGAAAATCGGAGGTGTCCGCCTCCAACCCTCTCATTTTAGCTAAAAATCAGGAGAAAAAAACCCTGAACATTTGAAATCAACAAAGTCCCAAGGATTATTCAGAATTTGAGGTATTTAACTGTTTCAACTGTAAAACAATGTTTTGCTTTGTTACGCAGAACAGAATATAGATAAGGATTGTGAAACATTAATCTTGCAATGATTTCTGTTGTGTTTTTTTATTTGGACAGGGTTAATTTTGGGGTTTAGTCTTACAAGCATAAAATCTATATATATAATACTCTTGGCGAGCGATAGCAAGAAGGGGGCGTGCTCCCTAGTACATTATATTTGCTTATTCAAAAGTAGAAAAGTCCATTATTTTAGCTATTGTAGAGTGACCTTAATCAAGCCCATACCTTGATTCTTGCCAGGCTTCTGCTATAGCTACTTTCATGTTATCATGCTTGCTATCTACCATCAACAAAGCATCCAAGGCATTGAATTCTATTCCAAAAGCGCTATCATGATTGAGCGTTAAGATATTACCAGCAAATGTCATTTCTGGTAGCTGAGGAAGCTCCAATTTAGTCTCGTACCTGAAAGGTTAAACAAGCATAAATAATTTCAACAAAAAACATACTATAATTAAAAAACAAAAAAAAGTCACTTTCAATACAATATAACTAGTAGTGAATAGTAACTTTCCATTACACTCTTAATGTAAGGAATTTTTAAGCTTTATAAACTTGGTGTTTAAATATATTACTTTGAAATACTACTCAAAATTTCTTTTTGGAAAGAAGACTTTGGTCAGTATTAAGAGAGGAGGATTGCACCTAGGTTTTAATTTCTTACGAACCTCATAAACTTATTAATTGATACTGCCACCTAAATAGCAAACCTGATATGGGGTGTTGTAGGAACTGAATTCAGTATATAATGAATGTAAATAATTGTTTTTGAATTTATTAGTTATTGTACCATTAAAGTGCCAAAGCCTAGTGAATAGTAACTTTCCATTACACTCTTAATGTAAGGAATTTTTAAGCTTTATAAACTTGGTGTTTAAATATATTACTTTGAAATACTACTCAAAATTTCTTTTTGGAAAGAAGACTTTGGTCAGTATTAAGAGAGGGGGATTGCACCTAGGTTTTAATTTCTTACGAACCTCATAAACTTATTAATTGATACTGCCACCTAAATGGCAAACCTGATATGGGGTGTTGTAGGAACTGAATTCAGTATATAATGAATGTAAATAATTGTTTTTGAATTTATTAGTTATTGTACCATTAAAGTGCCAAAAGAAAGTGTCGTCACGAGATGGAAATAAGGGTATATTTACAAAACCCGGCCAGTAGCCAACATGGGATTTTGCGGTTGCTTTAAAATATACAACAAACTTTTAAACTTTCCTCCATGTTAAGTATATGGGAAAGGAGAAAAAACTTGATTAGTGAAAAGTGGTTTCACTAATTAATTTTCCTCTCATAACAACAATTTCTAACAGTACAAGCACATTACATACAACTATAGTAATTGAATTGTGGCGTGGAGTAGTTGCATTATTAGTTATAGCATTCTTGGTATCAGTTTCGAGTTCATCTCAAAGAATTTCCTTGTGAAGTAAGGCACACAGTGAATTGTATTTCATGTCGGATGAAGGTTAAAATGCAGTTTGGAAATTTGCTTAGCAAATTTGAAATTAGCATAACTACTTTGAATAATACTAGTAGTTCTTTACAAGTTCGAACAATTCTCCTTTTCTCCATGGACACTTTACAAACGCTTTTTAACCCAGATGATAAACACCAGAGCTGGTACTTCACGCATGTATAAGCAATAGAAAAATCAAACTAATGCTACTTGCACTACAAACTTTAAAAAAAAAAACTATTTTTAAGATGAGATGCACCCTTTGATATGTTGCGTTTTGTACTTACAAACAAAAATCACATAACGAAGCATTTTCTAACGCACATTTTTCATCATTTATAGTTTTGCATGAATCTTCTGTGCACCTAGACTGCAAAATATGACTTTTCTTCGACTCCACAGTCCAAGATTCAAACCTGAAACTATTTTGACAAGCGTTACCAGGAATAGCCATTTTTATCTGTGTTAAAGAATTTTTCGTATTATTTTTATTTAGTGATTATAAACTAGTTATAAAAATGAACAATTTAACATCAAAAACTTAAAAGCATAACGTTATTAATAATCAAGATTGATTATGTTATGTTTTGATTTGAAGATTGATGTTATAAGCCGACATGAGTAAATTTAACGGTAGCGTATCAATAGACAATATTCAATAAGTATAAGCGACCGGCAATTATGCCGTTTTGCGTCGCCAATCGTGCGTCCGTTTCCAATCATTCAGTTTTGCTGCAACCCGTGACCGCAAAAGTGGGTGGAGCTTACTAAACACATGTTTTTATTCCTGCAATTTATTGAACTTTATGTTGTTTCACGTCGTGAATGGCAACAGCTCCAGCGGTCTTGTTTTCACTTCTTTTTATCCGTAATTACTTTTGTTTTGGTATTCGAAAATGAGTTTTCTAGGAAAATTTGACTTTTTAAATGTCAACTTCTTGCTGTGCTTTTGGTTGTTCAAATCATTTGTTAAAGAAAGCTTGCATGAAAGAATGGTTTCTTTTCTTTTCATCTATGACCGTAATTTTGAGAGTGAAATCGAAACAACCAATAAAATCGCAGTGAAAACAAGGCGACATCACCGGAATTAAAAAGTTGAAAACAAGGGCGGTACATCACCGGAAACATTCCCATTCGCATTCGGCTCAATTAAATTTCAATTCGCATCAGACTTAATGTCCTTCTGACTTGGCGACATTGTTTGATTTCTCGCCAAATACGGGTATTTAAGCTTAACGTGACTTTAACCTTTAATTTATTAAGTCATTTGTTGCAGTTAAATATAGTTCAAGTTACTACAATTTATAGTGGTAAATTAAAAGGAAAACCAAATTAAATTGAATATTTTAGTTGAAAATAATCTTTTTTAATTCTATTTTCAATTTATTAAATTATAAAATTTAACTATATTTTAAATAAATTAAAAAACTATAACTGCTTATCATATGGTTGGTCATACTTTTGGTGTTTATAAACTAAAAAACTCCCTATTCAGCATTGGCTAATATCATGTACCAAGTTGGAAATTCACCAATTGAGTATGAGTATTGTGACTCACTTACTCTTAGCTCCGCCTTTTTCTAAAATCTTGTAGAGAGTCATCCTTTCTTTAAACGTAAAATGCTTAATTTTGGTTTTCTTTTACCGACATCTGTCATTGCTCAATGAAAATCTCAGTAAGTACTATTTGTTTTAAACTATAAATGTAAATAATTACCATATTATTTTATTGTCTTGATAGTGTTTATAAAATATAGAATCGTACGGAAATATAGTGCTATGTTTTTTTTTATCTCATAAAGTGCTGGCTTAGCGTTGCTGTTAATATACGTACATTCCACCCATTTCGTGCTTATTTGTCATCATAGTCTCATACGTTTGCTTTTTTTTTATATAAAAAATATATCTTGAATACTGTTCATTCAGATGTCTCAAGATTTGCGTTAACAGACTTTCTATTTTTTGTATGCATATTATGATCTTACGCGTTACCAATTTCCTTAAAATTATGTATTTTGAAGTATTCAAGCGTATCCATTTATCATTTTTAAACGACCCTACTTTCAGATAAATTGATAGTACACGTATGCATTCTATTGACACTTGGGTATTAATTAGTCTGATTATTATTTAAGGCTAATTTTCTAGTGCAAAAGTAATCTAAATAACCTTTTTTTAAAAAGCCTAAGGAAAATAAATGGTCTCTCCTAAATAGAAGTTATTACAGTACAAGCAACTGTTGTTTGTTTTGACATTTAACAAAAAGTACTTTAAATTATTCCAAATTATTAAGAAAAAAAATATTAGGTATCACTATAAAATAAGGTTTTTGCAGTTTGTTTTAATAGTATGTATATTCAAAGACAGTTTGATCATTTTAAAATTTATGGGCTGGGAAGTCCAGTAGGTATGGCTTTTGCCTGGCAGCGAGAGGTCCCAGGTTCAGGTCCAGGCATTGAGAAATTAACTGCCGACCTATAAATGGTCTGTGCAGTCAAAAAGTCGCACCAATAATACCTCGTGTAGAGGGAGTGCACATTAAATATAATTCAGTCAAGATGCCATGTACGACATTGCGCTTAATTCAGGTGTCGGCTTGTCACTTGACTGTGGTTCTGAATTGCGACGGCCGTCACCAATAGCCCTGACATTTGACATTTGGTTTCTGATCTGACCTTCTTCTTTGGTTTGACATCTGACCACTAGTGCAACGTTATTTCAACTTATCTAAAAAAAACTAAATTTACTTCCAACAGATTTAACCTGCACCATCCTCCTCCTAGCATGGCAGTCGACTCATACGGTGGGGCGGATGAAGGGGGCTATGCCCAACTGGACCTAAGCGGCAAGCTCATAATCAAAGCTCAACTTGGGGACGACATCCGAAGAATTCCCATCCACAATGAGGAGATCACTTATGATGAACTGGTGCTTATGATGCAGAGGGTGTTCAGGGGGAAGTTGGATGCTAGTGATGAGGTGCTCATAAAGTATAGGGATGAAGGTATAGTATGACAGTAGAATATTGCAGCTGAGAATTCACAAACTCGGGAAATCCACATAATTTCTGTTTTTTTTATCTTTCATTTCCTAGTCGGGAAGTCGGGGAAAGTGAAATTTAGTTGTTAAAATGTAGGTTTGTCAACTGTGTAAAAAATTTTGCAAAAATCAAATCTCTAACTTGTGGGGATTCCTGTTATTCCGTTGCAATAAGCTTATTTTAATGTTTTTATACCATGCCAGTTTTTTTTAGGTTATAATTCAATTGAATTATTAGATTTTTTAAAATTATTTAAAGGGTGCCATAAGGCATAAATTTCCTGGAAAAATCTTAAAATATCTGTAAGCCGATCCTTGTTAAAATTTATTTTATAGTAAACACTCCAAATAACCCTCAGTAAAGTTAAATTTTTTAAAAAAAATAGAAACTCGTTGATCAATAACTTTTTTGACGATAGTGTAACATATTGTAATGCTTATAGCATTTGCTAAATTCAAAAGCTAAAGAAGAAAAAATATTTGTCTCATAGATAGTCTCATAGGTTTGATAATCTATACCATCTAGATTAAGTGCTTCAAAGATTCATCAGCCTTTTAAAATTGAGGTAAAACTTATGAGACATTGCAAATTTAGTTTTTACTAATTTAAAATTAATTTTTAACTTTCATACTCAGATAGTTAAAAATAGTAGTTTTTGGCTTTTGTGTTAAAACAAATGTTTGATATGATTTAATCTCGTATTAAAGTCAATAAATATTTTTTTATTACAGATGGTGATCTGGTATCCATTTTTGATAGTTCTGATTTATCCTTTGCAATTCAATGCAGTAGAATTCTCAAATTGACAATTTTTGGTAATATTTTTAGACTGTTTAATGATTTATAAATTTTGAAAAGATGTTGGTTTATAGAATGATAGAATTTGGGCATTTGTTGACCAATCCGGTTCATTGTACTTTTTCATCTGCCTTTTTATTCATTTCATGATCATCTTTTTATTTGCAAAGAGTATAGAATATGATTTAACATATTAATAATAAGGTCCCTTTTTGATACTGGCATTCTGTTTTGCATAAACTATTTGCTAATCTTTATAAAATGCCTATGAAGGCTTTGTTTAAATGTTGGTTTTTATTTGCACTACTACAACCCTATTATTTTTATTGTAAGTAAATATATCAATATCTGAAACACAAATATAAATATCTGAAACACAAATATATCAATCTAAGAAGAATTGTAACTGGTGGAAATAATATAGTGTGCTTCAGTCGTTATAATTTTAGAAAAACATGCCATTATACAATTTACTGTTTCTTTTTCGGTACTTGCCTTTTCCAATATTGTGCGATGTTTTGCTTGTAAAAAATATACATTTTCAATTTTATTTACAATCTCAAAATAGCAACTAACTGCATAGTTTCAAAATCTAAAGCGCTTCAACTTATTAAAAAAAACTTGTATTCTAGTGAATGGACAGCCAGAGCCCTTGCAGTCAGATGAAGTGAAACACATCAAGACTGAATTGCAGAAAATTAGAAATCAAGTCATACACCTGATTGACCAGTTGGAGCCTAGGACATCTTCTCCTGGGGACCCGGCAGAAGGTGACAAAGGTGTGTGTGCTTAAAATGCCATTGAATCTGATATTATTTGAAAATTTGCTAAACTGTATGTTTTATCAAAATACCTGCATCACAGAATATTTAAAATACATAGTCTTGTTTCAATTAATGGAATTTTTTTAAGTTTCTAAAATCCCTCATTTCTTATTCAACAACTGTAACTAGGTGTGAAATTAATGATTCTGTGTTATCTGAAAATTTCTTGTATGTGGAATCTCATTTAATTAGAAATGTTTCAGTCCTATTACTTTTTAGGTAATCAGGAGTCCACTGTAATCAATGTGCAAGTTTAAAGCTGCACATTTATTCTAATTTTAAATTCTTAAAGAAATTAAATTACACACTCAAATGTGGCTATTGGGAATTGTGACCCAATTGTTACCATTCTTCACAATAGGATCTAGAATTGATTTGGAGACTTCTAAGAAGCCACTATTTTATACTTAATTGTGGGTAAAGCTATATGTTTTGATGAGGTTTTAAAAGGAACATAAATTTTTCAGTCATTAAAGAAATATCCAAAAGTAGTCAGGCCCTAATTTTTAATAAAAACTATTTTATGTGTATGGATGTTTTTATGTCGATTGAACATGAATTCGTAGATTTTCATAGTTATACTTACTCTGCATAAACAGTTCAAAGCAAAGGACCCCATAAAATTTCAGGATGTTCAAATGAGATAAGTACTTATGCAAAAAAAATGGCTAATTTGTTAGTGTAACATAAAGAAACATCAAATAAAAGTCAGAATATTTAATGTCGTATGCTAGGGATTTCTGGAAAAAACACACATTTATCTTCATTTTTTTTAATTAATAAAATTTTTTATAATGATATTTTTGTTAAGATGATAATCCTTGTTAAGATGATAATCCATAAAAATTTAAAGAAAAATCCATAAAATTTATTATTTTTTTCAAGCATTTTTAAGTAGTTTGGTAAGCAAGAGTGTTAATTAAAATGTCAGTTGAATGAATGATCTTAATGTGCTATAGGTTCTGCAAATGTTACAATTGCCAATACAACCAATGCTGTTGCTCCTAAGGAATTTGATCCCTTGTCAGCAAAGGAGGGTGTGGAAAGAGGACCGAACAAAGTTGTTTCATCGTTTGGGTTGCAAGAAGGTACTACTTTCATACTTATACTTTTATTTCTAAAAGAATCATTTCAGCAAGTATCTAATATAAGTTAATACAAAGGTTGTTAATATAAATTAATGGAAGTAAAGAGCAAGAGGACTTTCAATTTTTTAATTGTTGATATAAAAAGCATTGTTAAACATTTATCTCAGATTCTAAACACTTGGAATTCATGAGTATTGTGAAATAAGGCAATCAGTGGGAAGTTTCAAATGCTAAATTCCACATGACATGTAAGATATGCATAATTCAACTATATATTTTTATTTTATTACCTTTCATAAGCTTTTTTATTTTTCAAGGTTTAAAAATAAAATGTTAATTTATTGTGTTAGGTAAGAAATTAATCAATGTACGTCATAGGAGTAACTTTTATACATTAAATAAGTTTTAAATGCAAAGGCAAAGTTAAATACAAATTAAATTTACATAAACAAGCAAACTTTTAAAAGAAAAAAAAGTCTTAATAAAATAAGCATATTTCTCTGTCTCTGAGGTTAAGCCTTGGCTTCCAATAGCTTTCAATATAATAAGTAAACAATTCAATCTTGTCCATAGTTACAATATTACACATCCATTATAATTCCTAATTTTACTCCTTCAGATGGTAGAGGCGGATCTCCCGACAGCATTTCCAGCCAGCTTTCCTCTGCCAGCCAGAAACAGCCCCAGCAACAAATGCAGGGAGGCCCACCCTCTTCTAGCCTGTACCAGCAAGGGCCACCCCAGTCCCAGCAGCAGCAGGTCTATGCTCCAGGACAGAATATACCAGGGGGTGTACCACAACACCACTACTTCCAGGGACAAGGTGGTATGTATTGTGTTTAGATTGTCATCTCAATAGTGTTGTAACAGTTTACAAATTTTCTTGAGTGTTTTTTTATTTTTAAAATGAGGATTTATTTTGCAAAGTAGGACTTTTATAAATAAAACAAGTAGGTTTGTTACAGAATCTGTCACTTAAACCGCTTCCAAACAACAATTTTGCTCAACAGGAAACAATTTATACACCTCAGAAAGAAATTCGCCAAACAGAGCCTTTAGCTAGTTGTAATTAAACATTTAAACGATAAAATGAATTATTTTCATTAATCTTCTTTCTCAGATTTAATAATTAGACTTTATCGTTTGCTTAATTTGTTTGAAGTTCGAAGAATAATAATGTAATCTTTTTTAATAAATATCTTTGTGTCGCCACAATTTACCATTTACATCTCTTTCGAAAATTCAGTCATTTATCATTTGTTAAATTAATTTACAGTTCGAAAAATGTATAATTAGTGCAATTGATGCTTTAAAAATAAAAGCGAAACTTTGCTTATTTTTTATCGCAATTTAAATTTCTTGCATCCTTCTTCATACAATATAAATAACCATTAAAACGAACTTTATATTACAAACAATACAAACTGAATTATATCGCATACAAATAAATTATTCTTTCAAAGTGTTTATATTTTTATTTTGAAATGTTTCTAGTACGTTGTAACGAAATGGCAACAGTGAAAATATTGAATAAAAATAGAATTTGCATGTTATTTCAATGTAGATTAAAAAAATGTTAGTTATTTAAATTTTAAATAAACTTCTAATTTAATTTTTTTAATGAAATTTGGAATGTAGCCTAATCTGATTTTTTGCTTCAAAATGACGTATCCCATTTGTCTGTGGGACTTGTGGTTCTTTCTGTGAAAGTGGGTGACGGACGGACTGAACGATTATAATACCTTCCACTTTTTACGTTATAAACGTAGTGTGGAAGCTAAAATAGGCATTGGACGATGTAGGGAGCAATGTTTCATCCTATAGTACCTTTATTTATTACTGTAACCTTGATGGTTCTATTTTCCCTTTTGCTTTCTTGACTAGTTCCAAAGTCTTTAAATCATTCTATTTCAGGTTCTTTTGTAAGGATACTTATTATTTCTTTTTTCAGAAAAGCTTTACTCACAACAAACCTTGTAAAAGATAAAGCAATATGCATTCCATTCCAATAGTTTTTCTATACATATTACTTCAATTAAAACTAACTTCCTGATATGTTTTTATAGTTATTTCCCTACGAACCATTTGTTAATTCATATTCCTCCCTCTCAGGTCCACATCAACAACAACAGCAGCAACAATCCTCCCAGCCCCAATCCCCAGCATCCAGTGTTGGCAGCAGTGGTGGGTTTGCCCCTCCACCCCCAGGCAGCTATGGCCAAGGTCAACCAGGTCAGGGATATGGAGGGTACCAGCAGAATCCTCAGATGCAACAAGGGCAGTATGGACAGCCACAGCCCAGTCAGCAGCCGCAGCATCCTCAGCAAGTGTGAGTAGTTGAAGGGTGGCAAGGTATCCTAATTGAAGAGCTTAGTGGAAGAACGTGCCAAGTGACATTTTTAAAGAAAAAATTAAGATTTTTTTGTCAAAGAACGTGTTATTCCCTCCTTTAAAGATAACAAGATTCCCCCTTTTGACAAACTTTAAGTTGGGTATATTTTTTACCTTTTGTAAGTGCCGTTTTTAGCGTATCTAAATGCAAACGTAAAACTTCAAAGCTTATTTTCTTGCCTTCACCTTTTTGTCACTTAGCACATTCTTCCACTAAGCTCTTCAATTGCCCAAAGAGATTTCTGGGTGAAGTCTATAGCTTAGAATCCGACTTCAGGAAGGGTTATTCGTAGCACTTTGTAATCTGTTTTAAGAAGAAATTTCTGGTTTAATTAGCCATTTTTTATAACGTGTGAAAATAACCAACACAAGGATTGCAATAGTTTTGGGAACAGCTTACTGAAGGTTTACATTAAAAACATTCATTGCCAACCTTTCATTGCAAACTACTTCAAATAATAAACATAATCGTAAAATCGGACCTTTGCAAATGTTTTGACTGGTGTGTGAAGGTCATTAACTTGTTTGTGCTTAGTGCGTTAGTATGGAGTAGTTTAATATTTAAATAGTAATAAAAATATTAGTTAATTAGTATCATAGAATCATAGATCAAATAGTAATTAATAGTAGTTATTTAATTTAATAGTTCAAGACCTTGTCCATTACAGGACCTGGTATGCTTGTTCGTTAATCTAGTCGCCTTTCATGGAATATCTCAGCATCATGTACGCACACAGGTATATAAAGAATGTTGTAGTACAATTTATTACATTTTGTCCTTTAAACTACTTGGCCTAATAATTTAACGCTTAATTGAAGCTTTGTTAATGCTTAAGGATGGGGTTTATAGCTTTGCTTTTTTAGGATTCATGAAAAACATGTAACAAACTGGTTGAAGTTATAAAAAATGCTCATCTGCAACTAGAGCAATAAAATATACAGTTTTAAATAATTTCATGGAATAACTAAATAGAATTTGTTTCCTATATTTCTTCTGCTTTTTGGGCAGGCTAATATATGGTATAAATTCGAAAAAAAAAATAATCTATTAACTATATCAGCTGTATAGGGGTTGTTATTATTGAGTTGTAATTGCTTTGTAATTGATCTAAATTAAACTGCAAACTCATTCAAATTAATAGTGTTGAATTTTATATTGATGCTGAGTTGGAAATGTCACTGATATTTTGTATACGCTTTGGCGATAAACTACCATATAAATGTAGTCAATGGCTTAGAACATTGTTTTTAAGCCTCAAACTACACTAAGACCAAGAAACTAAACATGTAAATTAAAAATTGTCTAGTCCATTGTACTCCAGTTTACCTGCCTCATGTAGAACTCTTTCTAGTTTCTATGATTTTTAACCGATTTCTTTATACAGTCGAACCTCGTAACACGACTCGCTTACACAACTTCCGCTTACGTGAACTGTAAACATTTCCCCGCACTAACACTTTGAGCAAAGCTAAAAATCTCTTAAACGCAATCGCTTTAGCAAACTTCTGCTAACCCGAACAAAAATATTCGAATTTGACTTTTTTCCTTAGTTTCGAATCACAAATAAAACAACAATACAAAAAATTGGCAAGGAACTTTCTAAAATAAATTGTTTTCTACTTCTGAGAAAATCATGAGATCTTCCGTGATTCGTCAACATAATCGGCAGGTGTCTGATGCTCCATTACTCATGAAAGTGTAGGTGTTTCTCTGCAGAGTTAAGTAAGAGACAAATGAAATTAGAATTGGCTCGCATTTAAATTATTGATTTCATTGAAAATTAATCGAAAGCAGCAGTATATTTCTTCAGAAACAACAATTTTTTATGATATTGACGACAATGTTTTAAAACAAATTGCGTCTGAATAGCATTTGTAATCTAGGCACTGTTCTTATTTGCCATTCCTTAATAAATTCTAACTTTGATAGTATGTCACTCCAATGCACTATATTATTGAATATAATTGATGCTTGTATTATAAGTGTATTACATAATAAATTAAGAATATTTTTTCGATTTTAATTTTTTTTAAACATTCACTGGTTCAATGTAAAAAAAAATTCCTGACGGTTAACACAAAATGTTTTGGTGCTCCCTTTGAGTTCGTGTTAACGAGGTTCGACTGTAATTTGAAAGAATTTTTTGAAAATTAAAAGTTGGTTTTTAATATGGTGGAGATTTCGGTCAGTCTAAATTCTTTTCCATCTTATTTCAAAAGACATCAGAGACCTATCTTTAATCGTTTTTTCAATCTGTCTTTCTGTCCATACTCCTTTCAATTTGTAGAAAAACCATCTGATTTTCAAAATTCTTTTTTGAAATATGACATCCTAGAACTATATTTTATATTTTTTGTTCGTTTGTCCGACCATCTGCGTTTTCCTTTCAACTTCCGTCCTAAATGTCCAATATCTTGTGTTTGAAAGGTTATAACATCAGAGAACTATTTTCTAAAAAAAAATTACAGTCTACCTCTGTCTTTTTGTCTACTGTCCGACTGCCCATACCCTCTTCAACTTTCTTTCTAACTGTCTGATTTCCAAAGTTCTTTTTTTTTTTTGTGAAAGATTAGTTTGAAGAAAGATATCTGAAACTTTTTGTCTGTCCATACTATAAAAATTTCTGTGAGTATTAAAGTACAGTGTTACTTGGTTATACGTCATTTGAAGAAACACAATGTTTATGACATTATAAATGAGTACATTATAAGCAAAGTTAAATATAAGTAGTATGAAATGAATGTAAATTATTTTCATATTATGAATAAATGTTTTAAAATGACACTAATTAAATATGTAAATTTTTACCAAAAATAATTTTCAATTCGTCGAATAAAATACAATTTAAATAATAAAAGCAAAATAATTTTTTAAAGATTTCTTTGGGAAGGCATTTTGGATATCATATAAACTTATATTTTTATTGTTATAACGCCGCATTTGAATAGAAATTGTCGTAATACGGAAGCAAGATATTAAAACAATTAAGTCTATGCACAATTCCATAGCATTTATGGCATTATAAATGAGTTGTCATTGTAACACTGTATAAGAATTACTAATAGTATTAAACTAAAAAGACAGTAGTTTTAGCATTTCATAAACTTCTTTGTTCTCTTCCAGAAGAGGCAGCCCATTTTCCGGATCCCCATCTGGCGGGCCCCCTAACCAGGGACCAACAAATGCTCCCGCAAACTACCCGGGTGGCCCCCCAACCTCCCAGGCCTATCTCGGACAAATGCAGCAGCAATACCCGGCCGGATACCCACCCGGAAATGTGGGCCCAGGCGGCCCCGTTCCCAGCGGTGGGTCTAACCCGTATTCAAGAGGCCCCTCAAGCGGATACCCACGACCTGCCCTCAACCACCAGACTGGCTATTGATTGGAAGGAGTGTAGCGATCAGGGTTGCCACTTAGCTTAGAGTAAGGGATTTAATTTTGGGGAAATTTTAAAATGTTTTGGGTTAAGATAAGGGAAGTATTGAAAGTGTAGGAAGTTTTTATTTTTGGTCTTGGAAAAAATATTTAAAAAATTTAATGTTGGTGTTTCAGTGTCATCAGGCAATGCAATTTCTATGCTCAGTATAAAAAATATCTGAGGGGTTATGTCATTGAATTTTACATTGTTTTTCCCTTATGAGTTTTTAGTCCATGTAATGCCACTTCTATTTTTTTCTGTATTTAGGTTCAAAACATTAATAAAATTTCATTGGTTCTTAAAATTAATGAAAAGCTTTAGTAAGAATAGCTCTCAAGTATAGTTTTTCATTGTTTAATATTTAAAAGAATGGTTACAAAATTTGTTGTTTTCCATGTAATGGATTAGTACAAAGAAATACATTTGAAAGTATTTTGCTAAAAATTAATATACTTAAACTTAAGTTGATTAACAAATTTCATAAATTGATGAGTCATGGCAACCCTGTTTTTTTAATGGAAATTGAAAACTGTAGGGATTTTGTATTGGAGAGTTGCTGTACTTTTGCAATCAGAGGTTGTTCTTTTTATTATTTAAAAATATGCTGGCATGTAAAGCTTGAAAATGTTAATATTACTAACAGAATATATTTTAGTATTTTTTAAAAAATTTGTTAGTCATTCTATGTTGGTATGCTTTCATTATTTGAAGAAAATGGATTTGTATGTTGTTTATGATTGTTTTCAATAATTCAATGTGAATTCATCTTCTAAAAAGTTCATTGTAAAAAAAATATTATGGGAAAGTGCATTTTATTATACTGATATTTAAAAGCTTTCATTCGTTTCAAATGTTAACTAATATATTCTTGGCCATTCTTAAAATTAGCTTAAAATTTAAGTGCATCCACACTTTATATTTAAATTACATAATCTTTCAATTATGCTTATGAGTTTGAAAATTCAATTTTGTGCAGTACATAAATATCTTCATTCCATAAAGCAATTCCACTGTTATGTATGCTATAACTTCAAGCTACATTTTAGTAACAATGTGTATGTCTTTATTGTTTATGGGAAAAGCTTTATACAAAATATTTTCTGTAGCCTTTTTGATCTTATTTAATAAATATGTACAAAAAAAGTGCTTTGTTATATTTTTTTTTCATTTGTGCGTTCATAATTTTCTCTTTTTAAAACTGGAACTCTTCCATCATCAGATATTTTATTGGTTAACATGTCTTTAAATAGGAAAAGTTGCAAATACTATCTTGATTCTTTCTTGCAACTTTTTCAGGGTTTCTTGGCGAGAGTGGAATTTTTAATTGAGTTTTTGGCTTCCGATTTGGTTAATTGAAAAGTTGCAAATGATAAATTCGTTTTTTCTCTCAAGTTACCATAGCGCAAGACACACCGAATCAGAGTATTCTCGTGATATTAGAGGCATGCGTTAATAAGCTAAAAACCGTGCGTCATAGTTGAGGGAAGTTGAAAGGCATGCAATGTTTTCTTTGACGCATGCATAAACAAATAGCGGTGTTTTTGTTGTCAGTATTTTCGGTGTTGTGGCCTGAAGCTGTGGGCTATGAGCTGAACTTGTGGATTCAACATGATTGTTCAAGGAACATAAAAGAATAGGACAAAACACAAACAAGACGACATGAAGATGAGGAAGTCATTTTTTTTTTTAATTTTTCAAATTTTTTTGGATTATCAGTTTTTAAGGTTTTTTTTGGGGAAGTTTTTCAGTTTTGTGCATTTTTTTGGGCGCATTTTTGAGATTTTTATAGTTTTTATTTATTTTTTTATACATTTTTTTATATTTTTTAAGAAGAGAGACGACAGAAAACACAGGACGGGACAGGACAAGTAGAATAGTCTACCATAAGTGTTCAAAAATAAATAAACAAATAAAAAAATATTAAGTAACTTCTGTGCTATTTACTTTCATACCCACTAAAGTACTGTTTGATATAAACATTTAAACAAAAATACCATATTTTTAACTGCAAAAGTTGTATAAGGTTCCTTTTTCATGGTATGAATTTAAAGCGTTTCAATACATATACAGAAACATTTAGGGCTAAATTAATTTCTTACTTTTAATTAAGTATGTTTATTTTTAAAAAAAAATAACAAAAAGTGTTTTAACTTCAACAATATATTATTTTTTGGCCAAATTTAAAGATATAAAAATATTTTTTTAAAGGTAAAAATAATAGATAATTTTTTAAAAAATAAATTTGACTCACCGTATTTGCTACTATTTTAATAATTATGTCAAATCTATGAAAAATAATTTTGTGGGTAGTTTGGTTATAAATAATAACTTAAAAACATGATATTATACAAGGCATGTATTAACACTAACTAAATAACAGTTAAATTTTATACATTATTCTGCGGAATCCGACTCCAACTTTTCATTTATCAAAACGGAACATATTTCAATGAATGTAATCATTTGAAATTAAAATTATAAATCCGCAAAATGTTTTCTTGGCCCTAACTGTATCTTTTAAACATAAATGGAACATGCACTACACTGCAATTAATTATTTAACATTCCTGTTTAAAACGAAGACTCTCCCCTAATCCCCATACGAAAAAGAAAGGAGGTTATGACGTCACCAGCCGACACGCCCCGTTTTCTGCAGAAGCGCGTTTCCGGCGTTTTTCAAACATGAATAACTACAGAAATAATGGGGAAAAATTTTTGTGGGAGATATATTTGGACTCCAGAGACCTCAATCTACAATTGTAGCTACTTTAAAACAATATTTAGGACTTGTGCAAATTCTCTATTATAATAAACTCTAGTCTCACAAAATTAACTGTAACTGCAAAAAACCGCTTGTTATTGTTATGCAACATTTGAAGTTTCGATTCCGCTTCGCCATTTGATTGTTTCATATTTATTGTATCGTACTCATGAGAAATAGCTTTCAGGTTTGTTTTTTTATTGTTATGCTACCTTAACTTATGATTATCTTATTACACGAAGGTAAAATCTCCTGTTTGTCCATCGTCTAGACCCAAAATATGTATAAGTTTATGTTCGCTATGCACAATGCGGCCGAGTGCGGCGACCTGAAAAAGGTGAGGCAACTTATCGAAGAGGGCATGTCTGTGGACAGCCGCGACCACTTGGGACGGACCCCTCTGCATTTGGCAGCCAAATGGGGACAGTACGAAGTTGTCCAACTGCTCATCAGCAGCAAGTGCGACATCCACGCTGTGGATCGTCACGGTTCCACACCGGTGTTGACCGCTGCAGATTCAGATGAAAGAGATGTCACCGACCTCCTCCTTCGCCATGGAGCCCAAATCAACAGGGCCGATGAGGGCAACTTCTCTCTCCTCCATTACGCCTCTCGCAATGGTTGGGCCGATATAGTCCAGCATATCCTCAACGTTGTAGAAGGAATCGACGTAAATGCCCCAACGAGAGGGGGACACACTCCCCTCATGGTGGCTTCATACACAGGACTCGAGGATTGTGCAGAGATTCTCCTCCGAGCCGGGGCCGACCCCAATCGAAAAGATGCGATCAACCGCACTGCCCTGCATATTGCGGTTAATCTGGGTTGCATCCGAGTGGTCCGTGTGCTGCTAGGGGTCCAGGGACTGGACCTCAATCCTCAAGATGACGAGGGTCAGACACCCTTGCATTCTGCTTGCAAGGAGGGATGCCAAGTAGTCCTGAAGCAGATCTTGGAGGCAGGGGCGGACTATACTATAAGGGACAAAAACGGGGAAACGGCTCTTAGCGAAGGTATTAGGCAAATGAAATGGACCAAAGTGACCCTGGAAGATATCTGGTTATTTGTACGACAAGGGCTATTTTTTCAGGAAAAGGAGTATGAGCGCATATTCCAGAATTCAGTTCTTAAGGAAAGTGTTCTGAAAGATGTAAGTCTCTGCACCCAGTCCGTCGTGAACAAATTCCACCGCCATTCCTTGCATGCATTGAAGAGCATTAGTTACTTAACTGAACGACTTCCAAACATTGATAAGTTCAAATTAAATGCCCGAGAAATAGATGAAGTGGAAGAGTTGGTCAAGGGTGAGATAGGAAGAAGCAACTTCTGTAATGTGCTCAATGTTCACCCAATCTCTCTAAAAGCCCGCTGTATTCTAACTCTACAGAGATCATTTCGGTCTTACTAACTTGCTAGTAAGTAGGACTGAAACAATCTGCTTCTCCAGACTTTGGCGCCAGTAATAAGCCATTTAAAAGAACTCACCACAATACTAAGTTGCATAGTATGTAATATTTTTATGAAGCAGTAAAGTATTTTAAAATTGAAGGTAATAATAATATTAATTTACAAATATATGTAGCAAGCTCTTATATAGGCATGAGGAATTTTTTTTTAAATATAGAGAACTAGAGATGTGAAGAAAAAGAACACCATGTTCTTTTGAACAGTTCTTAAAAAGAACTGGAGCAGTAGGTTCTTTGTTTTTGAAAAACCTGTTCTTCTATTAATTAATGATTTTTCATCAGAATTTAATTTAATACTTTAAAGCATTTTCTACTTTTGAAATTATTGATTTCAATCATAAAATTATTTTCTATCAAAAAAAAAATTACATCCATCTCATAATTCCGTTACTAGGTAAATCATTAATCATAAGTTCCTAACAAAAAAAGCAACAGCCTCTCCTCGTAGTTGGTGAGTGGGTTTGGACGAAAAGGATTCTTCTCATCTTACGTCATGAATTCCCGAAACGCTATACCCACTATTCCGGCAATAAAACAGATTTCAAAACGATTACGATTTTAAGAACGTGAGCATACATGTTGTTTCTAATCCTCAGATTGCCTGACTACTGTCAGGCGAGCTTTAAGAGGTTGTCGACAGATGAAAAGTCACTGACAGTCAAAGTGTCTGATGTTAAGTCCTTCTTATCGAGTCCAAGACACTGCAGGATGTGCTCGGGGGACGCCTGAGCAGCAGTGCACTTGCTATAGATTTGGAATGTTTTTGCGTCATCCACAAAGGAAAGGCACTTTATATGCTCGCTTGCAAGCCTGGCCAAAGTGGTCTGTGAGCTTCTGTCACATTTGATGTTTAGAAGAGTGCTGGGACCTTGTCTGGAATACCAATTATGTTTGGGTGGAATAGGCCATGAAGCATTAAGCTTTTGTTTTTCTTTGGAAAAGAGTTCTTGAAAAGTCAAAGAAGTAGATTTAATTATGGCACTTTTTTTTAGCCCTTCTTTGCCAGTCTGTTACTTCATAACCATGGATGCCAACATGTGATGGAACCAACCGTCGGGTGTATGGTATGATATTGAGAAATTGTAGGGAGCTACGGCTATCAGATAAGATCCACAGTTCACCAAAGTCAAGGTCTAAGGTCAAAACAACAGCAAGCCCCTCATTAATTGCCAGCAGTTCACTTCGAAATACAGAGCAAGTGTCGGGATTTCGCTGCTGAATTGTGATATTCTGTGTAGAAGATTTAATAAAGATTCCACTTCCTGGGCAAGATTATCAGTCCGACTGCCATCAGTGTAGACTTGGATATCGTCATCAGGAATGCCACACATGACTTCAAGGGCCAACTGTCAAAGGTGGTCCTCAATATGTATGGATTTGTTGGCGGTAGAATTAAGATCAAAGTGGAAGAGAACATTGGGCTGGCCTTCTGAGGGATCAGGACAGCTTTTCAGGGGAACAGCTTAAACCTCTTGAGAAATAAGTTTAAGAGTCCACCAAACTAAAAGGGCTGTACTTTTTAAGTCTTGGGTTGTTATGCCAGCCATGTAAAAACATGGAAGTACTATTTTGAGACTCGTAGCTGTATAATTTATTAAAGTATTTAATTAAGTTAGCCTTTCTTCTAGAATGAAGAGGTTTTAGATCAGTCTCATACAGGGCTACATTCGAAGAACAGCTGTTCCTAAGCCTCATAATAATACGAGCGGCAGAGAGTTGAACTCTTTTTACTTCAACATATATTCCTTTTGTATGCTTTTGCTCCGTTTCGGAACAGTTATTTTTTTGAGTTGCTCCGTTTCGGAGTAGTTATTTTCCGCGAATTCGCAAACTGGGGTAGATTGATCCTAGTCGTTCTTTTTCAAGGTTGCTCCTGAACAGTTTTTTTATTGCGATGAGCAGCTCTTTTGGCATTGCTCTGAACAGTTGTACTTGCGTCTTTTAAATGGGAGGATTGGGTTTATCGTAGTTGGGTTTGGCTTTCTGCATGTGTGATGTATTTTGTTAATTGTATTTATTATTATTTTATATTTTAAAATAAAAATATATTTATTTTAATTTTTATTTTACTTTATTATTTTTATTTTATTATTATTTTTATTTTATTATTATTTTTATTTTATTATTATTTTTTATTTTATTATTTTTATTTTATTATTATTTTTATTTTATTGTTATTTTTATTTTATTATTATTTTATGTTTTTATTTTATTATTTTATTTCAGTATTTTATTTTACTATTTCATTATTGATTTGTTATTATTATTGAACTTTTTTTCAGTTTCAAAATTTAATTTTGTCAGATTTTAAATTCACAATTTCAATTTTTTGAATTTGCATTTTTATCTTTTGGTGCATTTTAATTGTACAACGTAGCATTATGTTGTTTTTTAGAATCTTATCCATTTCCCAAAACCTTTTTCTCATTTCTTTCATTTCAAATGTCGTTAGAATGCTCTATAATATAGGAAAACACATGTCTCTTAAAGAAATATTGACTGAAACGTTGAACCACTGAAATGGAGAACATAGTTCAAAGTGGAGTATATAATAACATTTAAACAAATATTTTTTTCTTCTGTTTTTTTAGGGTTGGTGCTCAAGGAATACGGCTACTTTATTAAGAGTCGCGGTTAGGGTTGTTTCAGCAGTTTTGGCTAATATTTGATCCGCTTGATTCATTTAAAATTATATTAGTAGACAAAATTGTTCTGGTTAATGATTAGAAAAAGTTTGAAAAGCCCTACTCAAATTTTTATTTTTTGCTCAATCATGACTGTTTTTTAGCGTTTTGTTGATTTTTTGTTTTTGAATATGTCTTTATTTGTAATTTTAATTGAGTTGGAAGGAATGTAATGGAAGATACTGGTAATCCTGGTCCTCTAATCAATGCAACGCATGTTTGAGTAACTTTTTTTAAAAGCAGTTTTTAAATAGTTTATTTTGCTTGGTTTTTTACTTTTTAAAAATGAAATTGGGAGCACAGCCTTGGTATTCTTTAAATTGAACAATGATTTACTGATAACAATTCCTTGACTTTCTTAAATTGGAAGTGAAACTTTACAATTGAAATATTACTTAGTTAAATTTTATTTGATAAAATTTTTGTATATATTTTTTTATGTTTAGTTATATACTTAATTAAATTATCTGATGTGTATTTTTTTTAAACATTAAATTTATAAAATAAATTTCTTCTATAGTATAGTGTAGAAATTGTTCTGCTGTGCCATACTAAATACTTGTTTTAAAATTGTATTGTTGTAGATATATATAATATAAACTACGTATATAGAAGATAATATGTTTTAGTATTATGGTGTTTAATAAAATCGTTATGTAAATGTTTTAGGAGGAAAACTAGTTAATAAAAATTCCGATACATATTTTTGTAGTTATTTCAATATTGAATCTATAGTATATTAATTATCATTATAATTTTCTAATTAATTTTTAATAATTATTAGAAATTAATTAGATATTATAATTAATAATATAATTAAATAATAATTATAATTAATTTAACTTTAATACGTGTTTACCCAAAATACAATTTTTATAAAAGACTATTCTCATTTAAATCTGAAATCAATGCACTCTCAAAAGCAGCAAAGTACTTTTTTTATATAATAATGTGTACCACAATGTTAAAAAAAATTTCATTACGTTTGCATTATTGTATGCATTTTCATAATTTACTTCAAAAATATTTTATTGCTTTTATTTATTATCAGTAATTTTTATAATCTACTAAAATGTTAATGAATGTTTAAAAAATGAATGTTAATGAATGTTTAAACAAATAATGAAGTTGTGTGTGTATGTCTCTTATAGACTCATCAACTAGACATTTGTTAAAACTTTTAACGAAAACATTTAAAATTGACAATGTTTATTTTATTCTTTTGCCATTACCTTCAGAAACTAAATTCATTATTTGAAAAATAATTGACATGTTTCAAGTGACTTAATTCCGCCAGTCGTCTCCATTCCCGGGTTTTATTTATGAGCATTTATTATGGGCATTTATTTATGAGGGAATTGTGATGACATTTATGAGTGCATTTTATAGCGTATTTTTCATTTTGGAACTTTAAGGGGGATTTTATACTTAATAACGAGCGGGAACAATAACATAAGTTTATGATCCTATAACAGGTTATATGGTACACATATTTGGAACGATTTGAAATTTTTTAAATCCGTGCCAAGAACGGGTATAAATGTGCTACTATTTATATAATTATTCTATTATATTAAATACAGCTCTTCTGTCTCTGTGGTCACTTGGTAGCACATCTATTGGCAATAAGAATATTTTTAAAAATGTAATATTAGATAAGGACAATATAAGTATTTTAAAAAATTGAACTTGGCTAACTAAAATGAATTTTAGAATAGCAGAATAGAGTTAGGATATTGCTTCAATGAAAACTTTTAATGGGGTTGTTTCACGGAGGATCTGGCAATAGCTTTGCGGTTTTGTTTTCATGTCTCTCGAATTACTGTTTTGGTATTCGGGAGTAAGTTTTCGAAGAGAATATTTTAGTTGTTAATTTTTTAAAATTCCAACTTCTTTCAATGCAAGTTTTCCTTGATAAATGATTAAAACAACCAACAGCACAGCAAGAAGTTGTAATTTTAAAAAAATAACATTCTTAGAAAACTCAATTTCGAATATCAACAAAAGTAATTTGAGAGACATGAAAACAAAACTGCAGGGCTATTGCCAGATCCTCTGTGAAACAACCCCATTGAATCTTACTTTCTGGACAAATGTTCATAAAACAGTTAGGCGCATTAAATAAAGTTTGTACAGTTTCAATTCCATTTCGTCAAAAATATACCGAGGTTTTTACTAGGTCGAGTGCTGGGGAACCCAGTCGGTTAAGGCGTTCGTTTTGCATGCGGAAGGTCCCAGGTTCGAGTCCGGGCATCGCCAAAATAACTGCCGACCTATAAGGGCAGACAACGCAGAGCTTTTTTTGTATACAAAATATTGGAGACTTTGGAGCAGGGAGTCCTTTGTCATGTTGGACCCGACGCAGAGTAGAAGGAATTTTAGACTATTTAATTTTTATCTTTTCTTAAATGACACCCCCTTTAACTGATGAGATGAGGCAGAAATAAGTCATTAACATGATTTGTTGGTTCCCTCCTAATCATAAAACGGCATTCCCTTTCCTTCCATAAAACGGCATTCATTTTTCTTCCCAGAAAATGGCAGTATCTTTTCTTCTCCCATGAAGCCGAAGTGACAAATTTGCTACACAAGTCTAACAACCTACTTGAGGGGTCCATCATATTTTCTGGTCCCCTATCTTGTAACCAAACTACAAATGAAACGGCTTTCTTAACTTGCAGTGATGCTCTTTTTTTATGCCGAAAATTGTACTTTACCGCAAATATAAAATAAGTTATTAATGCATTTACAAGGCATTACCCTTAAAGATTTATCACTAACACTAATTTTTAATATTGTTCTACAAAATTCTCTCTGCAAAAATCTTGAAATTTATCCTCTTCTCCCACCCTTATGTTGACAATATCAAATAAAACCTGTATGAGCAAAAATTTAGAGGATTTCTGTAAACAAAATTGACTGTAACTTATTTTGTGTTTGATGCGCCCATCCATTTCACCGTATCCTTTGTAATGCAAAAAAACAACCGTAACTCAAAAACTAGAGCTAACCAACATTTTTTAAGTTGATATTCGTGTTTAGCACGTTGAAATCATTCAGAATTGGGTACTTTAATCAGTCGCATTTTCACTGTTGACCAGTGTTATTAATGAAATAAAGTTAGCTAATTTGGACAGTTAGAAGTAAAGTTTAGAACTAAAAGTTGTTTTTGGCGCTTTTTTAAACTTCCTATATTTCCCCTTTTTTTTTAAACCAATGACTCCTATTTTTCCTATATATATATATATATTTAAAAATTTGGCTTTGAGGCCTGATAAAGGCCCGTGCAGCCAAAATTGTCGGTCGAATAATACCCCGTGTAGAGGGAGTGCATGTTAAATATGCTCCAAAGTACCGACGCTGCGTAGATGTCGTCCTTAACGGTTGCGTTGGGTACCTATACTCAGGTGTCGGCTCGTCACCTGACTGTGGTTCTTAATTGCGACGCCCGTCGCCAATAGCCCTCGTGTAGCTCTAGTACAACGATAATTCAAACTAAAATTTCACTAGGTCGACAATAATAGCCGCCGACACCTCACGTTGAGCTAGTGCGACAAAGTCAAAGCATATTAGTCATTGGTGACGTTAACTTATTAAAGATTGTCGGTAAGAAAATAAGATTTTTTTTTATAGTTTTTCTAAATAAATTTAATGCAAATGAAGACCCTAGTCCTGAGTTTAATCAATTGCCTATACAATTTACGCATGACAAATTGGTCACATTAAAAACAAATTTTATAAACTTGACTTAATATTTTTATTAGGTAAAAAAGATATTAATGCAGTTCTCAAATGAGTCTTTATTCGATCAATTAAATATGTAAGTTAGATAAAACATTTCAGTGGCAATCGGTGACTAATAAGTCACACAGCAAGTGACCCCCTGCTGACAGTGTAAGTCTAGTTTCAAACAGACCCCAGCGGAGAGACGAAAAAGAAAGTGACATCTGCTACAGATTTGCGTCGGCAAAAACAAATCCTTAATTACACTTAACACCTGTTTGTCATTAACACTTTCTAAATTATGTACTCAGTTTAAAAAAAATATATTTACCCGTTAGCAGAGCTAAGTAGAGTAGTGTGCTCTCTCGAGAGTCTGAGCTGTCTTCCCTTCATGGTTGTTCTTCAAACGAAAACGATCCTAGAGCTTTGGTTCAAATGCGGTCCTTGGCTAAGCCAAACGGATTTTTGTAGTTAAAAAAAATATCCGTATAAAGGAAGGCCAGTGCACGTTAAATCCACAGTGTTCCCGTGTAGCTCTAGTGCGATAGTTCATGTAGCTCTAGAGCTATACCTAATTCAACCACAGTGGTCCAATACTCTGAAGCTGTGAAAGATGTTCCCGGTTTCTTTTAGAGCGAGAGCCCAGGGCCCCCAGACCCAAGTCATTTTTTAAAGGATGAAATGTATCGGATTAGGTTCAGTTTTCATTTTTAATATATGCATACCCGCTAGAGTGAACCGACGGCCAATTTACAGGTATCGGGTGCAAAAAGTAGGTAAATTATAAGTTAACTTAAGTCATTTTCTAAAGGCTGATTTTTACGTATGTTTTAGAAAATAATGTTAAAAGTTAATTTTCCCAGACACTTTCCGTCGGTCGAAACTTTTCCCAGACGCTTTAAACGTCTTTATCAAGTTCAGACTTTGTCCCACGCATCTGGCGGCGTGAGATGGCGCTACAATCGTCCTTGGACGACAAGAAGGGGAAGTTAAGCAAAAAAAGAACTATGTGTGTATTGGAGATGTGGTTGGTTGGTCGATTGACATATATATTCCTGTTTGTGTGCTTGATCATTATTCATTGGAGATGTAAAAATGTTGTAAGCTAAAGACAGCTATGGTTACTTGTTTACTAATTTATTTTCTATATAAACAAAAAATTAATTAAATCGAAACGATATGCTTTCTTCGTTTTTATTGCTTATCGACTCAGTTTTATTTCTGTCACCATAAAAACAAGTAACCATAGCTGTCTTTAGCTTACAACATTTTCACATCTCCAATGATCAAGCACACAAACCGGAATGTACATGTCAATCGACTAATCAACCAACCACATCTCCAATACACACATAGTTTTTTTTTTTGCTTAACTTCCCCTTCTTGTCGTCCGAGGACGATTGTAGCGCCATTTCAAAACGCCAGATGCGTGGGACAAAGTCTGAACTTGATAAAGACGTTTAAAGCGTCTGGGAAAAGTTTCGGCCGACGGAAAGTGTCTGGGAAATTTATTAACTTTTAACATTATTTTCTAAAACATTCGTAAAAATCAGCCTTTAGAAAATGACTTAAGTTAACTTATAATTTACCTACTTTTTGCACCCGATACCTGTAAATTGGCCGTCGGTTCACTCTAGCGGGTATGCATATACTAAAAGTAAATGAAAACCGAACCTAATCCGATACATTTCATCCTTTAAAAAATGACTTAGGTCTGGGGGCCCTGGGCTCTCGGTCTATTTGGGTGCAAGCCCAGGAATCAGCTGACCCTCGTCATTCTGTATATCTCAGTGGATTTCAGTATAATATTTAAAACAGTATATAATAATTAATTATTAAGCAATTTTCGATATTGTACTTAACCCTTTCAGTCCCACAGCATCATGTCATGTTTCTGATCATAATTAAAAAAAAAATAATAGGGCTGACATCTATTAGGATTAATAAAAAATATTTTCTAATAGAAAAAAGTTTGAAGAATCGAATGATGTGCTTTTTGATATCATATAAATGGCTATAGACGATCAGAATTTTTTTTAAAATGATGATGCCAAATTGTCATTGGGACTGAAAGAGTTAAAACCCTTCTAGCCAATTAGGTTTTTTTTCTCCTGAATTCCCTCTTTTTTTCCTAATCCGTGATTTATAAATCCGTACCTGCATGTCACGATAGCCTATATGATAGGTACTACATCCAATATATTTACAGAAAAACGTGTTGTTTTATGGTGTTATTAAATGTTAACTACTATGCAGCCCAGTAACCCATGTCTTTTTCATTACTATATGAAATCTGATTAGACTATTTTCGTTAACAGCATATTTGTTTTGAAACCCCAGACCAGAAACGCAAAACTCGATGTAAATCCCGTGGTTATCTCGAAATCGCTTGACCTTTCCGGTGGATAACTTTTGGGAAAGCATACAAATTGTTAATTAAGTTCCTGTCGCCAAAATAATGTGGCCTCGGGGAGACAAATTTAGTAATGCCGGATGCGTTTAAACTCGTATACTTTTTACACTGTATTTTTAATAATGAGAAACTTCTCAAGGTGTTTGTAAACATTAGAATCAGGGATTGGAAACGTGTTACTTGTAACATTGACTTTTTTTAGTTAATTTTTCAAAAAGTAACTGCAACATAGTTACTTTTAGCGGTAACAAAGTAACGAAAAATTTCGTTACTTTTCCGTTACTTCACACGTTTTCTCCCAATAGAGAAAAGCTGTTAAAAGGCTCTTTAACAAAGGGTAAGATGGTTAAATTGCAATTTTTCTTGTAACTTGAAATTTCTAAAGGTAACTGTAATTAGTTACTTTTCGTATTAAGTAACTGTAACAGAGTTACTTTTTAAAAGTAACTTTCCAATTGCTGATTAGAATGTTTTGTAATAGTAGTTGATATTGTTGATTTAATTTTTAAAAGATTTACGATTTTTTTTTCTCTCACACTATATTTTACGAAAACTAAAGAATCATAAATTGGATTTATATGTCCAAAATATCTAATATCTTAAAATATCTCTTCATGACATTATATGATTATATTATAATTGTAGTTTCGACACTCCAAGCTATACACACAAATTTCACATGCATTGTTGTAGTAAACATTGTTTTGTTCGAATAATAAAGTTAGTTGATTTTTTTCAAAAATTGTATATCATCTGTATCCAAATTGATATAAACAACTTAACCAGTTCATGGTTGCTAAAAATGAAAATTGACCCTTTATCAAATTACTTAATTTGAATCAAAATACCTTTAATCATTGGACATACTGCCACATCTCAATTTTGTTTTGCAAACAGAATTGTTAAGCATTAATCACTTTACTGCTGTGGAACATATTCTCTGAAACGCAACATGTGTAATTGCCTGTTCTTCAATTCAGAGAACGACAATTCGTGAGTGGCCTTGCGGAATACTAAAATCGAAATATTTGCAAAGGGTGGAGCATTTGACGTTGTGTTAGTGGAGTGAGGCCAATAACAAAAATTCCACACCAGGAAGTCAATCGACCCCAAACAAGACGTCGACGCGATAAAAAAGAATCAGAAATGGGCGCCAAGATCTTTGAGAAAGCAACTGAGATTTAAAGGGTATTAAAAAGATAACATTTTGTTATTTTTAAATGTTCCAGGAACGGAGGAACATTGGTGGAGGAAACATTGAACTTTCTCTTGGCGCTTGGTGTAGCTCTAGTGCGATGAAAATTCAGCCAACCTAACCTTGGCGCCTTTAATCAGGAAAATGGTTATTACCAAGTTATATCCAGATAGTTAGCAGGTTGGTTAGTTGAATTAACGTATCGCACTAGAGCCACAATTGGCAGTTCTGAGAGTATTAAGTAACGCTAACTTCAGACGGATTAAGTCAATAATTGGCGCAACAATTTTTGAATATTTTTAAAAATTCCAATTCCTTAATTTTTTTTTTAACATATCGGAAATTTTACATATTTTGCTTCAACACCGGTTTTAATTTCTACTTACTTATTTGTCATTTTGCTCCATGCGTAACGTCTGTATATTATATTTTTCGTGTATCTCAATTTTTCCAAGATCAATGAAAAACTTATTTTTATCGTTAGAACACTACAAAATTAGCATTTTTGCAAGAAAAGTATTTTCTAATCTGTATCTTATTAGTGTTCAAAGAAATAGATATTGGCACATATCCATAATTTTTTCTGCTTCCTTATAGTGAGTCAGATACCTTTATATCACACAATACCCTGAAAAATGACCCTTCGTTCACGAAAACTCAATTAAAGAAGGTTTATATTTACTAAAACAATGTGATTTGTGGAATATTTAAGCAACTTCCTTTGAATTAAATGGAATATTGGAACTTTCGTTCTGCAAACACCCCTGTCAACAATACATATCTTTTTATTTAAAGAAAATCAAAAATCTTTTTATTTAAAGAAAATCAAAATGTTAGGTGTTTAGTTAAATAAGGCGAGACACGTGCGTAAGATACAGGCACTTATAAAGTTTGTTTCTATTTGTAATGAAAATAAAATGCAAGTTTTCCTTTACTCTTTCATTTAAATACATTATACTCTTTTGTTTAAATATATTATACTCTTTCATTTAAATATATTAAAAATATTAAATACAATAGTAAAAGAAACTTTGCACTTTTTTAGAATAACATATTAATTGTGCATCGGTGCTTGCGCGATAGAAGTTAGAAGAGTGTTCACCTTATAAAGAAATTACAAACTGTGCATACAATTTTTGAGGATTGCTTATTTGAAGGATATCAAATATATTACAAATACATTAAATTAATCAAAAGGATCATTTAATATATTTAAACCCAATTATTTTGTAGTATCTATGACATAGACAAAAACTGTATCCATGAGTTCTGATTCTATTACCTTCTGCAATTTGCTTAATATTGTCGTCATACAGGTCTATTAAAGACGGCAAGACTCCCATTAATATCAGATTAAAACTCATAGCTGGACACTCAAAGATGTGTCAGTTTCATATCTGGGTAGCCACATAGTTCCTATAGATTATAGATATAGATTCTCCTGCCCTCTATGTCAATCGTCATGCCTGTGATGGTTGGTCTTGGTCCTCAGCCTGGCTATAGTTTTTGTACAGTATGGATCTATCTGCATTTATATTACAAATCAAATGTTTCTTTGGAATTGATTTTTCTCTTAGTTTATATTCAGTTATTGCATGTGTATCGTGAAAGGAAACATTATAGTCGTTAACGTTGAGATTTCTGGCTTCCTTGGTTAATTTATCTACATTTTCATTGCCTGCAATGGCAACGTGTGCAGGACACTATAAAATATCATTTAAAATAAGCGTGGCTCGCAACGTCGCAAAAATTCGTAAAAATAGATTTTTTTTTTGAATTATTCAATAATTGAGTTTGTCGACCACTGAACTGAGAAACTGAATTATTAAAAATAGAGTATTACCATAGAACAGCCGTTCTTCTGTAAGAACGCATATTTAGTATTCTTATTGAATTTCTTGGAACGACGCCATGTTATGTAACTTGACGTAACATTGGAATGGCCTCGGAAGGTTTCTTATTTAAGCCTTTTTTTTACAAGTTATTTTCTTCAGCAGTGAATTCCCGCCCTTTTAAGTGAAATTTAGTCAACAGCTAAACAACCTCCTTAATGTTCGAACGAAAAGGGTATGGCTTCTTGTGAAAGGATCTTTGGGGTTCAAAGAACATTGAACAAAAAACGTTGCTGTAGTTCTCCTTTTAGAAAAACGTTAACCATATTTTTAATAAAATTCAAAACTCAATAGTCAATTTTGATAGAATTTTCATTAAGATATAATTTTATAGATTAGACATTGACTAGCTACAGTGTTTCTCTCTTGTGCATGGCTCATAGAATTCTATTTTATTAAGAAATCATGTCATTAAGTTTTATTATTTCGAATATTTTATTTCGATATTTAAAAATAATATTATAGTAATGATGAAATATTGAGATACAAATTAATTTTAACTATAATTTTTGATGAGTTGTGAATTTCGTGCTTTTTTTAATGCTAAACATATTTATAATATCAGAAAGTTAAAAAATAACTTTTTCGTATGGAAATCTTCCTCTGGAAATCTGCGTCTGGTGCTTAACTATAATTGGATGTATCACACTTAGTACTAATAGCCTTTGGGGTTTGGACATGTGAGTTGCAGACGAACAAATTTACGACAGTACCTTCCACTTTTTACGCTAAAAATTTAACATAGAAGCTAAAATAAACATCTTATTAATATATCAATTAGTCCTGGGTGTCTCAGTAAATATCGGTAAAGTAGAGGAAGTATCAGCTTTTTCATTTGTGGACTAACTGCATATAAGAGATTGCGTAGTTGCATTATAAAAACAACTTCTCCTTAATCCATAATAGATAGATATTCTCCAGGAGTTGGAAATAGAAACGATGAGATGGTATTTTTAGAATCTTTCTCTCTTGCCAAACAAAGAATCCAACTAGTTGAAACACACAGAGAACGCCGCCTTCGAACAGCCAATATATAATTCCAAATTATTTTACCACCAGATTTGTTCTTGTTTTCGGAAACACGTTTGGCAGTTTGTGACAGGTCTGTTGGACAACGCTTAGCATAACAAGAAAATGAAAAGAAACTTTGAGTAAATATTTTATTGGCGCAGATTTGCAATGAAAGTTCGAAGGCCGAATGTGACTCGAAACAAAAACATTCGGAACTGGAACGACTCCAATTGAAGAAAAACTACAGAGACATGGTGTGAGTAGTCAGCTATTTCTTTCTCTGTGGTGTCTTCAAAGAACGTAATAGCGCCGTAATTAACTTGTTTGATAATAGAATTTCGCATTTATGCTCGACTTACTGCGTCATTGTTGGAAAGTTTAGAAAATAAATTACACTGGCTGTTCATACTGAATTATGATAATGGGAATTGAGAACGCAGCTGTGTCGTGGGCAATAATCTAACTGTTTAACGATGTATGCGCAACTAATTAACGACTTGTCTTTATTTTAGACTGATTTTCGACATTTTATGTTAAGTTAGTTTGAATAATCGTCGCACTAATGCTACACGAGAGCTATTGGCAACGAGTGTCGTAATTTAGAACCACAATCAATTGACCAGCCGACACCTAAGTAGGCACCCAACGCCATTTTATAATTTTGTTGTTGTTATCTCATTTGATTATCAATATCGTCAAATGCAATTAAAAAAATCGTAAAATTATAAATAGGGCCATATGAAATTAAATACATAAAATTGGCTAAAATGAGATAGGAAGGCCATTTTGGCTTTTAGAAGTTTAAATTATTAGCTGGATGCTGTGTTTCGATTTTTTTTCTAATATGTATAAATCTAGTGTAGAAACGGCTGTTGATGATATTTACTGTTAGAAACCTAGTTTTTCCCGATTAGAACTTCAGTAAGTATTTAAGTAACAGGAAAGTAGGCTATTTTAGTTCTTTATGAACTTCTTGTTTGGATAAATTTTAGTTATGAATGAAAGGTGAAAATGGAATTTTGTTATAGGATTTTATTCAATTACTTTAGTCTTTGGCAATGATCAAAGATGATATTCAGATCTTTAAACAATAACGAGCAATACAACGAACAATTACTATCAAATTGACTATCATTGACTGACATTGTTCCAATTCTCTATAAGACAAATTGACAAATGTATGGGAATTTAATTCATTACAAAAAGTTTCGGGAAACATTGCATTGGTACCATACCAGATATATTAGCAACGACATTTTTTTTCACCATATTATTTTTCTATCATTTAAGTAAATTGGCGGTAATCCATTAACGCATATCATCTTTGTACTTAATCACGCTCAGAAATCAATCTAGAAAGAAAAAGAGATTCAAAGTGCATTAGATTTATTTTAAGAAAAAAATTATGAAAAAAAAATTATGAAAAAAAATTTCAAGATTAGATGGACCCAGTTTCAATGTCCTTACCTACTTATCAAAAGAAACTATGAATAAAGATTAAATCAACAACCCTTTTTTTATAAAGATTCTAGCATCAAAGGGACGTGTGCGAAATGAAATCTTGAATATCTTTTCAGTCGAGTTATGTTTTTTTTGTTTTGTTAAAACCGAATACCTATCCCCAATATAGTGAGTGCTCCACCTTTTATGTACTACCAATCTCTTCTTACAAAAAGTCAACAAAAACTTAATATAACCAGTTTTCGCATAATTCCGAAGCCTATTGTCATACGCATCGTTCGCTCTATAAAAAAAATAGCATAAGATGTGCAAAAGATTAACAACATTATTTTTAGCCTGCTTTTTTTTTAAAAAAAGAAGACTGAAATGTTTTTCCAGAATTTGTTTTTTAAAATTTAATTAATTTTTGTAATAATTTATAAAAAGTTTTTTTAAAAATTTCTTGGGTTAGTAGTTCACTGTTTTTTTTTTTGGTTTTCTTTATAAATTTGACTTATTTCACTTATTCGACTTCTTTTATAAATTTGACTTATAAATTTGACTTAATGTTCGAATTAATAAACTAATTAAAAACAATATGCAATATAAATTTATTCATAAATACATTTCTTATTATCATGGCAATATAATGATTAAAGGTTTTAAACAAAAGTGTGGATTTTTTTTTTCAGAATTTATCCCCCCTCCCAAAAAAAATTAAATAAAATGTCCATTATCTGTAACTAACTCCTCAAATTCTAAATGAAAAATTTCGTTGTCGATGAGAGATCAATAGCTATATAACCATATAATTTTTATGGGTCTTAAGTAGTACGGGAAAGAAAAATTTGAACTTCGCACGGAAAACGTGTATTTTTTATATATATATAATATATATATATAATATAATATATATAATATATATATATATATATATATATATATATATATATATATATATTATATATATATATTATATATATATATATATATATATTATATATATATATATATATATATATATATAATATATATATATATATATATATATATATATATATATATATATATATATTATATATATATATATATATATATATATATATATATATATATATATATATATATATATATATATATATATAATAATATAATATATATAAATATATAATAAATATATGTACAATATATATAATATATATATATATATATATATATCAATATATACATATATACACAATACACATACACATACACACACATTAAAAAAAATGGCTTACACATAAGAAAACTCAAAGGATTAGTAAAATTTGTCTGGATTTGAGTACTAATTGTCTGGGAAATCAGTCAATGCACAGCATTTAAGCAAAATATATCTGTCTTACTGTCATATATTTAAAATTCTCATTTTGCATAATTATATGTGTTTAAGAGACATCTATAATTAAAATTGTGAAATATTTTTACGTTTACTACATTATTGATACATAAATCACAAAAAAGTGTACAATAAATGTGTAATTTTAAATTGTGTTTGTACTGCTTGGGTTACCCTATAAGTTGTATTTACTGTAACAAAACTCCTTTAAAGGAAAAGCTACTTTTACAGAACGCATATTTATTTTTGTTGAGACAACTTCTGTGAATAAACTTTTAATTACTGATCTCAAAAGTTTATTTAAATAATTTTTTGTAGTGCTTGTAAAAGATTTTTTTTGAAATTTTTATGGTGTTTTAATAAATCTGACTTAAAAAGTGATTCTCAAACAATGGCAACTAATATTGTTCTCTAAAGAGAACTCAAATGTCTGTCCCACTTACTTTATTCAAAACCAAATTTCCAAGTTTGAAGTCGAGCTCATCTATTCACTGGATCACAGATCTCAATTTTGTCATTTTCAATAGCGACATCGCCGATACAGAATAAAAAAATACTAATAATAACATAAAGGGGGAAAGGGCGAAGCTTACAAGAGTTGTTTTTATAAACTTCTATTCATAGAACTTTCTGAATATGCAAAATTTGAACCTATTCGAACGGACCCGCGGTTATTGAAAAGGCGATGATTCGAAGCCTAAGGCGAACACAATCAGTTTTCTATTAAGGTGTTCCACGCAAAAAGAAAAAAAAGGATTCGTTCCAAGTTTTCTGTTTGATCGGCTAATTAAACGGGAAAGGTGGCACAATTGTATCAAAAGAATTTTTTAGGAGATGAAACTTATGCATAAAAAATAGCAGATTTTTTTTTCTTTACACGTGCTTTAAAAAAATTGGATTCGTAGTATTTTTTTTACAAGATATATGTCAGAATGGAGCCTTATCTGTGATGACAATATAAACGCTTAGTTGGTAAATCACTGAATCATATTTTATTCATAATGATTAGTTATCTAGAATATTGTTGATATAATTATATTTTACATAGTCATTTTAACCATAACCAATATTTTCCAGTTACTGTCGATAAATTGTTGAAATATCACAGAAAAATATCTTCTATATACGTACTAAAAATATCTTCTATATACGTACTAAAAATATCTTCTATATACGTACTAAAAATATCTTCTATATACGTAAAAAATATCTTTATCAATTATTTTAATATTTATGTGATCAGGTGTACAATAAATTGGCTATTTTTTTATCTTTGTTAACCTATGCAGTTTTAAAAATACTTTAAAAGAGGTTAATAGTTTTATTGGTATTTTACATTTTAATATCAGTGAGTTGTAACACATATTTATGACGATTTTTTTTTAAACAATAAGTGTTTTTACAAATTTATTGTTTTGGGTATGTTTTACGGTTATGTTAGTGGTGGGGAAAATGTTTAATATACAAAATAATGAAGTAAAATAATGAAAAGCTCTTCAATTGATTACAGAACTTATTTCACTTATTCATAACTAATTGTCAATATTTTTTAATTAAAACCAAAACCTTAAAAAAAGTGTTCTCCGCTAACACTAATTATAGTTAATTCAAAATCCCCCCCCCCCCACTTTTTTTTGTAAGTCTTAATTTAAGCCATCATATAATTTACTATTTTTTTCTGATTTATTCCATTTGGATTTCTCTAGCTTTGTTTCCTTAGTTTGAACATCTGCGATTATACCTACACAACTTCAATCATACATTGGTCATTTTATGCAATACCTGATAATTTTGGGAAACCAAATGTATTCGACAAGTAACTAACCAATGCATGGTTACTGATACATCAAAGAAATAAGCTATGCTAATTATAATATTCCCAAATTGTTAAGAGAAATCAACAAACTAAATATATATAAGGAAGAGAATCGGAGAAATCAACAAAGCTAATCTAAAAGCTTTCAAAATATTGCCATTTTGTGTAAATTGTCCATTTTCTACAATCAAATATTAATGTTGGTTCGATTGACTTTAAGGTTTATACAAGACTATTCCTCTCTAATTAACTGTATACTTTTTGTAGCATTTTTGTGGCCTTTTGATTTTATATAATTTTTAATACATAATTAAATATGAGATGCTTCCTTTGGCAGATTTATAAAACTTTAAAAATAATTATCAATAATTTAATAAACTTTAATAATTTTGTATTAGTTTTTTTAAAAAATATTTTAACTAGTCATATCAAGTATGGATAGTAGTTTGGAAAGTGAATTCCTTAACTTTATGGCTGACTATAAATTTCTTAATCTCGTTTTCTGCGTCATTATTTTTATGCTACAAAAATAGGTTTAAAATAATATAGTTTAATTTTCAATACCAAGTTTCAATACTAAGTTTAAAACTAATTCTTAAGTGAAGAAAAACCTATCAATGTCGGTAAATAAATTAGAGTAGGTATTTTGTAATTCAGTTTTTCTGTATGAACTAAATTACAAAAACGTCTATCTTCTTAGTAAAAGAAAATTAACTGATCGGAAGAATGTTTTCTTTGAATATTTTCGAAGAATTCGCATTTTTATAAACAAAAGTGTTTTCTATTTCGTCCGCTTTCGGACCACTAAACTGATCGTTTTTTCATCATCCTTAATGTGATATGCTTCAAAAACTATTTTTCCAGACACATCTAAAAAGTGTTGCTGGTAATTTTAACTGACATTTACCTAATAAGAAAGATAAAATATTTTCTTTAAAACAAAAGCCGAGAGTGAAAAATTTAATTAAAAGTCCACCTCAGCGTTCCTGAAGCAATTGATCGAAAGTTTCAATTTTTTGTTCTAAAATGTTTTTTTAACCTTCACTTGGGTTTATTATCGTAAAAGAGATGAAAAATTCAATCTTTCTTTTTAAGTGACGAATAATTAAAATTCCCAACTTTGCATATTTTAGAATTCCCCTGTCACCTGGCATATTTTTTTAAAAATATCTCTGCTAAGAAGTCAAAAGATTTTTTTTTATAAAACTGTAGCATTAGGAAATAATTCTTAATCACTCAATAAATGCAATGAATTTCAATAATTATTCTTCGGTAATTATTTTAGTTCTCAATAGATATGGATTTAACATTATAGGTATAATTAGAAAATGAGTAGTGAGCAATTTTTTCCAACTGAACTGTTTTTTATAATTTCTTTTTACCGTTTTTTATTTAAAAAAATGCGTGCTTCCACTTGTAAGCACAATTTTGTAATCTACTTTTGGCACAAATCTACTGTACAATGTCTCTCAAAAGTGTTCGCACACTAAAGAAATGTGCAGAAATTGTGCTATATAGTACAATTCACGAACAGAGAAAAGGTTTAATTCTACTGAAAGAAAAGGTAGCACAAACATTCGTTCAAGTAAGGTCAGAAAATATTGCATTTTTTAAAACATGTAATTTCAGAAGAACCACAACTGAAAACAATATTGCTGTAAATGTTGCCACTCACGACTTGATACAGGCCCATTTTGAATTGTTAAATTGCTGTCCCACAATTTCGTTTAATTTCTCCGCACAAGACAAAATATCATCTAAAAGTTTTCTAACAACATTGGTGTTTTGGTAATTATTTGAATACTTGAAATTTAATCGAATTAAAAGAGATAAAATTTAATAAATAGCAGGAATAAGAACATAATTCTAGTAAAGAACTCTAAAATAAAAAAAGAGCAGACGATAAAAACACTTGTTTTGACAGGAAAATCGAAAGAACCAATGAAATCGCAGGAAAAGCAAAAATGGACACAAGAGAGTTACATCATCTGAAACAACCCCATAAACAATTTTATCTGTTGAACATTTTTAAATAGTAGTACCTTTTAATAGTTCTTAATGAAACTGAGTAATATTTTTTTCAAAAAAAAAATCAAGTAGTATTTTTCAAAAAAAAAAAAAGAAATGAATAAAAAAAATTCGCAAAATTTACACACAAAAAGTCTCATTACACCAAAACATTATTTCTTCAATTTTATTATAAAAATATTTTTTGTAACTCATTTTTTTTCTAATTCAAAAACTCACTAAAATCGTTTGATTTCAGTATTTAATATCTAAATTATTTATTCTATTTACTTTATTATTAGGCATGACGTATGCATAAAGAAATAAGTTTAGACGTTCGAAAATTAGTTATATTTGATTTTGTTGCTGGAAAATCACTTAGAGGAATGGCTACTATTATGAATCTACCTCATTTAATTGTGCAAAGCACATTGAAACGTGTGAAAGAGGCAAAAAAAAAAAGGATATAAAACAAACCGTGAAATGATCATCCTCAACTTCTATCAGCTAGAGATCAACGAATGGGCTTGTTTCACGGAGGATCTGGCAATAGCTATGCGGTTTTGTTTGCATGTCTATTTTGATGTCTTCCAACAGTATTGCCACCAGTTTTAGGAGAAAAACTACGAAAAAATACCATTTAATTCTAAATACAAAACTAACTTCTAAAATTACAAAAACATTCCATAAAAATACTAGCAAAGCGTTTCACGTTTTTTTAAAGTCACTAAAAAGATTCCAAAATGCAGCTAGTATTTTTACTATATTTTTTTGTAATTTTAGAATTTATTTTAGAATTATTCTAAAATTACAAAAAAATATCGTAAAAATACTAGCTGCATTTTGGAATCTTTTTAGTGACTTTAAAAAAACGTGAAACGCTTCGCTAGAATTTTTATGGAATGTTTTTGTAATTTTAGAATTAAATGGTATTTTTTCGTAGTTTTTCTCCTAAAACTGGAGGCAATACTGTTGGAAGACTTCAAAATAGACATGCAAACAAAACCGCATAGCTATTGCCAGATCCTCCGTGAAACAACCCCATTGTCGTGAGTAAATTTCTCAAAAATCCATGTGTCAAAGTGCAGTAAAATTTACTTCAGATTATAATGAAACGCACGGAACTTCTGTTTCCTGTGAAACTATTCGTAGAATCCTTCGGAATGCTGGTATGCATGGCCTCTCCTCACGAAGTTTTCAAATTAAGTGATATTTTTCTAAATTATATGATCACTCCTGTGTCGTCTTTTTTGTGCAATTTTTATAAAAATAATTTACATTGTAATTAAAATTTATTCTATACTGCTTCATTAAGAACTGTTTAAATATGCTACAGAAAAATTTTCATATGAAAAAAAAAGATAGTATAGATAATGGCGAATAGTAATGTTTTATTAGTTATTATTTTTAGGAGACACTGTATATAGATCCTTATGAGCGAAAGCACTCTAAAGTCTTGTTTGTGTGTAAATTCTAGATCAATGAAACTAGTAGAAAGAAGTTTCATTGTAAATCATAGTTTTTTAGTTGATTATTCAGCAAGTAACCTATCATTATTCAGAAGCGTTTGGATTTTGGAATCTATAATAATAAAAATGAAGTTTAGTTGATGATCTCTTATGATCATAACTAGAAGTTTGTTTGATGTAACTTGGCACAATGCGTAGTTCATCTAGATTTTGATTTTTGACTTTTAGTTTAAAATTCTATTTTTAGAGAAATTTGAATTTTTGAAAAAAACTAACAACTTGGCTCAAATCGATATTTTTTTTACTTCCCTATGACATTGCTGACAAATTAAAAATTTTTAGAAAATGATTAATTTTGTATTGTTAGCATATTCATAATTCATTGTGTCTTGAGCAGTATAATTCGTCAGTAAGAGAAAGAAATTTCATTGAATTTTTCTGAAAAAACTAAGATCCCCGAATTGGCTGCAACCCGATATATTGTATGTTGATTAACTTTCTGATGCCAACAGATCTAAACATATCATTAAATAAAGCTTTTTCAGTGACGTGATCCAGACTTCAACGACGATATACTATCAATACGCTGATTTAAATTGAAATTTACTTTATTTGCCATTACCTTCAGAAACTAAATTCATTATTTGAAAAATAATTGACATGTTTCAAATGACGTAATTCCGTTCAGTCTCCATTAGAGGATATTATTGTGGGTTTGGGTGATAATTTCTTCATTGATGGTTCTGTTGATTGTAAATATTCATATTTAAGTTATTTCCGTGAGTTATAAATACGATGGTTGTTCAAGGACATCGTACTAAAGCTACATATTAGGGTTTTATGTTTTCATTTTTTCGCCAAATACGTCGCAAACTTGCCAAATTCTTACCTAAATGAGCAAAATGTTTTTTTTTTTTTTTAATTTATAAGCTGGTTTGTTGTTCGAAGACTATTGTGCTAGAGCTGTATAATAAGTCTGTTTGTAGCTATATGTGTTTTCTCGCCAAATTCTTACCAAAAACGCGCCGAATGAGCTAAAAGGTTTTATATGTTTATCAGGGAAATTACGATAACTATTATGAATACATTTTATAGCGTATGTTTTTATTTTGGATTTTTAGGGTAATATAAGTAACAGTATTTTATACTTTATAACGAGCGGGAATAATAACATAAGTTTATTATCCTATAATGGATTATAAATTGTACATATACTGGGATCAATTAAAACTTTTTTTAGTCCATGCGAAGTACGGGTATTTATTTGCTAGTGCATAATAAATTTGTTGTTTTATATCATAAACTTTATGTTGTGATAATACATGTTCGATTGTGACATGTAAATAACATAATCCCCCCCCCAATTAAATTCGTAGCAAATTATTGATAATTAAAAAACTATTTAAAAATGTGTTAGTTGTTGTAAATATTTGTCTTTAGAGTTTTTTTCTTTATTCAGTGAGCCCTAGATACCGATTGTAGATAAAACAGACAAAATTTTTAGTGCAAGCTAACCGTAATAGAAGTTTTTACTTATCTTAAATCTTAATATTTTAATGAAATTATTAACAGTATTGTACTAAATTTTGATCGAAAACTAATAAATAATTCTTGAAAATAGAAAGATAAGTAAACTTTTACTAATGAAAATCTGCAAGAATATTCTGGCTTTCACTGTAAAAAAATTTGCTGCATATTCACAGCGCATTCTACTGTATTTTTGCAGTTGTTGCTGAAAGAACAATTCCATAACACCCATCACTCATTATTGCTATGCGTAAATTATATTGTTTTTTGCAGAATTAGTTGTTCAAATTGACAAAGATGCTTCAGAATGCGAATTCATTACATCCTTAAAATATTTTCTACTGATTTCCAAGGCAATGATCATTGTTGGTATTTAATATACAATGGAATGTATTTTTTTGTATATAGATATTTCCTTTTTGGTTTTAATATCAGAAATCCGAGCTGTTGAATATGCTGAGAAGGTTAGAAGTGTAAACTTGTTTTCATTGCATGATATTTAAATTAAAGATTTTAACTGAGAATTTAATTTCTTAAATTTTTAAAATTATATTTCTTGTAGTAGATGATTATTAATGGCTCCTCCATGTTTGAAATTTTAAAATTTAATAAAATTATTAAATTTAAAAAAAATTATGTGTGTTGCTGGAAAACCTGACAGTCCAGGTAACGGTTTTATACGTATATGTATCCCTCAGATGGTTAAAATATGGAATTCTTGGCACAATTGGAAAAGCTTAACTTAATTAAACTTGTAAATCGTCCGCGTAAATATTAACATTTATTGTAATTTCATGATTGTGTACTTGTAAATGTTACTTAACAAATCAATATTGAAGCGTGAACTTTTTTTTTGACTTTTTAACTATACTGTGTCTATTATCTCTTAGAGTAACGGTAATACAAGCGCTTGGGATTAGCCATATAAATTCCTACTTTCGAAAGTTATATATAATTACATTTATGCACATGTATATTGAATATTGAGATCTTTCTCAAAAAAATCCCCTGAATAAATTTTAGCTGGTATTTACTTAACTTGAAGATTGATAGTGTCACATTATAATGAAAGGTATGCGAGAAAGTCACTCTGAATTGATGTAGCACATTTTTACGAACAGTGTAGTGTATAATGTATAGTCTCATTCTGAATATAGTAAAATAAAACATTATTTTTAAACGATTGCTCGCAGATGACGTGTTATCATAAGATAAAAAAAATATATACTGTAACTTTATATATTTGCTTTATGTTTCTAATTTCATATAAGAAAAACTATTTTAACTACCCACACCTAAGAAAACTATTCGAAATATCTCGAATCTTATAACTAAATTCCTTTCAAAGTATGCCATTTCTTAATCTGTAATTAGATCGACTCCGGCGTTCTAAAAGTATTGAAATCTCAAGAAAACGCAATTACAATACTTTTCGAGTGGGGCAAATAAGATTGTCGTTGACAGCGCAGCTTAAATATTGCCGTTTTATTTCGCTGCGGGACATCTATATAGTCATTCAAATATTGACTCAGGAGAAAGTTTCGAAAACTTAGTTTTGGCTGTTATCGTTCGCAATATCCGGAATTTTCGTCTCGTTTACGCAAATATAGGCAGGCGATTTTTGTGTTATTTATGGGGGGCAGTAGTAATCGGTTGATGCTATTCTTAGAGAGTACTTTTTTCCCTAAACTTTTATCCAATTAAAAAAAACAAGAAAAACTTTAAAACAGATCGATAAAATGAAAAAGAATAATAACATCAATATTAGCCACAAGAAGAAGATTAATCCCAACGACTATAAAGATGTATCAAAACAATATAGAAATGATATTTCCTGTTGAATGTGAGCTTCAAAAATACGTTTAGAGAGAAAGTGTAGAAAATTTGATTAGTGTAAAATATTCAATTGACGTTAATATTGTTTGCTTTTTTCGCTTGTTGTTTCCCCTAGGCTTTAATAGTTATACAATGACTTTGAATTCGTATTCAAACCCATTTTCATTAATTTGTGTGTGGGGCTTCTTTTTATTTTTGTGTAAGGTAACATGTTGACGTTCAGTTTTGTGTACGACTAGTCGTTGGTTTCTTTGGTCTTCAGGTATAATGTGATCTCAGATGACATCTGGTGTGAAATAGAAGATGGTATTTGACTCTCTCACCTTTTACACAGATTATACAGACACAAAACAAACTTGAGCAACATAGAGAAACCTATATAGAGGAGACTGATGTTGAGACTAAATCTATTGTGGTCATTTATTGGGTCTATTGACCATGTATTGTTGCTCATTTTAATGTGATCAATCCTGCAATAGTGCTTTCGGTGCTTGTCGCTGAGATGGCGGCCTCGTCACTTGACCACGGTTCAAAATTTCAATGGCTATCACCAAATACAAACTTGTAATAATACTGCGGAATGGCGATATGAGGAACTTTTTTTTCATCGCTCGATGGTTTATGTGTAATAATAAAATAATTAACTATCTAAATTGTGTTAAATTGTGCTAATTTATTACTCACTATGGGCCAGTGTTCGGCAACCTTTTTCATTCAAAGAGCCAAAAAGTTAGTTTTTGAGAAATTTCGGTAACGTCGCGGGCCGTACCAAATATATTTTTTGCGGGTTGGCGGGAGATGGTGGGTTGCAAATTTAAGGCAGTAGGCCAATACCGAAACTAACGTGATTCCACCAGACATATCTTGATGGATGCCGGTTGCTATTTCTCGAAGGTTGACACAACTCAGTCTTCGTTGGTCGAGCAAATATCTAGTGACTCTACACATGACCACGAATAGCTCTAGCATGACGCTAATTAAACCAACCCATACTACAAACAAGTAGGTTTGAAAAAGAATCTGTCACTCAACCCGCTTCCACACAAAATTTGTGTTCAACAAGAAAAATGTCGCCAAACACAATATTAATTCGATTATAAACCTTTAAACGCTAAATTTGGCTAGTTTCATTTATTTTATTTCGAAAATTCAATAATTATTTCTGCAGTAATTATTCAATAATTATTCTCGTTTGCAAAAATTAATTTATATTTCAAAGAATAAATATGTAATATTCTTCTCTTTTAAATAGAACAAAAACATTTCATATAAAAAACAAAGAATCTATCTCTTAGTGAAATATATTTGACGTCATTTCAAACTGATTGTTGTCACAAAAATAAATTTCTTTTTATTTATTATTTCAAAGAAGTTTTTCGAGTGATTGTTGCGAATGGCAATGGTGATTTAATTCCAATAAAAATGGCTTTTTATGCGTTTTAAATGAGCATTAAATTTTGCAGTTTTTTAAATAATTAAAGCACTTCGTATTTGAATTTTTTTTCTGAAATTTTCAATGTCTTCTAATATCGATGCGCTGAATTTTTTTGATGTATCTCACTTGTCTGTAGCATTTGCAGATCGGACTATGAAAGTGGGTGACGGACAGACGGACGGACAGAACGATTATAATACCTTCCACTTTTTACGTTATAAACGTAGTGTGGAAGCTAAAACAGCGCGTTCTTATCCAACTTAAACCAGCAGGTCACAAACAACTCCTCTATCTTGCACAGGGAAGTGTTGAGGTTGACACGGCTCCGTTATTAAGCTGTTGTTTGGCGGAGGGAAAGGGTTGAGGGTCGATCGGGTGACGGATTATTGCGTAGTTGCGGGACGTCCAAGGTCTTATTCTTATTGGGGGGGGGGGGGGGATACTTGTACGAAACAGGGATGCTTTTCGACCTCTGGCTTTACTCATAGAGTTAAGAAAAAGATGCTGGGCGTGAAACAAAGTGAGGCCGTATGGAAGTCACCAAGCGACCCTAATAAGCCCAAACGAACCACTAACCTAATGTTAGTTAATGCTAAAAGGCATCGTTTTGTTCCCTAAAAATCAAAAAATGACTGTGCAGACTTAGGCTTGTAGGCGAGATCTGAATTTACGCAAGATGGTAGTAATTCCCCCTTCACAGGTAAGAATAATACTTTGTTAATTATAGTTTTTTTTTTATTAGAGTCGGAAATCGCCAAGTTGATGTAGTAAGCCTATACAAACTCCACTGTAGAATCGTGTTAAAAAATCGCCAAGTAGTTGTTTAGGCTTACTGCAGAGCGATCGTTGGCTTCACTTAGCAAACCGGTTTTTGTATTGGTTTTTTCCCGGCAGGCGGCAGCATCTCCATCTTCTTAGTTCTATAGAAGACCATCATATTCCCGTGACCGACCATTTGAAGGACATATTTAGGGAGGGAGTATTTATGGATGATGTGTTGTGCCTCTTAATTTTTTTGGCTTACTTAACACCATTTAGTTGGGGAATTATCTTAGTCTCAGAAGATGAGTTTTTCTAAGTGGAAACGGGACATAACTGGCAAATGTAGATTTTCCAATTAATATAAATGAAATAAATTGAGATAGCTTTTGGCATCATCACTGCCACAACTTTTCATTTTTAGTAACTCCTATTCTTAGTTAACGAAAAAAATATTAATATCAAAACAATAACTTAAAATGCTTACTTCGTAAATTAGCCGAAGAGAACAAATTTCTTACAGTTTTAGGTTTAAAAAACGAGTTGGTAACTACTTCTGATGCTGTAAGCTCACTTGACTTTAGCAGTACAAGCTTTAGTCATGTTTTGTCAGTTTAAGGTAACCATATGTTTGGTCTAACCCGTACCTGAATTCTTTTCCATAACCAGCTCTATTTACAAACCCTTTCCGTATTCAAGAAATAGTTTTAACAACCTCAAATTTAAAATACCATTTATCCAAATTATAATTTTTGCTAAAAAAATTCCTGAAAACGAAGGTTACAATAAACCAATGCAATGAATGAATCTGAATGCAGATTTTAATGCTTAACCTGTAATTAACTGCTGCAAGGGTGTTTTTTAATACAAAAAGTAAAATTATATAACTAAAAAAATTGCATAACAAAAATAGGTAAATGATTATGCAAATTAGTAAAATAGCTGAAATATACAAAACATGTTATTCGAATTCCCCTTTGTATCCTATGTTTTCCCCCAAGCAGAAGACATTTACAGTAAAATAACTTTTACAGGGACGAAAAAAGTTAACCAACCCTACAGGTTTTTTTTCTCTTCTTCCCCTTACAGCTTATATTGTTGATAATAGAATTATTTTGAATGTATAAAATATGAGCATAATTAAATATGTAATGATTATGAGAGCATATTACTGGTCCTAACATAAAAAAATATATATGCGACTCTAAATAATGAGCCAGAAAAAGAAAGGCAATACCATGACAATTAAGTATTACCAGTGATGTATTGAACTTAATTTTCTATCTTATATGCAACATATGCGGATCAATTTTTATAAGATTAAATAGAAACGCTTCTCCTATTACTTAAAGTTGCAGAAGTATTCTTTTTCTGCACGCGGTGCGATGTATCTGTTAAAGGGCCTATGTTGAATATTACAATATATAGATCGTTGACTTTTTTTTCTGTTAAAGTATAAAGGTATTGTAATTGTAGCAATGTATAAAATACTATTTAAGGAATAAAACAGGCCAGACTTAAAATACTACACATACTACTATCTGAATTTTTATTAAATTTTTAATTGTAGGTATTTTCTTTATGTTATGTAATAAATACGAATGTTAAAAAATAAATATTAATTAATTAGTCATAAATAACAATTAAATTATTATCATTAAATCTTTAATGTTTCGGCTAAAATAATAAAAAAATCGCACATTACAACTACACATACTATCATAGTGTAGTAAACATTGTAACACTAGATATACGTTTAGAAACAATGACACTAAGCTCCAGTGTTGCTAAACATCGTTTGGCAACACTAGATCTCTTACGTAACGGAGAAAGAACTATTTTCTTCTCCTTGTTATCAAACAAATTTCCTGCTGTTTCAAGGTTATTTTTAGAAAAATACATTGGAATTATCCCTTATCTTAAGTGTAAAAGTATCAGTTTGTCTTGAAGGAGTAGCAGATAGCACATTTATTTGCACCAGGTATGTATTAAATCGCATATGGATCAACGTTTATTAAGGTACTGTATGATACTGAACATGTGTGGAATAGTGACACTTCTCTATAAGCATCATTTTTCCATGTATATTGTGATTTTTTATTGATAGACTCTCAAATGCTTTCTTTACGCTATTTATAATAACCACATAAAATCGAATGCCATTTAAAAATTGAATTTTTATTTAATTTGATTTTCTACATAGAAAAAGCTATCAGGAATATTAATATCGTCTAGAAAATTCTGTTAAAAATTAGTTTTTTTTAATTAATATTAATTTTTAGATATTTAAAAATAGCCGGAAACGTGACATATTGAATTTAGTAAATGTTACTTCGCAAACTTAACTGTATAACACATAGAGTAGGAAAGAGAATAGAGAGGTCCATGTATATGCGCAGTAGCGCACAATGAAGCAGGCTAGAGCGGTGCATCTCGGGATACCTCAGTGCCAGTTTCGGTCACTATGTTATGCGCAGTAGCTCAAAACACGGCTAGAGCGGTGCATCTTGGATACCTCAGTGCCAGTATTGGATGCGCAGTAGCTTGAAAACCTGACAGCTCTGCTTCAAACCATTTGAATTTTAGACCCCTCTACCTCTCCTTCCTAACTCTATGGTATAACACTTTCAAAGAAAGCGCCGCCGATTTGTTTACGAATCGAGACACTATAAACGAAACTTTCGAGGCCGTAGTGAGCCTAGTGGTCAGCGTCTCGGTCTCGAGATCGGAAGGTCCCGCGATCGAGTCCCGGTACCACTGAGGACCTACCGAGTATATGCGGAGTACGTGCTCGTTAAATCTGTTGGGTCCGAAAGTCCTGTGGCCGGTCATTGCGCAGTTTACCACGGGTACAGGTCCCTGGAGACTATTTCCCTCCCCTTCAGGGACATGTCTAAATTGTGGAGGTGGCGATAGATGGCAGCATCTATCTTGTATGTATGTGTATGTCGTGTCCGTTGGTTGGTTGGTAGACATATATATTCAGGTTTGTGTGCTTGGTCAGTGTCCGTCCTTCTTGACGAAGGTTTATAAGCGGGTCTTTGTGACCAAGCACACAAGCCTAAAAATATATGTCTACCAACCAACCAACCAACCTTAGCAGAATACATAGATATCATAGTTAAAGTATTAGATTGGCAGATCACGTGACCTCCAATGCTAACGACGGGACGCGCATGGAGGCCAAATAAGAGGGCAAAATGGCCAGTGTTGCTGCCACTTTAAGGAGAAAAATACTACGAAAAAATACCTTCTAATTCTAAAATTACAAAACAATATTGTAAAAATACTAGCTGCATTTTGAAATCTTTTTAGTGACTTTAAATCCTTTTCAATTTTTTTTTTTGTAATTTTAGAATTAGCTGGTATTTTTTCGTAGTATTTTTCTCCTTAAAGTGGCAGCAACACTGGCCATTTTGCCCTCTTATTTGGCCTCCATACGCGTCCCGTCGTTAGCATTGTAGGTCACGTGATCTGCCAATCTAATACTTTAACTATGATATCTATGGCAGAATATTATATGATTTCTTGTTTCAGATCGACATCGAAATTAGTTATTTAACTTTTAATTAAAAATAGGTCTCAAAAATGTAAAAATTCGTTTTTTTTACACTTTAGGACTATATACAGCCAATTTAAAGTAAGAAAAAAATGCTATAATTCCTTATTACAAAGTTTTTAATTTCCCGTTCAGTATTTTGAACAATTTTATATTTATTACAAATGTATTAATTATAAAAACTACATTCTAAAACATATATTTTTATTGTCCTTGAATTATAGAAATACAATATCTAAGTATAAAGCTTATAGATTTACGAAGTATAACTAATAAGAGAACAAGATAATGTTTAAAAAATTTTAATCGATGAATATTACTAGGCATATTTGATGAAAACTCGATAAACAATTAGCCAAACTTATCATACACACTCATGTACAAATTGTTTTATTTTAACTATGGAAAACAATCTTAATTAAGTTACAAATCATCCGCTGTTTATTATCTCTATGTGTAAATTACGAATCACGTGCTAAGGTCTTTGCATAATTAAAAGAGTCTTAAGGCTATGTCCTGACTACGACGCTAAACGCCACAAAGGCAACAAAACTTGGCAACCGCCAAGCGATGCAATACCGGCCGGTGTTTTCGCCAAATCGTAGGGTTTTTTTTAAACGCATGCGTCTGGATGTCTTTTATCTGGACATTTAAACCGATGCTGGTGTTGTGCTAGAAACGTGGAATGGGATGAAAACATTTCATCGCTTGCTTTAGCGATTTCAACATAGAAATGAAAAAATTTTATTCGGTTAGTAATATTAAAACTCAGTGTAAACAAATTTAATTGTTGGTTTTAATAACATAGATTTTTAACTTTTATTACATTTGAATTGGAAATACTTTGAGGTTTTTTTATTCATTTTATTTTTATATTTTGCATACTAATTAAAGTTTTCCCAAAATGAAGAACGGAGTATATTAATGACCTACCGGACCCGTACACGAACCCGGGTTTACGGAATAAGAGCAAGACCACTACGCCAGAGTGAGTGTGCATAATATTTTTATATTAAGAGTTAAATAACAAATTAAAATTTTCCTATATATAAAAAAAAGAAAAGCCTTATAATAAAAAGAACGTGTTACAGCTAATTTTTTTTAAATAAAAAATCATTTTGAGTCAAGCACAGAATCAATAAAGGTCATATAAAAAAAGTGCTACATTTTTTTTAATAAAAGACAATAATTATTCAAAATATTATATAAATGATATTTTAATAAATAAATAAAAATAAATAATCTTTACTAGTAAATAAGTTTACTAATAATTTATACCAATAATATTATATTATTGTGTATTAAATTGATTTCTAAAAATGTACTTAAAGTACCCCTACTACATTGTCATAAAAATATTAATGCTAATAAAATGAAACCTAATCTCTATATATTAAAAAAAAAATATCATCAATAAATGTTTAAAAATATCAAAATCTAAATTTGTCCACCTAATTTTAAATATTATTTTAAAACTTCGCTGTTGACAAAATAACATTTAAGTCACGCATAAGTTTAAAAAAAGGATTAATAAAACACAAGCAAAAATACTTTGCACAAATCCCAAACTAAATGCAGAAATTTACAGACTTGAAAATTTAATTTTAATTCAAATGATTGAAAAGTAGTTTATGTACTTCTACTTCAATTACCTTTATTATTATTTTTTTCTCTTTATTTTTTATTGACAATAGCAACCCTACAACAAGTTAACATGGCTTTAAATGCAAAAGTTGTTGGATCTATTTACTTGCAACTTTTTTCAGGGTTACTTGGCGAGAGTGGAATTTTAATTGCTTTTTTGGCTTCCGATTTGGTTATTTGAAAAGTTCCAAATGATAAATTCGGTTTTTCTCTCTCAAGTTACCATAGCGCAAGACACACCGAATCAGAGTATTCTCGTAGACATTTGAGGCATGCGTTAATAAGCTAAAACACCGTGCGTCACAGTTGAGGTGCAGTAACCGTGCGTCAATGTTTTCGTTGACGCATGCATATACAAATGGCGGTGGTTGTTGACCGGTTTTTGTTGCTTTTGTTGCCTTTGTGGAAAAAGTGGCGTAGTCAGGACGTAGCCTAACGATTTCATTTGCAAACGAGATGAATGGTTTAAAGGTTTAGAAATAAATCTACCAAATCCTTTATAGAGGGATGTTCAGTCCCATAGAGCTAAGCATCAGTTTTGAAATCGCAACCACTATGACAGTATTAATTTGCCATAAATAGTTTACCCTCTTCACAATATTTTGGGGGTAATTAAATTTTAACTCAGTAATAATATAGTAGCTGGCAGAGACATAAAATAGAATGGACTGCACATTGGCAAACCTAAAGCTATCCCCTCATCCTCATGGTCACGTGCTGGGGTAAGATTTTACCCCAGCACGTGATCCCGAAGAGTTGGCGAGTTTTTCCACAACGACTTGAACATATGAGGCCGACAATCTAGTAGTATGAAAAAGAAGTTGAGAAAGGGGGAACAAAGATGAATCGCTATTTCAATTCATTAGCTGTTCAATTCAACAAATGTTCGACTTTTTAAATATTAGTAATTCAAAAACTACGATTCCAAAAACAAGATTTTTTTTTTGCTAAAATGTACCAAAAATATTCTACTTCTAAGCTGTCAATGTTCAGACCATTAATTTAATTGACTTGGTCCAAAAGATTAATTAGAATTCTAACAACGCTGACTTAATCATGAAGATGATTCTTCAGTATAAAAGAGCTTTTAGAATAAATTCCCTCGATAAAAAGTATAGTTTATAAAGAACACAATTACTAAAAGTATGCAGAACTAAATAAATGTTACCTGTGAAGTGTGACAAATCCTTTTTTACGCCACTTTTTGCAATTAAGAACTACACAAGAATTTGGCATCTTGTACGAGTTACTTAAAAGATACATTTGCAGAAAACTATTTTTGATTGCGGTAAGATTAAAAAAAATTACATAATTAAGAATAATCCAACATTGGACGAATTTAATCAAATATTTATGATTAAAGCCAGAAGAAAATAAGAACTATGGGGAAAAAATCGTCTGCAGCTGGATGCTAGAAACCCACGTGACTTGGGAACATATGTGAGTCACCATTCAGGTTTGCCAGCCTACTCTTATCTGGTTTTTAGGTCTGGCTGCAATTGGCATAGTTCTAACGAAACAGTAGCAATAAGTTGCCATATGTTGCAACCTTTTTCCTCTTGGCGATTTTCATGTTTGGTACGCTTTTGGAAGCTGCTGGACTATTGAATGAGCAGTCCATTCTATTTATGTCTATGGTAGCTGGTCTCGATTTGGCCATTTGCGTTACGTTTCCATGCAACGAAAATGGATAAAGGTGGTAAACATTTCACTTCATATTTCATACAACTCAATTGGTAGAGCAACTCTACTTTAAATTTGCTTGTTAAAGGTCAGCAATGAACAGACCGGCCTTTATATCATCGATGTATCAAACTTAAAATTTAATAATTAAATAACCATATGATATTTCTCCTTCAAATTTGTTTTATTTTGCTGTTATGACGATTCCCATACCTGGTGAAAACTGCTTACATGGAAAAGCCATTCTTTCGCAGAGGTTGCTATTTCAAACCTAATGCATTAGCTCTATGGAACTGACCATCCCTCTTTAGTAACGCTTTTGCCCACCGCAAAGTATAAGCCGCCTAATTATTCGGAATAACCGTCGCTTCTGGGAAGATACTTTTACTATGAGAATAGGATTTGATTTCTGAGATGATATTTCGTTGAATGAAGATGACGTGTCCATGATGGGGAAGAATGGAATTCTGAGGTTTTGTTACCTGTTGTAAAAACCTTCGTTACAACCCAGAGTAGCTCAGAATCTTACAACCCAACTCAAGAAGCAAAACGCCTAAAAAAACAAGTAGGTTTGTAACAGAATCTGTCATTTAACCCGCTTCCACACAGCAGTTGTGTTTAACAGATAAAAAGGCGCCAAACACAGCATTTATTCTATATTAAACATTTACATGCTAAATTTGGCTAGTTTCATTTATTTTATTTCGAAAATTCAATAATTATTACTTATCGTTTGCAAAAACTAATTTATAATTCAAAGAATAAATATGTAATATTCCCTCACTTTTAAATAGAATGAAAACATTTCATATCAACATACAAAGAATCTCGTAGTGAAATATATTTGACGTTATTTAAAACTAATCGATGTCGCAAAACTAAATTTATATAATGTATTGTCTAAAAGAATTAAAGTTTCCCGATCGATTGTGGCGATTGCAATAGTGATTAAATTCTGATAAGAATGGCTTCCTATGCTTTTTAAATGAGCATTAAATTTTGCAGTTTTTAAAATAATTGAAGTACTTTGAATTCGTATTTTTTTCTGAGATTTTCAATGTTTTCTAATTTTGATGCGCTGAACTTTTTGACGTTTCACACTTGCCTGTAGCATTTGTAGTTTGGGTTATGAAAGTGGGTGACAGACGGACTGAACGATTATAATACCTTCCACTTTATAAACGTAGTGCGGAAGCTAAAAAATGGAGAAAAAACACAATATAGCTATAATAAAATAAACCTAATCAATAAAACATTAAAAGTGATGTCGCTGGTAACAAAATTTAATTCAATTAACCGCGCGTGAAGCCATTGAAACGTGAAACCGTAAGCAGTATAACCAAAGAAAAATGTTTAGTATGGACTGTTTTTTATAAAGAACACCTTAACTAATCAGGAACTAATGGAATACAAATGAAATGCATCACTATCTACTTACCGCATTAGTGTATTTGAAATATGATGAAATCCAAGAAACTATAATCTGGGAATTTCGTAATCTCTCGACATTGTATTTGTCGATCGCTTTTGGGAACTGAATATTTTAAACGTGTATAATATATAATAAGTTACTTGCATAGGTATGTGCGAACAATAAAAAATTTAAATACACGGGATTTAATAAGGAATATTATTTTTTGTGTGCATAGTCTTGTTTTAGATGGTATTAAAGGGTAGTGAATTCGAATATAATCGTCGAATTATTTTACACGGAAAAGCAATTTAGTATGTTCATTATTGTGTTAAATAATTGTAATCAATGATTGAGTTCACGAATTGTTAAAAATTATAAAAATTACGCATATTTAATAAGCAATATTTTAAATATTTTAAATATTAAAGAATTTTTAATGATAAAAATTTTAAATAATTAAACATTTCAAATAATTAAAGAATAGAGTAATTAAAATATTGTAAATAATTAAACTACTATATAAATATGACTTTGTCAATATTTGGTAAAAATATTTACCAAGTTGGCAGATGAATAGTAACTTATTTTGACAAAAAATACATTTTAGGAAACCTTGAAATATTTTCTGATATCCCATAATAGGTGACGCCACCAGTTTTATGGAATAAAACCTTGTAATGGAATCTATGGTTTTGCTGTGGAGTGAAGAGGGGGGAACTCAGTTTTTTTCAGTTGTTCAGTTAGAGAACTTTTCGATGTTTTTAAATAGATAAAGACATTTGTAATTGAATTTCCCCGAATAAAAAATTCCACTGTTGGAAAAAATAGTCATTCAACTGCTATTAATGTTTTAACCTATCATTTTACAAATATTGTATATTATCTTATTTAATTTTAACCTGGACTACAGACTCGTTATTCTCGGTTTTAAAAATCAAACTGAAACATATTTTGACTATAAACTCAGATTTTATATTTTAAATAAAACTATAAAAAAAACGTATATTATCCAACCTTGGTTTAATTTAATATTTAAGTTTACATAACTCAGTCCAAAGCAGGAATGTTCTCACCGAATTAAAACTACAATATCAAACATTCTTCAAATAAGTAAGATTTTTAAAAAATATTTCAACCATAGATTTCAACAGCAATACTACGATTATTTAAAGTAATTCGAAAGACTCGACACAATAACCTTAATTGAATCAAAGATGGCCACCCTTTGAGCTAATTTATTAAAAAGGATTACCCAATACCGGGCTTATCATTCCTGGCATATTTTAATAATAGAATTAAGCTAGAGAGAATTTAATTCAATGTAAATTAAGCGAGGAAGGATCAAAACTCTCCAAAGTCTCATTTCCTTTGCAAGAGATCGTCGAGGATATATATGGGTTGATGTTGAATTTCTTTATGAAAATATACATATAATCGAACTATAATGACAAGTGGACGTGGATGGTTTTATAAAATTTAAAAATATTGTATTACAGCTTTGCCATCTTGAAAAAGACCTTTGCGCACCGTGAAGTCTTAACTGGTATTAGTATAATAGTTTAATATAAATGTATGAATTTGTGGGAATTGAAGTTTTTTTTAACCTTAGGTCGGGGTAACTTTAGCCCACGGAGAAAAAAAGCTCGACTTATCTATTTAAAAAAAAATTCTATATTAATGCAGTTGTTACCACTGAACAAAAAAGCCATTTTTTAATAAATGTATTTAGTGAGGAATTATTAAGAAGGTAATATATATTTTTTCGATGTGTTAATCTGAAATAGGGAGTATTTTTAAGTTAAGTTATTTTTTAAGTATTGTTAAAACTGATATAGGTATGAGTATGTATTTTTTAATATTTCTTCAAAACCACCTTTTAGAAGTTATTTTATCTTTTGCAACTGCCGTATCAATTTTACAGAGGTACAAAATGACGTTCTGTATTTGGAAAAGTTCTCCCTTACAATTTAATCGCACCTTTAACGGGAAAGTGGCGTATCAAACAAAATTATGTCTATGATATAACTGATATTTAACTAATTTAACTGATGATATTTAACTTTTTAAGTTAAAAATACTATAATATTAGAAATTTTAAGATCTATGGGGATTGAAGTAAATTTTAAAATAATCGAAAAGCAGTTGGGAGATATTTTTTATGGAATGAAATGCAATAAAAAAAAGTTGAAATTCAGCCGATTTTACTGCAAAATTATCTTTTTGACTACGTGATTTTTCCGCAAAGGTGCGATTTATTAGAATTTTCCTCATACAATGCATCCTCGTTACCTCGCAACAAAGCTTTCCTCTTCCCAAAAAACTAACAACATAAATGCGTAATGCATTGTTCATTTTTGTGTGATTAGCGACACTTTGGTGATGCCTGATGTTCAGTTAGTCACTAACTCAAATCGGTTACTCCTACTACTAAGTAAAAGAAATAAGAGACATGAGAAAATAAAATATGTTCAAAAGAAAGTTGATCTTCGAGGAAAATAGGGGGAAATATTTCACAGTAATTCATTTACCAATAATGAAATAACGAAACTTAGTTATGTATTTTTGCTATTCAATAAAACCAACTTTTCAACTTGTTGATTTGATTATTTCAGCAAAAAAAATTTCAAATGATCAAATTTCATTCGTCGTATTTTACACTTTTCTTTTAACAATTGTTTTTCAGACGGTATCCAGACGTATTTTTACATAAACTGTAGTTTTGCGAGCAAACAGTTTTCATTAACACTGTCTGCGAAAACTTTATTAGGAATTTATGGTTTGGCTGTGCAAGTTACTGTTAGTTGTTTTAAAAAGTGATAGGAAACATTGAGGTTCTTTTATTTTAAAACTTTATTAAGACGTAAGCAAACTTTGATATTAAAGTTTTATTATGACGCACACAAAGTTATTTTAAAATCAGCCTGCTTTTAAAGTTTGAAATAGAGTTTCAATAACTTTGCTCCGACTTAAAATTACATTTTGATTGAAATTGTTGTTTCATTTGTTGAATTCCAATTGTTGTTCCATTTTAGGAAGAGTTTATTGTTAGTTAATTTGTTTTTTTTTTGCTCAGCTGTATATATACTATAGTTGTAATGTAAGTAAGTAGTATATGCATAATTGTATATATTATCTGGTTACGAAATCATGAGAAGTTATAATACAGGACCAAAAAAGCACACATCGAAAACCTTATGCACCAACTCTCAAGAAAACAAGACTTACATGGCTGCCGAAGTTGTGCTGTAACAAGGTGGTCTAGTTCTTTTTGCCAATTGCTGTCTTCTATAGAATTAAGAAGAAAGTTGAGATTCTTAGCTCGAAAAAAGTTCGCCAAGTAACCCTACTAATTCCAAACAAACCGTTCACTCAACGGTTCAATGTAAAACTCATCATTTTATTCTTAAAAAAGCGTTGATTAAAAAAAATTCAAAAAATGACTGTTTGCGCATTTGTAGTCTGTAGCACGAGATCTGAATTTACGCACGATGGCAGTCATTTCCGTCACAGGAAAGAAAAGTGCTTCGTAATTAGAGTTTTAATAAAGAGTCAGAAATCGCCAAGTCGATGTGGTAAGCCTATGCAAATTCCACTATTTAGAATTCCGCCAAATACCAAATACTTCACCGAGAGCGTTTGTTTAGGTTTAGGCTTACTACAAAGCGATCGGTGGCTTTATTTGGTTGAGCGGGCTTTTGTATTGTTTTTTGCTCGGCAGCGTCTCTATCTTCTTCTTAACTCAATGCTAGCAGAAACTCCTTGAAAGCGAAAAAAGTCGAAGTTCATTCCGCCCCGGTACCCCGTTGTGCCTCGGGTTCCCCTATATACTTTTTTGCCCATAAATTTGCTTTGGGTGTCGAGTCATAGTAATCAGACACTGTGCCTTTCGCACAGCTCTATAGTGGCGGCCCTAACTTGAATATACTAACACACATTTCAAATCCAACGATATCACCTCCCTTTCACAAAAACCGGACCATCCCGCCTTCCGGACAATTAATCCCCTTGAAGAAATTCCACCCCACATAAATCAACCTGTACCGTTCTTTTGTCGAGGCATCGACTCGAAATTATGACCACCATCTGTTGGGGCCATAAATTACGCCTCAACCCCATCGACACAGAAAGGGTCACAAAGGGAAGCCATGGACTGCCCTTTTTAATATTAAGGCAAAGTACGCGGAAAAGTGGCGCATCAGCCAAGTTAAGTCAATAGAAGTAATGTCATTTTCCCACGCACTCTGCGATGGGAATTCACTAACACCTCCGTGAATGCGGGGCGAATGGTGCACCTTTTGTGTGAAGTTGCAAGTGCCAAATTGCATGTGGAATCCTCTTAGGTCTTCTGTAGAAATGGCCGATGTGCAAAATAGGTTTTTAATATAAAATGGACGTTCCTGAATCAAATAGTTTAAAACTTGTCTGTGACATTAACTCACAATTGAGTTACTTTCTTGATACCAGTTTTGTTTTTGAATTTCGCTTATATGCATGCACCGGGAAATAAATTGGGGTTGGGATCACACACACACATGCTATGATGGCATCAATATGGCACATTCAAAAGATTATAACTTCCTTGCAAATTCCTAAAACGCAAAACAGATTACACCATTCGAAAAATCGTAAAATTATCTAAATCACTTGAGTTTTTGGCGAAAATAGTTTTCCAGAAAGAGAAGGAAAAGAGAGAGAGAGAGAGCTTCAACTAATTTTTCACTTTTTGGATCGCGAATCCTCTCTTTTACCCAGCTTGATCTTCGCAGTGGAATACTTTCCTATTCCAAATGTTATAACTCATAATCATAAACTAATTATCCCAAAATAAAAACAATATATTCATTTTTAGATGAATTCATTTTTAGAATTTTTAATAAAAGTGTGATTACTCCAATAAATGACGTCAATAACGACGACATTAATGAATGGCGAAAATTTTTTAATGACTTCATAACAAGAGACCCTGACTTTTGATAGATTTTTTCGCTGTGGTTTATTTTGCTTACTAACATACATGTAATAACTGTGCAAAAGCACATACTGTTATCACAAAAGTAACTTATACTCTAAAATTTGTCGTTAATCACCATAGACTTAATAGAACTGTGAAACAGTTGCAGCTGAATTAGATGACATTTAAAAAATCATAATTATGTTTAAAAATTACATTACGTGTGTTCCTGTTGGACAAAAAAGAGGTAGATTCTGACTACAGATCCTGGTACCACCGGCCAATGTATGGGGCCCTGGGTCAGATCCATTGCTTTTGAAGGTGTTGACAGAATAATGTATTGTGGCTATGTACGCTATGATAACAGTAAAAAAATTATTTATTTTACGATGAAGGAGAGTTACGGAATTTAAATGCACGATGAAATTACTGAAATAAATGTTATTTAAAAAAATGTTTGTGTGAGTCAAAGAAATATATGTAACTTCACACAGTAACAAGTGAGCAGTAGCGTGACGTAACAAGTAAGCTTCAGTAACATATTACAGCAGTCATTATCGTTCACGTTCCTACAAACGATTCCCTATGCATTCTGTAGCTGGGGGAAGTCGCTTTGTGATTTTTGACAGGGAAAGATGTCGCAGATTAAACGCTTCGGGGGTCGAGTAACTGCTGTACAGACAGCCGGATGATTTACCACGAGATATATATAGAACAAGATTTATGGGGATATTTGAATAGAGGCTAATGAAATCGGTATCTTTTCTGTGCGAATGCTACTCTTCTTGTCCATATAGTTGTATCATGTTAATTCGAATCGAAGGGAACTTAGAAATATTAGAGAAATTGCATGAAATTCACTTGTCTACTTTTATTTTAGTTTGTTGTAACTGTTATTAGACGGAAAGGTGACACACATCATTTCTATTATAACCAATTTTTATGGCAATTAGTTGAAACAATTACATGAGCATAAACCAAAACATCAGAAAACAGACGCTATGGGGCCCGGATGGCCTAGTGGTTTGGATCGCAGACCATTACGCTAGCAGTCTGCGTGCTGTAACGGTGCGGGTTCGATTTTTTCGTTTTTTTTTTCCATTTACAGTTTTATAACTAAAAAACTTTTTCGAATATGTTAAGCTGAATTATTACTGCATTTCAGCTGTGATGCAACTTTTTCTTTGTTAACATTTAGTTATTACACTGCAAAAAGAAATTCAGGAACTTCCTTTAAAATGTTGGGCAATTAGTCTGCCCAATATTTACAAGAATGTTTCTAAAATATATTAGTAACCTTCCCCACAAAATTTTAATAAATATGCGGAAAGATACGGTAATTTTGTATAGTGTGGTACTGCTTGTATGAAATTTGAAAGTAACTAGTATAATTTATTTTTCATACAAAATTCTCATATTCTTCCTATTCAATGATATCCAGATCGAATATTAAAATTACGTTTACTCATGAAAATAAGAGAAAAAAAATTGATACATAGTATCTTTATTGATATTAAGTATACATGCAGAATCATCAACAAATACTTGATTTAAATAAGAAAACCATTTGCTATTATAGACCTTTCATTTAAATGACATTTACCCCTTCTTAATGGATATTATATTGATTATATCCATTACTGATTGTCTGAACTACGAAAATTCACATCCAAAAAGTGAGTATGAGGATAAACCGATAATATGAAACCAGTGATAATGTACCGAATTCTGAAATAGATATACATTGTTGCACGTCTGTTTTGTAAATAGATATTAACTTGTTAGATGAATCGTATTTTTTTTTTTAGCTTAAGGGAACTTAGATGGCCTAATGATAGTTGATAGGCTAAATGTTAAAAATCAAATCCACTGGAGAATAACCCACTACGCAGCTCTTTTGAAGCATTTTAGTGAAAGAAGAAGGGTGCACGGAAATCTTTTGGCGAACTTGGCCTCTTTTTGCATAAAGGAAATTAGTTTTAATGTTTCAATTATTTTGTACTACAGATAAAATTATGAAAGACAAGACACCAAAACAAGACTCTTTGTTTTGACACAACTATTTCTTATTCAAGAAGCATATTGGATGAGGTTTAAGCAAGTAACCTGATTAAGGTTATCTTTCTGATTATTCTTGACATTTTGAAAGGTATAAATTAAAAACGAAATTATTTGATATATTTTGTTTTATAATAGAATTCCAAGTATTTTTTCAAAGATTATAGTTAACTGTACCTAATATTTGATTACACATTGCTCGAAAAGCAGAATAGTGGAGTTTCTGTCATATTAACTATCAATGGGATAAGTATCACTTTTTCGATACAGTGCAATAATTAGCGATATCATAACATTTATAAATTAAATTATTTGTTCCAAAACTTCTTTTTACCTTTAAACTCCATTTATATTCAAATAAGGATATTTTTTAAATTAAAAAAAAATCTGATATAGATCCACACAAAAAACAATGTTTATAAATATATTTAATATAAACAGGCATTTTGCATAGTCTTCATAGATTAATTTCTTAAATAAAACGTCAAGAAAATTATTTAATATAAATGGACTCGTAATTTGAATTTTATTGAACTGAGCTATTTAAAATTTTAGTAATTTAATTTAATTAAATCAACGATACAAGTGATATTTAATATTCAAATAGTTTTTGGCAAAAAATATGTAATTTATTTTAGTCTGCGGATATTCAAATCTGCGGATACTCTTCGAATCAAATCCCCACTGAGTTTTTAAGAGCAAATTCTTTCAATTTGTTTGGGTGAAGTGAAGAGCTTAGTGGAAGAATGTGCTAAGTGGCTTTTTTGAAAAAGTTGAGATTTTTGTGTCAATGAACATGTTATTCTGTCCTTTAAAGATAACAAGAAGTAATATTTTTTTTTACCTTTTGTAAGTGACGTTTTTAACGTATCTAAGTGCAAACGAAAATCTTTAAAGCTCATTTTCTCGTTTTCACCTTTTTGTCACTTAGCACGTTCTTCCACTAAGCTCTTTAATTTATATTCGGACTAGCTGTTATACCCGACGTTGCACGGGTAGAGGTGGAAAAATAATTTAACAGTCAATTTAACTATTTTTTTCTTTCATTTTAGTTACATAAGATATGAAGATTACCCAGTAATTTTCCATTTAATTACCCAACTTGGATATAGTAATGATTAATATTAATTTCAAAAATACCTTTGATAAGAAGCGCAAATTAAAAAGAATACATATTTAAGTAAAAAATAATCAGTAAGAATTAAAAAGGGAAAAAAGCTAAATCTTAAAAGGGTCTCAAGCATTTATTTTAACGCAATTCAAGGGAGTTCTCCAATAAATTAACTTTTTATTGGACACTTTGCAGATATAAATACAATATAAGCAGTACAAAATGGCAGAAAAAAATGCGTTTAGGACAAAGATTGGTATAATCTATTCTTCCAAAGTAGTTAAAATTTAAATCTCACTTTAAACTGATCACTCTTGGTCTGCGTGCAGAAAATAAAATATTCTTAATGAAAGTGAATTACATGATCTAATTGTTTAGATGTTATAAAGCTACTCCAGCAAACAGCAAACGATTTTCATTTTTTATATTTATTTGTTTTTTTAAACTGTGATAAAGATACTAAAGCAAACGATTTTTATTTTTAATATTAAATATTTTTCTAAATGCTAAAAAGCTAGCAAACGATTTTTGTTTTAGATGTTTATTTCCAATTTTTTAGCTGTAATTAAACTAAATATACTTAAAAATCGTTTTAACAAATGTGTAAAATAAAACTAAATAAACAATCCGTGAAAACGTGCTGTTTAAGGAGCAATAAACCTCTAAGGTCTTCAATGCATTGAATGGGAAACATAAAAACGTTCGAAAACGATAAAAGGAATGGTCTGATTCAAAAAATTCTTAGCCTATGTTTGTTCCGGAGATGAGATGAATTTTTGTGCCAAATTTCGTGACGATCTGTTGCGTGGTTCTTTAGATCTCGTGTCTTAAACAAACAAAACAAAAGTTGCCTTTTATGTATATATATAAAACCTTTTAGCTCATTTGGCACGTTTTTGGGAAAAAAATTGGCGAGAAAATAGATATAGCTACAAACACACCCATTATACAGCTCTAACACAATGACCTTCGAACAACCAACCAGCTTATAAATTATTTATAAAATAAATGCACATTCGGCGAGTTTTAGTTAATAATTTGGCGAGTTTGGCAACGTATTTGGCGAAAAAATAAAGACATAAAACCCTAATATGCAGCTCTAGTGCGACGGCCTTTATTAACCATCATAGTTCAGTAAAAGCTTAACGATAAATTTATTGCTTAAATATGCATACATGCAGTCAACAGAAAAATCAATGAAAAAATCATCAAATAAACCCACAATAAAATCCGGGAATGGAGACTGCCGGAATTACGTCACTTGAAACATGTCAATTATTTTTCAAATAATGAATTTAGTTTCTGAAGTTAATGGCAACAGAATAAAATAAACATTTTCAATTTTAATTACTTTTGTTAAAAGTTTTATTTAATTTTTTCAGCCGATGGCATCAGGAAAGTAAAAAAATGATCGGATTTGAGCCAAAGTGGTGTAGTTTTTCCAGAAAAACGTTCGAAACGATAGAAGGAATGGTCTGATTCGAAAAATTCTTAGCCTATATTTGTTCCGGAGATGAGATGAATTTTTGTGCCAAATTTCGTGACAATCTGTTGCGTGGTTCTTTAGATCTCGTGTCTTATACAAACAAACAAGCAAACAAACGGAAGTTGCCTTTTATGTATATAGATATTTAAAATAGAAACGGAAACTTTACGTCATAATGTCACCGTAAAAAGGTGTGTAACAATCACAATCTAATACATCTGAATAGATCCTTATGTCACAATGCAGCTCCATCAAATTTTGTGTTAAAATTTAAGTGTACATTTTATGCAATTACAAATAATCGTTTTTCTTTTAATTTTTTAAGAATAAACTTTATTGCATTAATTTTTTTTAGTTGGGCTGCTTAGGTATAACTACATTCTGCTAAACTCTATAAATTTTATCAATAAATAACGTATATAGTTTAACTTTTTTATTTAATACTATCAAGTCAGACCTTTTTCAATTACATATCCCGCTGTGATCGTGGTTTTTTATGTGGCAAACTGAAACTTTTTGCGTTCAAATTAACTAAATTATTATGCAAAATTTTACGATCAATAAAGTGTTAAAAGTCTCTCTCTCTATATATATACATAGCAATTGTTACCGGCGTTGATGTAATATTATAGTTGCAATATTATATGATTTTTTTGACTTGTCACTGTTGAGTAGACTGTTGTTCATGTCAAGTGTCTGGCTCTACGAAAAACATAGTTATTTCCCAAGTAAGTTTGTTACTCATTTAGCGACGATTATGGAAAAATGAAGAGTTCGTTGATATGGTACTCAGGACCAGTTAGTTGGGTAGATTGGTATCCAAGCACTATAACTATCACACTAACCACTAAAACGACCATAAGAATTTAAATTCTTATAATCATAGATTAACTACAATTATCCTATCCGAATAAATTGTAACTGACGTTTGGTTTACGTTTGAAAAACCAAAAATTCGGATAATCCGATTTCCAAAAAAAGGGTGCATTTTTTAAAATTATTTACTGCACGTGCATTGAAAATAGGGAAAATGCAATTTTAATGGATCAGAATGTTACCATTAGAGTCCGGATTAGTTGGAATTCTACTGTAATATAAAAATAGTTTTCTTCTAGGTTTGCATTTCACATTTCATCACGAACCTACTAACTAAACCTAATCTACCTTCTACGCCAAATGACGCCAAATGTCACTTTCTGTAGATGATAAGAGTATCACCCCACACCCCTTGTACTTTGACAGTTCGCCTATATACCCATGATAGATCCTCCTAAATTAATGAAGATGGCTCTCATCCAGTATCTTCTGCCTTCAAAGGGGATATGATAAATCATTTTATTGATTGCCCCTATAGGCTATGGTGAACTTTTGAGAAAAAAAGACGCCAAACCTCTAATTTATTTCTATTTTTCTTCAAAGAAGTGTATTTATTATTGATTGAATATAGGAGGGTTAAAGAAACGAGCCGAGAAAGCGATTTTTTAAGTGAAGGGGTGGGGAAAAGAATCTCGGTTTTTAAAAGTGAAGCAAGTGTGCGATGAAAAAAACGAGGCTTCTCCCATTGAGTTAACATAGTAGAAGCTTCAGTTTTACACGGAACATGCGATGTATTGAATTGAAAATTTAGAATGATAACCGACTGTGTGCAGTATTTATCATAATAAAATAAAAGTAATCATAACTTGGTACGATAGTATGATACGAGATTTTGTTTTATTTTTATGAATTTCATACAAGGGGTAATTAGGTATTTTCATTTTTAAAAAAATTTATTATAGAATTTATTATAGATTTTCTATTTATATATAAAAAAAACTACTTATAACAATTCATATAACTTAATAAGTAATAACATATTAATGATAATTATCAGTTGTTGATAAATGACCATTTATTGCGATATGAACAAATAATCAGTTATTAATAATTAATAAAATATTTACTTAATGATTAGTAATAATTAATAAAATATTTAATTAATGTAATAATTAATAAAATATTTAATTAATGATTAGTAATAATTAATAAAATATTTAATTAATGATTATTAATAATTAAATAATTTACAATATAATAAACCAAAATCAAGCATATTTTCACTATTGACATTATAAAGCCGATTTCTGCTATCCAGGCAGAATCTGGGCATCTATCTTTTCACAACTTAAAAAAAACCTTTACTTTCGTATACATAACGTATTTCCCCACAAAAAGGAACCCCTTATTATTACCCCAGTAAAACAAGATACACTTCCCTCCAACGGCTTCATTTGAAATACTACACCCTACTCTCGAAAGTCGAAAAACCAAACTAACTTCTTACTTCTGCAGGCCAATGAATGACACTACCTCATAACCGACTAATTAGAGACCCAGGGGGGGGAGAGGATGGCTCCCTACATTGGGGGGGTATGTGACTGATCATATGGGGAGGGGGGCTTTCCTTATCGTCTGCGACATCGTTCCGCGGTCAAGGGTCGTTGCCCTTGGATTTTCGTACCCCCCCTCTTTTTTTCTTAATCTACCCGACCGACCCCCCTTCGTCCAATGGGGAGGGAAGAGACTGGCCAGACGGGTAGGGTCCAATGTGGGCAAAGGGGTGGAAGGAGGGATTTTTTTTCGTTCTTTATTACTTAGGAATGACCTACTGGAACACTGAGATTCTCTGAAGATTGGGATTTGAAACTGACTTTTACATAGTCCCAATAATTTCTCTTATATAATCCCAAATTTTATAAGTGGCTGCATGAAATTTGGGATTATATAAAAGAAAATAATGAAAGAGTTTGTCTTTTTTTTTAAAGTAAATGCAAGAAAATTCAAATTTTATATTTTAAATACAGCTGAATATAGTATTTATTTATTATTTCGGATTCCTTTTATTCAGAATATCAATTTAAAACAAGGTTGAGGGGAATAATAACAATGGAATGAACTATTTCCGTGTACGTTTAAGCACTTTTTTTAAGGCATTTCTATTCGAAATTTACATCTTATAAAATACTTTTAATTAGTTCCCAATTTCGTTGCTTAAAATCATATATCTTCAACAAATACACGTTTTAATAAATCTGAAACTGCATAATTAATAACTAAGAAAATATCTGCGAATGACTTAAGCGATTTATTATGCAGGAATTACGATGCAAAATTCTCTGAATAAAACAAAAACAAAATTGTAATTTATTATTATATTAAAATATACAAAGACACATTGCTGAAATTAATTCGCAAAATCAGGACGGAAATGCAATTATTTTTGTACTACTACTTTAATCACGCTATATCAACCATACTATAATTTTCAGAAGTGACAAGATTTAATTTTTAACTTATTTAAAAGAAAAAAAAATATTAAAAAAAACAACATTTTGTTTATTGCGAATCATAATTTGAAAGAAGATAATTCAATTATCTCTTTAAGATTTCAAGGAGTTAATCCTGGAAAACAAAGTGGATAAATAATAATTTAATTGAAAATATTCTTCGCACTCGTTTTTTGGTTTAAAAAAATTGTGCTATATTTAACTGAAGGGAATTATTTGTGCTTTATTATCCAGAGGAGAAGCTTAAAAAATGGATTTAATTTGTAGTGATATCTGTTAACTGTCGATTGATAAATTTTATTTTGTGTGGAAAATATTATAGAGCGTAATTCAGAATTTAACTAATAAATGCTTAATAAATATAATAATTTTCAGTTTTAGAATTCTTTAATGTATAACATTAAACACAAACTAATTTATTACCAATTTTTTTATAATGTTATATTTTTCTTTGATATAAAACTTATTATTTAAAAACTAACCAATTACAGATGCATTTATTTTTAAAAAATATTTGTGACGATTGAGCAATTTAGTAGTATCTTACTTTTTTCTGCATTTAGTTGGCTTCTGGTTTGTGCGTACCTGTTGCTCTCTGTGACGTAACTTCTCCGTCCTGATCGGAGTCCTGAATCGGCATTTCCGAAGAAAGAGAAACCTGCTCTCGAAACTTGTCCGGAACCCAGAAAGTATATTTGACCGCATGCAGCAGGTTTATATTTCTTCCGAACAGCCGACATTCCGAACAGGACGAAATTGTTTTTGTCTTTACATAAGTGTGTGTCAAATTTAGGAATATAGACAGAATTGTGGAGATATTACACAATATCCTAAGTGTTACACGACTGTTTTCTCAAGTCTTTCCTCGAGACATGCAAATTTCATTTTCTCACCAATCTTATGGTATATATTTTGAAGGTTAAGTGTGAAAAATGTAGTCAAGAAATGTGTATAAAATATTGCACCTCATTTTCTGACGACATGCAAATTAGCTCATTACTTCATGAAACGAGTAATATAATTGGAGAGGTTAGGTTACAGTGCCGCTAACATTTGTCTTGTCCTCGCTTATACTGTATTAACAATAAATCTCTTTAATGTTTTAATTCAGTGCTGTGAGAAAATAAAATATATTAGCGAAAAACTAAAGGATATGCTACAAATTGAAACATTATTTCTAGAACTATTGATCCTATTCAAATGGCGATTTATATTTCTTCTAAATTATATAAGACAATGATATCGTCACAAAAAATATTGGTTAAAAAATCTGGACAAAGTTCAAGCACATACTCATTTCTTTGCGTGAACTTTATTAACATAAGTACATAAATTCGTAAAACACCTGTTGCTCCTATTAAAAGATTTTTAACTGCGGCTAAGGAAAAGTGATAAAAATCGGAATGCATTTTGAAAAAGAACAATAACATAAAACAGTTTTTTTTATCGAATGTCGTTGCCTTTTCCTTACCGTAACGTTTCCTTACCGTAAAGCTTTTCCGTAGATTATTTAAAAAAAACTATGGAACTGTGTATTAAATTTTTCTATGAAGAGCCGTCGGTGGCTATAAATATTTTTGTTTAGTCCTTTTTAGGCACATTACATTGACTAATTATTTTTTTATTTAAAAAAAACACTACCTGATTAAATTACTAAAAATTTATCTTTATACTAACTTTTATTTAAAAAAAGCACCGATTTACCGTTTCAATACAAAAACTCAACCAATCCCCAATGTGCCCATGTGGGGCCTAATTGAACGAAACCGGAGTGACACAAGTCACCACGGCGAGTGTTCCATTTCCCGTTCATCATTATTATTGTATCTCGATGAAGGGGATCCTACCTTCTATTAAGGGGTTTCCAGTCTGGAAATCTGTGCTTGGTCAAACTCTGCAATTACGTCTCGGGGGGGTCATTGCACCTCGAACAGGACACGTCACTGCACTTCATGAGGAATAATTCCAGCTCGTACACCCCCTCTGGGGTAAAAAGGAAGCGGGTTTTTTTTTATCCCTTTTTGGCGAACCCTAGTCTGGGGATGTGTAAGAAAAAATTCCGTTTTCTTTACACTTTGTGTCTTTATTACATAGCATCTGATAATTTGTGTTATATACATTCTGAAGAAGATGATCTCATATTACGGCCGTGGGCAGGTAAACTGCATTATCTGTACTAATGGACTTAGACCATTATGGTAAGAACTTACAAAATGACTAATTATATCAGGGCATAAAAATAATAATAATAATTCATTGTTGTGGTTACTGCATTTGTTTGCTCTTTGTTTATGTGGAATCGAAATCTACACCACTAGCTGCAAAATTTAAAAACGACTTATTGGAATTAGGCTTGGATGGAGGTAATTTGGAATAAATTTACAATTGATGGTTGTGATATCTTTGTTCAAGCTGGAAATTGATATTCAGGGGAATTTGTTAGCATTTAATTCCAATCTGACAAATTAGACAGTGCTCCATGTCACTACTTATTTTAAATGATTCAAACGCATCGATTCCAATTCCGTTGACCCAAATTCTTCCTTCCAAGTTTCTCATAATTCTAAACATAGCCAGTATATCTTATTCTGCATTCTACACTCTTAAAACAAACGAGCGGTTTTAACTCAGTCTGAGTTAATTTTCACTCCTTTCCGGTGCCGAAAATGCACTTCTCCTATAGGAGTGAATTTCACTCTTTTGTTTTAAGAGTGTACGGTCAGTCTAAAACTCATTTGATTTAACGACCCTGTATTTTACTTTTTAGCTCATAAGAGAAACTCAATTTTATTCTAAAACCTTGTATTTGAAAAGAGTGTGTTTCACATAACACCCCTGTTTTCAGATATACAAAAAATGCCCAGCATGCCCCTCATGAAAAATTAATGCATTAGGTAATTTTATGTTTAAAAAAATATTTTTAACGCTACATGATTTCATGTTAAACATTACTATTAACCCTTTAACTTCTAAAACAGCCCGGATGGCCATACTAGTAAGGATTCGATAATGCTATTCCTATAACAAGTTACGTGGCAACAAAGAGCTTACGTAGCGAAAAATTTTAATATTTTCTATTTTAGAAAATATTACTAAACTGACTATATTACTAACTAAAATATTACTAACTGAAAAGAAGATAAAAATTTCAACTTTGAAGTAGTTAGATTGTCACAAACTCACAAAGTCTCCTAAATGGTTAAAAACTTCAAAAGAGAGACTTGCTGCAATCATAAGATAAAGAATATAAAACAGAATCCATTTGCACATAATTTTTCAAATATTTAACACTAAGATAAAAACAAGTGTTCCCTTAAAATAAGTTATGCTTTTTCTATCTTTAACCCACTCCCCCTGGGGGGAAGGGTATGAAAGGGGTCAGCAAACCAAATGGGGGTAGACAAGAACACTGTGAAAGGAAGTCTTTTTACTGGGAATAAAAAAAAGCTCTGGAAGGGTCCCAAAATCTTCAGCGGAAATCATGTATGCTTTGGAGATATTATTTCCAGCGGCTTTTTTTGAATGGAAGTGGTATTTGAGAAAGGGTACCTGAGGGGTCTTTGGTTTCCAGTGTTTGACGTTGGGCAATGGTGCATTTACCACTGGGACGTCCGGTTTTTGTGCCCCTCACCTGCATTTTGGGGGATCGCAGCATGTAATATCGGACCGTGGGACAATCGGACTAACTTGGGGAATCTAAAAAAAGGGGGATTGTAAGGGATTAGAGTCGTGGAATTGATTGTGGAAAAGAAAAGCCGTTGCGATGTGGATTGTAGGTTTGAATTTCATAAGGGTAATTTCTTGTGCTTCAGGAAAAAAAGGTATCGCGAGCTAAAGGGAGTCGGATGGGTGTTAAGGTCAAAAATGTCGATTTTCGATATAGTATGATGACGTATGTATGTATGTATGTGTGTGTATATATGTTTGTATATATGTATGTATGTATGTATGTATGTATGTATGTATGTATGTATGTATGTATGTATGTATGTATGTATGTATGTATGTATGTATGTATGTATGTATGTATGTATGTATGTATGTATGCACGCATACATACGCACACGCACGCATACACACACACTCACGCATACACACACATACATATACATATTTTAATACATATTTTTTAAAAAATCACCATAAAAATATTTTTTTACACTGTTAAATATCCTCAGTTTAAATCAAAGAGCTCTATATGTAAGGAGCAGACTAAAAAAAATCATAATAATATGTCATATAGTTCCTGAGAAAAATGTTCCTAAAGTTAGTAAAATTAACATGGGCGAGATAGAACCATCCGACTCCCTTTATATAAAAATTAGGATAAAGGCAAATAATTCATAACATTTAGTCTCATTTGAGGCTAAAATATCGCAAAATTACAAATAAATATGCAAGATACATTTATTTTAATTATATTAACTTCATCTTAAATTTTTGATTCTATGAACATTATTTATATATATACTTATAAGAGCCCCTGTAATATACATTCAAATATTTGAAAGAACCTAAGAGTTATCTATAGTGAAGGTAATATCTCAAAAGCAAAATAAAATATCGGAACAGTTTTCAATTATTAAGTTACCGAAAACCATACAGGTAAACTGAAAGTAACCGAGTCTTTGACGTCTGAAATAAACTCTGCAATCCAGTCTGTTCCCAGTCCGTGATGAACGGGCAAGCAGTCGCCTATTATGGACGGCACATAAAGCTATCGAATTTTCAATTTTTACTTCTTATTATTCAAAATATCCTTCTAAACATTTACTAAAAGTTTCATAATGTCATCTTTTGCGAAAAAAAGTTATTAAAGATTTTCTGGAGTCATCCCTTGAAGTTAGAACCGTATTTCGTCTGCTTTAAACCTGATTTTTCTGTGCGTTTTTTCAATTCTTGTGTTTAATAACTTCCTAAGGCTTTTTTGCTGATTAAGTTAGAATTTTGAAATTTTTAGCCTGTGTTCTTGTATAAGTGGTGCACAAAATTGTGCATGGAATAAGGTCTACTATGTATAGATTTAAAAAAAAAATTGAATTCCAGAATTTGTATTTTTTTTTTGAGATTTTCAGTATAAATACATGTAACTTTTTTACTGTAGCTCACATTTTAAAATACATGAACTGTTCTCGAACAAATAGTTCTAAAAGAAAACTGTAAAAGTTGGGTGAAGTTATTCTTAAAATTAAAGAGGAGTAGCGTTTTAAAAAAGTTTAAAATTTTAACTTAAAAAAATGAAAAACTACCTGTATTTTTTTTATTGCTAAAAAATGTTTAGATAGAGTAAAAATTATATAAAAACACTACAATTTTCAAGTTTATGTTATTATTGCTAAAAATAATATTTTTGATACCGTATCCCCTTGAAAGTGGTAATTTTCGGGTTTCGGGCAGATTTGGGATGAAGAATTTTTTTTAAAACCCGCCAAGATAGTTTAGTGTTCTTATTTAAAAAAAAAACACTAACTGGTTATACTATCAATACTGCGTCTGAACATCCAATACAATTGCTTGCTGTTTTTACGGCTTCTTTTAAAGTAGGCAAAATGAAGAGGTATGAACTAATTCTGTGATTCTGAGGTACCAATCTAAATAATCAATAAAATAATTAAATGATTAAAACTATTTCACTTAGATTTTTTTTAAAGAAAAGAAGAAAAGGCACGAATTGTTTCTATAATTATGTCATTAATAAGTATAATACAACGTATCAATCAATTAACTCAACTAAATTTTTGTATACATATTTTTAAACTCCCTGAACGTTTAAATACAGGTTCGTATCAGTATACGAATAAGTATGTACAGGTATGTATCAGTTACTTTGTTCACTAAAGAATGAATTTATCCTGCTAAAAATTAAGTTTTACAATTAAATGTGATTAAATCGGTTGTTAAAATCTGTTAAATGTATTTCTGCATATTGTTTAAATTTTAAAGACCTGGTCTATAGAGTATTTAAGAGAGATGCATGCAACTATGTATTGTAACTTCGTTACTATTAACATATGTTGTGCAATAAAATATATTTTGTAAAATATAAAACAATTTTTGCTTTAAAACCTGTCAAAATCAATGTACCATGTGTTTTTAAAACAAATTTCAAAAATTGAGAAAATGAAGTTGATGACTAATGAGGAATTTTATTTTTAAATGTTTATGAAATAATTGGGCATCAGTAAAACTCTCGAATAAATGCTAGTTTTAATAAAATAAGTTTTAAACGTTACTTAAGTTCTAATTATAGTTCGATGTGAAAAATTTTTACCAAATTTTTTTCATCACGTCAAATAGTATGTAACTTAAAAAATTCTTTATTTCTATTTTCGTTAGGCAATTACATAATAAATCATTTAAAACATATGAAATTTTTTTGTTTTTTAATTTGCAAATAACAGTAAAAATTAAAGCCATGCTAAATATAATTCAAAATAATTTGTTCAACACTAATTACCTGATTAAAACATATTACAGGTATTATTTGCATTTTACAAAACAACACCCAGTTAGTTAAATGTAATTCGCTAAAATCCTTTGAATATATATTAACTTAACAATATGCTAATTTGGGATCCCACATTTCCTATGTGGCTTTAGCAAGTAAATTCAGAATTTCATTTGGTATGAGTGGGAGCTAGAAATTGTCGAAACAGCCAAAGGGCCTATCATGTTCTATACAATCATTGACCTTGTTTAAGTTGATGAAGGGGGATTCAATAATTATTCACCTTGTGATCTAATTGAAATTGCCAACTCGAAATATAACAATAGATATAACTATAACTTTAAATATATAACAGCAGCAGCTGTATAGTGTATACAGAACCCTACAATATGCAGAGCTGTACAAAAGTATACTCATGCAGGTAGACGTTTATTAAGTTTATTGGATGAAACCTTCAACCAAAAGAAAAAAAATAAAGAGTATAAAATAAACTTTTATTTTGTAAACTTTTATTTTGTAAACATAAAAACTCTTTTCTTTATGAATACTTTCAATAGTTTTCTTACACGGTTAAAGCCAATTTTTTTTATTTACCGCTTTTCTTGAAATTAAGGTTTTTATTTTTCTTCTTTAATTCTATGGTATCCTGTGTAGTCATTAATTAAGTGTAAAGAAAAATATAATCAAAATACGCATGACCAAATTTATTCCCTCCTTCCTCTTTATTTGATTATAAATTACACAAGCTAACTAATAGAAAGTTTCTGGACGAATATGCGTCGGCTTTTCAAATATATCAAATAAATAGCTAGTGTCAAATATATCATCATGAAAGTCCCACCACCCTTTATATTATCTCACAACCAACAATGCAAAATAATATTATCAGTACCATCGAGGAATAAAGCATTAAACTATTTAAATTTAATTAATATAAATGAAGGAAAATATTGATTAATGTTGTGTAAGTCCATTGTCCGTTGCATTAAATTTGAATATCTTTACCCCTTGCCATTAACAACACTCAACAGGTGATGGACGGGATTGATGAGAAGCGTTTAATTTTGACACTTGATGGATTGAATCCCCAAATGAGAGATATTCATTCAATTTTATTACTATTATTATATTGAGTTTGTTACTAATGAAAAATGATTTATTATGTATACTTTTAAATAGTTTCGCTGCACATAAAATTTATTAAAGTGTCTTTCGAAAATAAGAGGGCTACGCGTTTTATCACCACATACGTTGTCGTTGTGATGTCACGTTGGATGCCTACTCGGTCGTTAGACTCGTCACTAAACAGTGGGTAAAAATTATCAGGTCCGTCTCCTTTAGTTTAGTTTAGTTTGAATTATCGTCGCACAAGAGCTACACGAGGGCTATTGGCGACGGGCGTCGTATTTTAGAACCACATCAGGTCCGTCTCCAATAGCCTCTATGTGGATCTAGTGATCGCCGTGAGTCTGAGTTGTCCCCGACTGAGTGGACTCATGACCAGCTACTCGACTCGTACAGAGTGGCACTTTTAAAAAGAGGCCCCAAAACCATAACTTATTAAATAAACTGCCACTAATGTTCATTGCGGCTTTCAAAAACTTTTTAGTCAGTGAGTCAACAGCAAAATTTGCGATTTTTTTTATCGGCTGAAATTGATTTTTGAAATCTTCTAAACTTGTTTGCAAAATTTCCAATGTGTAACTGCTTTTTTAAAGAAGTTATTTGCATTTTATGTGGGATTGGTAGTACTGAAAACATACGGAAATTCAAACTTTAAACGCATTTTTCTCTGTGTTCAGTTTTCCTAGATGCTAAGTTTTTCAAAACGCTAAAACTTTTAAAATTATTTATTCAGTAATTTACTTTTTTGTGAGTAGTTTAAAATATATGTGTTTATTAAAAACTAGCTTTCCAAATATTTTTTTGAGTTATAATTATTTTTTAAAAAAATGTTAAAGTGAGAACATCTTAATTTTAGGAACTTTTCTGGGCTTTTTCAAACAATTATTTTATACAAAAAAAATTACAGGTAATGCATCAAAATTGGAAGCTAGTTTTTATGTATCATAGTTTAAAGTATCTAGGGAAAAAATTTGGTGTTAAAATATTGGTATTTAAAAAACGTTTTAGCATTTTTAAAAATATAATTGTTTAAGAAAAAAAGTTAAATTAAAAAAAAAAAACTTCAATTATCCTAAGTTTTTTTTAATACATTGTTTTTATGTTTTAATTCATATAATAAACCAATAAAATTTTAATCAAAAAGCTATAAATAAATAAAAAAAGTTGATGTGGTACTGAGTCTTCTTAAAAGGGTTATCCAGTATTTGAACACGGGTTCAAAGCTTCCGCTTTCGTATAGAGATCATAGTTTTTGCTACCACTATATCGGCTTCTTGTAACTTCGATCAACCCAATCACGTTAGGTCAGTGTCTGAGTCAAATTCAAGCTTAAAAACAAAGTGGGGGGGTCTCAGAAAATGTTAAAACTTACTGACATTTTGGGCGTCTTTCAGCACTTAATATAATAAAAACTAAAATTTGGGGCCCCTAGGCCCGGCCTTATGGTATCATGTCATATCATGTCAGGCCTGTATAGTAGTATTTCATATACACTTTTGAGGCCTTTTAGCGGAATCAAGAAAGGAAACCCCTCGGTAGTATATCCATCACTTTCTCCGTTTCCACGGCAACGCACCGACGCAATTCGTCAGGTAAGTGCGACACATAAGAAGGACCACCTCGGCACCCTTAAGTGCTTTCATTAGGGGCCACCCATTCATCGCCGACTTAAAAGGGGTTACCGATAAATCGATAGGAACAAGATCAATCTGTTCCATTGTTTTCTCCTTTTCACTACGGGATAAATGGGTTTTGTTTAACACAAGCGAATTCCTTACGGGAATGAAGGGGAACGCTGAAGTTTCGATTTTTTTTGGTATGGGTTATTTTTAGTAAAAACGCGTTTTGATAGTGATAGAAGAGTTAGTTAATGCTTGGGAACTATAATTAAATCCATAGAAATATAGTTAAGACAAATTGTTAGTGATTAAGCAATTATATTGTTTCATCCTTTCCTACTTTATGGTGTTGGAAAATTTGGAATTCTTATCAATGGAATCGCAAAATTGGAGGAAACTTGAAGCTTCGATGTTACTCCGTAAACACGGAGGCACCACATTTTGTCAGCTGCTACTGTTTTTTGCGATGTAACGTTGTAAAAAGCTTTACACTGAAAACTAAATCCCGTCAAATTAACGGTTTTAAACTGGCAACTGTGTTGCCATAAAAAAGAAAACTGTAAAAAATGGAATATACAGAAAACGGAAATTTTCTGTATTAAATAAGGTAAATTCCAGTTAAAATAAGTTTTTTGTCTAAGGTAAATATTCGTTCCTTTTCATAATAGAAAAAGGGTTTCGCGTTAGGCGTGATTTACAGTGCAACGCCCTAAAAAGGTCTTAAGTTTTAAGATTTAAATTTTTGTTATAAATAGTATAAACTGCACTGTATTGTCAAAAATATGCAAAATTCGCCATGTAGAAGAAATGCATCAGAATTAATTATTTTTTATACCTGGACTATTGTTACCCTCATGAAGGATAAAAGTTACCCTATACCCAATGCTTTTACTAGATATTTCACTATCCGCATTTTCCTCAGTCTAAAACTGAACCCTTCCGACCTGTTGCAGTAGTATCCACACCGCAATGTTACAAATATACAAACGTCACCAAGTAGAAGAAAGGCATCAGAATTAATTATTTCTCATACTTGGACCATTGTTACCGTCATAAAGGACCAAAGTTACCCTCGTCAATGCTATACTATTACTATATATTCCTAGACCCGCATTTTTCTCCGTCTGAAACTGTGCCCTTACTACCTGTTGCTCGTCATGTCCACCAGCGATGTCCTCCCACGAGGAGGAATAACTGGATCGATGCTCGATCAACAAGTGAGTGCTGCCTCACAAAAGAGGCGATCACTCGACACGGGGAATCGTTGATGGAGGGGCAATCGATTCAGGGCACTGGTGGACGAGTGGTATAAGCACATTTCATGGGCAGTTTGTCCAAACAGTTCTTATTTTTAGACCTTCTGATGTCTTGAGTTGCGTTAGGTGTCTACTCAGGTGTCGGCTTGTCACTTGACTGTGGTTCGAAATTATGACGCCCGTCGCCAATAGCCCTCGTGTAGCTCTAGTGCGAAGATGATTAAAAACTAACCTAATGTCTTGTTACTTACATGTGTAATTGTGTAATGTTGCCGGGAGATTTCTGAGTGGTAGAGCTCTTGGTTGGCCTCACATCTTCCACATTTCCTCCATACTTTAACGGAGACAAATATCTCAGATTCATTATAATCTGAGCGTACAAAATTGGTAATGAGAGCCACCTATATGTTGCACACAAAAAAATTATATTTCTGTACCAAACAAACAACACCCTTAAGAAAATATATTTTATATTACCGTTATTTTCAATTTAGAGGCCTTGTTTTTCGGTCTTTCATTTGGGACATATACTAAGAATCATATCTAAACTAACCCTCCAATGTATGCTTGAATAAAAAATAACTATATAAGTAGGCAGTTAAGCGGCTAACTAATGTGGGAATTCAGTTACATAACAGCCTACAGATTAGCCAAGCCCTGCTGCGCCTATTTCATATTAAGACCAGGTGCATAGGATGAATTGCAGCAAATTAGCATATGTATATACATACTTTATCAATGTTTTATTTTAGACAGGATACATTAGAGGAATTCATGTTTATAAAACAAAAATTTTCAGCAGTATATATGACATTGTATTTAAAAGCGTGAATCAAACGTTGTAAAAAATTATTTTTGTAGTAAAATTTAAGTTAAGTTAACCCATGACTAATGCATGATTTTTACTTAGAGCATTCACCTTATTTAATATAAACCAAATCAGATTTAGCTAATAGTAAATCTTTACCATCAAACTCAGACATATAAAAAAGAGATATACATGCCGGATAAGCTGTATTACCATAAATTATTCCTAACTTAACCCCTTCTGAAATAAATTTCTCAGAAACAAAAAAAAAAAAAGGCAGTAACTATCTAAATTATTCTTGCCAGACAATGGCTGACACAATTGTTGGAAATTTCAGACAGAAAAAGGGCATTATAATACAGATTTGAAATTACTGTCGGCTCACCGAATATATTGGAGAGGCAACTTTTAAGTTAACTCATCTCTGTGCTTTTAACCCCCTAATGCTTAGGGATGGGTTAATATCTCATCGGAAGACACGACGATGTGAAATAAGCTACTTTTAAATTGTGGATATTTCGCATTCCTGTTCATTTTGTTCGTAATGTTGTATAACAGTTCTTTCTTTCGTGAGTTTTCTTTTCATATCAACTAGAGACCATTTTTGTGTTGATACAAAAATTTTAATTTTTTTTTAAACAAAATGCATATATATATATATATATATATATATATATATATATATATATATATATATATATATATATATATATATATATATATATATATATATATATATATATATATATATATATATATATATATATATATATATATATATATATATATATATATATATATATATATATATATATCATATATATATATACTTCAAATTTCCAATATTGTGAAAAGATGCCCGACTTTCAACATTACGGATTACGGGCCTTGGGCACTTGCACATTTGGGGGCCCCCAAAACGTACTCCTATAAAATTTCGTGTGAGTTTTCTACATTTCAGTGTACACCAAAAATTAGCAGTTATAATTGGTCTGGAATGCATACTCAATGCCCCCCAATTTTTTTTTTGTAAATTGAGTAATTCTGAGCAATTACACACAGTCAACTTTTCATCAATATATATTTTGCATGCTTCATATTAAAAAGTTACGGTTTGGGGGGAGTTATACTGGGTAAAATGTTCCTGAAGAATATTTGGGGCTTAAAAGTCGGGGCCCCTGGGCACGTGCCCCATATGACCTGAAAGAGATCAGACATTGCTTATATTATTGCTAGAATGAATCTGGGGTTTATTATACAAAATTCGTCAATTTTTCCTTTATACTTTTAATATTTTTAATAAAAGTTAAATATGATTTAAAATATTCCCTTTTGAGTCTTGATGACTATGTATTCAGATTTTGTATTAAAACTAGACCTTAATTTTCAAGATGCAAGTCTTGATTGAATAAAATTTATATTTATGCACCCTAATAAGCAGTCATATGCTTGTAATACGTTTTCTGCTATGCATATCGCGGAACGGGTCCTAAGAGCGTTCCTTTTCTGAGTATCTTGACACGAAGGGGTTGATTAGGGATGCTTCTTCGTTGAATCCGATTTGAGAGCAAAGCCAGACGTCTGCCATGGTAATGAGATCCCGTCTGGACTCTTAGGGGATCGTCGGCCTTCTGGTCTGATGTAACCACCATGCTGGGACGGTGCCCAGTTTGGAAATGCACAAGAAGGAATGACCCAGTGTGTTTAGTATGTTCTGTGTTCACTGAAAATGAATATGGAATTTTTTCGACATAGGACATATTTTAATTCATTAAAATTCTATTTTTCAATATACTTAGTTTTTGAATCCTGTTCTTAAAATTTCAAGATAATATCGGATCGGGTTGAAAAAGTCATTATTTTACAAATGAGCTTGTAAGGCAGAATTTACAAACAGATATAAATTTCTAGAGCTTTTAGAATATCGATTACATACAAACTAAGGTTTTGATTTATAAGAGTAAACACATCTGTTTCGGTTTCCATTATCATTTATCTACTAATTAACCAATTTTTGATGATTATTAAATTCTTTCGCACATAGTAACTACAAATAAGTCTTTGATGTCATTTTTACAAATGAACAATTATTTGCAAATATAAAACACATTTTTTTAATGAAACATATAACTGCCCAGCATTTTAATTATTTTCCTCAAAACTAATAACAACGAACACTGTTGTTTCAAAATAACTGTAATCCTATAATTCTAATTATTTTTTTCGGTCCTTAGCACAGTGATTTCTTCGTAATCGCCCCCTAACCCTTTGATGCTAATGTCCTCTCTGCCCGGCCACTCGGTAATTGCCCTTTACACCTGCTACTAATTCATCCCCTTCACTCCAATGAATGTGAGATATCTAATCAAAAGAGTAACAATGCCACGTCTAAATCCGTCCACTTCACTGTCTAGCAACAGTCTCGTTCTGAAAAATGTTTGGGTAAACTTGAAGATTTTTAAAGGAAAGAAAAAAATCGAAAGTTTCTTTAGAGATAATAATTTGGTTATTAATATGCCTACAATTTTCTATAAAATTTAGCTGTTTATATTACGAAAGAGGAATAATTTCCTTTAAATAAGTAACAGAGAAATTAGAATAACTAAGATATCCGAAGTTTGAAACTTCTGTAATATTAAATATGTTTACCAAAGTTTTCCGTACTATCTATGTTTTCCAGCAATGCTAATTAAATTTTAATCTATGTTATCGCCAATATCAATTGTCAAGAAAATTTGCCACGCCAAAATAAGCTTTCTGCTTAAGTTTATCTAAATAAACAAAATATAAGACAAATGAAGACCATAGTCCTTGACAATTTATATGGGACAAATTAAGTTACACAAAGAACGACTTTAAAAAAGTTAAAGTTAACGTTTTTATTCTGAAATTAAGGGGTTAATGGTTTTTTCAAAGTCGTCGGTAATGGGTTAAGAACGAATGAATTTCTTTAAATAAAATGTTTAAAAAATCCAAATTTTCTTAAATAACCATTTATATGTAAACTAGCTGTTATACCCGACGTTGCACGGGTAGAGGTGGAAAAATAATTTAACAGTCAATTTAACTATTTTTTTCTTTCATTTTAGTTACATAAGATATGAAGATATTACCCAGTAATTTTCCATTTAATTACCCAACTTGGATATAGTGATGATTAATATTAATTTCAAAAATACCTTTGATAAGAAGCGCAAATTAAAAAGAATACATATTTAAGTAAAAAATAATCAGTAAGAATTAAAAATGGAAAAAAGCTAAATCTTAAAAGGGTCTCAAACATTTATTTTAACGCAATTCAAGGGAGTTCTCCAATAAATTAAGTAACTTTTTTTTGGACACTTTGTAGATATAAATACAATATAAGCAGTACAAAATGGCAGAAAAAATGCGTTTAGGACAAAGATTGGTATAATCTGTTCTTCCAAAGTAGTTAAAATTTAAATCTCACTTTAAACTTATCACTCTTGGTCTGCGTGCAGAAAATAAAATATTCTTAATGAAAGTGAATTACATGATCTAATTGTTTAGATGTTATAAAGCTACTCCAGCAAACAGCAAACGATTTGCATTTTTTATATTTATTTGTTTTTTTTAACTGTGATAAAGATACTAAAGCAAACGATTTTTATTTTTAATATTAAATATTTTTCTAACTGCTAAAAAGCTAGCAAACGATTTTTGTTTTAGATGTTTATTTCTAATTTTTTAGCTGTAATTAAACTAAATATACTTAAAAATCGTTTTAACAAATGTGTAAAATAAAACTAAATAAACAATCCGTGAAAACGTGCTGTTTAAGGAGCAATAAACCTCTAAGGTCTTCAATGCATTGAATGGGAAACATAAAAACGTTCGAAAACGATAAAAGGAATGGTCTGATTTGAAAAATTCTTAGCCTATATTTGTTCCGGAGATGAGATGAATTTTTGTGCCAAATTTCGTGACAATCTGTTGCGTGGTTCTTTAGATCTCGTGTCTTAAACAAACAAACAAAAGTTGCCTTTTATGTATATAGATAAAACCTATTAGCTCATTTGGCACGTTTTGGGAAAAAAATTGGCGAGAAAATAGATATAGCTACAAACACACCCATTATACAGCTCTAACACAATGACCTTCGAACAACCAACCAGCTTATAAATTATTTATAAAAAAAATGCCCATTCGGTGAGTTTTAGTTAATAATTTGGCGAGTTTGGCAACGTATTTGGCGAAAAAATAAAGACATAAAACCCTAATATGCAGCTCTAGTGCGACGGCCTTTATTAACCATCATAGTTCAGTAATAGCTTAACGATAAATTTATTGCTTAAATATGCATACATGCAGTCAACAGAAAAATCAATGAAAAAATCATCAAATTAACCCACAATAAAATCCGCTCCATCCGTCTCCATCCGGGAATGGAGACTGCCGGAAATACGTCACTTGAAACATGTCAATTATTTTTCAAATAATGAATTTAGTTTCTGAAGTTAATGGCAACAGAATAAAATAAACATTTTCAATTTTAATTACTTTTGTTAAAAGTTTTATTTAATTTTTTCAGGCGATGGCATCAGGAAAGTAAAAAAATGATCGGATTTGAGCCAAAGTGGTGTAGTTTTTTCAGAAAAACGTTCGAAACGATAGAAGGGATGGTCTGATTCGAAAAATTCTTAGCCTATGTTTGTTCCGGAGATGGGATGAATTTTTGTGCCAAATTTTGTGACAATCTGTTGCGTGGTTCTTTAGATCTCGTGTCTTATACAAACAAACAAACAAGCAAACAAACAAACGGAAGTTGCCTTTTATGTATATAGATTAAAATAAATAATTTGTATAATAAAAATGGGCAACTCTCTTGCAACTTGTACCATCGATCGTAAATTATTGGAAATCTGAAAACTGTTTTTGAGATTCGGAGATATCTTAAACTAACAAAGTTAATCGAATCTTCTATTTAAATTTATGTGTTGATTATATACAAAAGAGCCTATAACTAGTTGTCCGTAACTAGTAAGTTGATTCTGATTCACACAGTAGTTCATGCTAACTATAAAAACACGCCTAACCTTTCCTAAACTCCATCAAATGCTACTTACCTAGGAATAGTTATTACCAAGAAGCAGTTTACATACTAAATCAACATACCTGTGGTAAGCAAAAAGCTCTTGGAAGTCTGTATACAAAACCACCAAAAAGGAAACGCTTGAGACAATTTATGACTTAAAAAATAAATTTTAGTCTCCTAGTTTTCAGGATTTTAGTTATTTTGAATACTAAATTGGCCCAAAACTGAATCTATTTGCTAGAATTTTTTTTAACCTTTTAGTCCCGACAACATCAAAATTAGTCAAATTTGTAGAATCATTTTTTTACTCACGACAGGTGCTTTATTCAGAATTTATATTTCCTTTGCGAGTTTGCTATTAACGTTTGTAACTTTATCTTGCCAGTTGAGAACGGCAGGTGATGTTGATCATAAACAAAATTATATCTTTTTTTATATACCTTTTATCTGTGCCATTGATAATGAAAAAAGGAATACAATGGTTACGAATTTCCTTGTGTAATTTTTTTTATTTATTTAGAAAAACACACACAGCAGGTTACAACCCAATAATAGTGGTGGGGAAAAGGACAGACATTTAATTGCATAAAATCCGTAGACAATCTTTTTTAAAATCAATAGAAGTTGAAAATAAGTCAAGTTCATTACTAAAAAGATTAAAATTACGATAAAATCTGTAAAGTGGATGATTACTTAAATAATTATTTTTACTGAGTGGTACAACAAATAAATCATTATTACGCAAGACATGACTTTTTACCGAAATATTAATCAAACACAAAATTTCAGGAAAATCAACCATATAATTTAAAATTTTATAAAAGAACAAAAAAAGAGAGAGAAGAAAGACGCCTTCTTGATTTTAATGGAGACATATGAACCAGACTCTGAAGATTGGATGAGGGGGTATAATAAGGATAATATTTAAATTTTTTGAAATGTAGGAAACGAAGAAAATTATTTTGAACTCTTTCAGACTCTTCTAAGAGATTTTTGTTATTAAACTAAGGATTCCAGATAATACTACAATATTCCAATAAAAATAAATAATCCAAAATAATTTCATAATTCGTTACGTAAAATATATCGAAAGGGATTTTTTTGTTTTTGTATTTTGATTAGTAAATCCATTAAATCCTTTTTCGAGAATTAACACTAAAATTCAGATCGGCAATTTCTTGTTATTACTCTTAATAGTCCCCCATCTGGTTATTCTCATATAGTATATCATAAAAAACTATTCAATTACTTATTTGGGATTAATTTTAAATCATCCAAACTTCGTCCATTATTAAAAGAGTTGTAATATTTTACTTGTTTTTAGGTGTATAAGAAATTAAAAATTTATATTTTATAACAAAAATGTTAATGAGGAAATATTAAATGAAATCAATAGATAACCTCACTTTCTTAGATAAAAGCTTCAATATGTTTTTCTAAAGAAACAATAAACCACGAATCCATAAACAACTTCTATAATGTCAGTATTTTCATGATATTGGAAAATCAAAGCTAATTCTCTAGTTGAAGATCTTATGTAATCTTTTTAGGAATAATTACAAGCATGCATTTATTTTTTAGAAAAGAATATGAAACTCTTATAATATAATTCTGACAAAATAAATGTATGACTCTAATTACTAAAATAAATATTAAAAAAATTAAAAAAAAGGCGCATATATTTAATTTTAAAAAAATGATTTTAAAAATGTTTTCTTCTGTTATGTTTAACTTTATCCACGTAAATAACTTACGTTTTTATGAAGATTTCTTCCAAAAATGTTATGCGTTGTTCCCATAACAAAGTATTAGATTTTTTATGGGGCTCTGGGACAGAAAAACCTTAATTTTTTTTTTTATATTTCTGTATGTAATTGTCCCTAATTATTATAATGATATAACCTATAATTAACAAACTTTTCAAGTGTCTTTTTCGAAATTTGGTTTAAAGTTAAAACAAAAATTATATATAATTGATGTTGATAATTTTCGATACAAAAAATTATTATTTTTGTAAAAGTAAACACTTTTTGACCTGTACACGTACTGTAATACAAAGACTAAATTGATTTCATCGTAAGTATTACATTACACAAGTTAACGCTATCTGATAAAATCAATTCTATTTAAAAGTATGCAAAAGTTTAAGATCTACCCTTTTATATACAGCTTCTAAATTGATCGATAAAATAGTTTAGATTGCAATAAAATAATTTCTCTTCTCCTCACATGAAAAAGAAAGGAAATGCCAATTTTCCTTAGCATTTATTTTAAATTATTGCCTTATAAGCAATCTGCCAATTTTGAAATACAATCCGATATCCAGATTTTTCAGTTCACAGTTTTGAATCACCGTTTCTCCAACACAGTATCTTTTTCTGTTGCGGTGGGGCGCCTCAAAGAAACGTTACGCAGCGCACCAGGCAACTCTTTTTCAACGGAAACGAAACGGAAATAGCGATCAGGTTATTAACATCGCATAATGAGAAGTGGCAATTAGGAACATCCACGTGACGCGCGTGAAAGTAGTAAGGTCGCAGTCATACAGAGAGGAAGAAGCAATTTAAGATGTTGGGAAAAAGCGCGCGAATCACAGTCGACTGATACCTGATGTACTTTTTGTTGCCGTGTAACATGTCATATAGGAACAGCATTATAGAATCCTTAGTTCTTGATGCTTTTAACTTTTTCCGTAACAAAGCAATACAGAAAATATTCATGTATAACCGATATTTAGTGTCAGGCAGGGTACGTTAAAACTTTTAACGTACCCTGCCCTACAGGAAATATCGGTTATACATGAATATTTTCTGTATTGCTTTGTAAATTTTGGCAACATATTTTTTCGTAGTAGATTACCGGTATTATTTAGCAACTTTGCACCAGAAATTGCCTGTAATATAACGGGATTTTTGTTTTTACAGTATATAATCGTAGTTGAGAGGGCGTGGAAACACAAAGCAGCAAAAGTTTTCGTGAAAATTTTTGTATTTAAATTTTTATAGCTTTTTTTTATTCTACTCATCTTAAAACTACCAATTGATTTTTAAAAAAATGGGTACTGGACTTTACTATGTGTCATGTGAATATCTTAGGACGGAACTGATAGGATTATTCTTACTGATAGGATTAGCACATTCGGTGATGTACTTTTGTTTGCTGTGTAACATGTCATAGGAATAGCATTATCAAATACTTAGTTCTTCACGCTTTTAAAGTACCCTGCTCTACAGGAAATATCGGTTTTACCTGAAAATTTTCTGTTTTGCTTTGTTACTGAAAAAGTTTATTAAAATATTTTTTCCGTAGATTCCCGGTATTATGTCGCAACTTTGGGCCAGAATTTTTCTGTAATATAACAGGATTTTTTTTATAGTGCATAATCGCAGTTGCGTCCACAGATAAAATGCAGTGGAAACATGAAACTACAAAATTTTTCAAGAAAATCGTAAAATTTAAAATTTTGTCGCTTTTTTTTATCCTACTCATCTTAAAACTATTCATTGTCTTTAAAAAAATGGGTATCGGACTTTACATTGCGCATCCCTACATCATTTAAAAACCTAAGTAAAAAAAGGGAAAAGGTACAAAATTTAACACTAGGTTTTTTTATGCGAAAATTCTCAAAATAATAGGTACAATTCCGTCGGGAATTGTCTGAATCAGTCCGGCTTTGACTTGCATTAATAAGTCATTCTTAAAAGTTAAAAGAAAGTCTAGTTGTACAAAGTATTGTTTGCTTTAAAAAAACCTTTTCTATCCCTCATGCCTAGAAACAAAACCAAGGCTGAAATTAAAAGGTTCCCAACTGATTCAACGTCACATCTTTCTTTTTAAAAAATAAAAATAAACTGTTTGAAATCGAATTTAAAAATTAAATTTGAATAAAAATGCACCAAGAGACATTTTTTAAAAAAACTTTACTATAAAGTTCTTATTTACAAAAATTTACAACAGATAGGGTACTAATGGTTCTAAAGTACACACTTGAGATATAAATATATTTATTGTTTAAAGGGGCTTTTTCCTAAGTCATAAAACAATAAAAGGTACTTAAGTTACTTTAAAAAGGAAAATTTTTTCGATGTAGAAATTTCAGAAATAATGGATCTTTTTCGATTCCTCCAAGGACAATTTATTTCTAAGAAATTTCTCCCAAAGTTTGAAATATTCAATCTTTCTTTAGGGATGTTAGCCCAAATTTTTTTCTTTCCCCAAATATTCCGGGATTCAATTTTCCTGTCCCTGAGTTTGAGTGAATAGATGATACTCCGAGCTTAAAAACGCTCTTTAAAAAAAAGAGACAAAGCAAATTTTTTAAACAAAACTTTCAGTTTGTTCTAGAACATTCTTTTTCTACTTTTTAAAGAAATAATGAACCTTGGAGATGAGGTAAGGTTTTGTTTCTTCTAATAACGTTCTTTCTTCTGAGTTTTTCAAATAGTTTTGTCTTTTTTCTCCGAGAATTAGATTTAAAAATATAACAAGTATGGAATTTGTACTGCTCGATCCTAAGTAGGATAATATTGGAAAGCAACTAAGATTTAGTTTACTTTTGAAAGTCGATCGAATTTATATTTAAGGAGAACCTGTATCCCAGCAACTCATTCATTTGTATTGTAGAAGGTGGTTTTATCAAAGATATGGTTTATAGAAGTTTGGTGGAGGGAAATATGGATGATTAAGTTTTTGAAACAAAGTTTGATAGTTTATTTATTTTTTTTATTTTAAAAAATGTTTAGTTTTTTTTGTAGTTTTAAACATTTTTATTTTAATACCAATAAAACACTTATAATTTTGTTTATTTCTGGATCCGTTTTTTTTTATTTTAAAGACAACACTATGAGAGCCTTTTCGGAAAGGGAGTTTAACGAATTTCGAGATACATTTGTTCTTTAATAAGATCAAAATGAAGTAAAAAGTTGTCTTATTTACTTTTCGCCGTCAAATGTATTCATGTAAAATTAACATTTTGAAAGCACATATCACTCCTTTGTTGAAACAGTTTCACAACTAAAAAACACGATATTTCAGAAGATGCATATAAATGTTAGACATTGTATACATATACTGTAAAAAATCATGTAATATTACCATGGCTTTTTGGTATTACGCTACACCAATTCTGGAGTAACTCCAATTATATGTGAGGAACTTTCCACAAATCTCTGTGCAACGTTGTGTCACTTTCCACCACATTTCCACTTACTGCAAGCACATATGCAACATCATATAAATATTGGAAATAATAATATGAAAAAAAGAAATACTGCATTTTTTTCCAAGCCGGTATTGAGTAGTCGGTGAGAAATCGCAACCTCTGCGAAAGTATTGTTTTGAGATGTAAGTATTTTTTCATCATATGGGTGAGAATTGCCATGATAGCAAACTAAAACAAAATTTGAAAGAAAATAGCCTCTTAGTATTCAATTTTTAAATTCTAATTACTCCAAAATATTCTGAAGTGAGGGTTAAGCAAATGCTACCAGTTTTATAGAGTAACGCTAACGTTACAACAAACGTTTCACAGTGTATTAATACTATCTATAAGCGAAGGTAAACCTCTTTTGGAATGTTTAAATATTAAAATGGAAACTTTGCTGATTTAAAATTCACATTCTAACTACGATTGTTTTTTTTTATTAATTCAACAACTCATATTTAGTAAGTTAACTTTGTCGCAGCTAAAAGCGATATAATATATCAAGTTTTCAAAACATATTTAAAAAATATACGAATCAACATATTACATACATTGTACAATAGAATAACAATATATGGCACTGTATTTGGAACAGTGGCGCTTCTTCTGTGTTAACTCAACGGGAGATGAGTCACTTTTACTAGAACAGTATGAGATAGATATTTTAAAGACATTCAACGATTAGAATGATAACAAGGAATCAGAATGATGTAACAAGGAATGCATTGTTATAATTCCGCTCTCGGTAAAACGCCCCATGAAGAATAAAACTTTCGCTGGAAAAAAAAAATCAAGAAATAAATTTAGTTTCTAGGTTAGTGATTCCGAAAAAGATCCCCGAAAAATCTTTTTTGAATCCGGCCAACCTTGGACAGTGATCCTGTTTGGTTATGCGTGTAGTTAGAGTTTATATCGTATTTCTTTGAGCATTCTGTACTTTTTGTCGACAATGGAAAAAACAGAAATTCGGTTTGACTTTTATTTATGCACTAGAATTTCAACAGTGAAAAAGTTTTGTATGGTTAAAAAAGTTTGTTGAATTTTTTCCTTCATATGAAATAATATAAAAGAGTTGCCTTCCAGATGAATAATTTACTATTTTTTAAACTTTTTATACTAAAACTTGGCATTACTCAAAACTTGGCATGACCAATATTTACACAACAAACAACAATCCATTACTCTATGTGCTGCAATATTAGCTTGTTTCTGTAACTTAAACGTTTTAATTAAGAAATAATTTGTTAAGAAAGGTTTTCAAACTATATATCACTATTTTTCTAAAACATTAATGACTCAGTTTTACCAATACCACTGCATTTAAACTTGTTTTAATGATTCATTATTAAAATGATTTTCACCATTCCGGGCAAGCTTTGCGTTTTGCTTCTTTTTTTTACCCGAACAGGGCTAATTGCTGTAGCACAGTGGTAGGTAACTTTCTTCATTAAAAGGCTGAAAGGTTAGTTTTTTCAAAATTTTTGTGACGTTACAGACCGCACCAATTTTGTAAGGGGTGGGGGAGAGAGAGAAAGTGAGCGTTAAAATATTTATTTTGTAAAAGTTGAATCCTTAGCACTTTAAAGTATTTAAAATGATAAAATTTCATTTTTCAATACTTTAAACAAACAAAAAATTAGAAATGTAGTTGAAATAATAAGCATAGGTTTCCCTTACTTGTTTTGTACAGAAAATAATCAAGAAGTGAACATTTGTTTTTTAATAAAAAAATATGGAATGCGCCAAGAACAAGATCCTTAATAGATAGCTACATATCTGGAAGAAATTATCAAATTCAGAAGTGAATTCATCATTCGGAAAATGTCAAAAACCGATACCAAAATAGATACAAAAGATACAATGAAGGTTAAACTGTTTTGGCACTATTGAAATAAGTTACGAAATTTTTAAAAATCATTATTCATAATTCCCTTTCGTTCTCTTTTATTTATCTAGAACTGCGATAACTGCTTACTTAAGTGCCATTAAGTTTTTGCTTTTGTAATAATGTATCATTTTTTATCAGCCAAATGAATACAAGGAAAAAGTTTTGTGCAAAATAGTTTTCGTTTTTAAAAGTGTTATGCTTTTCAAATATAATTTTGTGTATTTTAAAAGAGAGAAAGTCCTGAAAAAATTATTAAAATGCCACAGGTTGCTGATGAGGGCTTAGATGGTTAATCGACCAATTTTTACGAACAATGATATCTTATTAATAACATGCATGATTCTATCAGAGCTTTCAACAATCAGCATTGTTAAACAGTAGCGCGGATATTAATGTCATTTGTCACATGCCAGTAATGTCAATTTAACTGAACAATAGTATCACTTTAATTCTCAACATTAATCAAAATTTAATTAAACTATTTAAAGGTTTCTTTCCTCCACCCTATACCTATCTAAAAGAATTCTCAGTGATGCGTACAACAATTTCATTTATTATTTAACCGATTTTATCTCAGAAATATTACTGATAAACGTTTAAAACTTTTCCTCTTGTCATTTTCCTCTTACGTTAGTTATATTTTAAAAGTTTTACTTTCACTTGCACACTGTAAAAGAATGTAATTAACGTTATTAGGAAATTTTGAGTAGATACACCAGTAATTACCAGCAATCTTTTCTAGTAATATTCCTAAAATATATCGGTAACTTTCCGTAAAAAATAGAAACAACCCCACGTAAAGTCAGTAACTTTCTGGAAATATCAAAAATATCTATTTGATGCCAAAAAGAGGATGGCACCACTATTCTTTTTTACTATTTTCTTAACTACGCGATGCTTGCAGGGGTTTCTCCGGATTCGATCCACCAATCTTTGAATCCATTCGTTAAACCACTTTATTGAGGCTATATTTGTAGAGGGTCCATGGTTGCTTATTGATAACGTTGCATTATATTGAATCGTTCAAAAGTATGTATGTTAACTGATTTTGTTTATGTTTCTGAGGAAAATCTGAAAATTCAAAAATAAAAACAGAAAAAGTCAGGAACCTTTGCGATATATAAGAACAATGTTACGAAATTTTTACACTGTGTAATTATTAAATGTACAGAAAACCGTGTGATATCACAGAAGGGAAAGAGTGATACTTCAGCCATGAGATAGTGATTCGGGCTTTACGAGAGAATTTGACTCAAGGTTTAAAAACCAATTAATTTCAGTTAACCCGCATATTGATCTTCGAGGCTAATCAATTTCATCTGTAAATGACTGGAAATAGCACGATTTTTTTATGTAATTGAAGCGACTTATAATATACCTCCTTTATATACCTGGCGTTGCACGAGTGTACCCTTAATAATGCATCATCTCCCCATTTAATCACAAATATTCCTATTACTGCTGTAGAAAAGTGACGATTCGGTTATGGTAACTCAATGGTAAAAGTAATACTTTTCCGCGTACAATGTGAAATGTAGTAAGCATTAACATTGCTTTGGGTGGATTTTTTTATTGGTCAAAGATGGATAACTAGCTTATTTACAAAAAAAAAAAAATTATCAAATCATCAAGGAACGAAAAACATTTTTGTAACCTTTCTTTATGAAATAAATTCCCCGAAATTAAGGCATTTTAGATATTTGTAAAAATTATTTTCCAATTAAACCAAGGTAGGATATAATATATAATTCAAAATAGTCTGGAAAGTTTACTAAGAAGTTATTAAAATTATTTTTAAGACATGAGTTACTATACGAGGTTAAAAGTAATTCTGTTTCCATATTACTTTTTGAATTGTAACTTTGCTGTTATTGTTGGTGTGCAATGGCGTTCTTAGAAAACTTCTTGTCCCAACAATAATAACAACTAAAATAACAAACATTTCACTAGTATTCATACCTAATTAAATGATTAATTGGATTAGGATAATTCAAGGAATGAAGAATTTACTGTTGGTGTTAATCACCAAGATAGACTTCGTTCGAATTCTTTTTAGATGTTTTATTAGATATATTTACTTGCTTTCTTATCCCTTGATAGATCTTATCGAGGAAGTAATTTGCATATTTCGACATTCTAACTATCCATAAGTTGGTGCCAAGGTTTGAAATAGTTGTTGATTACATGGAGTTATTAGTATGGAATATTAAGCATTATTTATCTTCTTTTTACATATATTTAAACTGATTTCGATACATTTAACTGATTTGTTATAGTTTCCACATTACGTTTAATACATAGAAAGTGGAAGTTTTTAAGGCTATGTCCGTCAACTATTTCCATAGCCCAAACTACAAACTTGACGACTGACAAGTCAGATTCAGTGCATCGAAACTAGAAGTCATTGAAAATGTCAGAAAATTCTCTTCTTTTTAAGAACAATGAATGTTACACATTTATTCTTCGAAATATAAAAAAGTTTAACCATAAAAATTCCAAATAAAAATAGGATTCTTTGATAATTTAGAAAGAGGCAGAAAAGAAGGCGTTATTTTGTTTCCTTTTAAAAGCAAATGTTATTTTTCATTTACATTTAAGCATTTATTAATGAATAATGGCGTTTTAATATTATTTATTCCTATGAAATCTTTTTTGTTGCTTTTTGTTTTTTAAATGGTATTTAAAAATCATTTGGTTTAGTTAGGTTTTGAAGGCGATAAATTGTTTGAAAGTTGTTTTATGTTGATATGAAATGTTATGCTTCTATTTAAGAGAGAAGAATATTACATTTTTATTCTTTAAAATATAACAAACAATACTGATTAATTATTGAATTTTCTAAAGAAAATAAATGAAATTTGCCAAATTTAGCGTGTAGACGTATCATGTAGATTTTTTTTGCTGAGTTTTCTTTTTTTTTTCTTGTTTGTTGTGTGGAAGCAGTCTAGCCCCTGTCAGACGTGATGGTGAACCGCAGGTTTTCGGTCTCCCTAAGTAAACAAGAGAAATCCGAAATTTGGAGAGAACCTGCATGGGCCCTGCAGACGTGCTGGTGAACCGTAGGTTTTTTTTTAACCTTTAGTAGGCTTTTTGGAGTGGATGAGTGGAAAGTTCCGTGTATTATGTGTTACTATTTGATATTTACATCACACACAGAATTAGCCTTTTATTGCAAATATTTTATAAATTTCATTGTGTATGTCAGTGTTTTCAGTATTTTTCCCAAAAAGGTCAATAGAAATCTATTTATAAGAAAATTAATTCAAAATTTCACAGAAATTGAAGCAATTATATTCAATAATTTTAAAATTTCTTCACTAACAATTAGTTCTACATATTATGTAAAACGGTTAATTTTCAAAAATTATAATTATTTTCAAAACCAATTATTTCAAAAGTATGAATAGAGAATTATATTCAAATTTACAAAATAACACTTAAAAATATATCACTATTAGTAACAGAGGGAACATAGTCATTGTGCACTTTTTTTTAAGAATCGCCCATTAATTGAAAGTCCCTTTTTTCACTTACAAACCTATTTATTTTGTTGATTCCATTTACGCAGTAATAATATTGTAATTATACAATAGTTCTTGATGCAAGGAGTGCATAAATTAAAACTTTACCGGAGTTTAAGAATTTTATTTTACGCATGAGCCGTTTGGATACATGATACATGAGTCGTTTGGATTTTTTATAATCCCGTGCAAAAATTATTTTAAACGTTGCATACAAGATTTTATTACTATTTTGCATACACATCTTGTGATTTAGTTTACACTGTTTCATCCACTTTCTTATGAGGGCAGAAACTAACTGTAACCTCACTCGGAATGGAAAGCAATACGGCCAGGCATAGGGTGGGGGGGGGGGGGGGGGCGAGGGTAAAAAAATACACAAGGTCAAGAGGGATAGTTGACCTTCGGCCGTTTCCGGTGGGGTGGTGATCGAATAAGTTTGGTTCTGTATTTTTTTGCATCGATTGCAAGCTCATTGTAAATTTCTTGTTTGAGAGATAATGCCCGTATATTTGAAAATATATAAGGGGCTTTCATTTTTTTTTTTTTTTTTTTTTGGGGGGGGGAGTCTTTCTGAAATTAATTAAGGTTCTATGCTAGTATTTACGAAAACATCTATTCTAATCTGAGTTTATTTAAACTATTTTAATAAAATGTGCACATAAAAAAACGGTGTCTATTAACTAAAAAGGCTACTGTCTTGAAATTACCCCAACAAACAACCCTATAACTCGTTTTTGAAAACGAAAAAAAAAGCGTTTCTGCCACGAAAAGACCGTGTAGTACAGGTTTCCTTTGAAGTTTACCGACTCCGAATGGATACCACGGTCCTGGACCGTCATATCCACCAAAAAGACCTCCATATCACAGTCTTCACATGTTCTGGGGTGTCAGACGTATACGTGTATACGCGGTCTATGATGGCGAACCTGCGGTTCACCAGCACGTCTAGGGGCTTTAGAGACAGATTTTTTTCAAACCTACTTATTTTTTAACTTTTACAAATAGAAAATTCAATAGATTTAAATCTTTCGACTTAAAATTTATTCCATCTATTAGAAGTAATGTTGAAGTATATTTTAAGAAAACAAGAACTCGAAATTTAATTCTTTTGTACAATCTCTTAATTTTTCTATAGATTTAAGAATATTTAGAGTTCTAATGTTATACCTAAACAAAAAGTTAAATATTAAAATGTTAAATATTTTTTGTTTGATTTGAAATGAAAAGTTTCATAAGCAATTAATTATGATGAACAAAACTCTGAACATGTGCACTTTAAAAATGATAACATAAATAATGCGATGTCCTTTTACAAAGTACTCGTAAGAGGATATTAATGTTGCAAATTTACTTTATTTTCCTCCCTAAAATAATATTCTAAAACAGACAAACTCATTCGTAAAATGTCTTCTAAGCAAACACGCGTCATACTTGTAATAGAGGAAAACGTCATCCGACGTAAAACTCGGCATTTAATTTCGAGAAGTAAATATTTAAACTCAAATAAAATAATAAAAAAAGAAGAGAAGTGAATAGAGATCTCGAAATCTCGACACGTGACAATATCGATCGGAGTTCGAAAGAACGGGGAACAACGAAAAATAATTATTGAATATTTCAAAGAATACCTTTCGTTTTTATACAAAAAGGCATTAATTATCAGGCCTTTTTTATATAATATTCGATAACTTTTTATTAAAATTTCGAAAAAAAAACAACGAGGATAGATTGAAGAAGCTATTAATTTTGTGTAAAGCGTAGGGTTAATACGTAACAAATTATTATCTGTTTTGCAGTGAAACTTTCTCGGTGTACAGGTAGAATAAGAAGAAAGTAAAAGTCAAGACATTTTGACGTGTGTGACGCAGAAGGAGGAAAAAATTATCGAAAATTGATAGGTTGCTTGTTCACTTGGGTACTTATCAATGTTTTTACTAGAATTTATGTAATTTTGGAATGAATGGAGAAAAACAAATAGCTAGACTCAAAACGTATTAAACGTAAACATAGACATGAAAAATTCGGAAGGGGTTATAAAAAAATTGATTTTTGATTTGATTTTTTGACCATTTGATTTTTTGTGAAAATGATAACTTCAAGGTGCAATTACTTTGACACCATAAAGAGACAATAAATACTTCAAAATATGCCGAGTTTATAAAAAAAAAATGAACTTATAGAACCAGATAATAATTAAATTTTAAAAATGTTATTAGAGCTGTCTATGGTTACTTTAGTCAAACGTTAATAATTTGTCACAATGTCTCGTTTTTTCCACTGAGTTATTTGAAATGATAGAACTCTTATTTAGCTGTAGCTGAAATTTTAAATTTAAAAAAATGAAGTCGTTAAGTATGTTTATCTGAGTATTTTTATATGCAATAATTATTTTTTAAAAAAAATTAAATATGTATAAATAATCTAGGTTAAAATTTTTTTTAAAAATTTCATACTTTCCGTTGAATAAAAATCAGTTAATAGTAAACAAACATTGAATTTTGATTAAAAGTATTCGAGTAAAAATTTGTGTCAAAATATAAATGTGTAGTAACTTTTAGAAATTTTTTTTAAATATGCAGTTTTAAAATTAATTAAAACTTAGCATTTTGAAAATGACGGAAAAGTTTTTAGATTGTTTTTTGATACATTATTTTATATTTGAATTCAAATAAAATGCAACAAATTTATCATGTTATAGGAGAAAAAATTTAAGTTTTTCTATCTCCTATATATGTGTCTCTCATTTTAAAACGTGGTGTTTAATTTCTGTATTGCAAATTTAAAAAGGCAACTGAAAAAAGAACACGATGCAGACTTTAAATTTTGTTCAAAATCTCCCTTATTAACAAATATGACACACATACATTCTTTCTTAGTATTTTACGTTTTATTTAAAAAAATCGCAATTATTTAATTCCTATGTTATAATGAATGGCTTTTATTAATTTTACTAAAATTAACTTTACGTATACCTTTAGAATGTTTTTTTCACCTATTAGTTCAGAAATTTTTACGGAAAGAAATGAAACTTGTCGGTTTATCTCTAAAACTTATTTAACCAATAACCTGTATGTAAAGAATGACTATTTTTAGTTTGACAACGATAAGTATTAGTAAAGTAGGTCACGAAACAAACATTTTACGTTTGAGGCAAGTGGATTTTATTTAATCCATGCATACACCTTTTGTATGCACCTCACACATCGAAATTATCAATTTCTAGAATAAGTTAGGAATACTCTCTAATATGAAATAAGACAGATATTTACCAAAACATATCAAAGAATAATAAAAGAAATACCAATAAAAGAAATTTTAGTTTTCTTTAAAAAAAGTCAGTTATTAAAAGTTATTAATTTACAATCATACTGTCCTAATGTACGTAAATAAACAATCAAAATAACTTACATTTTGAAGTAATTGGTAATGAATTTTATAGTACCAATAAAGAAAGTTATTTTTGTAATGTGAACTATTATATACCTACTGAGCGATTTTAATATATAAACTCAAAAATTTCATAATCAAGGAATTTGAGAGATATGCTTATTTTACTTTCAATTATCTATATTTTTCTCTTGAAAACTTAACTGCAAATACATCCTTCAAATGTGTTTGTTTCTAATTTCCCCCTAAACAAGTGAGCTAACTCCATCGATTAGAATAAGCCACCAATGTATTAATATTTATAATTTAAATTCGATTTGTAACTTCAATCTGTAATTATATCACTGTAACTTCAAGCTGTATGTAGTCTGTAACTATAGTTTTTTTAAGTTTGCAGTTTCTTTTCTTTAAGAAACGAAATAATGTCAGAATCATATAGTATATTTTTCTTACTGAACAATACTTATATTTTCCATTAATAAAAATAATCAAAAGAGGAACATTCCATGTATCAGTCTACAAAAACCAAGCACAGTTATTAAATCCTTTCTTTCCACTTGTAAATTCCTTTGGGATTTTCAATACCATTAGCAGCCCTAATTCCGCCTTGATGAATTTTATATGGCTTTAAGAGGAAATCAATGTCCTTTAGCACTCCTCAATTACCAACTAATTAATGGAGATCTACTAAGTGGGAAAAGTAATACGATACGGGAGCCTCTTTCCCTATTTTTTTTAACCGATTCGCAGCTATAGCTATAAAGTTATTATAAATTATGGGTGTTAATTAGGAAGGAAAAAAAGTTTTACAATTTTAGTTTTTAAAATAACACATATATAAAAATAAATTATTATATGTAAGTAAACTTTTCGGGGCTAATTCATATAAAAAACTACTAATTAGAAATTAATTTTATAAGCTTTATTTCTTTAAACATATACGTAATTAAACATTTTTTAGAATATATTTACTGAATTAGCTGATGAGAAGTTATTAAACCATTAAATTAGAATTAAACGCCGTTATTATATTTGTATTTTGCTTGGAGGGGCGTTTTTAAGTTACGCTTTAGAGGAAATTTTTTTTAGCACCATTTAGTTACATTTATTAGATATATCAATGATAAAAAAAAGAAATTGTAACTGAATTCCTATAATAAGCAGTTCTTTATAATTTAAATTTGTTTAACTTGCATTAATTTCTATAAATACTAACATTTTTAAAATTTGTTAAATGTTTTATTTAAATCAAAAAGAAAATTAAATACTGTAATAATGAAATATATTTCTATTAAAAAAAATATTCTTTTTTTCAACTCAAATATTCTTCTGCTCCTGTAGATTTTCTTAGAATTTTTTAAAACAGTGCTATATATTACAATCATTTTTCCATTTTATTTTCTTTACTTTTCATTTACAAAGTTCTTACTTCTTAGCTTTTTACCCGGATAGCAGACCACTTGGTTTGGATTACAGTAGTTTTAGCTTCTACACTACGTTTATAGGGTAAAAAGGGGAAGCTTTTATAAAGGAAAGACCACAACTCAAAAGTTTGCAAACCATACAAGATTTATTAGTAAACAGGTTTTCTTTTGTATTTTAACAAGAGATACTTACTGTGTAATTAGTGAATGAAATAGATTTACAAAAATTTCATTTGACTACAAATCCTGATCAATGTAAAGGTCCGGTTTTAGCTTCCACACTACGTTTATAACGTAAAAAGTGGAAGTTATTATAATCGTTTAGTCCGTCTGTCACACACTTTTATAGCCCAAACTGCAAATGCTACGGACAAGTGCGATACGTCAAAAAATTCAGCGCATCGAAATTAGAATACATTGAAAATTTCATAAAAGAATTCGAATTCGAAGTACTTCAATTATATAAAAAACTTCAAAATTTAATAATGCTCATTTAAAAAGCATAGGAAGCCATTTTTATTAGAATTAAATCCCCATTGCCATTAGCAACAATCGCTCGAGAAACTTTAATTCTTTTAGACAATAAATTAAAATAAATTTATTTTTGCGACATCGATCAGTTTGAAATGACGTCAAATATATTTCACTACGAGATTCTTTGTATGTTGATATGAAATATTTTCATTCTATTTAAAAGTGAGGGAATATTACATATTTATTCTTTGAATTATAAATTAATTTTTGCAAACGATAAGTAATAATTATTGAATTTTCGAAATAAAATAAATGAAACTATCCAAATTTAGCGTGTAAATGTTTAATATAGAATAAATGCTGTGTTTGGCGCTTTTTTAACTGTTAAATACAACTTTTGTGTGGTAGCGGGTAAGTGACAGATTCTGTTACAAACTTACTTGTTTATTTAAAGAAATCTTTCACAATTAAACGTTTCTATCCCCCTCTACTCATTACAGCGTGTGCAAATACCACTGAGAGGAAACATCACGTACACAAGTTACACGTCACCTGTGTGGCATGTTTGGTTTTTCTTGATCTCGGGGGGGGTGGTTCTTCACGTGTCAGACCCAGACTACTGAACATTGCGTAATCCGTATATTGGCGTGGAGTGAACCAACCCGCCGGATATTTTCGGTTGGTCGGAACTCCGGAGTGGCAAGTGACCAGCAAGCGTAAGTCCCGGGATTAGAGGACTCGTGTGGGAGACAGGGAGAAAATATTTGGGAAAAGAGATGTTACGTAATCTGCTGGTGGTGATGGGTGTAAGAGTTTCTTGTTGAAGAGTTGGTGTTGCTTGCTTTTGTTATTCATTTATTTTTTATGTGTGTTTCATTTTTTTATTTATATTCATTAAAAAGCAGCTATGGCTTTAATTGGAATAAATTAAAAATTAATGAAATTTTTTTAACAAATTAACAAAGATGATGTTTGTTTTTGTTATTCATTTATATTTTATTCGTATTCTTTATTGTTGTTTTCTTTATTTATATTTCTTAATTGGAACAAATTAAAACTAAACGATTTTTTTTAAATAGAAACTTAAACAAAGTAAAAAAAATCTTCTGCTCAAGCACTACAGCCGATTTCCGGCCAAGATCTTGCTCTATCCGACGCCAATGTCTTCCAATTATTAACGCTTAAACTCCTCAAGCTCTTTTCTACGTTGTCCACCCACCTTGTACGGGAATTACCTCTTTTTCTGTTTTCTACTGGGTTTTGAAATGTTATCTTTTTGACCAGATTTTCATCAGCATATCTATATAAATGTCCGAGCCATCTTAGTTGTGATACTTTAATGACTTTTACAATGTTTGGCTCCCTGAATTTAAATTGTAGTTTATGATTATACATTATTCTCCAAACTCCGTTTTCCTTTATCGCTCCAAAAATTCTTCTTAAAATTTTTCGTTCAAAAACCAATAATTTTTCTTCATCTGATTTATTCATTGTCCAGCATTCACTTCCATATAAGACTATTGGTCTTATATTGTCTTATATATCAGTAAAAAATTCTCTCAGGACTAATGTCCCCATGCCTACATATTAATTACAGTGGCTAAAATTTGGGGCCCTTGAAAATTGGAAGGACAAAAGCAGGCTTCACTGGCTACTAGTGATGGGGCATTTTCTGAATGTTTTTTTGTCAAACGTGAAGATAATAGCTCAAAAATGTTCAGAATACTAATGACCCCATTATACGTTGAGTTCACTATCTGAACACTTTTATCATGTTAACATTTAACAGCCTTTTTATGTTTTTGTTTTCCTCATCCCTAATCTGCCTGTGATGGAGAAGAAAGCGAAGGGCGCATCTTTGAGCCCTGGTGTCAAAACCAGATGTCTGTGATAGAAAACACAAATTGCCCCTCGACACTTTGATAAACCACACTCTTAAAACAAACGAGCGGTTTTAAATCAGTCTGAGTTAATTTCCACTCCTTTCCGTGCCGAAAACGCACTTCCCCTATAGGAGTGGATTTCACTCTTTTTGCGGAGTGGGTAAAAGAAATAAAAGAAAACAATCTACGTCCTACACTCTTAAAACGAGCGGTTTTAACTCAGTCTGAGTTAATTTCCACTCCTTTCCGGTGCCGAAAATGCACTTCCCCTATAAGAGTGGATTTCACTCTTTTGTTTTAAGAGTGCATATGATCCTTAGCAGTCTTGAGTAAGTCTATCGATATATTTTATCCCCTATTTATGAAAACAAATGTTAATTTTTATAGTTGTCCTTTAATTTTTCATAAAAAAAAATTGTGCCTAAAATTTTTATTGTCAGCATTATTTAAAGTTTGAAAAAAATAGTTTGAACTAATTTTGCTATCATTTATTATTTGTCGGTTAAGATATGTTCATATAACTAATGGATTTCAAAGTCCTGTCTTGCAGTAGGATTAACCTTGACTTGGGTATAATAATAAAAAAAAAACCCTCTGATTTATGTTTTTATATGGGTTTTGCTTACTTCTAAAATAGGAACCATTTGAAATTTTTATAAATTTAATTTTTAATTGTTTCTGAATTTGGAATTTTTTTGCTTTCTATTGATTGTACGAGTTTATTTTATGCTGAAGATAGATATAGATGAAACAAGAAGTTCATAAAGAACTAAAATAGCCTACTTTCCTGTTACTTAAATACTTACTGAAGTTCTAATCGGGAAAAAAACTAGGTTCCTAAAGTAATATCATCAACAGCCGTTTCTACACTAGATTTATACACATTAGAAAAAAAATCGAAACACAGCACCCAGCTATAATTTAAACTTCTAAAAGCCAAAATCAACTATTTTCCTTAATATTCGTTCGCAAATTAATTAAATATTATTTATCATCTGCTCGTGATTTATTTGTAGTTCGAAGAATAAATATTTATTAATAACAAAAGTAATGAAACTACTCCGAACTGCATTAAAAAACAAGAAATGTAAATTAAAACTAAGCATAATTGCATGCAAAAGTATGCCTTGCCGCTTTCTTGGTAGATAATTAATGAATAATCAAAGAACCAAATTGTTCTACATTTTATGACGTCATTCCAAACTGATTCATGAAAATTATTATTTTGCTTCAAATATGTTTAAATAAAGTTTCTCATGCCATTGTTGATTTGGCAACAGTGATTTAAATGACTCAAAATTGAATTTCAATGATAATTCAATGGGAAATTCACCGACAGATAGTAGATTTATGTCCGTCCGGACGTACAGACAGACGGACAAAAAGTATGAAAGTTGGGTATCTGCGGTCATAGCTTTCTAACAAAAAAAGAATTTTTAAGATCCGATGATTAGAACCGATTTTGGAAGGGGGGTACAGACAGACAGACAAACGGACAGACAGGCGGACAGACAGACGGACAGACATACGAACAGACAGACAGATGGACATCAACCGCATTTCAATACCTACAGTGATTTAAATGACTCAAAATTGAATTTCAATGCTAATTCAATGGGAAATTCGCCGACAGATAGTAGATTTATGTCCGTCCGGACGTACAGACAGACGGACAAAAAGTATGAAAGTTGGGTATCTGAGGTCATAGCTTTCTAACAAAAAAAGAATTTTTAAGATCCGATGATTAGAACCGATTTTGGAAGGGGGGTACAGACAGACAAACGGACAGACAGGCGGACAGACAGGCGGACAGACAGACGGACAGACATACGAACAGACAGACAGATGGACAGACAGACAGTTGGACATCAACCGCATTTCAATACCTACAGTGATTTAAATGACTCAAAATTGAATTTCAATGCTAATTCAATGGGAAATTCGCCGACAGATAGTATATTTATGTCCGTCTCGGACGTACAGACAGACGGACAAAAAGTATGAAAGTTGGGTATCTGAGGTTATAGCTTTCTAACAAAAAAAGAATTTTTAAGATCCGATGATTAGAACCGATTTTGGAAGGGGGGTACGGACAGACGGACAGACGGACATCGACCGCATGTCAATACCTACTTTTTCATTTTTTTAATTCTTTCGAATTAAAAAAGAAAAGTAGGCTAAAAAACTGATATTGGTTTTGGTTGATTTTTTTTATTGTGTATTAGTTTAAGGAAATTTCTAACTGTGGAGGCTATTAAAAAAGTCTGAGAGGAGCAAATATATTCTTTAAAATGTGAATTTATATTCACTAAAGACTGTCAGCAATTGGTTGAAAAATATAAAAGTGCTTCATAAACAAATTGAAAATTTCCCCCGCTAAATCTTATGCCCTTAAATTTTCAAAAAAAAAATTCAAATTAATTGTCAGTTAACAGTTTTTATCTTTTAATGAAGAGCTTGAGTGGCAAAAACTCTGCTGTGCATTAATGCAACTTTCTTTTAATCTTTCCTTTAGAATTATTTAATTTCACAAAAATGAAAACTTAAGATCATTTTAATATTTTTCCTAAAATATGTGTTTTTTCTTCATGATACCACCCTATATATATATATACGTCTACATAATAGTCAACCAAATAGTGAATGTTCTATCAACAATATAAGGGACAAGCAAGTACACTGGCAGCTATATAGCGGAACTTAAGTACCTTGCAAAAGAAATCGAAGTTCCCTTGTGCACAAATACTAAAAGACCCTAATATTCGTGTTTTTGTTTGAACATATCTTGGAATAAAAGAAAATATGGCCAAATGGATGATCGAAGTCAAATGGTAAAAATATATTAGTCATAGAAGTAATTTAATGTCGGCTGCTATAAAATTCATTGCGTTGGGGAAAATCGTTTAAAAAAAGAGTTACGTAAATTAAACAATAGACTAAATTTTTCATACAAATGTTTAAAAGCAACGAAAAACAATGTTGAATTTTTTTTCAAATATTAAAAAAACATTAATATTAAAAAAAATTACCTCAGTTGTATACAATGACTTATGACTTGAGTGGGACGACCACAGTAATACATTTTATAATTACAAATTGAGAAACATAAAATCCTAAAGATAAGTTAAAGAAAAAATACATTAAAATTAAAAAATATATATATTTTTATTTCTTTTCGAAAATCAACGTTAATCGCAATGAATGTTTACAATGAATGTGCAACGTTTACAATGAATTTATCCCCCCTCCCCCCCAAAAAAAGGTAGGTTGGCACTCTGCCCTTTTCTTGTTTAAATGTGTATCTGGATCCAATACTTCCTTATAAAAATATAGTAAAACTATGACGAACTCTTACGATAAGAGATCGCATAACATTTTCCTTGTCTAATACCATCTACAATTCTACACTACAGTATTCTCGAATGACATAATTCGATTAAAGACAAATCTCGGTTACTCTTCAATTTGGATTACGTTAATGCGAAAAGCACCAAATGCCTTTTTTTTTTGCCAAAATTGAGACAATTGCCAAAAAAAAAGTATAAGGATTTGCCAAAGGATCCTTTGTACAGGACCTTGCGGTTTGGAAGAGCACCATCCATCAATATATAAACAGATAAAAGAGACTAAGAATTTTACTGAAACTGTTGCTAAATCTTGGTAAAAAAATACATTGTGAGTCTTCGACTGCAGTTATAAAGTTTAGTACGAAGTAAAGTACTGTCATATATATTTTCCTGTTTCTGAGTAATTATTTTTAATGAATTTATTTCATTGTTTTACTCTTGACTGAGTCAGGAGTAAAACAGGAAACCACAGCATGAAAAGCAAGGTGGAGTAAATTAGGACTTAAGTCAGAGACTATTTTTCCGAAAGTGGGTTACATAAAAAGAGTTAGTTGACTGTTATAACTCACTAACTCATCGCTAATTTTTCAAGTGCAGTAGACTTTTTAGTGTTTTCTCTGGGTAGGCAAAAGCAGTTTCCACAAAAAGGATTTGAACAATTTTTCTCTAAAAACACTCAATGATTACAACTGATGAGAAAGTGTATAAGAAAGAGTGTTCCAAAACAAAAATTGTATTTTTTATAATCAGTTTCCTAGGAAACTGTGCGACTATGCTAGTTACATTACGCCGTATAAAGCCAGCGTACATGATGGCATTGGAAGATTGCCACTGACACCGAGATTTCCTACAAATGGACTGCAAAAACGACCTTTGTTACTATAATAATGGTCCAAATTAAAATTTTAACTTGGGCAGAACATTTCTCTCTCTATCATAAGATAGTTTTAGTTTTAGCGCTTTTCGGAATAAAGCGACCCACTTAGCTCCAGATTTTATTTTGTGAAAATCATCGTTTCTGTTGCTTTGAAGAAAGTACTACGACGTGTTTTTTTTTACTAGCGTGTCGTCGTCACTGCGATTGTTTATATGCTATGCTGCTGTTTTGGACGTTTCGTAATTTTCACCCTGACACAGGTTTTCGTCTTCTGACCTTGCCCCGAATCGGGGTTTTTTTTTTAGAGTCGACGCTGGGGATGAGCCAGAAATGGAACATGGATATCACGTGATTTTGAGGATAATGTCGTGGGAATCACTGGTTGGATAATAACCTGGAATACTAGATACACCAGCCTTTTTAATTTTTTATTTTCGAAATGAAAATACAAATTCTAAGTTAAATTGGTGTTTCCAAGTTTTGGGATTTAGATTACTGGTATATTATTCTCGAAATAGTTTTTTTTAGTCACTAGAAAGTAGTTTCTTTAGTCTCCTGAAAATAAAATCAATTGAATAAGCATTTGTTTTCAGCTATCGCATGATTTTCATGGTTTGTAACAGTCGCCAGATATTACTTTGTAAAATAGATTATTTAACATCATTTTTTTTCTTCTTTGTATCGTGAGACTATCATTTTAAGCTTCCAAAAAGCTCAAATCAAACTAATTTTACACATCAGAAAAACAGCTAATAGTCAACCTCTAACTTAACGATAATTTTGAAAAGAAAGTGGGATAGCGTTTTGTTTTTATAAATTTAAAAATTCGTTTGTAATTTCATACAAGAACAAAAGTTAGGAACCCGAATAGGCTTCAGTTTTGTGTCGGAATGGTCAACCAATTTATTGACCGAAATATCGTCAGAAGAGACTGTTTTTCGGTTCTTTTGATAACAGTGTGTATCGAATGCGTTCACAATTTCCATGCGCAGAGGCTCTGCAGATGTTCAACTCTTGAATTGACCAAGGCGTAAAAAAGCAGCAAAATGAAATGATAAATTAGATGGAGCAACAAACTTAAAAATGCGTCTCAAGTTTAAAGCAGATAAAATAGTTTCATCTCAGGCCAAGCTTTGATTAAAAAAAATAAGCGTTAAGAAGAAAAAAAAGGAACTCACACATTTTAAAAAAGGGAAGCTGTCGCCTAATCCTAATCAATCAACGTTACCCATATACCAGTTTAGACTAGTAGTGGAATATTCATGATCTTTTCAAAGAATACTTGTTTTAATATCTATTAGTGTTCCTGTTTAAAGGGTTATTGCTATTATAGGAATTGAATAGCAGGAACTTTTTTAATGAGGCTGAAACAGTACATTCAAGATTAAGGTATTGATTCGATCTAGTTAAACTAACATTAAGAAAAAGAATTTGGAAAAATAGGTGATAAATAGAAAATGGAAGAACATTACTAATTCGTATAAGAAAAATTCTTGAGCCACCTTATCATGATGCTCAAACGTGGAAGCTTCTGTATGAATAATCCGAGGGGGTGGCATCAAATTTATCGCGTTTTCAGTCGGACTAGTGTGAATTTTTCAAGAAGATTATTACTAATACCTGTCGCCAAAATACATATTTGAACCAGATTGAACTAATTTCAAAAAGAGGAAAATCCCATTTATAATAACCAGTTAAATTGAAACAGGTAACGCTTATACTTCTCATCCCTAGTCAAAATGTTCTGCACGAAACAACCAGCAACAAGTGCAACTTTGTTCTGAGATTACGGTGATATAACTTTTTTCTGCATGTGTCGTCTTCTGACGCTACTTACAATTAATCGATTCATTTGGGGCCAACGAAGTGAACAGAGGGGCAAATAGACTGTTTGTGAGCACATGAAGTGTTCAACTGTTTCGAGATAAAGAATTTCTATATGGCGGGGTCCGACTTTAAAAAAAACGAACCATGTCTAATTTTAACTGCATACTAAACCGTAACTACCAGACTTTAACTTACTACTAGTTGGATTCTTGTCACACTCTCTTTGGCGTGAAATCGGGGCTTGCCTTTGTTGGATTTTACAAGGTATTTAGGCACACTTAAATCTAGAATTTAGTCAGTATCAGTGTTGCGAAAGTAAATTGATCTGTGTTGAAAAGCTCCTATCCAGTGCTGTAAAGCGCAAATTTATTTTTTAGAAATCTACGAATAATAAGTTTAGAGTTTCTCAAACTTTTACATTCACAAAGAAATTTCTAAAGGAATCTCTTATAAATCCAAGCAAAAAATATTTTCTTTTCAAAACTGGCTATTAAAGAAATCTTTAAGAATTAGTTGTAGACATGGAGGATCCGTATAAAAAAAAAGCTTGGGAAATGTTGCATTTGTTTATGTAAAATAATAATAAAAAGATATAAATAAGGACAAAAACAATAGCATTCAACTTTTCACAAAACATTTTAATCACTTCGACATGAATGACAATGTGTATGTGCTTTTATAATTTGGCCAAAGACAATCTTGAACAATGGTAACACTTAGTCACACTAAATGTAAAAGCTTCATAACCATACTTGACAGAAAACCACTAAACTTCATGCCATTTTAATGTAGGATCAATAGCTAGCTAGAAGTACCTTCGCCAAGAGAGATCGGCGTTATTAAATTTTTTTATGCCAAAAAAGTATGGCAGACCCAGTTAAGAACAATGAAAACTTAATTAGTATTTGTCGCCAAAAATTCAAATATCGGCGACGGTACGAGTAGCTAACTTTAACCCCCCTTTAGAATATATATCAATAATTATATACTTTTACAAATATATGCGATTTACATCAATCAGGCTTCGAACAACTGCATTTTCTTACCCATTTCAAATTTAGAATAGCAAATATCCTTCGCGCCAAAAACAACAACGCCATCTTGATTTGCCATCCTATCATCGGAAGGCCCATCAAATATATGAATTTATTTTAATGTCCAATCAATGTAGTATACAACAATAGAGCTATTTTCAAGATTTTCTGTCTTATTTACAAACTCAGAATCATATCTGAAAATACAATATACATATTTTTCTTCAAAATATATCTCCAGTCACAATATATATACTTCAATTTCACAAAATCGGTCCTCATTCTAATTGGTTGAATGTGATTGGCTGGTGTTATATGGCCACCTTTAAAGTCAATTTAAATTTCGGAAACTTTTAACACATAATGGAAATAAATGTTTTTTGTGCGTTTTTGAAATATTGTTATAATTGATTTTGGCAGAATGAATACAAAAATAACAGGCAAAAGCGTAGAATATTAAAAACTTCTATTCTTTGAGTACCTCATAATAAAAAGTATCGTTGCATTTTTAGTTAAATGGTAAAACAGCTTTCTAAATTAACTTTTTAATGTTTATGTAACACAATAAGATTTAATTACGAAAAATTATAAAAGACCATTTAATTACACGAAAATCGCTTGGAAAGTAATTAAATGCATAATCTACATTGAAAGCCTGATTATGATAAAGCAGTAGTTTTAACACAAAACTTTGAAATTTTACACAAGAGTTTATTAATATAATACATATTCCAGATGCCTTTTTCCAGTTCGACTAAAATCTAACTTAAAAACATCTTTAGAAAAATTTAAAATAATGAATATATACCAATGTAGAGTTCTATCTCATCTACCCGAGATTAGTCTGCATCACATGACTTATCTACGGATTTTTTAGTTTTTTAATTAACGCAATAAAAGTTTTAACTGTAACTCATTTGAAAAAAAAACTAAAATGTCGATATAATAATCTTTGTAATTTACTAATAAACAGGTATTATCTTAACGCAATTAATCACGTGACATTCGACCTTGGACCGACAGTTCTAAGGTAAAATACAACGTTAATATTCAAAAAAACATTTTTGTCGAATGACTTACAAGCCCATTTCAATGATCAACTAGCAACTGGACATTTAACATACATGAGTTTATTCTCTACATTCTACAAGTTCTTGACGATCACAATAACTAAGCCATATTAAGGGTATTAGTACATCTCTCAATCCGATATGCATGCGCTTCAGGGCCGTTAAATATTCAAATATATTTTTTTACAAATATCTTGATACGGTTTGGAATTATTAACACAGTCATGTCTGCACCAGCGAATTTTACACTTACATTTCACCTTACCAATGGTGTACATAGTGTTTTGCCGTAATAGTCTACAGATACAAATCAAGCTTTGTAAAATGCTTATATTATGAGTACTGGGAGATTAAATTAGTTTCTCAATTTAAAATTAAGCAATGCGCCGTTATCGCTAAAGTAATAAACACTCTGGGATAAAGTTTCCTTAGAAGGTTAAATTTAAACGCACATTTTACTAAAGGAAATGAAAATTTATAAAAATTTAGGGCGAGTAATTTAAGAACAATAGTGCTTTGGTTATTCCAGTATACAGTTATTGCAAATATTAGCTGTTACTTTGTAATCCATTGGTTCGGCAAATATCTAAATATTTCTTTATTCTGTCCGCCATCTAATAGCACGCTTGTAAAAACATTCCACAGACTAAAAGTCTCGGCAAAATTCTTTCCGAATGCTTTTACACTTATAGACGGACGTCCAACATACAATGCTATAAACGAGCCCCAACAAATGGACGTTCTGTTGAAAATGAAAAAACAAGCTCACGCGAAATATTACATCGAATAGCACTACACCAACATGCAAAGATGTCAAATCTATGTAACAGGAGCGTTTTAATTTCACTTTACTACATAACTGATAGACGTTAAAAATTTTGATTTCAATACACAATTGCACGCCGTAATTTTGAAATTTTTCACTGGACTGCCACTCACATATGTTTATTTTTCAAAAAATTGATTCACGACAGAATTTTAATTGTAACATTTTGCAAAAATATTAACTGCTGCTTTTAGCTCGAATAATTTACAAGTTGGTAAAATTACCTTTAATAATTAAAGTTGATTTCTCATTGGGGTGTAGAAAGATTGAAATATAAGAATCGTTGCCTTTAAAATAGTGGACGAAACAGATACATCAATTCCTGAATGTTTCGTGGTTTTTCTCATTTTTAAATACTTTAAATTATCCAAGTAGTTTATAACTGATTGTTGTTGAGGTGGCAATCTTCTCTATCTTAACATCGATGATTTCGCCAGCATTTTTTTTAAATATAATAAATTAAATATGAATTATGCATACATTTTTACAAAATCTGTAATTTTTTTTACAGATAGTCTTTTTTTCTCCACCAACATGTAATAATATCAAATTTAAAGTATGTTTAACAGAAGCGTTTTGATTTCAAATTTCACTAAATTACAATCTATCAGACGATAATAATTCATTTTGATTTTAACAATTGCACGTTGTAATTTTGATATTCCTTCACTATACAATTAATACCATAGGAACAAACTTAGGAATTTGAATGCAAGAATGTTTTATAATGCAAGAAATAAACAATTATTTCAACAATTGAAACAGTAAACAATTACTGCTATGTTGATCAAAAATATTCTTAATCTAATTTTTCAAGGACATTTTTTTCATGTTTTAACAATTCTAAGGATGTAGCACCTTGTTAGGATCAGAGTTACAACGATCCTGTACCAAATCACATTCATAGATATTTTTTTACAGATAAGCTGAAAGGTAAGCACCTGATAGAAAATAATCGATAATTGTTTCCTTTAATATCCCAAGATATCGCACAATCCCATTCAGACATTGGAAAGAGATATTACGATATTTTGTACAAGAAGGGAAATTTAAATAGTTTTCTCTCATAGTTTAAAAGTCGAAAAGTAATCCTAGAATCTATATATTAGAGTGGCCGGTAATATATAAGCTGTATAAAGATTTCAAAATATTTTATACATGTAATATCTGTAACTTAATGTAAGACGACTTACTTAAAAAAAAGATGGTGCAATATTTATATAACCTCAAACAAGCGTATATTTCACCAATAACTTAAAACAAATAGATAGTTATGGTTTTCTTTGTTTTAAGGGAACCATCTTCTTTCAGATAAAATAACCCATCTACCAAATTAAGTTTTCAGTTTTAAAATACAGTATGCGATTTTGCACGTTCGTAAAGAAAGTTCGTTCCAAAGGTTAGATAATTCAAATTGCTCTTTTTTTTCTCCCCTTTTAGTCTTTTGCAATAAAAATAGTGAGTTCATCTGACAATAAGTTCAGATATTATAAACCTTTATTTGTTTAAGTAAATTTAGTAGCAATCACAGAATAAATGTTAAACATAAAATTAACTGAACAATAAAAGAAAAATTCAATAGTAAAAACGATAAGACAATTGAAATGTACATATTTGATTTTAAATGTAAAATGGCGCATAAAATTTGGGAGTGAGAAAATGTAAATACATATTTACATCGAATATTAATAATATCTTAATGTATATTAAAAATATATATCGTTTTTCTTATGTGAAAGAATGAATAGAACTAAATAGTATTAACTATATATGAAACACTGACCAATCTATGCGCATTACGATTTCCATAACACAATACAATAAATTATTTTCTTCCCCATCGATTCTAAAGCAACATTTCTACTTATGCACCATGTGTCCTGTTATTGTCCCTTTCTTACTTATGAATATTATGGCACATATAAAAATAAAAAAATAATAAAATTGTACCATTTTTTAGGTGTCTGTAACATTAAAAGAGCATTGTAAAATAACCGCATAAAAATGTGTAATTTACTAGAAATACTCAAGAACGGATTTGGATGGCTCAGAGAAAAAATTTTATGGTTTGTTTTTGATTTTGACGTCAGTCGGCAGTCTTTTGGACTTTAAAAGACACAACTTTAAGACGTCTGTGTGTGCTATTTAAATTAGATTAAAAATCCAAAACCTGTGAGACAAATTAGCATAAAATATGAATGAGAATTGTAACTATAGCATCAAAGAAAGTTATTTATGCATATCACAATTTAAATATTTGCACCCTCAGCAAAGACTAACTGCAAATTTAAAGCTTTCTTTGATGCAAAAAACTAAAGCAGATATACATTTGAAAAGTTTAGGTCCATTTCAGGAAAGTTATTATAAAGCAAAGTAACACAAACGGTAAAAAAAACTTGAGCAAATTGCCTTATTTTTTTTATAAATTTGATTCCAATTTCTAGCACTTATTAATTTTAAATTTTATAAATCGAATAATAATTTTGAAATTCAATTTTTTTTGTAAATTGTTCAGAAAAGCGCATAAAAAAAATCCGTAAAATATATTGTATAAATAAACAGTAGTCCCAAACTTTGATAATTTTTACTTAACTAAAAAGGACGCCAAGTTCTTAGCTTCAAAGATCGTTAGAAAAACTCGACAGTCACTGGATTGCAATAGTGTGTTCAAAATAAATTATTCGTATCTGAAGAGAAACCCCGATTTTATGTTGAACACATGAAAGGGTATATTTGACAATAAATGAGCTAAAAACACTGTAACAAAGAAATAAATGATTCAAGAAATTAATAAGAAATAGATTACCAAATTCAAAAATGATAGAACAGGACAAACTAACAATATCGCTAAAAAAAGTAAGCGGTATCTTGCAAAAGGGACATTGTAAGATTGATTTGTATAAAAATTATTCAAAATTCAACAACAGTAATAATTTTGTCTGTATTAAAAGCTCTTTATCAAGCCATTATTAAGCGATTATTTTTTTCAATTAATAAGCAATTGTGTGCTTTAAAAACATTAAAACTATAAACTTTGTTTAATGACAATGGATAATAGCAAATTGAAGTTATACATTGTGTTGAAAACAAGATGATTTTTGATGAGAATGATAAAAATATACATTAACCTATTTAACCAAAATATTCTCTAACTTAGCAGGAAAAAGGGCCTACATTAAAGAATTATAACATAGGACACACACCTTTTTCTACTAAGATACAGATTTAAGGTTATTATTTCAAAGGTCTTTCATTGAATGCTGCAGCACCGATCGAATTCTTATAGGCGTCTTACTTTTCTACAAAACCATTTTGATAGTTGTCCATACATACACATATATAGATATATTTATTTCATATTTATATTTATTTACAAAACAGCTGTTTACTCTTGTGGACATGACGCCAAATTGCGAAATGTCCAATCGTAAATATATCAATAGAGTCTTTTCGAAAAGAAAAAGCACGTAATGTGCTATAACAACAACTAGAGAAAAAGAGAAACAAAAATATTTTGTACATTTTCTTCGCTTTACTTAAAGTCCACGAAAGTCTTCAGTTTAGTTCTCAGAACAAATCTACAAAGAAATACGCAAAAGCGACTTCGTTCTACACAAACTGCTTTTCCCAAGTGATTAAATACAGAGGGAATCAAACAGTTTTGGTAAAATATGGCACAAAATAAAAGTGCACCTTTTTCTGGACTTCAATATGAGAATTGTTCGCTTTTTCCACCAGCTTTTACTCGTTCTGCAATTTTCACTGATAAAACTTTCTCATTCAGTGTATGGATAAAACAGAATAAGACTTTCAATCGTCACTGAAGAAGGAAAATGTTAAAAAATTAAAATTTATTCTAAATATTTTTACAAATCCCTGTCATTTGCATAGATTTAAATAACTAACATAGTCCTTAGATTTGTACTTAAATGAATAAAGCGTATTTAATACTTAAATCACAACAATTGACTTAAAAATTGTTTTGATAGGAATTAAATAAGAGAAGAGCAAATTAAAAAAAATATATTGTTATTAAAATTGCCAAGAAGACTAACCACACAAATGAAAAAAAAATATTGTTTTTGACAGTCAGAAAGACATTATGTAACATTTAGTATATTTTCAGAGTTTTAACTCTGTTTATATATACATTATAATTTTGTATTCCGCTCAAGTGACTTCTCAACTCAACTGCAACGAAGAAAAACGGATAAAATGATAATTTTTAACATTTTCACTTCCTCAAAGAGTAAAACGATCTTTTTTCGCAACAACTCCCATCTCAAACCACAAGAAGGGTTTTTCACTCACTCAATGCACCCAGGATCGGCTGGACGACGTGATGACCGCGTGCTGGGCCCCCGCATTGGACCCGTTCACTTGCGACGGGTCGAAATTGAAGTCCAGGTTCCCGTCCACGCTGAGCTCGTGCCGAATGACCTGGTCCACGTCGCACTCGAGACCACCGGGCAGGGGCTCAAAGTCCAGGTCTTGGGGGAACGGGTTGTACAGGAGACCACCATGCTGCTGGTGCTGCTGCATCATGTGCTGGTGGTAAGATGGTGCTGGAGCCGATGTCTGCTGCTGGAGGATTGGAGACAGCCTTTCTTCTTTGATGGTGATGTCCTTGTTGAAGATGGTCCCGTTCATGGTCTGCAGCCCGTTCAACATGCTCTGCTGGCCGTTGAGGTCTTTGAACATGGTCTGTTGCTGGCTGCCGTTGCTGCGGAGGGGGTCGATGCTGTCCATGAAGGAGGGGAGTCGGTAGGACTGCATCGAATCCAGCTGCTGCTGTTGGGATTGCTGTTGCTGAAGGTGGTTGCCGATGCTGCCGAGACGGGTCAGGGTGTAAGGTCTGCCATTGACGGTCTCGATCACCTGGAAGAACGAGGCCGATTAGAACAGTCTTATTTGGAACAGGCTTTCTTAAGTTGTTAGTTGTGGATAGGGACTACTTTAAGGACATATCAGGGCTAAGACAACACAGGTTAGGGTAGAAGAAGTTGGAATTTAAGAGATTAATATGGTAAAATAGAATTAATTAATATTAAACTAGCAATAGTTCTTTTACTCTTCCTTGCCATAGTAGGCAAAAGAAATAGCCAGGATTTAGAGTGTCGTAACATCAGTGCCCTTTACTATAAATTAATGTAATTGCACAGTAAGCATGTCATTTCTGGTTGCCTAAATACTCTTTCTTATAAAATTAACACAATAATAATAATGCATTTTCTAACCTGTTGCTGCTGCTGTTGTTGTGAAGGAGAAGATCTTTTTACCACAGCCCCCATAGGGTCAGGACTATTCTGCTGCTGATAAGATGGAGGCCTGTACTCCGTCGCCGTATGCACAACATTCCCGTTGCTGCCGTACTGTGAGGCATAGCCCAGTGTGTATCCACCACCCGACCCAAGTTGCTGTTGGGTGGGCCTGTTTGTCGAGACCGGCTTCACGGCACAGTCTGTGAGGCGGGCGAAACTGCCGTCAGGGTCGCCGCCAGAACCGTTGCGAAGTTTCATTGACTCTGTGAGGGATTTCACTAGGTGGTCAGTGGTGAACCTGATGAAGATATGATAAATTTTAACTTAGCTCGCTGATAAACTCTGTCAATTATTACCAGGGCCTGATCTAGGAAAACTTAGACAATAGATACAACCAATTTTGGGGGCCCCTTTACGGAAAATGTTGCGTATGATTTCCAATAGTGATGCTGCTAGTTGACCTTTGCATCAAATTTTTGCTACACTTTTATTGGCTTCCTTATAAACATCGATCAAAAAACAATCACGTTAGGTCAATTTCTCAGTCAGTCAGGCAAGAAACAAAGTGAAGCATCAGACTTTTAAAAAAAAATTATTGATATATTTTGTGGAATTACAGCATTTAGCAAAATTATAAGTAAGATTTGGGGGCCCTAGTCCCGGGCCTTATGGAACATCAGGCCCTGAATATTACCATCAAATTATACTTTATTAAATTATTTCTTGAAGAAAATGCTTAATAAATCTATAAAAGCTCCTTATTTTTTTCATTGATGGAGAAAACAAATTACAGTATCATTCCGTACCTGTCCATAGTTCCCCCAGATGCAACATTTGCCCCATCATAACTGAGATGGGGCAGTTCTCCGTTCCACGGGATTGGCGACAGCGGTGGCATGTCGCTCTCGTGCATGTCAGATTCGACGGCGGGGATGGGCGACAGACGTCCCCCACATGAAGAAGCGTTAGACGACGCGCGAGGACGGAAATCTGGACTCAGCTGGAAACTGTGATGAAGTGGGGGCGATTCCGGAAAGAGGTCCTGCAAATGGAAGGGTTTAAAATGACATAACAGCTTTAAAGTAAAATTCTTTCAAAAGAACCTGTAAAATAAACATTTAGAAATTTCAGCGCAAGATTACACCGGAATCCTGGAACTTCCTAGTAGCCACCAGTGTTTGGAGCGTGAATTTACCCATTTTGTGGCAAAACCACAACTTTGATACACCGCAAAAGTAGCTCCAAATAGTGGCGACATCTATAGGGTTCTAGGATTCCGGTGCAATCCTGCACCAAAATTTTTAACAGTGCAAGTTGGGTGGACTCATTGTATAACGCTCAAAAACCTTTCTCTGATGATGACCCTATATGCAATCAATGACCCATCTCTGGGACTCATGGAATGACGAAGGAAAATAATTTCAAACAAAATCATAAGGTTGAATTGTATTTGGCTATCTCACGGTTTGGGTAGTTGGTTCTTGCTATTAACAAATAAATCAAACAGACAGGCTTGGATCCAGAATAACTGTTATAACTCCTTCTTTGTCTTAACCAACAAGTGAAGATAAGAAACTGATGTTTTTTTTTTTTTGGTAATACATACTATTTCTTAACACTTGATTGCTGTCTTTGGATCGATGAGATACAGACTATCTTTTCTCATCGCAAATGTATTTGTATTTTTTTCTTTATCGATTAAACTTGTCATATTTTCATAGGTTCTTAATTAATAAATAGGTAAAAGTAGGTACATTTCTACTTATTCACCATTTTTCTTTAATATGTTACATATAAAGTAGATATATTATGAAAGTTAAGTTATGTATCTAACAGATACATCAATTGCGTAAGTTATTTGCGGACACCAATCGAGCATTAAAGGTCAAGTCACACCACTCACATCTCCAGAACATTTCTCACAATGCCTACCTGTCCCTCTGACTGCACAGATGAGCTAGGCGAAGGTGTCGCACCATTCCTCAACGCCTCCACCTTCTTCTTGACCCTGCCTCGCTTCTTTTCGTATTTCTGCGTCTCCATGGAGGTGGCCCGCCTTCTGGCCGCTTTGCCGGGTTTGGCGTCTGGGTTGATCATCCACCAGGAGCTCTTGCCTGTTCCTTCGTTCTGGACACGCATGAATCGGTTGTGGAGAGAGAGGTTGTGGCGGATGGAGTTCTGCAAAGGAATGGAAACGAGGGTTAGGAGATTGGTCTATTGAGTGAGCATGTATGTTGTGATAGGTGTGCGAATAAGACACCGACATTTCAAAAGTAAATGCCTTGATAACTACACTCTTAAAACCAAAGAGTGAAATCCAAGGGGAAGTGCATTTTCGGCACGGAAAGGAGTGGAAATTAACTCAGACTGAGTTAAAACCGCTCGTTTGTTTTAAGAGTGTAAGTTCGATAAAATAAACAAGTTGTGTACTAATTATGAAAGCTGTAAACTTTTTGAACACACGTGAGAATACCTTATAAAGACATACACATATATTTTTTAAATTTGATACATATGGATATTCTTTTTTTTCACACCTGGCATATTCATTTATCGTACAGGTAGCTTAATACCAAAAGTGTAATTTAAAGTTCAATTTAGACGAAAAATAATAATTGCTCAAAATATTTCATGATTTTAAGATAGAAAATTTCGCATCACAAAACTAGTTAAGTAACGAAATAAAAATTAGTATAGTAGCTTATTTTATTTATTCATTTTTTTGCGAGGAACGATGATGATTAATATTTTTCATGAAATCAAATATTCAAAAACGAATTGCTGAACTGTAGAATTGAACGAATTTTTGTTGTTGTTGTTGACGAAATACTTGTCAAGTAGTCTGACTTAAAACGAATAAAATAAAACTCCAATACAATAAAAAAATAAGGTCCAAGAACCCAACAACCCAGCCGTAATCAGGCAACAACAAAAGTTACAAAAATTTGTAACTTGACCAGTGCCCTTTAAAAATTGCCCGTTTTTCGCGCATAATGCTATCAAAACAATCGATATTCCACAGTGGCAGGTCATGAATCGCCAACCCATCTTTGCACACACAAAAAATACAAAGCTCCATCCTAAGTAGCACCCGCTCGATATCAGAAACAAGCACCAAAATGAAAAACTGTTCCATTCCACATCGATCAAGCTACCCAACTCTGTCCTGGACAGCTCAGCTAACTAATGACCCTCTCGCGTGCCGGCCGGACATCGAATCCTTTATCGAACAGAACCCCCTACTGACCATTCCATACGTGCCTTCCAACGTTCCAATTCTGTTCGAAAATGGACATCTTCTCCAGAGTGCTTAGAATTATTGCTACTGCCACGGCAAGCGAAGATTTCTCAATATTTGACGTTGCATAGGTGAATTTTTATCGATGGGCCGTTACTTTAGTTTGAATAGGGTTCGTGATGTCTTTTCTTTGAAAATATAAGGTTCTAGTTACTGCAAGAGAATTATTTTTACAATAGAACACACGTCGATTATATGAGACATGTTACACAGAAAAGTGACGTAACAGATTAACTTTAAGATTAAAAAACGAGACTGAATTCAAACTAATTTTTCATTTACAGTAAAAAAAACACTGTCTCACGAGATTATAGTTTTCTAGCGTTCATAAGAGTTACGTTAGTCACAATCTGTGTCAAAATTTAAAATCATACAAAAAGTAACTATATATAACAACAATTTTTTTAAACACATACTTTACAGTAAACTTATTATAAAATATTTATTCCACAATCTTCAACTTTGGAACGAACTTTAAACTTCAAAGTATATGAAAGGACCTATTATGCTAACTGCAATAGCATTGCCAATAAAATCTGCTAAACATTTTTACTACGTGACAAATTTTAAAACAGCCGCAGTTCTATTGTCAAAGCAATATAAACATTTTCCTTTAAAGTATACAGCTTTCAAAGAAGCGACTTTTAAGGAAAAGTCTCAATGGCCATAAATCAAACCTCGAAACCGTGAAAAATACCGTGATAAAACTCATCCATTGAACCTTAAATGCGCCAGTATCTTATTGTATTCCAGCTTTGGTGTGATGAGTCATTTTATCGATAAAAATTTTTTACTCGTGCGAAACATTATCCCGATGGTAGAACGTTATATAAGAGCATTTTTTAGCATTTGTTTCAAATCGTCCTTCCATTAAAATAAATTTTCTGCTATTATATCAGTTTTACTAATTTAGTACATTGATATAAAAATTTAAGGTTCTAATAAAATACGTCAGAGTTAATTTACAACTTTACAACCATAAAATTAAGTAAATTACGAACCAAACAGCTTTAAAATATTTAACTTAACAGTCTCTCTTAATTAAGTTCATTTACTTTTTCGTACAAACTTATAAGGACGCTAGTCATTAAACACATCATCCAAAATCTTATAATTTTGCATCAATTGCTTTTGAATAAAAAAAAACGCATTTCTACTAAGTCATTCTTAATATCAAACTAGTACACATTACAATTACTTTATTAGTCATTCGAAGAAATATGCTCTTTTACCATTTATACTGCAGAAGGGAGCGACACGAAATTAATTAGGGGGGCAGTTGAGAGATTGTTGACTCACAAGGGGTGAACACCCATTACACGGGGGGTTGTACGGATCAACCCTTTTCCGTCGGGCATACATGAGCGGGGTGATTTAACGAGTTGTGATCCATTATCATTTCAAGCACGTCATCAATAGGCTTGTTTCAGGTGACGTATTTCTTTCCAGCTTTTATTCCTACATTTCTTTCGATTCGTGTTCTGTTCCCACGTGACACACGATTCAGCAATCGAGGCTCCAGAAAAATATTATTTTCATTAAAGCATTTCTGTTGCTACTCAAGATCTGAAATATGCCCATTCAACCTGATATAGATTTAATCTGTAAGTTACTGAATGAAGTGTACATGATATTAAAAGGAAAAAGTTTTTTAAACGTAATTTTTGTGTGTGGCATCGATGATGTAGTGGCCAAGGCGCCTTACTCCTAGGCCGTCAATCCAGGTTCGTATAAGAGTCAAGTAGGTTATGGGTTCACTCAGCCCTCCATCCAACCGGGGTCGATAAATTAGAGCTAAGCTTGCTTAGGACGGTAAAATAGCCATTCGGCATGGACCACATCAGACCAAATTGCTACAAAAACGGAGATGGGCATCACCTCATGGGCCAGTAGGCTAGTGCAAAGGTTTTTTTTCAAAGCTTGTTGAAATTTCATCGATGTAGCTTACAATTTAAATTAATCAAATTTCCACTATGATCTTATATTTTGTTGTAAATTAGTTACCATTTAAAAAACACAACAGCTAAAACAGGTTTTATGTTTTTAAAATGACGTACCCGAAATCGTTTTAAGTTTCATCTTATTTTAAAATCTAAGAAATTAGTAAAGTAACTTTATACTAGTTATCTATTGATTGATTTCGGGTTTAGTTATTTTTTGATCTGTGAAAGGCGTTTAAAAAGCAATTAGAAGACTTTCTTAAATGAGCGATTCAATTATTTTCTTTAAAAAGAAGAATAATAAAGAGTATCATACTTTCTCAAGAATTGACCTTTATATATCATTCTCAATCAAAAATTCTATCTCCACATTTAAAAAAATCACTTTCCAAATGATATTTTAATAGCAACATTTTAAAAGCTAATGGGGCGGCAATTTCGTGCATAAGGGTAGTAATTTAAACTTTATAATTCGCTGCCAGATTGATAAGTAATTAAAATTAAAGAAAAGTGAAACTGGTTAGGAACTTATGACTATCACAACTGCTTAACCAATACAGATCAAATCCCCCGAGGTAGATAGATCTCACGAAAACCTTTTTTTAACTATAATTCGAGGTTACTGTGACACGAAAATTGTCCAAGATGGCAGCCTGATGGACGATCTATAGCATTTATTACCAGTCTTGTAATTATCAACGGAGCTCCGGTAACAATTTCGGTGAGAGCCTGGAATGCAGGCAGCTCTATTATTAAACATTAGTCGAAAGGGAGAAAAAGTAGTATCTTGGTGTAATATATAGAAAAAGAGGATATTGGCGATATTAGGGGACAATGATTCTAAGCACGCGATTGTCCGGTTGCTTCAACAAAGTTGCCAGTTGACCAATTCTTGACAAAAGCTACAACTTTTAACAGTTTAGACTGGTTTAAAAGTAGAGTTGATCAAAAGTAATGTAGATACTCATAATTAAAGAGTGCAGTTGAAAAACTCATATTTTTCAAGGTATAACTAAAGTATAGAGGCCGGCTCCTTAATGGGGTTTATGATAATGGTAAATTCAATTGGACGAAGTCGCCAATGAACAGGCCGGACACTATGTCTTAGTTATACTTTGGAGAGTGTGAGTTTAACAACTACAGACACCCTTAAATTATAATTTGTTATAGTCAAAAGCACAAGAGCATTAAAAGGAATTATTTATTTTTTTAATTTTAAAAATTGTAAAGTGTTATTTTTAAATAAATAATTCCATCTGTTGCGGAAAAGTGGATACTATTCGGATACTTGATTTAGTCTTGCCTTTTTCTGAAGGACATGAAAAATAAAAGAACCACTTATCACAACAAAAACTTGCCAGTTAACTACACGAAATAATTAATTTTTCAAATTTTCACGGAACAAATAAACGTACATTTGAAGTGGCTTCGGAGAAGAGTCATTGAGTAACTTAGCAAAAAAAGTTGGTATTGGAAATATTTATTTGTTTATATGTCTCAGTTTTAAACTTTTACTCTTTCATCAATTAGTAGTGCAATTTGTATTGTTAAAACGTTATCTAAGGATATCCTACAATGGTATTTAAAAAAATGTTACATTTTATTATTTCTAGGGCAACTCAGCTTCGCCGATATAAATTTTATTACATATCTTCAGATTCCTTATTACATACCTTCATAGTTCCTCAAATTGTGCATGTCATTTTTTGAAATATTTGTCAGAATTGTAATTATTAATGCTTTTTAGAATGTAATAAAATTATTAATTATCATTTAATTAATGTTTAGATATTTAAATTACATTCACGCATCAAGCAGAAATTGGAAAGTGTGAACATTTTATACGAAATGCTAATTGTCAATGTGTCATTAAACAAATCTTCAAACAAAATTGTAATAGTTATAGTTCATAATAAACCTATTTAAGAATTAAATGGAAATCTTTAAAAAAAATCATCTTTAATTACTTGTATCAGTAAAAATTACTTATCAATTACTTATATTAGTAAAAATGACTTATTAATAAGTTAAGTTACGAATTAAAACTCAAATTCTTCATTATAAAATAATAAATCAAACAATTGACTAGGTGTTAGAAAACCATTCGACTCGGTATAGTCATTTATTTAGCTATGTGACAAGCATTAAACTTCACACACAAAAAAATAGGAAAGGTCTATTAGATGTCCCTGGAAGAACGATCGGGATTTGGCTTACTTAACATTTTTTTTAGGTCACTTGGCGACCCAATTTGGCGAGTCAAGGCTGCAAGGCGATTGCCAAGGCTTTTTGGTAGAGAAAGAGTAATTCACCTGTAGCTACGGTTTCGAGTAGTTGGGTGAGATAATAGCAGATAATGGCGAAAAGAAATTATCCAGATGGATACAGAAAGAGCTTTTTTTATGGACACACACGTGTAGTTTGACCGAAGAAAAGAGGAAGGAAAATTGAAACCCAGTGAAATTGTTTAATAATAAATTTAAAATAGTTTTGTGAAATATAATATTGGAGGGTTTAAAATTTAAAAGGTTTGAAGGCTAAATTTGAGAGGTATATGGCAGAAAGGGAATGCATAGTTTTTTTAAAGTGAAATAAAGAAATTTGAACGTAATAAAATTAAAGCGACAAATGATTTTTAAATACAAGTTAATTTAATTAACTTAAACAATCAGTGAATTTTATTTCAAAATAAATGTCAGTATTAAAATTCACTGATTGAAGAAACAAACTAATTTTACATCCATCGTTTTTTTAGAAAGGTTCCACTCAAATGATTGGGAAATCTGTTCAAGACCGGATGGTAGTACAATCTACAAAATGACTTGAACCTTTTATTTCTATTTCGGGAAGGTCTTTTCTTTACAACACTATCTAATCGGTTGGGAACCTTAAGTGTTTAAAAAAACAAAAATCACAAGCCTTTACTGTGTGGTTTTACACAGGCATTGTAAAATAACCATTTTATGATTGAAGTATTTCGGCCGCATACGTCAATTTTCCACGTATGGAACCAAATGATCCATAGATCAAGTAACTTTCGAATGATATACCAAAAACAGACAATAGCTGTAGATTTTTTTAAACCTTTGCAAAGGTTTAAAATTTGTTATGACGAAGAAATGAAAATCGTTTTAATTAGAAGAATATCCTTTGGGCCCAGTAACTTCATACGGTATGCTTAAAATAATAGGTAATTTTTAAAAATAAAGATGTGAAATTTAACATACAATTTTTTCCTTCTTCGAACTTTCGGACAAAATCCTTGCCCATCCATCAAAATTTTAAAATGTACCATGCCGAAAAACAAAAGAAATATTTAAAAAAAAAGTTTCGGATGGTGAAAAAAAAGTCCAAAATTCTCATATATCTCGCCACGTGATTGTTTTCCCACGACTATTGATGTAGGCCAATGGTTATTTCGTTCCGCTTATTATTATTAATAGTTGTCGACAACCATGAGTCGCCTCGGTGCAGTTGGAATTTCCGTTCTAAGAAATACTATCCAACAGCATATACGAACAGACACACTGTAAAACTGTGCTGTGCAGCGTTACTCCATAAAGCTCCTTCCAGTTTATGAGAAACGCTACAGAAAATGTATGAAGTAACTTACACAAGAGAAGAAGTTTCCTTTTTTACGGTGTAACGATACTCTTTAAATTTTGTGTAACGTTGCTCCATAAAACTGGAGGCACCACTAGCTTCCACCACCGATTTTATGGAGTAAACTTCTTATTTGTGTAACGTTAAGTTTAAATTTGGTGTAACGATACGCCATAAAAGCTGTAGTAACGTTACACCAGTTTTACAGTACCCATTTTGATAAAATATAAAAATTATCTCACTATATATTAAAAAAAAAGATATTAATTAACATTGGTTTGATAAAGTTGTCACTCGCCCTTAGCTGATTTTTGATAAAAATGAGTTTAGAGTCGAATTACAATTAAGATACTAAATAAAATTTATTTCAAAAGTTTGCTTATTGACAATTTAATAAGGATTATATCGATAGTTCTTATCAGATTTTAAATAAGATTTATTTTCCTAAATGATTTTATACATTTTAGATTCATATATACGTGCATTTTAAAAATACAATAGAAAGTCATTATAAGTTAAATTTAAATGTTATAAATTATTACCTAATCAACTATATATTTGGAATCTAATCAGAAGCATGTTGGCTAACAAATTCTCATCAAGGCTACTTTCCTATCTTTTTCCTGGGATAAAAAGTGGAAGTTCGAAAGATAAGCTCTAATACAAAATGAAAATGCACGAGGCGACATATAATACGGTTATCAGGAATACAAGATTAGGTTTTCCAGAACCGGCGGACTATTTGTGAAATTCTGAGCAACGCAGAAAAAGCGAAGCACTTTTATTTCGGGAGGTTTTTATCAGGAAAATGAGGTGATACCCTAAATCGGAGGATGGGCATTACTCTCTCAATGGGATATTACTTCCAACTACTTTTAGCGGGGGATTTCAGTAATGAACAAATAATAAGGGTAAAATAACAGTTTATCATTGATTTTCGTGTGTTGCCAAGCCCTTCATGTGTGTGCCCTTTCACTTGCTATTGAAATGCCCAAAAAATAACTACAAAATCACAAAATAAAGAATAGAAAGACAATAAACGTTTGAATGAATTTAATATATATTCTTTTTCTCATATTACTTTTCCCATTTAAAGAGCGTATTGCAAAACTCACATTGTCCGAGATGTAACAAGGTATAGGGTGCGTCCATACGCGACTTTTGATAATCGTCAATAATTCAATTGGATGAAGTCAATAAACGAGCCGGGACCTATATCTTAGTTGTGCTTTGGAGAATGCGAGCTTTGCAGCTACATACTTCATTTGTAGTTATTTTTTTGAATTTCCTGTTTCAGTGTTTGGGTGTGCTAATTGTAACCAATATAAGTACTAACTCTCTTGTATATAATATATTGAATAACATATAAACACACCCGGGGACCAGGGAAACATAGCACAATGATATTTAATGTTTCTATGATATAGCCGTGCCTATAGTATTGTAAGTACAAATACAATCAAGTAAAAACTGATTAGCAACGCCACATAACAGAAAACATTGTAAATGAAACATTGATGTGAATTTAGAGTTTCCGACAGATTTAGCAGTTCAACCATTTCGAAAGAGAGTAACAGCAACCTTTACACCCATACATTGCGCAACGACAGTTGCATAACAAGGGTGGGAGGCGAGCACCCATATTAAGCCTCTGTTAGGAACTCGGAAGTTCTTTTGATACGATAAAAAAAAGCTACACACAATAAAATACCGTAAAAAACACGGAAGAGCCGCAATCCCGACCTTGCACCTTATTCCCGGCCTCAAATGGGGCCTCTTTTCGGGAATATGACCCAGTCCCGCGGCCTTGCAAGGCCGAATTACAACAGGTGGGGGCGCAATGGCCCTCTTAGGGGCGCTATATGGGAATGCCGCTATTTTTTACTACAAGTGATGGTGATGATGATCCGTAGTATTTCCTTCCCCCTCCTCAGATAGTTGTTTTCGTTGTTGAATGAGCGGAAGTGTTACGAGCGCAAAGTCGCATGTCGTGACGTCATTTAGAAAATGGCGGACTGTTTGTGTTATGCAGGTTAGAGGGGGAAAATATATATTTTTTTGTTCCTCCTTCTTTGAATTCTTTTCAAATGAGTGTATTTTATTATGTAATTGTATTCTGGAAAGTTAACCTGTTTTGTGATTTCCGTGTATAAAAACATGTAGACTATACTATAATGAGCGAAAGTAATAGTGGTGGTGGGCAGTAGACATTCAGAAATCAAAAACCATAAGGAATTAATTACTCTAGGTGACCGACTTGGACTTATTATAGGTTTGGTAGGTAAATTAATACATTTGGCACATATGGATTAGGTACTTTAGGCAGTGATATTTCTAATAGCTATAACACTGCCCTGTCTGATGACACTATCCCAATGGATTTTCCCAACGCTAACTCGTAGGTGGCTTTGAAATCATAAATGTTAGCTATTTCATACAAAGAGCTTGGCTCTCTTGATTGCGTCATCATGATTCTAAGCATGTTTCAATTGAACCACCTGGTGTGTGAACATTAAAATACAAGAAGTTACAGGAAGAGCACGTGCTGTGCTACACTGCTACCTCGTTCGACCTCAATACAATACAACAGTGGGTGCCCACACAGGCATTGCTACGCAGAATTATAATTTAACGAAATTGATAATAAGCGAAGCATTTTTAGTAGGAAATTCTCAGCCTAAGTACAAAACAGAGAAATAATACAAATACCACTATTTATATAACTATGCCACTGTTTAATGGCTGTTTAATTTTTTGCAGGACCATCTGAGTTGACTATCATCAATTTATAAATGTCGCTAACTACTTTTATTTACTTTCGAAATTGCGTTAGTGCGGAAATCTTTGGGCTACATAAACCATAACTACACTTCATACTAAAAAGGACAAAGTAATAGGAGTGTTCTTTCAGCAACTTATATCAAAGTAGACCAGCCGCTATATAAAAGAATAAAAATGGCTGGCACAAATGCACAATGAAAACGATAAATTCGAGAACGATTCTTAAATCTCAATTCGGAAACAATGGCCAACCACTTTCATGGTGAAGTGGCCATCGACAATGGAGCATCAAGGTGAAGAGCATGGGGGGAAAGGAAATAAAAAAGTTGAATAATAGAAGAAAAGGAAAATGCGTAATAGTAGGTTACGTCGTACTTTCGCTTTCATTCTTCGAGGCGGTGGATCGGGGGAGTTGATTTCAGAGAAGTAATGAGCATTTAAAGAGGGGAGTGGATCTGAGATAAAGAATTATTTGAAAGAAAAGCTACCCCAAGTGATGTGCACCTTATTTTTAGAATTGGCCGAGGTGGTTTGAAAAATACTTACTGATTTTCAGTCAAATGAAAGAAAATAAGCGAACAATTTATTTCTTGTGTGTGTGACAGCGTGATTCACGCTGTTCTTTATTCTAAAGATATCGAAATAGATAAAGAAAGTGATATTATTCTTTATAAATATTCGTTATAATTTATAACGAATAATATCAGTCTCTTCATCTATTTCGAATAATTACAATTTTTTTTATCTGGTACTAAAAACACTTTCTAAATATCTAGCTTAGGAACACAGAACTAACAAAGATAACTAATTTGCAATGAAAATATCAGTTAAAATTTTAGCAAGGCAAAACAGCCAGGTGTTTTTAATGATGTAATACAAATAAACACATTCAACATAAAAAAAGTTAAGACTTGAATTGAAATAAATTTAATATGTTTCCAACGTTTCGTCGTGGGTTTTACTAATTTTTCAAGCATAGAATAAAGCTGTCACATAGAATGTTATGATAACATTTCGGTTGAAAAAGTTTTCACCAGCTCGTTGAGAAATCAGTGTATTTTACAAGACGCTAAAAATAACGTAAAAGCAGACACAAACACATGGCTCCATTGCCAGAGAAAACATTCCGCAAAGAAATTTCCAGTTAAATTTTTAAAAAATACTTTTTTAAAAATGTTTTGCCGTAAACGTTTCAGATTAAAAAGAAAAACAAAATGATCTATCATTAAATTATTAATTGGTTGTTAATTTTAAAGTGATATCTGGTAAAATAAATTAACAGGTAAATTATAAAGTATTAAAAAAATAAAGACACTGACGATTGCTTCGTGTTTTGAAACATCAACCAAAAGGTCGAAAACCTCAATTATTCTGGGCTTGCAATAATTGCCTTCAAATGGAATATAGAAATATTAGCCGAATACAATTGCCCTGCAAACCACAGATTTAAGGATCATTTAAAAAAGCATTCCAAAAATGTCCCCACAAAAAAGTTTAAGGATGTAGTATTCCATGAACTTTAACGAACCTGCAGTCGTAATCTTAGTGAGTTAATAGTAACTAATTTCTATTATGTAACCACACATAAAAACAACATGTTACAAACAAAAAGTCATCTTTCTCTAAATTACACAACAATTCTTAAAAAAATAAACGTTGAAGACATTGCCCTTTTCGGAAACCTTGCACAAAAATGCTTCCGGAAAAAGAAGTTAAAAGTTAAATAACAATCCCTGCCTTGGGGAAAGTGAATGATACAAGTATTAAATGCAATTGCAATCGTCGCTTAAGTAGGGAAATAAAGACGTTTTTCAGTGAAAACCGCAATTACATAACACGTTACAATAACACAAACACATACAAAAATATCATTTCCAATTACCTTTTAACCGAAAGATAACTAACCACAAGCTATCTCATGTTAATAAAAAGAGACAAATGGTAAAATGGTAGAAGGGTAAAAGAACAGGTTACTTTGAAACAACCGTTGCTGTGTATTTATGCACGAACATTCGTGAGTTTTCAACTGATATTTGCAATATTAATTTATTATGTTTTTAAAAATTGGATACGATAAAGAGTCATGTGAAACAGATATTTATTGGAGCCTAGTTAAATTTGTTTTTCCTTGCTGTTGCATTTGAAACCAACCAAAAGAAAAGACCTACGCCTACCTTAATAAAGTATCAAATTATATTCAATTCTCTTAAATTTCTGGGAGAGAAAGGGGACACATATCCAACGTTTAAAGTTTTCAAAAATTGAATCGTACATATTACTGTTGTTAAAGCTTTTACCAAGAAATATTTTTCAAAAAGTACATCAATTTACACAGAGAAAAGTAAAACTAAAAAAATATTTTAGGATAGTATTTTTTTTGTTGAGAACTCAACGGCATGTCTGTTAAAAAACAAGAGAAAAATAACAAAGCAATCTCATCTTGAACATCTCTTCAGAAGAGCCTCAGATAACCTTCCCGCTTCTGCGTTCAAGGTCATCCTTCCACCGTAATTGGGAGAGAAGATAGGGAAAAAAAGTAAAGATAAAAAAAAATAATAAAGGTAGCAATAAAAAAAAGAGCATATTTTAACCCCTGGAATCATTCTCAACTGAGCGCACGGCGTAAAAGTTGATGAAAAATAGCAATAAAAAAGCAGACCTGGAGAAAACCAGACCAGCTGCGAGCAAAAATGGGCGGTTTTCATAAGAGAGCAGCATTTCTCACACGAGACCGGTCTAGCGACGGATTCAATTTGAAATTATAGTTGGATTTTAATTACATTTTGACGAATCTCAATTGGATGAAATATTAGTTTAAGTAAAAAAAAATATATTATTATCTCTAAAAATGAAAAAATAAGATATATGGTTATAAATGGTGATAATCTTTTTAATGAACCTGGTACTATCAATGACAGTTGTTTTTAAAATGAGTATAAAACTCCCTTTATCTGATATAATTAAAGGAGGCTATATAAAATTCGTAAAGTAAAATAATATCCATTTATTTTTATACAATATACACCTACAGCAGAAAACTGGTCAACTAATAAAATGAACTATTGTTTTCAGTTGAAATTTTTAAAAGATGCAAAATTTGGAGATCAATTATTTGGTACAATTCTTAAAGCGCACAACCTTTTGGGCGGCAGTGGGAAGCGTTTTCCCGCCAATGAGAATTGTAATATATGCGTATAACTTAAGTCAAATCTTAAATTGAAGGTCCCAGTTGCAAAACTCTCAAGGTATAACTTAAGATACAGGTAGTCAATGTAAGAAATATAATTTAAAATAAACTTCATGTTGTAAACAATTGAAGAGTCGAATGACCAGATTAAATCTTTTTGATAGTAGGTTTAATATAGTAGGCTAGTAGGTCTAATTCAACTCTAATGATATATTTACCACTAACAGTTAAGAAGATCTTTAAAAAAGTATTATTCAATCGAGATGTTAATTTTTTTTTCGAGTTTGTTAAAAAAGAGATTTAATTACTAGATTACTACTAGTTATTTTTTTTTTACTTAACAAGCCAATTGACTTAAATGTGGATTTAAAATATGTATATCAACTGTTCTATGATCAAAAAGAATTTATCTATAATCCACATTATTAAGTAAGCTCTTTAAAGTTTTAAAAAACTAAGCCACTCGAAAAATAGCGTCCCTTCAGCAGGTCGAACCGAAAGCATCTATCGTCAACAGATTTAAGAGATAATTCAGTAGTCAGCAGATGATGGCGAAATGCTGAATACAATCAATCCAAAATTACACGTTTCCCGCTATTTCTAAAGTCCTTTGATGACGGATAAAATTTGCTGTCCCCATATCCAAAATTGAAAAGCCTTTTCTTGGCCTTGCATCCACCTGGAATTTAAAGCCACAAAACAATGTCCACGGTCAAAAGAGAGAAAGTCCTAACGGCGGTTAACCCCTCTATGGTCTTCAAAAGAAATTGCCAATGGGAAGAATGAAAATTGCAGAGCATACATACACAAAAAATAGGTTTCAACGCACAATATCCCCTACGGAAAGGACCACAAAGGGATGTTGGGGGAAAAAAATTGAAGGGGGTGTGTAGGGCGATGCTCGTTGGAAACTCCCTTCTAGTTCAAAACCGTTGAGAGTAGATGAGAGATTATAGGTTATAAAGAACAGTTTATCGACGCCCCTGTTATATTAAAAGTTGCTTGTCATGTTTATTTAGCCAAAATATTCATTCCAAAACGAAGTTTTTGTTGTACTACTTTAAATGCTGTTTTTTAATGATTTCTCTCAAAAAGCAACGTAAAGAAGCCCAATTAAATAAAAAAAAAGTGTTAGTAACGACACGTGTTTCAGATTAAAAACATCAACAAAGGTTTGAAAAAGTAAAGAATTCAATATGTACATCTTCTCGCCCTGTATTTCTGGCTCCCATGATATTTACGGGCTGGAGTGTACAGTAGTATCGCGCCAATAAGTATAAGACTAACTTTTTGTTTTAAAATTTCAAGCTATAAGCAAATAAAAAATAAATACATAAATTGCTCATACACATATATATATACACACGTTCATACACATATTTTTATATAATTTTCAGCGACAAAAAAAAACTTTTATAATGATTTTCTTAAAAAATATCCGATCATATAAGGTAGCTAATAAAATTTTTGGGGGAATAAATATAACGGGTACGAAGGCATGAAATGCTCTATTATTTAACATCCACACCGTTGAAACTTTTTTCCAAGGGGGGTGCACTTACCCTATGGGGTGCAGCCAGGAAACACCCCTATTAACTACAGGGGAAGTGAGAGTTCACGGAGCATTTTTTTTTAATACTTTTTTTCCAGATTTTGTTTATTTACATTTTTTTTCTCTCCTGGCCACCCTTTTTTCCGTACAGCACAGGAAACGTGACCGGTTAACGGCCACATTGATATCATCAAAAAACCGCAGATGGGGCTTCGACATATTGCTTGTTCCGGGAAATCAGAGCCTTTGATATTTGAATTTGTAGGAGTTTGAATAAAAACTCTTTTCGGTAAGTAGGGAGGCTGGAGTGACAGGGTTTCCAATTATGCGGGGGAGGAGAATTCTTTACTTCCAGGTGTTATAAAAAAAATGGCGAGGTTTGCAATGAATCGTGCTTGGGGTCAGATAAGGTTAAAAAAACTAATGGTTGCTACGTTATTTTTTAAAACCATACCTAAACCATATTATGGAAGTTTTATCAGATTCGACAATTTCAATAAACTGTAATTCCATTATATACCTAATCAAATTATAACAAGATTCTGGATAGGATTCAAAGTTGCTGGAGTGAAAAAGATACTGTTTTAATCAAGAGAGATAAATAAAATACTAAATATGTACTTTAAAATAGTCCAAATGGAATTAGTACCTTATTATCTTATCATATAATCCGACATTATAAATTAAAATTTGAAATACTTTTGAATAAAATGGTTAAGCAAGATTTATGATGATAAACCGTATGGGTATACGTTCGACACTGAACCAAACTTGATTCAAAATGCAAAAGGCGTCGGTTCAATTTGGATTTTCGCGATATCATACACTATTTTTCACATAATCCTATTTTAATAATTTTATATTTTATACATAGTTTCTAAAAGAGCTGACCGAAGATAAGTTGAAGATAAAGATGCGATAAAAGATCTTCCAAGGCCAAACAAGAAACACGAACATACAAAAATAAAGCATTTGTAGGTTTCCCGTGGCAACGGATCATGAAACTGTTTCGCCTGTTGCCACGACGACACTAAAAAAAGAACGAAAAAGTGTTCGGAATTATCGGCCCACATCCGAGAAAAGTATCGCCGATGCAATTACGACGAATGAAGCCAAACAGCGACTTGAGAACGTAGAAGAAATTGGTCAAACGGCGCCGGAAAAAGGAAATGAAATGGCAGATAAGTCTCGAGAGTGGGGAATCCTTTCAAATGAAGTTGCTCACATTTTTCGACTTTAGGAAAGAGTTAAAAATCGAATGTAGAAACATTGTTAGAATTTTCTGCGAAAGAATAGTTAAAATAACAATTTATTCTATCGTTATTTTACTGTATTCGTCAAAAACAGCTAAATAATAGTACAAATATATGGAATCCCCTTGAAAAACCGTTGGAAAACCATTCTCCGTTTTCACAGATTACGACTGTTCTGTAATATTATCCCGCCACAACACTTTCAGCCAATTAGAATCAATCTAGCAATGTGCTTTTTTTCCTTATAATTACTTCTACAGTTTCTATAGGACAACCTTTCACGACTGAGTTGGTTTAACTCCCGTGTCTTGTCGAAAAGCCATGGTTCAAATTTTAGCCATCGTGTAACCGGATTCGTGCTAGAAATAATAAAATACAAATCCACTCAATCACTGGGGGTTCCAGAGTACACTGGATATACTTACTCAATTGATCTAAGGAGTCCTAACTCTCGAATGCGTTAACGCAACGCATGATGTCACACAATGTTATTTTACGTTATTTTAAACCATTCAAAAATTTAACAATTAAAACTCCGCATAACTATTTACGGTTACCATACCTGCATTTAATGGTTTCCAATCTGTTATAGAAAAAAAATCTTAACTGTAACAACTATGGTTATGTAGACGGACAGACTGCAGCCGGTAGTTAAACTATAATTTTCAAAGAATTTTAACAGTGCGAAGTACTGTACCCGTCGATGGAAAAATGACCAGCCTGCAAAATTCTCCAGACTAGGAAGAAATGATGCGGAGATCATTAGAATTTCCACATAGTTAAGAGTAATCTATATTTAATTTGAAATGGATGGATAAATAGTATACCAGTACGATAGCCTCACTAATGAAATTAAACATACAATTTATTTTTATGATTCTACAATACTTTCACAATTTTATTTAAAAAAAAGGAGCAGCAAGATTAATTTTAAACTGTTTAAAATAATCTTACCAAGATATGTCGATACCTTAGTACCGTCCGTCTGTCGTTTAGCGCTCAAAACCAGAAAAAGCAAATGAACTCATCAAAAGAACAAGTACCACAAGCTTAGTGAAAAAATAAGACGGAAACCATTGACAAATCGATTGCTGGAACATGCTACGAGAAAAAAAATGCATGATTTATGTATGAAGGTGGAAAGGAAGCAAAAAACACCGCCAGATAAATAGGCAACAAAAAGTTACTGCCTGCATTTTTTCTCCTAATTATTTCCAGGTATACGTTACGGAGCGATTCGAGCCAAGTCGTAAAATCTGCTTTACAGGGGCAGACTGGAATAACTCCATTTCAATAGAAAAACGTTCAAAATAACACCAAAGAGTATTTTGAAGAATTGAGTTCTTAAAGTTAACGTCTTATACATTGAAGAAATTAAACTTTTTACAATAGTCGTTACTGAATTAGTTTAAATGAAATCGAACCATTTATGAACTGAATAATAAATTAAGTTACACGAAAAACGAATTTTAAAACTTCCTAACGTTTTTATTCGGTAAGGAAGGTGTAAATGGTATTCACAAATGGATCGTTAATGCGTTAAAATAACTGTTTATGAAAAAAAAACCTAAATTGAATTAATATTGCTTTGAAACATTGTGTGGATACATGGCAGTAAGTGTTACCAGGCGTTACCAGTGTGTCATATTCCATACTTAAAACTACAGTTAATTAAAATGTGTACTTACGCTCTAGTCTAGTTCTAACTGTTACCAACAAGTATTTAAATAATCAGATTCCATATATTTAAGACTACGGCTAGCTAAAATGTGTACTCATGCTAGTCTGGTTCTAAAGTACAAGAAAGTGGCAATCGATTCGGTCTTTTTTTGTCTAGTCTATGTTTTTAGATAGTTTGTCTTCGAAATCAGTCTGGTCTTGAGAAAACCTTGGGCGAGAATGTGGTCACAGACGCGACAATTTAGCAACAAATAAATTAAAATTGAAGTTGTTGTGTTGGCCGCTAATGAGACGCGGCAGAAAAATTATAGAAACTAGAATAAAATAAAAATACGTAGTTAAAACTGTTTTCTTTGCTACAAGAAATATCTCTTAAGGGACATGCTAAGTTCCAGAATTACTTTTTCACAAATGAATCAAAAATGTTAAATTAAATGCCAGTTTTTACTAGTGTTTTAATGAGTTGAAAATATTTGTAAAATTTTCTTAGCAAGCTTAATTTTATTGGATTTATTTCGTCAAAAATAGGCATTTGAAATCCTAGTAAAAGTTCCCACTTTATTATGTTATTTTGCAGTATCAAAGGCGTTATTCGTCAGTTAGATAACGACGGTTTTTATTACTTACGCTTAAAAAGGTATTTTGCTATGGTAAAGGTTTATTTGCTGTCGAAGATAAAGAATGACGTTCATGATTTTCAATACAACCTTCTCTTCGAAAAATATGCTGCCTGTCTGAAGATTGTGTAAAAACAATTCAAGGACTTCAAACTTTTAATTTTGTACATAGCTTAGAATCAATTATAAACGGAGTATTTACAAAAAATATTAACAGGTTTGTTAGTGAAATTGATTTCAAAATTTCCTGGCTTTTCCTTGATATTAATTATAACTCAAATAAAGGCCTGTTCAGTGGCGACTTGGTCCAATTGAATTTATTATTGTCAAATGTCGAACCTCGAACCGGACCCAAAATCTTAGTTATACTTTGGAGAATGTGAGTTTTGTAACTAGACTCTTTAATATTATGTTGGTGACGTCGAGGCGTCACCAGATGTATGCTTGGATGTATGTGGATAACGATTGGTTAACAAAGAGTGTTACGAATGTGTGGATATTGATGGATGCATCACGGCGAATAGGCACTTCATATAGGAGGATTTGATCCATCGGAGAGAAACACGTATAATGTCGATATTTTTCCCGTCTGTTTCAGTGAATATTTATACTTTGAATATTTGACTCAGACACCTTCCCTCCAACAGAAAAATAGCATCGCATAATGAGGAATTGATTCTATCCCAGATGATAGACTTCAAAAAGGCACAAAAGGAGGAAGAAAAGGGAAAGAGTTTCTGGAAGACACCCGAAGAATCGAATCAAAAATCGAGGTAATCGGGTCAGAATTGACGCCGAAGCAGCACCAAAAGGATGGAGCCCTCATTGGATCAGGGAATTCCTCTGAGCAGTTTCGAACACAAAAGATCGAGGTTGATTCGAATGTCATGTGGGTTGGGAAACGGCGATGCTGAAGTGACTCGACTCCACACGGGATATTTCTCTTCTTATTTATTGGAAAAAATGGAAGACATCATAAATCAAATGGCAAAATGAGAACACGAGGAATTCAGAGGTGGTTTTGTCTTGGTGTTGTCGCTTGATACGATGTGGGTGATAAGGTTTTTAAAAATGAATGAAAAGGGGAAAACATACTACGTAGTAAATACGTACATCGTTCACGTGGAAAAAGAGTGTCCGACTACTTGTTTTCTTATTTCAAAATGCCAGATACTTCTGTGTAAGAAAAGCGAGATGATATTTTTTTATGATACGGCTTGGTATTATTAAGCCAGTATTCCAAGGAACAACTATGAAACAAACTTACGCATACTTTAAATTATTATAAATTTGGGAATAAGTTTAGTAATGCAAAAATACTGATCTGGGGTACGTCATTGTATATTTTTTTCTGCAACACCTAAACAACGCTGTAAGATACCACTTCCAATTCCACCACTTGGCAGGCACACAAGCAATTTATAGTACGAGACGCATTGTTTTCTACTAACTTAGTGACGTAGCAAGAAAAAGCTCACAATTACTATAAAATTTCTAATCCAGTATATCACAACCTCTGCGAAAACATTCCTTTGTCATGTAATGATTTTTTACCAGGTATGAGACTCGTCCTAAAAGTAAAGTAAAACAAATTTAAAGGAAAAATATCATATGGTAATTTAATTATTAATTTCAAGTTTTAATAATGGCCAAAAAATATTCTAAAGAGAGCGACACTATTTTTAGACTTTTTCAAATTTGTTTTATTCTGCTGTTATTACGACCCATACCTTATACCTGGTGCAAAATGCTTACAGAGAAAGGCAATATTTTCGCAGAGGTTGCGATTTCAAAAGTAATGCATTAGCTCTATTTGAGTATGCTCGTGTAGCTCTAGTGCAACGATATTTCAACCTAACCTTATGGGAGTATGGTGGTGACCAACGCCTGAACATCCCTCTTAAAGACCACTTATTTAATACTTTTAAGTTTGGGCTAAAAAAAAATGACAAATTCATTTATATGGATCCAAGTAAAAATTGCGGACACCTTGAAAATTAATGTTTCTGTTTACGACCGGCTAGGGATTGCGTCAGAGAGAAGTCCCACATCATCCCAGGATGTGTGGCGAGATTGCCTGGCCAAAAAGAAAAGAATTTTTTTCCCCCTGGCAAATTGCCCCCTGTTTCGCAGAGGTATATAATTTGGCACATGCTGCGGTGTGAAGGATCTTTTGTTGACAGCCTAAAACGGGATAAAAGAGAGAGGTATCGGTTTTTAAATTTAAATTCTATCGGTGGATAACGGTGTACGGCGCCTTGTTGTTGATTTACAGCAGTACGCACTATCGAGGTAACGATTTAAATTTTGAAAAATATTTTCTACGATTTTTTTTTTACTGTAGGGAAATTTCAATCATAAAATTTTCTATTTTAAATGCTCGGAACAATAGTTTTTGTATAGAAATTTTTCCAAGTAGATGGCTTGATAACACCGCCCAAATGAGTACTTTATGTTAAGCAGTTAATAAGTTCTGGTAATTATATCTTATATAGTTAATTATATAGTACAAAATATGGAATTTAAATTTGTAGAATAGCTCATAGAGTTTATATGAGGATAGCATGCTCCGCTCTAGGGGCGGCAAAACCGGACATTTATCCGTGGCGTACAACGGAAGGGCATATTTTGGCAATTAAAAACCAAAATAATGAAGCGTTTGGTTCCTAATTAAACAAAATTTATAATTGTAATATTGTTTTCTCTGATTTGCACTACTCTTGAATGAATCTTTTTTCTGGATATCTATTTGTGTGCGTATTCATGGTTCATACACTTGTAAGGAAAAAAAAATCAAGCACTTTTCCAGAAAAATTCAAGGACTAGATGTTGGTGCCAGATTTTAACAAAAAATGTTATAGGGTTAAAAATGTTGAAAACCAATTAAGTTTTCAGGGAATCAATATCACCATCTAGACAACTCTAATGTTTTCAGTCAGTAAAATTTGCAACCAGTGATGATAATCGGGATTTTTCAACTGAAGATCGTTGAAACTACATTTTCCACTCATTTTGTGAAGTATTTAGTCATCACCAAAATTCTTGAAAAGTTTCAAAACCGAATTTATAAAATGTGGCTCTGCTAGGCACGCACTATGAAGAAAATGCTTTTTTTGCATTTCAATCTCTACTTATTCATTTTCCAGAAATTATTTATGCTAATTTGCCGCAAAAAGAACAATAAAAATGCTCAAACACAATCAAAACAAAAACTGACAGGCTAGAAATACGGTTACAATTATCGAAAGATACCGGTCGCTTGCTAGCTGGGAAAAGATTTTAGTGACGCCATAGCAGTAACGTAACCGGGTGAGAGATCATGTGTTTCGGCAATCTCGAGAAAATTTTTGATATTATTCGATTTTGCAATAAATAGTACCGATTTTTTTTTTCAAGCACTCTAGATTCATTTTTAAGCACTTTTAGGACTTGAAAATGAACTATTTTTTATTCAAGCACTTTTCAAGGTTTTTAAGGAGTGTATGAACCATGGTATTACAATAAAAATTTAATTTTTATCTAAAATAATTAAAAAAAAACTTAAATTCGACCGGGGCGGCGTAAAGGCTAGAGCGGACCCTGAGGATAGTAGCATACATATTAATAATTTTGGGTTTAAATCAAACAATAAATGCAGACACATATTAAACAGTGTCTTAGCTTAATAATAACACTAAACTAAGCCAAAAACAAAAAAGCACAAAGAAATTTTGCACCTGCACATAGCTTCTCAAAAAGCACCCTTTGGTAAATTTATTGACCGCTTTGCCAGTCCATGCAAGTTTATAATAGACAAGAATCCCCTAGTGATATTTCATTAGCACCCTCACTGTCGGCTCCAACATCTCTCAAAGGCTACATCCGGGAGAATACTAGGGCTGGACCGGACGATAGTTAAAATTAATGTCTAACCCAAGCCCAGTCCCTCGGGAAAGATAGAAAGAAAAGGGGGGGGGGGGCGAGGAGGACCGGAATTTCAAGAAAGACCCCTTGTAGCAAACCCAGGTGGGGTGACCGAAAGTTGAACGACCCTTCAAGAAAAAACTCCTTCAACTGTCCAGGGCCAAGAAAAGAGTAAGTAAAGTGCCAATGACCCCCCAATGAAAGATTACAAAAAAAGGGGACTTTTTGAATTTTTTTTACTGCTTTCAGGGTTAGGTACAATGGAACGAAAGGGGGGTGGATAGGCTTTTAGGAAGGGGGGTCAAGGGTGACGCAGGGGATGGCAGAGCCTAAGGGGGTTGATCGACCTCTGTCTGACTTTGAAAAGAAGTAGAGGGGGGAGTCGTGGTTTCGTGGGGTGGCGAGGTAGGGGAGGAACATTCTTTCGTGGGTTTTTCGGAAGATAGAAGTAAGGATTTTTTATGTTCTTTTTTTAAGAAAAGGGCGGATGAAAGAAGATGTTTTGGGTGGTTAATTGTATAGTTGTGTATAATTAAAATCCAACTTAAAGGTATTTGGGTGACGGTGTCATAAAGAAGAAGCAAAGTTTTATTAAAGTTTGAACGGTGAGAGAAGTGGACGTAATAGAGAAGTGGCGTACTTTCAGCAAATGTTTTTGACTTGATACTAACACTATACTCCTATTTTGTGAAGATAATAAAATGTAAAACAAAAATGGTTGTTTTTATAATTAAAAACTTTAACTAAATCATTATATACATGACCATTTTTCTTTTCGTTTCACTACTAGCAATATTAATCACCTGATGAGAGCATGGTTTACTGCCAATATTATATAAAATAATTTACTCCACTTGCCGTTTAAGTGCTTCGATGCTTCCCAAGGCAAACAGAGTATAACCTAACATAAATCAAATGCTTAAAAAAATCTCTCCGAGCAGCTTCGCATATTAAAACTACAACATTCGCAGACAGGACGGCGACATAGCACTATGCGTGGAATAGTGACACTTCGGACACGTTAACTTGATGTGAGAAGTGCCATTTTCCCACGCACAGTACGACACGGTCCTCTTAATTTATCCCCGGGTGTAGCCCGACATCCCACTTTCCTCTTCAGCATCCTTCTGGCAGTGGAGCATGGGAGAAGAATAGCATCACGGGGAAGGAAAAAAATTAGCATAGAAGGTCGCTTCTATATACTGACCACTCCACCAAGTGGGTCAACGCACCAAAGATGTGGTGTACCCCGGGAATACGAGGAAGGTCACCTTTTTTTATATAATAAATCCAATCGGCTTCTATTTCTATTATATAAAATTGTCCCTCAGGGAAGGTTCAGAAAAAAATCGAACAATGTCTGAGTTGAATAGAACAGGGGAGAGGGGATTCACCCTTTTGCTTCTCACCCCGGATGGGGTGAAGGACGAGATGAAAGGGTTCAAATTTTGAATTGAAGAGGAAGGGCCGAGAGACCAGTGCTCGACCATTAAATAGGCCCGGGAAGCCCGGGCTTATTTGAATTTTGAAGGGACTCCGAAAACTGGTCAAGTCAAGTTATTTTTTATGTCCACTGACACTAATTGGATATTTTAATTTGATTGCATTAATTGAGTGCATAATATATAAGGATCAACAAATACTAATTCATCGTTAGTCATGACAAGTACCGAAAATATAAAAAATAGTTATATTTTAGTCTTGCAAGGGGGGGCACAACTGCATAAAAGTGGGTCTTTTCCTTATTATCGACACTTTTTTTTACTGACATTTTTTTATTTTTTAAATTATAATATAGGGAATAGTTGTAAGTACAAAAATTGAATGCCTTAAATACATGTTTAGGATTTATTTTCTATTTATTTGGAAATAAATAGAAAATAAATCCTAAAGATGTATTTAAGGCATTGAATTTCTTCCCCACTTTATTTTTTCATGTTACGTAAGTTTGAAACTGTAAACAGTATCGAATTCTGTTCTACATAAAGTTTAAGTTTTTTATAATATTATAAATGCTTCTGGGGAAAATCTCAAACAGTTTTGTTTCAGATTTTAAGTTCGAGTATAAAGTTTAAAGTGGTCGAACATGCAAATACTAGTAAATTTAGAAGCATAAAATGTTTATCACAACTTCTGGACATTTTCAACAAAATTTTTAATGTCTCATTATCAAGCTCATGATAGAAACTTATAATTTTCCCTTAACACATTGGGGCACTTTTTTTTATTATACGCCAAAAACAAATCATCCCGGAATTATTAGCAACTAGAATTTTACCGTCACCTTTTAAAATACAAATTAAACTATTAATTATATCTTATCTTTAAAGCTAAAAACCAGGGTAGCATCTATACAGAAACCAGAAATACCCTTCCAAAATCCCATGCATTTTAACCAGCCTATCCCACACCTCCAAACGTCATGGCCATCAAAGGCCGTCGTACCCACAAAACCCGACAAATTTTAACCCTTTCAGACCCGATAAAGAGGTGTAAATCCTCTAATCTTTTATACTTCTTTTCTTATGGACGTCAGCTCAGATCCCACCTACACATACAATGGCGGACCTCAGAGGACCAGGAATATAAGGCTCGGAGCTCTTTGGCTAGGTGCCTACCTTTGTTGGGCAAGGTCATTCACTGTTTTGTTAACGGCCTGGGGATAAAAGTCATTGCCATGAAAGTGACCCACCCATCATAAAGTCTGCTCCGAAGATGTGATGAAGAGTTAGTTAACTCGCATCAGATTATGCTCTAGTCTAGATGATGAATTTGGCATTAAATAACTATTACATGAAGGTTTGCATTTTTAGTATTTTCTTTTAGATTATACAAGAGGAATTGATTTTCGTAATAGGATTATACTAATTATCTGTTGCATCAAAAGAGCCATTTATAATATGTTAGTTTAGTTATTATTGATTTTATATAATTAAATAAAACATGCTTTTTAACGTTTTATATAAACATAAATAACTTCCATTAATTTTAAAATTTAAATAATATTATAATTTAATTTTAAATAATTGTCATCGAATTATCGAAACGACGATTCAACAAGAATATTTTTTTTAATAAAATTTAGTTGAAGTACTATTGTACCTATCATATACGTACGAATGGCGGTTGGTTAAATTAAATTTGTACAATGATTTCTCCAAAAAATCAGACCAATTTATAATAAGCTTAATACGTGGAAAATTTACAAGACAAAATATGACTTTTCGAGTTTAAGACTACTAACATAAGTTAAAATTTTAAATACATTGATTGAGATGAAGTCTTAAACCCATTTATCATTTATGTGCTACAATAAGAAGACTCTTCACTTTTCCGTGTTTGAACTACAATGCAAAAGCAAAAACTCAAATAGATTCTTCGGAATAAATTTCTTTTTGCAGACACATAACCTAGTTGCAAGACGCAACAAGCCTCCGAACAAATGGCGAAGTTTTTAAAAATCCAATTTGCATCTACTGGTGACAGATGCAGCGAGGTCATTCCAGATTTACACAGGTGTCAATTTAAAATGGACGCATTAAATTTCGTGCTCCACGGAACGGTGAATGATGACACGCAATCCATGGTTGGAAGACCTTTTATTTGCATTCGAAAATACAAGGGAGACGACAGCCCTTCCAACAGGTGATTTAACAAACTCAACAAGTGTATTTTATTAAGTATTCGAAACTGTTGAAAGTGGGCCAGGCTGTAAATGGATCTTTAAATTCAGATGGGGAATGAATCATTTTTGAAATTTAGAATGGCAGTGGAATAATTAAATGGGACAGAACAGCGATTCAGAACAATTAATATTGGCTTTAATCAGGGGCCATCCTTGTAATCTCCCATCCCAAACTAACTTAAAATAACATTAGTAATAAAGGCTATTTCTATGCAACTGTAGTATAAGTCACAATTTAAATAAAGCTATTTAAATTTGAAAACTAAATCAAATGAAATAAAGCATGTTACATTATTGTTTCATTGCAATAAGTTTAGTGGGAATATTTCTAATGATGTCACGCTCTCCATAGTGCGATTCCATTGGTTGTTTTGTTTCCTTTGACAAAGTGTTGAAACACGCTTATTGGGTTTTTTTATAACGTCACGAACTCCTAACTGCGATTTCATTGGTTGTTTAGTTTTCTTTGACAAAGTGTAAAAACAAGCCCGTTCAGCTATTCCGCTAATTTTTTTCATTTAATGTTAAAAATTGTAGTGATAAACACTTTTGACACACGTGACCTACACTACAGAAAGGGTAATTTTGCATGGAACTATATTCACGCTTATAACCAATTCTCAAAACTTTGCTGTATTTCATGACCACATAGTAGATGTTGATATCAATATTTATTTTGAAATTTTACAATAACTCGTTACTTATAAAATTCGTTCTCGTTTAAAATCTCGTTACTTATAAAATTCGATCTGATATATTTACAAAAAGTTTTAAATATTATTTACATGAATGAAATACTTTTACAGTTTCAAATACAGATGAATGATAACCAAAACATCAGCGAAAAGACCTTAATATTTTGAAGTCGACAAAGAAGGAGAGCAATTTTTACATTTCAGTATAGAATATCATTACAATATTTAATATAGAGTTAATATAATCTAATATAGTGCTTCTTCGTTATATTTCTTTCAAGATTTGACATCTTTTATGTTAAATTTTCAAAGAAATGTATCGAAGGAACACTATATTAGATTTAAGCTAACGATTGTGTTACGAACGAAGGTCAGTTACTGCTAATTTTATTTGCTTCAAGTTACGAGTTCAAATAAAAAAAAATAGAAGTAGAATTTAATAGAACCTCAACCCACAAAGCTGAACAAACTATAGTTAAAATACGTGTGCTTAAGTACTAGCTATTAAGCGTGTACTGGAGAACTGAACTGACAGCAAGTTCTACCTCTAAATTTATCAAGTAACGTTTCAGCCATAAGATGGAGTAAAATTACACCATAGTCGAGTAACATTGCTCCATGATAAACAGAGATAGATTAGATCACTAAAACAGAGAGAGCTTACACCAGTAGGCGTAAAGAAAGCCAAATAAAGAATACCATTGCTGCCTTTCAAATTTTTGGTGAAATATAACACAGCTTATACAGGATTACATAAGCTGTGAGAGAACTTTCAACCTCCGACTTCAGAAGTTATGGAAACTTCTTATGAATTTTATTATGTAAAAACCTTGCAGGGCTATGGGTTTGTCGTTCAATATTTGTATTCACTGTTTCATTTATATGTGCAGTATTCAAAACAATTTTTTCATAACATACTGAAACGATTTGTGGCACAATGCTGGTTGCCGAAGATACTGCTTCACCATTGTGGGAAGAGCATAAAATTAAGATGATATTTTTACAAGTCAAAATGATATATTTTAAGAAGCATAGAAGTTGGGCTATAAACTCATTCCAAGAAGGCATAGATTCCACAGTACCCACAAACCAGTCCGTTAATTACCACCACCCACAACAGCAGGTAACTAAACACCAAAATGATTATCACTCCGCCATTTGGTCGAGTCGTCTGCTGGCCGACAGAACTTGGCGCCAGGGGAGGTCAACTGGCTCACACATCCCAGCAGGAAAGAAAAAATCTCACTGCTTCAGCCCGGGGAATAAAACCGGTTGAGCCCATCTTCTTTTCCCATCAGGGAATGTCGATGAATGGGGCTGGAGATCTTTGGAAAAGGGTTTCATGTGATGCGATAAGGGGCTGGTTTGTGTTTTGGGGGTGATTTTGCATTGCAAATCTCTCAAAAAGTCTTCAGTGGTCTTATTTTACATTGTAAAATAACAGCACAAAATATTGTTTAAATTTACGACGCTGCAGTGCAGTTTACATAAAAAATGAAATTGCTGTAGAAAAACAGCTAAAAAATACTGTAACCAATGTTACTAGCATATTTTGCGGTACATTTACGGTACTTTTCTCACAGTGTGTAAGGAACTTTTATGTAAGGTAAACATTTTACATCGAATTAGTTATTTTTTGTTTAAAATATACAAAGTACTCACGAATGAAGAAATAAAGATTGTTCTTAATTAACAAAAATGATTAAATTATTATCGACAGAAGTTAACTATTTTGGCTAAAATTATAAAAATGTTGGATACTGTACAACAAGAAGTTCAAAAAATGGTCGAGGTATCGAACTAATTTTAATAATTGTTACAATTTATTTAAATTTTTCTTCGTAAAAATTTAACTTGAAAAAATAATAAAAGTTAAATTAAATAAATTATTAAAGTAATTAAAATCAAATAAATTATTGTAAAAAAATAAATATTTAAATAAAACTAGTCTGTAAACACCCATATGGTTATATGTACCTCAATACAATATATCCGACCACAAACCCAACAAGCGCCAAATTTTGACAAGGGCGCTCCCCCATCGAATCTTTGCCGGGGCTGAGAGAGAGGCGACGAGGAAGCGGAAGGAGACGACGCCCCAGGCGAGGACAGTCCACAAGGACGACCGGTCACGTGGTCAGCCTTATCCCCCTCCCCCCTCTATCTGTCGATGCATTTGGAATGACAGACCCGTAACCGACATTTGTTTAACGTTTTAATCCTTTATCTACTGACTGCATTTATAAAGTGCTATTTAATAAGCCGATGTTTCACTTTTCATTGTTCAATTTGGAGAAAATGGAGAAAGATGGAACTTTTTTTATTGGCATGTTCGGTTTAAGCACATCGAACTATGCAGGGGCAAATAATTGAAATTAAAACTTAATTCGGTGCATAAAGGGTTTAAAGAGTTTAAATCGCTGGAGTTTCAGAAATATAAGACATCCATTTTGATACTTCGATCGTATGTTAGCAGCGGACTTGACATTGTTTTCGTTTTTTGATGGAGAATTTCATATTGTTTATGGGCAATTCCATGCGTGACGGAATGATACAATGAAATTTCTGTGAATTATCAAAACATTGAGTTTTTAAACTAATGCATATCTTAAATATGATATATATAAGCTATGTAAAATGAGAATTTAGAGCAACCTACCTGTAACATGGTTCAAGTTATTAACTGTCATTTGTCGTGACGGAATGACTAAAAGTTTCATAAACATATATTATTAAAAGTGTGTCAAGTAATTAATTTAATATTTTTTTATTATCTAGAATGCTCATAGGGGATATCAAATATTACATTAGATACATTTATTCACATGTGAAAGGTTTTCAAACACGTTTCGAGGACAATTTCCAACTAGTTAAAATGCTGGCTGAATTTGCAGAGCCAACAAATCTTTTTTGTCCACTTTAGGCATATATCTTTTTCGGGAAATGTGAATATATGTCCTTTATCGTCCTGCTTTCTTAAACCATAATTGGAAAACTTGGAATATATTTTTAAACTTAATTTGTAAAAATTACAAAAAATTACTATTTTATCAAAGTTGACATTTTTATGGATTGCCCTTATATGTTTCGACATTTGGACCTAAAAGTACAGACGGACAGCGCTATTGGAAGTGAAATGTCCAGGTTCTAACTGCTATGGCTAGAATGGTCAAATAAACACACTTAAATTGGCGATTTCTAGTTTCGATCTCATGCCCGGCGATCCCGTGTGTCAACACGCGGACGGTAACAGTCTGTTTGGGGGAAAAATGGTATCCGTGTCAAGTGTACGAAAATTTGCTATGTGCATACCAAGCGAAAAATATCACCAGTATCAAGAATTAAGCGATTAATTTACCAAAATGGATATCTTAATGATCCTTATATTATTAATTATTAAACTCGTTTTGCACAAAATCTAAAATTAGTTGAATGACAGTTACAGCCTTCTCAAATTGTAGCTACCATCTTCCGAAAAACTTGTTTCAGAGATGAAAGGGGTTGGGAAGAGCACGAGGAGAAGCCTCTGCTTTATGGATGGCATTATGATGTTGGAAGCGTTGAATGTTGTACTAAAGCTACACGATGGGCTCAAAATAAATTAAAAGAATTTCGAGCAGATAATTTTAAAATAAGTTTGAATTATCTCACAGCTATTTTAGATTTTTTTAAGTATCTGAATCTTATCTAGTCTTAGTCGAATTTACTGAGAAAACACACTCTGTTAAAAAAAACACATATGTAGTAGACTTGTGGAGAAAACTCAAAAACAATATATGGAACACAAATTTGTATTTCATACAGCAGTGGAGAGCGATTAGTTTAATGGACAGGTTTCAAGTCTTGAGTGGCAACAAAAAATAAACTCTTTCCCGAGCTTCAATTAGTAAATCACAGTCACTAGTTAGGAACAGAACACCAATCGAAGGAAAACATGAATGAAAGCTGGAAAGAATTACGTTATCTGAAACAAGCCAATTAAAAGCTTTAACCGTCACTCATTGCAAGCCTACCTTCAACATCCTTCACTATTACTCATCACCATACTCTAACCATAATAGACATGTTACACTAACGGCGACCTTAGCACGTAACCTTCATAGTAGATAAAAAAAAAAAGCGGACAATCATTGCAATGTTAATCACAAAAGGTTTATAACCACAGTTCTGCAATGACATTAGTAGCGCATTAAATCGCTTCAGAAAATAGAAATAGTAATCTCACTGTGGGATTCAAAGGGTTCATGAAACAGATTAGCATTGTTTATTTTTTTAATTGCTTTTAATAGCTTTTTTGCGCCTGACGTCATGCATTTAGGTACAATTAAAAGCAAAGAATTGAAACTGAAATTTAGAGATAATTGACATGAGTAAAAAAGTAGGCTATTTAGTGGATTTTTTTGGTTTCCGTACTTCTGGTTTTTTTTTAAGACTTTGAATTTAAAAAGCAGTCTTGTATAAGGCGAAATGAGCTTGAGTAGTAATACTACATTAAAAAAAATGGAGTATTTTAAATCGTATTTAAATTAAATGCATAGGAAGATAGATTAAAAAAAACTGATGCAATAATAAGTATTTTTTTCTTTTAAATTTATCACAATAGGCAAAGCGAAAAAAAGTAAAAGTAAAAATGACAAAAATATTTCCCACCTAAAAATCAGCAAGCGATTCTCTCAACAAAATTATTTCGACCAAAAAATCAGCAAAGGATTCCATCAACATTATCAGTTAGTTAGTAGGATCAGCAATTACCCACACATATACTAAAAAATTCGTCAATGGGATATATGAACGCAAGGATAGCATTAAAAAAAAAGCGTGATAGCGTAACGTTAGAAAGAAATGCCACGCACGGGTGGTCAGCAGTGTTGTCCACTCGACCGAAACCTGGATGAGAACGTGTGTGGTATGACTTTCTTTGGAACAAGGAAGAAGAAAGATCTTGGAAGACTTGGGAGCAAAATGCAGCATCCATTTCTTAGAAATCCTTTCAGTGGCAAAAATTTATTATTTATCAGAAAAATACGCAACTCTTGAAAGTTCATTTTGATTCTAAGATTGCCTTGCTCTTCAACGAGCAATAAAAAGAAAATTTTCAGAAACATATTTTTAAAAAAAAAAGGTTTCGAATATTTGAGAATATTTAAGGACGTTTAAAAACTATTTTGCGTCAGTTAATAAATTTTTTTTTATTCCTTACTGAAACTTCGGAAAGGTTGAATTTTTTTTCAGAAATTTCAATTCAATTATGTTAACACAAAAATATAGTACAAAATGTACAATGGTTAATTTTAGTCAAAGATTTAACTTTAAGATTAAACTAATGGCCTCTTTTTAGAGGCGGACCATATTTTTTTTTTAATAAAAAGACTTTAAACAGTGTATTAATAAAAGCTTCACACATTTACTAGTTTCACATGTCTTTGTATTAAATGTTTTCTGCAATTTCGTATTTAAATCTTACAAATAAAAGTATGTTTGTAAAAAAAATATGAATACTCACAATACTTTAAAAATCCACAGTGCACAATGGGAAATAAGTATGAATGCTTACCTAAAAAGAAGAAAAAATTTCGTTAGTAACTCACACAAGCGTCAAAAATATGCTACCATTTAATTAAAAGATTGTTAAAAAATAACAAGTAATCATGAAATAAGATCCTGAAATATACAGAGAGTGAAAAACTAAAATTATATTTAAAATGTTAAAAAAAATGTAAGTACAATGCGGAATGCGGGGTCCTTTTGATGAGGTCTTTGTTTTTGTTGCTCTTTCTTTGTTAATGTTACTCATTAAAAATCATTCCGTCTAGTTAAGCATTAAAGGTGATATATTGCTTTGATGTTATCGTAGGTTGATATGATATATTTTGCTTCAATTCTATTTACTATTGAATAAATAAATTTAGCAAACAATAAGGAATAATTATTGGTATTTAGAAAGAAAATAAATGAAAAATGTTTAATATAGAATTAAATGTTGCGTGGTAGCGGTCTAAGCGACAGATTCCAGAACAGACCGATTTACTTATGTGTTGTCAGTTTTTAATTACAGTGTAACAGTAAACATCAAGGAGATTCTGTTTATCAATGAAACAAGTAAAAAAACACAGGAACATTCTTTTCTTTAACACGTATACTACATTAAATTAACGAACGAGGCAAACGCCAGTTCAGGGCTAACCAGTTTATTAATACAACAACACAAAAAGTCAAAGATTTTTTTTAAAGTGTCAGCAGATGAAGGTCCCAAATAGGAGAAGAAATACACTCCGTGACACTATTCTAAATTATTTTTATTTAGAAGTTGATTTTCTTCCAAGGGGACTGCAAGTTTTTAAAAAAAGTGTCGAACATGAAAGGCTTACATTCGACGCATGCATGCTAATAGGCTTGACCGCAACAAGAAGTCCGATAAATGCAAATTAGGATACAAGGTCATTTCTGGTTTCGTTCACTGCCAAGGGATCAGGGAGTCTTGAGGAGCCGGTTAATCGTAATTAATTTGATTTTGATAAACGATTTTCGGGATTGTCAGAGAGGTTTTGAACGCCAAGAGGTTTTATTTTTAATCCACAATGTCGTCGTTACTTAAGGGCATTGAATTAATTCAATTTATTTTGGAAAATTCTGATTGCTAAAAACAGGTTACAATCGAATTATGGATTAAAGATGTATTAACACTGTGGGAAATGTTGTAATCCTTTCTTGCCTCGTACTATACCTAGACTGTAAATTTGATATAAAAATTATGGTTATCAATAATAATTTTAAAGTAAAATTTATACTATAGCTTCTGACCTGTTTTTTCAAAATTAATTTGGTGAAAGGTACTTTCATCCTATTTATTTTCGATAATTTAATTTTTTCATTCTTAAAAATATCCAGACTAACACGACCCATTAAGAACGATTGGCAAGAGAATGTGCCAAAGAAAAATGAAGTTTCTGCTTAAGTTAATCTAATTAAACAAAATACAAAACAAATGAAGACCATAGTCCTTGAACAATTTACGTAGGACAAATTAAGCTTCACGAAAAATGAATTTAAAAACTTCAAGTAAACGATTTTATTCGGAAATGAAGGTGTCAAAGAATTCACAAAGATGCCGTTAAAGGGTTAAATTCTCGTCAGAAATCTTGTTAACTCTTGAGTTTAACCCTTTGACTAGGATTGCGTTAAAATATAAAAATAATTTCGAAAGCTTCCTGAAGGTATTTTTCTCAAGCCCAAGCTACTCTTCAGTCAGGTAAAAATAGTTGTTCTCTTAAAAAAAAATTTAGGAAGAGTTTTATTATAAGATTTTGGGCTAAATCCTAAAAATTACAAACAATACTGAAAATTTGTTAGTAAGTGTAGTCGAAAAATCAGATTTTTAATTAATCAAGGCAGTTGACAAGAAACTGTTTTCCATTGACTGGGTCTTCTATCAATCCCTTAATTAAGATATAGGAGCCTGTCCAAGGCCAGTTTAACAATGATTTAGTGAAATGTTTTGTCTATGTTGTCTTGGCGTTTGTTAAGTTGATGAAGAAGAGTCTTAAATGTTGCTGCGTAATAACACGGATAAAAAAAAATAACGAAGTCTTGTGGTAATAGAATAGCAAATAATTTGACTGAACATATCAGCATACATTTGGATAAATTTATGAACTATAAAAAACATCTTGTTTAAAAAACTTGTATTTATTGCGAATGTTTTAAAACTAATTGTTTATTTATACTGAAAAGTGCTCTTTTAAGCAATAAAATCTTTTTAAAAAAATTTTAAGCATATATTTTCGCTGCATAAAGAATGATCTTCTTATTAAAGTTCTATTATTTTGGTGGAACTTGCTTAATGACTCCTTCAGGATTTTTTTAATGGTGGTGGTGGTGAGGGCAAATATGACTATTCGAAAATATAGTTAGCAATTTGCAATGAATTCGAACCAAATAAAGGAGGATCAAAAATGATATATTTAACAAAAATCCACCTGAATATACAACCTCATCTCCCCGTTGTAAATGAACGCGCTTCATTAATTCTTTCTTATTATCAGAAGCAGCTGGTTCCACTAGTGTGGACGCATGCGCCGAGAGCGTGTACGGGTAGCATTTCGTTTTTTATCGTTGCCAAAGCAGTGAGAAGTAGAAAAAAAATATTCCACCAGTTGCATCACTGCTAGAACCCTCCGAGGGAAGTAAATCTGTCTCCAATCTTATTTCGAATTTTTATTCCGTTCAAGGCTGCGTTCCATGTCGTTTCGAACTACAGCTACTTTGCGCTTATCATTTATCTTCACTTGTGCAAGTTTTTATTCTACTGGAATGAGGTGACACATTCGAATGTTCTTTTCAATTGAAATTTATGAATTGGGGTTTAAGTTAATGAATCGTTTGTATTTTTGATCATATTTAGTAAGGCTAGTATCATAGGGCCAAATATAGAAATTGATAACAAGTTTTCATCATAAAAGTATTTAACTATGTTAAAAAAGTTAAATATACACTAACAATTCAACTTTCAAATGGTTATATAATACAACCATTTGTAGATGATACTTGTCGACTAATAGTACACAACTTGTATTAGTTAACAAGTATCCTCGATTTTGAGTGGCAACTTTCTAGGGGTTAAAACCTTTAAGAATTTTCAAATTTCATTTTAATCAATATACATTAAATAAAAAAATAGACATCTCTGGGCCATGATATACATTGAAATATAATTCGGCGACATTGCTTAGCTCCAATAATTTTATAACACACACTCATGATTTTATATTCTTATTACACTTGATTTAGAATCGCCAAATCACTGCATCGCTGATTTTCCGAACCGTGCTGAACCATTCATTAGCCCGCGATCGCCATAATTTACACAAAACGTCGAACATTTGTGACATGGGAATTTTTTACAAAAGATTTTCGAGATAAAAAGGGGTACGAACGACTATAGAAATAGTAAAACCGTGCGAGAGCGCACGGATTAACTATTTGTATGGGTACGACTGCGACAAACCTGCATTTGTGTTAAAGCTACATTGCTGGAAGGGAAAATATCCAATTTCAAATTATAGATTTATACACGCCACGGTTCCGATTCGCCGCCATGGTTTTTTTTTTCATCCATAATATTTTAAATTGTATAAAACATTCAGCAAATATTTATACATATCAAATATCATAACATTATAGGGATTACCGATGGCCTTTCATTACAAGAGTCGAAATTCTAATGCATATATAACAAGTCTTATTTTAATTATTTTCTCAAAATTTTTTAGTTGGCATTTTAACAACTATAAAGTGAATATCGGTTCGAGATACATGCGAGAACAGAAATTTTCCAATAGGAATGAATTTAAGAAACATTAAGAAACTTAAGAATATGTATTTGTAAATATCTAGGATAAAGAATATGAGGGCCAATTCTAGGTTTTTATTTTGAAGGAAAATATTAAATTTCTTGATAAAATTACAAAATTTTATTAAAACAAGAGTTATTACATTTGTCGGCGAGCAAAAAAAACGAGAACCCTTCAAGACTGTACATTAGATTGAAGGTCCGGCATAACGCATATGCGTGTACGTAAGCAATATGAGTAACAGAGAAAGATACGATAAAATTTTTTGGATTTCGGCAGTGACAAGCGGATAAATACGGATTTTCACGCACGCAAAAGCAGCACGAAAAATTCCGAACCCGGTGAAAGATGGCATCGAACCATTCCACTGATCTTCTCGAAATCTAATTTGTGATCTTATGGTAGATTTGCTCTGTGACAGGACAGGCACGTGGGCGGCAGGCACATATTTTCGATAGAGACATGTATAATATTTTTTATATGAAACATTTCTGGATTGTTCAATCGTGATGATATTATATACATACTTCTATGGAAGTCTATGGAGGTGCTAATACCAAAGAAATAGATGTTATGGACTTCAAGTACTTCGCAATTAAAATTTAGTTATACTACTTTAAAAATATTTAACATAAATTTAAACTATAAATATAAATAGCAGATTCAAATAAAAAAGAATATATTTCATTTACAATCTGTTTTTATTGTATAATCCGATAAACTTTGTGTGAAATATTGTTTACAATCGGTTGAATTTTTAAAATCTTAAATTTTTCAAGTCAACAACATGTAGACCCTTTAGGTTTTCAACACTCCAATTATCACTACCGAAGAAGGTGTTTCCTTTTTCTTATGAACATATTTATTCCAAGTGTGCTTTTTTTACCAGTTATTAATAGACGAGAAGCGTTCAAAATACACAGTTGTCATTGATAAAGGAATTCCGATAGAATGCATCCGCACAAACATCTTAGATTGTGTTTGAATGTCTTCGAAGGATGTGCCACTGCATTTGTAACACTCTTGTTTACCATCTTTTAAAAGGTTTCGTAACAGATAACGGTAAAAAATACGGCCTCACATGGAATACCCTTATACTGTTATTGATACGTATTTTTATCGATGGTTTATCAATCAAAAGCAAGGATACACTTTATTATGCTTTTCTTCTTGCCTAGTAGAGGTTGAAGTTATAAAGGTCTCTTTGTAAGTACAGTAAAGTAGTAGTATTCATCAGATTTCGATAATCCGATGGTCAGACACAAGAAAAAATATTAAATAAAAAATACAGTATCAACCAAAACAAATGACGCCATTGTATTTTTTGTACTCCAGTCTTTTTCTCTGAATATGGTGCAATGCGAGTTAGAATTCACTCTTACGATTATAGTTTTGAATATTAAATGTTTTGTTGTTTAAAGTTTAGAATTTATTATTAAAATTTCAAACACAACCTTGGAATTCTTAACAGGAAATTTAATTTTATTTCGATTTTTTTCCAATCGAAAACATTGCACAAAAAAATGGAATGTCACCAATGACTATATTTTTAATTCTAAATAATTCCTCAAGAAATATGAAGCTACTTCAATGGACAAAATTCAAAAAGTTTTCTACTAAAAATAGTACGTTCTCTTTTAAAGCACGTGCAACTAAAGATGAGCCACAAAACAAAAAAGGCAAAAAGAAATAAAAGGAGAAGAAGAGTAAAAATGAACCCAAGAAGTGAAATGAAGAGAGTGAGTGTCGTCCTTGAACGAGGGAACAAGTCGAGGAAAAAAGAAGGTGGGAGTGCGTAGATATCGTGCTTCTCCACCTGGATTAATTTGCTTAATCAGATTTCCTGTTTCGTCTTCTTTTCTTTCAAAGGGTTTAAGCTGCCTTCTTTATTAGTCAGAGGCACACAAATTAAAACCCTAATTGCTAGGGAGTTAGCTGGGAGTGAAGTAAAAGTTCTTGATTTTTTTCCCTCCTTTTTTTGAGGAATGTAAAGAAGGCAATTTCAATTTAAGAACTATAATTTGAAGCGTTTTTTTTACATATTTTAATGATGATATGAAATGAATTTCACGAATTTTCATTTGCCGAAAACAATTTTTGTGCGTGTCAGCGTGTTGAAAAAAAAAGCCAAAAGATAAGAAAAATTGGAGAGGGTCAGCGAACCTAATGAAATAAACAGCTCCGATTTGAATAGAAAAACTGTTCATTGACACATTTACACCATGGAATATTTTTTCATTGTACAATTTAAGTTTAAAAAGTTCTTATAAAGGCAGTTTTTTTAAAGTAATTTAAAGGACTAAATAAAAAATTAGCAAAATATTATATTTAGCTTGCTGTTACGATTGAAACTGAAACTTTATAGCTGTTTTTTTAAGCCTTTCAGTCCCAATGACAATTGGGCATCATCATTTTAGAAATTTTTTTCTAATCGTCTATAGCCATTTATGATATCAATAAGCACATCATTCGATTCTTCAAACTTTTTTCTATTATAAAATATTTTTTATTAATCCCAATAGATGTCAGCCCTATTATTTTTTTAAAATTATGATCAGAAATATGATGATGCCAAATGGCATCACTGGGACTGAAAGGGTTAATAAATAAAAAGGAAACCCTCAAATGAACGTTGTAAGGATAAAAAAATGTATAAAAAAATTCTGACAAATTAAATAAAACTGAAAGTGGACCCAAATGTTTCTTGCTCGCAGTCATAACCCTTTAACTGTTTTTGACCAATTTCTCATATAAATGAGAGGCAACTTTTCCTTAGTATTTCATATTACGCAATTTGTGTTATTTCTGTAAGAAAAGGCCTATTTTAACACAATTGCAACAAAAAAGTACACTTATCACACTAATCAAGAGATGAAGACTTTAAGTCCAGATAAGAACTAACCCGATTTTAACCAGTTACCGCCAGATGAAATCCACTAAATACCGGGGTAGTCTGGCTATTTAAAAGAAACGGAACTTACGTGGCATTAGAACAAGTAGTTCGAACGAAAAGAACAACCAAAAGATAAGATCTGCAGGTGATTTATATTAGAAAAAAAAATCCAGAAAAAGAATTTTTGCTTCCTTATCCAAGGAACCTTGGACTTCTTTATCTTTGACTGGGGTTTTTAGTTAAAAAATAAAATAGAAACTTGTGTAGATTTTATCAATTAAATAGTAAATTATCTCGTTAGTTACTAGGAATGCATATGACATTCTAATTAAATTTTTTTTATCAAGAACGGTTTTTATGATCAATTCTGATGCAAATAAGTTGTTTCGATAGTTCAAGTTTCGGGTTTTGTTCAAACAAGTAAAAACTTAAATAAAGATACAAAAGTTTTTCCTATTATTGTTTCCTTTCAAATAAATTTTTATGCAATGAGCAGTTTTTAACAAACATTTTTTTAAAATTATAACCTGACTCTTCCCATGAAAATCTAAGTCAATATAAAGTACATTAACATCAGCCTCAATAACACACTTAACTGGTTTTCAATTTAAATGGCAACCATCACAAATAAGAGAAAGTAATCTCAAGACTAATTAAACAAACGAGTTATAAACCAACACCAAAACAAAATTACCATACACAAAACACCACAATTTAATCTTAACAATCGGGAATTTCTATCAACTGTGTCGTTCAGTTTCATTATTATTTTTGTTGCTTTACCTTAATCACAGAGAAGTTAATTGATTTCTTGAAAAAAAAAATGATTCCTTTAAGAGCACGGAGGAAAGTTAAAGTGCATCGAGGCTTTTGTTTGGAAAGAAGATCCACCTCATCAAAGTGAAACTCTGACATGACCTAATGAAAGTAGGTACAATTAAACACTTAATGTCATTTACGATTTGTCTCCAATTGTCTAAAAGCATTCTCATTTAACTTAATTAAAAGTAAAATACACATTGTATTACTGGATCCTTTAGCGAAGCTCATTTGTGTTCAGCATTTATTTTGTTAAATAAAAGGTAATAATGAAACCAATTATGCACGTAATCTAAAACTGAAGTTCATTCTTTTGAAAATACTCATATGGTTAATTACTTGATAATTAAGGAGATAAACTGAAAAGCGATACTTTTTGATACTTTTCCCGTCAATGACAATAAAGACATTAGGATTGAAGTGCGGGAATTGAAGTTTTTGTTGGAATGAACCGCGCTGTAAATTTGAGTGGTTTTAAAGCGTGTAATGAAGTGTTAAATTTAGAGTTGAATCAAGCTTGTCAGAAATGAAACGTTCATTGGAGAAACCAGTCAACGAACACATTGTCAAGGTTTTTAAATAAAGAAAACAGTTCTCAAATACATTTATTGGCTTAAAGCCGCAGTTCAAACTATATCCCAAGTCACAATTGAAATTGTTAAAAAGATGCCATGAAAATTGAAATAAGCTTGCCTTGACATTAAATGAAGACTAACAAATGTTAATATTTAAAAACAAAGCACGGTTATTTAGCAACAATTAAATAATAACCCATATTATCAATTTAAAATAAAATTTCGTGCTTGTAAATTACAATTGCAAAATGTATGATTAATTTCTGTTTTGCAAAATTTAGGATGCACCCTTCTTACTTTCATGATAATCATTGTAAATTTTGTAATAGCAGTTTAGTGTACATTTCTCTTGTAGAAGCCAGATTCTATTCTTGAATACTTTTATCATCTTTCCAATCCTTTCGTAGATAATTTGTTATGGTTTATCTCACTTGACGGACAATATCATCGAATCAAGTTTACTAACATATCAAAGTGTTACGTAACTCGTTGCGCTTCAGCAGTACATAAATACCCTTAGCAGCCAACTTTCAAACACAAAGTAACCTAAATAATAGTAAAAGTCGAAAACCTCAACTGTTGACACTCAAAAGACACACCTTACAGAAACACCTTCCACAAAATCGCATAAATAAACCACCTCGACCAATTCCATCCCACACGCGTCGTTAATGGAGCGTCTCCTTCAATTAGACGTCGCGACGTCTAAAAAAATTGGCGATAAAAAGGAACGCGGAAGAAGACACTTTTTGGAACGAAAAGAGGGTCCATCCATCGTGGATGGAAGTGGCACGCTGCTGCGTAGAACGTCGATTTATTTATCACCTCTTTCTTTGCCAGAAAGTAGGGATAGTGTCAACAAGAAAGGTTTGAATTTCACACACGTTCTTTTGAATGAAAATTTAATGAAAATAAGTCGTTTATTGGTATACAAAAGACATACAGTTCAATTATGTACAGAATACCTTGTCTTATTCAACATGCTTGACCAGCTATACAAATTGTTTAATCTTAAAAGAAAGTGTTAAGGGCCTAAGCCAACTTTTTTTTACGTACAACACAAAATTTCTATTTTTTTTAAAATCGAAATCAATGTTTCGTTTATTAAACAGCATGACACGTTTTGTAACAATTTCATTCATTGTTTATTTTTAATATGTTAGTATGTATATTTTATTAAACAATTTTTTTTCAATCAGTTTGAAGAAAAGAGTACCACGGAAAAAAGTGACCAAGAATTCCCTGTCCTAAAATATTATAATTATCCCTAACTAAAAATATTTTTGCAACAAGAAGTTTGAGAAGATGATAAAATAACTCTAACGAGTGAAAAACTTATCCCCAGAAAACTTCTGTTCTGCAGGGGGAAAAAACTCCACCTCATCCCTTTTTAAAAAAAGTTACCACTTACAGTCAACCGCATCTCTTCCACTGATCTGGAAATCTCGGCAAGAGCTTTTATTAGCTTTTAAAAAAGGAGCTTGATGGGGTTCTTTTTATGCCCTTCTTAAAGGTGATATTTATGATTCAAGCTTGTTACATTCATCATTCTCTTAAAAAGGGGACTCGCAAGGTGCCAAAAGCAATGGATCAACAACTTTTTAGAGAGGGACCGAAATTGGTCTCAAATTGGGTGCGCATCTACCTATAAACATTATCATAAGACACTGTAAAAATCATAAATTTTTAGCAGACAACATTCGATTGGGCATTTGGATTTAGTTATTAAAATTATAATATTTTACTTATACCTGAAGAAAGTAATGGGCACAAAGGTTAAAATTAATTTAAAATTTTATATCTTTCATAACTTTGTATACAAAATAACTTCTGGCAGCAAACTTACCAGAAAATATCTGTAATGCTACGGAAAAAAAATATGTTATCAGAATTTTTCAGTAACAAAGCAATACAGAAATATTCGAACATAAGATATTTTCTGCAGCTGAGGGTATACGTTAAAATAAAAGGCGATGACCCGTACGGCCGAACACGAACCCTCGTCGAAGTCGCAGGAGTCGAAGCTTTGACGTTAACCAATACGCCATTGCAGGCACGGATAAAGTTTGTTCATAATTCAAATTTTTATTTCATAATCAAACAAAAAAAATCAATTTTTAACTGGTGTAATCTGAATCAGTAGTTACATATTTTATTTGTCTACCGAGAAAATATGTCTTTAGCAAATTGAGATGCAATTTTACAGCAAATTTTAGCAGTTTTAGAAAACAGAAATTTAACGAAAACGAATTTTCTGTACGAAAATAACAAAAGCATTCAGTTTTCTAAAAAAAACTCTTACTGTGAATATCTTAAGGTAAGAAAAAAAAGTTCTCATTTTTCATTTCTCCATCTCAAAGTTTTTTCATTCCCCCCCCCCAGCTTAATGAAGCTTTTTTGTTGTTTGAGTGACATATTTATAAAATATATGTGATGCTCAAAAAATTATAATATCTTTTATAACTTAAAATAATATCCAAATGTCGGTTTCAATCAAAAAGTAACGCATATACTTCTTCCCTACTCAAACTGTCACGCAAATCTAGAGCAAGGCACAAACAAAACGTAATCGTACTCAAAACCCTCAAGTGAGAAGCACTGATATTCATTTTATTTAATATATTAATTAACTTTTAAGCATCAATTGTCATAAGATGAAGAAAAAAATCTCGCAGCATCTTTTTTCGGGTCCAACAACCTTTGAGACACGCAATTGACCGACTTGGCACGCGAAAAGGCAAAGTCGGAGTCACGACGTCGCCATCTTGACAACTTTGGAACGTCCATTAAATTGTCTTGGAAAAGTTCCTTAACTTCTTTTATAAAGAAAGGAAGACTTGGACTTGGCACTGATTCTGGACAAGAATTCGAATTTCTTGAAATATTTCATTAATCATTTAAATAAGAATTCAAAATCTAAGCCCTGACACGAAAATTAATGGGAAAATGTTTTGGTATTTTCGAAGAAATAAATCTTTCGTTAAGTTTTTATGTTTATATTTGACACTTTCCTCTAAAAAACTATATTTTTCAATGAATCTTTTATATAAAAAAATAATTGTTGCAAAAGCTGTAGTTTTTGAAATGAGTTTTTGTTTTATAAAATCTATGGAGGAATAAAAGAAATTTGTAAAATGTATCATATTTAAACTTAATTTATAATAATTTAAAATTTATTAACTTCATTTCATATTTTTAAATCGTCAATTATTTTTCACACAAAAAAACTAGGCCATTTGATGAAGCATCAAGTATATCTATTAATTTAATTTCAGATAGTTAAAAGGTTATTAAAATCCTATTCATATTTCTAATGCAGTTAATTTTAGTGTTCAGAAAATAAAACCTATATTTGCCGCATTTATAATCATACAGAATTTTTTTTCTATTCATCAAAAAATGAGTAAAAGGAATTCTAGATTTTAAGGAATTTTAAAAAAAGGTGCGCTGTTTAAAAAAAAATATCATCCAAGGTCAATGAAATAAAAAGATATTATTTAAAATAGTGAACTTAGTTCTTCTTTTACATGGGAAAACATTACCATATGATTTACATTTATATCGAGATAAGAAAGTCTGTTGAAAGGTTAAAAAAAAGTTCTAACTTGCGACTGATCTGAGAAATAGACGACGTTGACCAACGTTCTACACGTGTCGTCGCAAGGTTTCGAGTTCAGCTTTAGGCCGAAACGCGGCTACAAGATAAAACCGGAGTAACAGCGATATTGAAAGCTGATAATTTTATGCACTCAACCGTCAAAAATTGTTTTCAGGAAACACAGTTTTGCATAATGGGTATAATTTCAACAATTCTTGGGTTTTGTTTTCGTAATTATGTTTCTAATGTTGGGTATGGAGTATGGACTCAATGCACCTGAAGGGTTGGTCACGTCTTATGAGGTAAAAATTTGTTATAATGGTATATGAATAAAGATAGGGTGGGTGGGATTATAAGTAATTGTTTTAGAGGATAGAATGTTGTTGTCCGATGTAGGTAATGAAGTATATCAGTGAAACTGGATGGTCTATTTACCAATCCAGATTGATATGTCAGTTCCCACGAAAAAAAGTATTCAAATTTGAAACTTGAAAACGACAATTCAAATGAGAATCACATAGAGATCACACATTTAGAATTTTAATGTTAGTCACATTTAGATCATTTTAATGTTAGTCAAAAATAGAAACACGGCTAAAACGTAAGGTAGAAAACGTTAAACATGAACAAGGTTGCTGTAAATGGCAATAACAAACCAGATGGACGCACAAGTAAAACAATTATTTTTTTTAAAAAATGGAAACAAATTGAAAAAAAAAAATTCTAAAAAAACAATGTTCAGGATTGTTATAAGTTTATGGAAGAACTTTTGGAAACGTTGAAAGTTAAATGAGTATGCAAATTTAAAAAAAAGACACGCTTCAGTTATGTCCATAAAAAAAACCCCGGGTATACAAAATATAATTTTCGACACATCTTGAGTTTTCCCAGGCTTCAGAAAGGCTTAAAAACGTGCAACTTTACAGATCTAAACATTATTTCACGCATATTTAAACCTTATTACCACCAATCCGAAATTCTAAATATCGGGAGCTACTGCAATTCAAAAGCAATTAAGGGCAGGAATTCGGCAACTAATATTAGCTAGGTAGTTGATGCGGGGCGCAAGAAGCTTCTACTGTCTATTTCCTTTATTATTATACACAAGGGTCCAGGTAATAGGTATCCTCTACCATAGCCCGCGGTGCAGGGTCATTTTCTCAGATCGATCACATCGGTGATTAAAGGATGCGAAATACGGGAACAATGAGTGCTCTTTGTGTTAAGTTACTTGCATTTTTCATAATAAAATACTTTCTATAAAAAATTAATTAAAGGTCCTTAAATTAGCAAGTCCAAGTCGGAGAATCCTTCAGTCAAACATAAGCCTACGGACAAAGTCTCCCTAAAATCACATACTTTTTAAGTTAAATTGAGTGTGAAAGTAAAGAGAAAGAAAATAACTGTTCACTAATAATAACAACCTTAAGTTTATTTTCCAGCAGCGAATATTAGGGTGCAGAACAGTCTTACCGACAATTTAACTTCTATGCAAGTCATCAGGAATCTTCAGAAGCAATAAGTTCAAACACAGTCTCTCATGACTACTTGTATTTTTAAAACTCTGCTAATGATATACCACAGTGTACGTTTGAAACACAATTAAGCTTAATGGTTTCTTAATAGGCTACTTAATATGATCAATAGAGCCGAGCTGGGGGTGGGGTCATCAGGAATATTACGAAAATATATAATTGTTCGATTGGATTTGATCTTGAATTAGATATGTTTTATTTGACGTCTTTAATGATTATAATTTGTTATACTACTTATAATTACTTTCAATTTGCATAGGAAAAATAGTTACAAATTAAATAATTGAATTAACTTTCCGATCTTCAGGAAATTCGAGATATCTATAGATTAAGGATATGTCTTGTTTTCATTTTTCTCCGTAGTGCGATTTCATTGGTTGCTTCGGTTTCACTCTCAAAATGACCGATCTAGATGAAAACATTTTTTTCTATGCAAGCTTTGTTTAACAAATGTTTGGAACAACCAACAACACAGCAAAAAGTTGGCATTTATAAACTTTAATAAGTAAAATATTCTTAGAAATCTCATTTTCGAATACCAAAACAAAAGTAATTCCAGGCAACAAATGAAAACAAAACGTTGGAGCTGTTGCCACCCACAACGTGAAACAACGCAACCCCATATAATTTTGTACGGAAGTACACCTGCCATATATCTGTTGGTCACTGTCACACTATTCTCAAAAGTACATACTACTAAATTTCGTCATGTCTATTTCAAGCATTAAAGTTATAAAAATAGCCCGAGCATCACTTACAAACGAACGATGCGTGAACATTTCTTAGCAAGACACTATCACCGTCTCAAAGCATGAGTATAATGCTTCGTAATGGGAGTTTTCATGGTTAATACCCATTCCATGCAACGATTAGTCAAAAAGATAATCTTGTTAGTCAACTGGGGAACGCTTGGATAGTTTTGATGGTATCGCGTGGATAACCTAGCGGCAGACGTCAAAAAATGTTAACGTGAATGGCAGTCACATACAAATAAAATAAACAAATTGGAGTAAATATGAATTGTTTGCGAAAAAAGTCTGTTATGAACTAAGTTAAAGGATTTTCCTATTTTTATATATTATTAAAAAACTTACTTTAATGTAATGATTAAAAAAACGATTTTCGGGGAGTTCATTTAAACTTTAAAACTTTAATTCCAACCCGATAATTTTCATAATATTAGTATTCAACAACTACACCGTTAAAATTTTTGTGCTTGGTTTCACCATAATAATGGTTCCTAGGAGCTTCAACGGCTGTGTGTGGTGAAATGTTTCACCATATATTCATTATTAGCTTGAACCAGTTTTTAGGTTTGGAAACACTTACGAAATGTTTCACCCAAATACCGAAAATATGGCGACACATTTCACCACACAGTCGTTGCAGCTACTAGGAACCATATTTTTAATGAACCCCAGCGCCAAATTTTTTACAGACTAAATATTCATAAAATTTAAAATCCCACACCCTTTGCGGATTACCACACCCTTATCCTCACCTCAAGTCAAGTCAATCCTAATATGAGATTCATATTCATTAAGCCAATGCTTCAGATAGAAACAACTAAAGTGTACCTGAAGATATAATTGATGCATTCAAGTTTGCTACGTAAAAAAAATATAGATTAAAACAAAGCAGAATATAACGTTCACTTTTTGTTAATGTGGTACTTTTGCGCTGCTGCTTCGGATGTTTTTCCTCTTCCGCGTTGGACGCTCCAATGATCAGAAACTCGAGCGGAAGTGGATAACTTTTTTTTACGCTTCTCAGGATGCAATTTAAGATATTATGTTTTAGCAAAAAATATGAGAACAAATTACTTCTGCACCTTTAGCTGAAAATGTGAAGCGTCCCGAGGAAAAATTTGAATCGGCGGGAAAGTAAATAAAGTGTTTATCGATTGGTATAATAGAAATATAATCGAAATAACAGAAATATAATTGATAACCGAAGAGCTTTAAAATTGAGAGATGTAACAAACTACGTTCAATGAGTTTCGTAGAGATTTCAATCTGTACTCCCCTTCCAATTTTGGTTCTAACCGTCCGATTAAAAAAAAATCCTAGAAGGGTATAATATCAGAAACTTTTTTGCCATTTGTCCATACGTTTTCCCGTCCGTGCATCCTTTATAAAACGGTCAGTTATAATTTCTGTTCTAACATTCCGATTTAATTTCTTTTTTTGACAGAAATGTATGACACCATATACTTATCTTTTATATTTTATTTTGTATGTCCATTCGTACTATAAGACTTCAGTAAGTATTAAAGTAACAGGAAAGAAGACTATTCTATTTTATTCAGAACTTTTTGTTGTATAAAAATATGTGATGACATTGCCGTAATAATCGTTTCATATTCTGATTATAAAAAAATAAATAAAAAGAATGGTAAACTAATGTTAGATAAATACTTTTATTTCATTTCTAAAACTCTAAGGTTAACGTAGACTGAGGAAAAGCGTAGAAAAGTTTAAACTTAAACTTAGTCTTTCATATTTATTATTCGCCCCTCACACCGACCTTACAAATAGTATCACCTGTACACGGAAAGATCTCCCAAATCTCCTGATACCTAAGCACGAGTCTTTGAACACAATCCCCATCAAATAGTGGCGTCAATCTTTGTTACACGATCATTCCGACAAAGCCGCTTCAGTCCAGACCCATATTTGATCCTCACAGAAAAAGAGGCGTAATGCCTAACATGAAATTTTTTTGTGTGTAAGCATTTTATATCACTCTAAAAATCAAGGTATTTATTTGGTTGGAATAAAATCACAGTTTTAAGTTTCAGTAGTAAAATAATATTATAAAGCTCATTTCCATGATCAGAATACGTTTTTAACTTAAAAAAAACTATTGATAGAAAAATAGGTGCAAATAAAACTTTTAATTATTAAGTTTTTACGTGCAAGTCAAACTACATTGAGGCGCATGTAAGTAAATATTATATTTTCAAGCGATTCAACGATACATAGATAATTCCAAGCTAAATTTCAACAACCAATTTTTTTTGTCGAAACTATTTTGCAGGGATTGGAAAGTTACTTTTAAAAAGTAACACTGTTACAGTTACAGTTACTTAATTAAAAAAGTAACTCTGTTACAGTTACAGTTACTTAATATGAAAAGTAACGCGTTACAGTTACTTAATATGAAAAGTAACGCGTTACAGTTACTTTTAAAAAAAGTAACGAATCACAGTTACTTTTTGAAATTTCAAGTTATAAGAAAAATTGAAATTTAGCCATCTTACCATTTTTCAAAGAGAAGCACGATAAACGAAACATAAGCTCGAACAAAATACTGAAATTATCATTAATAAACATTTTTTATAATTAATTTTAATCCTTTACCCTGATATATAATCAGAAGACAACGAGTCCATCTGTAAACGAGGGGTATCTCAAGAATGAACGCGAAATCTCCCCCTCCCCAAACCCTTCTTCGAGGAGAAGGACTTTGTTGTTGGTCATTGTTGTAGAACCCATTCAGGCAAAAACACAAAGGGGTTTGGAGTGAGGGATCCAACCTGCTTGCAACCTGCGTGATTTATTTTAAAACCCTTCTTTTCCGTAGATGCCTGTAATTGTGCGGGTCTTATAATGTGATACTTAGAAATATAAACAGACAAGGAAAAACATTCGTACTGTAACAATTCTGTCTGAAAGCCGCCGTCACGCCTTTATCAGCCAAAGTGGACCATTCTATTATATGCTTTACGTTTTCCCTCCCAAGAAAAGCTCGTTTTTCGGGAATGCGAAATGTTTACTTTTTTTTTTTTTTTTTTTTTAGGAGTGGAATTTTAAAATTGGCAACAGACAGCCTTCGTAAAGTAACGGAAAAGTAACGACATTTTTCGTTACTTCGTTACCGATAAAAGTAACTAAGTTACCGTTACAGTTACTTTCTGAAAAATGTAACGGCGTTACTCGGCGTTACCAAAAAAAAGTAACTGTTACAAGTAACGGCGTTACAAGTAACGCGTTACTCCAATCCCTGCTATTTTGTTCTGTTTGCAAACTATCCTCATCCTATAAGTTGGCTTCACGGAGTTACCTCCCTTTGGCTCAGAGAAAGAAACACAACGGAATCACACTCAGCAGCCACGAGGGAAAAAATCATTTTCTCTAGGGAATAAAACGGGGAATAACCGAGAGAAATAGGGAAATGTGTCCCCACGGAAAAATGCCCCTCATCACTTCGAATGCCAAGTTGTCAAGAAGGGATTTGTAGGTAGGAAAGGGTAGATGCATAGGTCTCTTGTTGATAATTACTTTGAGGGTGGTTTTTGCTCATGTGTTGTAAGTAAATGGTAATAAAATGGAATATTTATTTTACGGTAAGCATATTGACAAAATTGGAGCAGTGAGGGCTTATGGACGAGATTTTAATTTAATGTACTCATTACGATTATATTAGTTTTAAAGTCTGGTAAAGTATTATAAGAAATAACATTGGAACGAAACTGATTAGTCCCTTCCCTAAAATAAAGGGAATTTATTTTTATTATTATTTTCACTAAGAAAAGAGAAAAGAAAAATAATTTGTTTAGATAGTTTAAGTTAATTAAAGAAAAGTGTGTATAAGTCAATTGCACGTAAGATGTTTATCACTTTCAATTTAAAGTTCGTTTCCTCAATTAGAATTCTATTACAACTACAGTTTACAAACTCAGCATGACAATATACAATCACACATTTCATTACGTCACCCACAAGTACATACACCTGAACAAATATCTCAATAAGATCATGAACTAAGCAAAAAGACCAGTTAAATTCCAGAAATTTCAGTCTAAGCACGAACCGAACACATTCTCAAGGTAAAAGCAGTGCCGCATTTAACATTAATATGCTTTTTTTTTATAATAATTGATGAATTAAAGTGTTCATTAAAATGACAAACTTTTTAATTCATCAGTTACCAATTAAGTATTGGATCTTAAATGTCTGTAACATAAAATCCTATTTAGGACTTTACTACTCTACTCTAGGACTAGGCTCTCTTCGTGAAAAAGTGACTTTTCCGTTTAAGTTAACCAATTAACGACGATCGACAAGAAATTTTGCCACGCAAAAATAAGCTTTTTGCTTAAGCTTATCTAAATAAGCAAAATATGACAAATGAAGGGCATAGTCCTGGACACAAGTCATAAAAAGTTACACGAAAAACGAATTTAAAAACATTAAAAGTTAACGCTTTTATTCGGAAATGAAGGTGTTAATGGTTTTCACGATGTCTTCGTTAATGGGTTGAAAGAACAGTAGTCGTCCGTACAAAACGGTAGCCAGATTAGGACGTTAACACAGGAACATATTTGTATACTCATCAACTAATGGGAAGAGTAAACAGTGTTTCCGACACTTATTCCCATTACCGAATGTTAGAAGGTGGTTTAACGATGGGTGTGCCGTGAATAGCTAGGGTTCAGGTAATGTCATACAATGTATACGTCGTTATACTAAGTATTGAAAAAGATACCATTTGTATATATATAGACTGGATATTTAGTTTCAAGAGGTTAAGTACAATCAGTATCCATAATGTATATTGTATATAGGGATTTAATTTTAAGATTACTTATTGAATATTTTTTTTTCATATTTAAAGGGTTTTTTAAAAGCCAATTTTAATAGCACACAGGTTTCAGATGATGTAAAGCTCTGGTTTTTTCCCCCGTGACCTGCGATTTCATTGGTTTTTTCGGTTTCACTCACAAAATGATCGTCATAGATGAAAGGAAACTTTTCTTTCTATACAAGCTTTCTTTAATAAATGATTTGAACAACCAACAGAGCACAGAAAGAAGTTGGCATTTTAAAATTTTAATAAGTAAATTATTCTTTAAAAAAAATCATTTTCGAATACCCAAAAATAATTCCAGGCAACAGGTGGCAACAAACCGTTAGAGCTGTTGAAATCCACGACGTGAAACAACCCCATAACATAAAATTTCGTAACAAGAAGTTCATAAAGAACTAAAATAGCCTACTTTCCTGTTACTTAAATACTTACTGAAGTTCTAATCGGGAAAAAACTAGGTTTCTAACAGTAAATATCATCAACAGCCGTTTCTACACTAGATTTATACACATTAGAAAAAAAAATCGAAACACAGCATCCAGCTATAATTTAAACTTCTAAAAGCCAAAATCAACTATTTTCCTTAATATACTTTCGCAAATTAATTAAATATTATTTATCGTCTGCTCTCGATTTATTTGTAGTTCGAGGAATAATTAAATATTTATTAATAACAAAAGTAATGAAACTCCAAACTGCATTAAAGAAATGTAAATTAAAACTAAGCATAATTGTATGCAAAAGTATGCCTTGCCGCTTTCTTGTTAGATAATTAATGAATAATCAAAGAATCAAATTGTGCTACATTTTATGACGTCATTCCAAACTGATTCATGAAAATATTATTTTGCTTCAAATATGTTTAAATAAATAAAGTTTCTCATGCCATTGTTGATTTGGCAACAGTGATTTAAATGACTCAAAATTGAATTTCAATGCTAATTCAATGGGAAATTCGCCGACAGATAGTAGATTTATGTCCGTCCGGAAGTACAGACAGACGGACAAAAAGTATGAAAGTTGGGTATCTGAGGTCATAGCTTTCTAACAAAAAAAGAATTTTTAAGATGCGATGGATAGAACCGATTTTGGAAGGGGGGTACGGACAGACAGACAGACAGACGGACTGACAGACAGACGGACTGACAGACAGACGGAAAGACAGACAGACATACGAACAGACAGACAGATGGACATCAACCGCATTTCAATGGGAAATTCGCCGACAGATAGTAGATTTATGTCCGTCTGAACGTACAGACAGACGGACAAAAAGTATGAAAGTTGGGTATCTGAGGTCATAGCTTTCTAACAAAAAAAGAATTTTTAAGATCCGATGGATAGAACCGATTTTGGAAGGGGGGTACGGACAGACAGACAGACGGACGGACATCGACCGCATGTCAATACCTACTTTTTCATTTTTTTTTAATTCTTTCGAATTAAAAAAAGAAAAGTAGGCTAATAAAAATGCTAGAATCAAATTTAATCATTAGGTAAGTTATATAACAGCTGAGAAAGAGCACGTGATAATATATGCCTTTCTACAAAATCCGTTATGTCATTCGCGTGATCGTGTTATGTAATGTGTACTTTAAATATTCAGCAAATATTTGTTCAAAAAAACACGTAAGAGAACTTTTCCCGTCAGACAAATATATAGTCCATAGAGTTATAGTCGAAATATGACACCCGAAAATAGGACTTTTTGCTTCTATTAAGAGTGCATTTTCTATTTAAGCAAATACTCTCAACTTACCAAACAAAAATAAACAGAATATGAAAATTTTTTACCATGCTTAATATTTTTAAAATCTTCAGTACACTCTCGAAAATAGTGTTAAACTGTTATTTTTACAAATATAAAATAGGAAATATATTTCGTATTTACTGTTTCTTTTAGCATCCCATTGGGATTATATTATTATTACACCAATTTTTTTTAAAATTAAAGTTAAAGAGATTAGTCCAGTTGAATGTATTTAGAATTATGTTTATATAAAATAAAGTTAGCATTATTTATTTCAATATAAGAATAAGAAAATGGGGAGAAATATATAATCCTTTTTGCATTTTTTTAAATCACTTTTTCTCTCTTAAATTTTTTATTTTATAAGGAGTGTGGATCAAAACACAAATATTTACAAATTTAACTCGTGTTTCCCTCTAAGAATTAATAGTTTGTGTAAACATGTTTGTATAAGAATTAACTATAAAGGGTGAATGAACCATTTGCGGTTCATTACTCTTCCAATAGTCAGTAATTTAATCTGAATAAACTTTAAATTTTGGAAGATAAAATAACATTTTACTGAATTTAGAGATTTTGAATGAATGAATAATGAATACAGAATAAATGTACACTGTTAAAAAATTAGGCACTTTGTTTCACCAAAAATATGGTTCCTAGTAGCTGCAACGGCTGTGTGGTGAAACGTTAAACCATATTTTTGGTATTCGGTTGAACCATTTCTCAGGTTTTTGTTTCCAAATCCAGAAAAATTGGTTTAGCCAAACACCGAAAAAAAGGTGAAACAGTTTACCACACAGCCGTTTGCAGCTACTAGGAACCAATTTCATGGTGAAACCAAGCACACAATTTTTAACAGTGTATATGAATAAATGATTTTCTTTTGAAAAGAAAAATATTTAAAAAAAAGTTGAGTTATTTTCTAAGCTATAACTGACATTTTCACTAATTGTCTTTTACTCACCAAATCGTATAGCACTAGATAATTGTCGAATGGCACATAACACTTACCTAGGAAAAAGAAATGCGATTTAGAAAACCATTTAAAATGCATGAATATAAATGACAAAATTTAATGTACAGTGACACACGCTTCAAATTGAACAATTAAGAGACGTTACTATCAATGCACTGTTCAATGGATAATCAGCACGGAATCGTAAAACTTTTTATTTATTCATAATGAATTATAAGAAAACTCTGTAAATTCAACAGGCTATAACAAAGGTTCCGTGACATTTAAACACGTCATGGTAAACTGAGAATGTAAAGGAAATATTTGTTTTATTAGGTTACATAATATCGTTGAAAAGTCCATATGTAGTTTGTAGGCGGTTGTGAGATAGGCCGAGCCGTAGAGATAGGTCGAGCCACTCTTTTTTAACGACTAACATATTAGTTATAAATATTTTATTAATTTAAAATAACTGCCTTAAAATTTGGAAATTAAAAATATTGATTACGTATTTAAAAATTTTAAGTTCAAATGAATTTTTTTAGATGGCTTCATGTTTTTTTTTCAGTGACAAATCCAGTTAATGCTTCTATCAATATATTTAAATACAAAGATCTAAAGTAACTAAGAATATGAAAAAAAAATCAAATCGTTTCTTATATGAGAATTATGCATTTTTAGTATGAAAGTTTCGGATTAAAATCACAGTTACTTAGCAATGGATATTTTTGTCATGTGATCTTAAATTCAAGGATAAGAAAGGCAAAATCTTTAGGCTTTCGGTCAAGGCCAATGACACAATGTTAATTCCATAATCATTAATTATCTTTTCCTATATAATTTTGAAAACAGTCATCTCAAAGATGATTTTTCAATGCCATTCTGCGGTTTAATATTATAAAATATACAATAAAATATATTATACAATAAAAGTATGTAATTTTCAGATTTGAATAATAAAGTTTCTTTTAATGTTTAATAATGTATTATTAGCATTAGGTAGTAGCGCATGGGATATAATAAGATTTTTATAATAATTGATGAATGAAGTGTTTATTAAAATATGAAATTCTAATTCTTTAATTCGTCAGTTACCAATTAAACATTGGTTCTTAAATGTTATTAATATGAAATCTATTTAGGACTACAAGACTAAAATATTATACATTGGGACTGGGGCTCTGCACATGAAAAATCATTAACGATGACTGGCAAGTAAACCTGACATACAAACACAAGCTTTATGCTTAAGCTTATTTAAACAAACATAATACAAATGATGAAGACCACAGTACTGAACAATTTATGTCGGAAAAAAATTAAGCTACACGAAAACCAAATTTCAAAAACTTAAACAAATGGGTTGTTAATGGGTTAACATGGGAAAAGCTTTACTTTCCACGTAATATAAAAACAAAAATATTGTTAATTAACTAAATTGCTTAATAACAGAATATACTTATAGTTTATTTCACATTGATGTTCCCATGTTGAGAGTGGGAAATAAACGCAAGAGTTGAAAAAAACCTTTTCACTCGCCTTTACACACTAACCTACAAGTCAGAGAGTAACTGACCGGTTAAATAACTATTATAGACTTCATCATTACCACTAACAGGTAATATAATAAATCGAGCTCGGTGATCCGAAAACTACAAAAAAAAAAAGTACTTTCCAAAAAAAGAAAAGGAAAATAAAAAAGGAGGAACATGTCATAGCCAGAATAAAAAAAATTATCTTACACATCTAATATCATGAGTAGTTTCCTTGTTGGAAAATCTAGAAAGTGATTGTTTAACACTTCGTTGCCTCTGGTTTAAAAAAAAAAGAATTGAAGAAAAATTGGATTCTATTCGATGAAAAAGGTCGGCAGTTGGGAGTTATTTAATGCTAAATTTACAATATTTTTTAACTGAAATATTAGTTGTAATACCAAGCGTTGCTACGATGAACAACTAACAAAGGGGATAAATTTCATTTATAAATTTTGACAGAACATTTATGTCATCTCATTTACAGTTGATATATACGATGATTGAAAGGTTTGGGAACGATTTAGATTTTAATAAAAATATAGTTTCAGTATGATGTTTTCACCACATATAATGCTTCGTTTTTGTAATGTTTCGAACATAAAAATTATTTTAGTAATATATTGCTAATCTTGGTCATTTTAAAAATATTTTTTGTATTTAAATTAATAAATAAATTAACCGACAATCCATACAGCTTCTTACTAGTTAAAAAAACAATAAAACTTAATCCAACTTCTGCAAAAAAAAGACTATAAAACTCCACCAAAAAATGAACAGAAATCGCGACGGAAATAACTTTCTCGTTCGAGGACAATAGGTAATGCTTCGATTGAGTTGAAATAACAAAAAATATCTCCAACAAAGCATGAATCGATCATTATTTTATTCTTTTTCACTTCGCCAAGAAAAGAACCAAGATTGAAGGTCGCATTCCGAAACTTTTTCTCTTTCAATGACATGAAAGGGAAGACATTTCTCAGCTGCCAAGGTTTTCATGAAACAGCTGGATATACGAGGAATCATGTGTGGTAAAGGGAATTCGGCTAATTTAGACGAGACATTCGAGGAATTAGCGTCACAAATTGGATATCATTCGAGAATTTATGATGAGTGTATAAAGGGAAAATTTCGAGGGGACTGTTGAAATTTAATGAACAATTATTTAAATCTATTTCATTTTGTTTTTATAGCTCTGTACGTGCATTTGTATTTAAAAATAATAATTATCGTTTTATTTCAAATTTTTAACTCTATAGTTTAATTCTATTTCATCGAATCGTATTAAAAGATCGTATCGATTCGCAGTAAAAGTAAAGAACGAATCAAAGTATTCAAATGCATATAAGAGCTTTAGAGTGAGAAATGGTATACACTATGGTCGCTTATGGAATGTTGTTGTAAAGGAAGTTGACTTAAAAAAATCATAAGAACGAGAGGGCTTTAAAGAGTTCTTACCCCACTGTTTGGACAGAAGATCGTGAGTGTTTATGAAAATTCAAATTGTCCTTCAATAATTTTTATAAATTTTACAAGGTAAAAAATAATAACGTATGAACAGCCATAACAATATATAGTTTTTTGTGTCTGTCATAAGAAACCAGATTAATTTTTAAAAAAATAATAATCTTGAGAAATCATTCTCCATTAAACAATTCATCAAAGATATGAGTTGTCTTTTGAAAATTACAAGAAGCCTCGCGAACAAAATAAATGTTTCCTTAAAGCGTCATTATCTTGTAGAATGAGGAAAAATCCGCCCTATCTTGTCACCTACCGGTGTTCATTTATTTTTTAATTGTATATTTATCACTGCAAACTCCTGCCTCATACGACAGCTTAAAGCCGGGAGGGCCGAACGTTTTAGAGTAATTATGCACCATAATAACCAATTATCCCGTTTCACCAACACTGTTGCGTACATACTTCTCTCTATCAACGCGAAAGATAAAAATTTATTAGGCATTAACTTAATTTAAAAGGTAGACAATATTTTACAGTGGTAATTTCTCTAAAAAGATTTTGCGGTTAAGATAGTGGTGGGAGGAGTTACACTTACAATTAACGACTCTAAGCGAGATTTTTTTTCGTTTTATAATTGCTGCGTATTTGAGGGCTGCTGCTGACTGGTTTTTGGAAAGTAAATGAGAGGAGAAACTGTAATTATGAATACGGAGTAAATTTATTGGCTATATTTATAAATTTTATTCTTTCGTGTTTTGAAATAGAGGAAAGATCCTTAATTTTACATTGTATTGCTATGAATTTGGTACTTATTCAAGAAAGGTTACCGATCTCAAATATTTTTTTTTAATCTCCGAATTATTCAAAAGCAAAATTTAAGAACCAAACAACCACATTTACATGAGTGAAAATTGAAGATAATCTCCCAATTTGTCTTTCTGTAAAGATAAAAATCCAAAACTTCCTATGGTATTCTCGAGCGTGGCTTGCTAGCAATGATGGGCACACGCACAACATGAAGTTTAGAATCGAGGGGTGCATTGAATACCACATATGTTATGTAGGGAGCCAAGGCACGCTTAGGGGAGGAGCCGAACAGTCTCCAGCCGAAATACCTTTCTCGGATAGAGGGATGTATGAGAGCCTTCAAGGAACAGTTATTTAATGTTGCTGCTGTTTTATAAAGAAATGAGTAATATTTTCGAACTATTGAAAAGTACATAGAAGAGGAAAGATTTTACGCTTGATTCTTGATGAAGATGAGTAAGTTCCGTCATAACATGTTGATTTTATGCATCAAAACCATTTGAGCCTCGTTTTTGTCATTTTCTTGAAAAAGGTTTGCATTTTGTAATTGTAAGACCAGGAGTAAAATGTAAACACGTTCATCTGTACTAGACATAAAATAGATTTTTTTAAAAAAAAGTTATGGTATTTACAGCTAATAATAAACATTTATAATTATTTTGTGCTAGCTAGCATAAATTTTTTATAGCCTACTTTCCTTTTTTTTATTCGAAAGAATTTAAAAAAAAAAAAAGAAAAGTAGGTATTGACAAGCTGGAGATGTCCACCTGTAGCCCTTCCGCCTTCCAAGCTACGTTCTATCCATCTTAAAAATTCTTTTTTTTTAATAAAGGCATTGAATCAGAGAGCTATCTTGTCTCCTTTATTTCCGTCTGTATGTACGTCCGGACGAACATCTGTCTGCCGATCTGTCGACGAACTACCCATTTAATTACCATTGACATTCATTTTTTCCCCCTGGTGTATAAATCTTGTGTGTGCGGAAATATTGTCTTGTTTTCTACTGGTTTTTCGATAAGAATTTCAGTGAGTATCTAGGCAACAAGAAAGTAGGCTATTTTCGTTCTTTTCGATTTTTTTTTGTTTCTTTTTTGAGCAAATTTTACTATAAGTCATTTATTGCTGCTTTTAAGTTCTTTAAAAACAATTACACTATACATCAAAATTGTCATGCCTCTTAAAAAATTCATAAATTTGCCACATAAATAAAACTTTCCAGTTTCTCAAAATTCCTGCAATTTTTTCAACTGAAAAAAGCCGGTGAAAAATAACATTCCATTTCTTCATTCCCATATTCTTGCAAGTACGAAGAAGTCTGTTTCGCAGTAATCTGGACCACAGCTGGAGGGTGAAATTTCTTGCGACTCTTCTTTTTTTGGGGGGAGAAGATTGGAAACCAGTTACTCTATTGCCAGCCCCCCTCCCCCCACCAAATTGACTGACTCCTTCTCTGTTGAAGGGAATGCCCCCAGAAACCGGTCCGAACCGCCTTGACAGTCGCCTTTTAACTCTACAAAAATGCCGCTCTCGCTCTCTCTCCACGTCTCCTTCGGCTTTTATTTATTCTGAGACTATTTGGAATAGAAAGGAATAATATTTAACTACATTCTGTCCAGCGTAGTATAGTAAACTACTATAATTTGAAACGACTTAATTCACTTACCAAGAAAACATAGTTTTTCTTAACGTAGACAATTTTTAAAGACAATAACTGAATTCTCATAGAAATTAGTTATTGAATCCCAATATACGAGTGTGATTGAATGTCGTAAAATTGTTTTCTTGATTATAAAAATTGGATGCACTTAAATAATTATCTGTTGGCGAAATTTTATATTATCAAACAAAAGCAATATTTCCAATATAAATCTTTCCTTAAAACAATAATCCTGACACATTTTTAATTTTATCAGTTAAAGATTTCTTTACACATAAAACTATAAACAATCTTAGTGCTGATCTAGGTAATGATTAATTTTTAAATCATGTCTATTTTTTAATGAGAATTTTGACTTAACATCCGAGCACATGAAAAATCTTTTAAAAATTGAAAATCCTCATTTTGGAATATGCACTAAAGGTACACAAACATTAGAAATAAAACTAGCTTTGAAGTACAAAGCTCAAAAATTATCATAGTCCCACCCTATTGCATAGAACAACAGCCCCTTTTCTAGTGGGCCCACAGAATGCATGAATGAAGATGCACCTAATAATGCGTGCGTGAGTAATGTTATACACCTACAAAATGACTTCCTTGATTGAATCGCAGATTGACAATAGTCCCTTATCACGATTAATGAAAGTTTTTTAGGAATAAAAATGCACGTGACTCCGTGTCCACGAGCAATTACAGTGGTGCAATCCCTAAATCGATAATTGCACGGTTCTTTTTTATTTTAACTGTGCAATTTGGGTAATACGCAGTCGCGAAGGGCAATTATCGTTCTTTTGCTAGGTTTAAATCTCTTGGCTGTAGTAATTGATTTGGAAAATTGGGTCTCAAAGAATGGAATTGTTAGAACTGACTTTTATCCTTAAAAATAAAAATGAATAGAATTTTGTTAGATGGAGACGCAGGCAGAAATACTTAAAATAGTTTTGATTGCTAAATGTAACGAGCATTTGAATATCAAAAAGTAACACTGAATGTGTCTTAATATTATAAAGACACGTTTTTAAAAAACTAATAAAGTAGCTTAAGGGTTAAATAGTAAGGTAATAGCTTCTTACAATTGCTAAAAAATATTTTTTTATATAATTTCTAAAAAGATTTTAATACACTTCATGTCCAAATTTTTCTTTACATGATTTTCCCCCCAGGTTTTTTTGAGTCTACGAAGTACACAAGCGTTATACAAGAAATTTGTAATGTCTTAAATAAAGCCTAAGCTATTACAAAACAAACTAATAATCAGGGTAATAATCGGGCGCTTTTTGTTTCTCAGAATTAAATTCGTCTGGATGAGATCAGCAGTTAAATCGAGGAAAACCTTTGGTGTTGCCATTTTACAAGAGAAATAAAATCTTTTTTAAAAGTTTCGGGATAGCAGATTTCATGTTCCATAATCGGATTATCACGATAATTCAACCGGCTGAATCTCCATCCACTTTCCCCTTCTTGAAAAAAGTTACATTCCATCTAATAAATCCTTTGAGCCCGGGGAATACAGAGAGGGGAGCGTTGCAGCTCGAAAGGCGCCAAAGGGAAAAATCGCCAAGATAAAATTCATAAAGAAAGGAGAAATGGAGGGAGAGTTCTTAGAAAACTTTTCCCATATCTTCTTCGGGGATCGGTGGCCGAAAATCTGCAACAAGTAGGGCGGATGAAAAGGAATGGGGGACATTATTGTGGATGTTCGAACTCGAACTTACAGTTTAGCTTTTTTTTTATTGTGACAGTAATAATAAATCATTGCAAACCACTTTTATCAAAGGAATTCTTTCAATTTGAAGGTTTTAAGAATAACTAATCCAAATTTGTTTTGCTTATTATTTTAAAATATGGTAAGCATTCGGAGATTTTCTATGCTAAATAACAAGACTCGATTCATATTCTTATAATAGGCGGTAACAAGACACTAACTCTGATAAATTAAAATATCTAGAATTTCATATCAAGACGTGTGGTTATTAGATTAGTTTGGTTGAATTGACCTTTTGCTAGATTTTTCCAAGCGCATTTTGACAGCTGGCTTCGTATTTTTAATCTGATTAGTCTTAATCTTTCTTACAAAAATACACTAAAATATTATTTGGCATTGAAAACAAACCATATAAACTCTAATATATACATTTTTTCTTCGGAAAAAGGCGGTTAAAAATCGTGAAGCCCGTTTCCGAAAGACCTTGGGTAATTCTAGAGAGACATTACTTCAAACAAACCACACTAAAAAGAATGCATCCATCTGTCAATACGCCTAAGTGTTGCCCTAGTACGAATCTCCCAACCACAACCAAAAGTGCGTTTAACTACATTTTTTAGCAATATCACCAGCGCACCACCTCAATAAATGCCCATGATGTACTAGTAATAAAACATCTAAATAGAGCACAAATAATCAAGCTTTTAGATAATTAAAATAGATGGATGAAGTTATTACTCATAAAGAGACGACTATGTTGGTTAGATAAAAATGTCACTGACATTAATGATTTGGTTGAAAAGAGGATAGAATTATCTAAACTGGAGTATCATGGATGTAGTCAAACTAATTATTTCTAGCTCAATCTTTTTCTCAATAAACTGTCAAAGTTTGCAAAAAAGATCACGTTTAATAGTTTTGATATAAAAATGAAACCAGTGATTCCTTTTCAAAACAGAAATTAAAGATTATTTTGGACTATACAATGTTTATTCAATATTTATTACAGCTGTGTGTTAAACATAATTTAGATTAATTTCCAAGTTTTTATTTTCTTAATTTGGGCGTTATTCAAATGCATTAGTTTTTAAACAAAATGACATATTAATTAATTGTACCCAAACCAGATTAAAATCAGACAAAAAATTGGAACCAATGTCGAACCGAGTTAGTTGATGGTCAGAGTATTTTCCCTTCTTAAATCATACGAAATCGTGCATAAAATTATATTGAACAAAAATATCACTTACAGCTTTTGTCTACCAAATCAGAGATATAGCAAATGAGTAAAGCAATCAAATAGTCTTGGACCTTGAACGCTCATAGCAAAAAGTTCTAATTAAAAAGAATGGCCGATAGAATCAGCCACCATATATTTATTAACTCACTCCTAATTTATTACTGGTATGGAAATTTGGAGTTACAGCAGACGGCGCCATTGTTATTTAGTACTAATGTACCGGCACTACCCCAAAGTTGCTCTAACTTTAAAATTAAACATTAGGTTTCTGTGCGAATTAACAAATGGCGAGACGATGCTATTTCGAATCTACTTGATTGGTTGGGGTGTTGATTATATAATATGGTATATTCCCTTGCGTAATTATAAGTAGGATTTTTTTTGAAGGATGGAAGAGTATTTAGTATATGTATACGACAAATACACGAAATGTTAAAATATCAATGAAGGTCAATAATATTAATTACAATGATAAAAAAAATACCATAGGTAGGAAGCAGGAAATTCTTTGGAAAATTAACACTGTTATCATATTTTAACTTTTAAATGCCTAAGTTCGATTTCAGATGGCTCTAGCAGGGTAAGTATTAGAACAAATCGCGTGATATTTTTTAAAATCTTTATTCAAGAACATTTAGACTTCTTGTAGCTAATTGAGTTAAAGCGCCTTGCATTAACTTATTTATTAAGTATCCCGTTTCAAATTAATATTTAAAATAAAAGAATTTAAAACATAATAAAATCATTCTTAAGCATATGTTACTTTGATGTCTTCAAAATCAAATGAGAGCGAGTAGCAGTACTTTCGTAGCACAATATTTAATACAGTTTTTTTTAAACATATTTTGCAACAAATTTCAAAAAGAGTATTAAAAAATACCGTAAATGTTAACAATGTTTTAACCATTTCGTACATTGGGCTAATCGGTTCACTATAAATAAGAAAATGTCTTTGAAAAATAAAAATTCATTAAATACTTTCGTTATTCAACACAAAAATGCAAAACGATCCAAAATTTTCTAAACAATAATATTGATTAGAAGGGCATCTTCCATACCACAGAAAAGATCTTCAAAACTCACATTAAAAGCCTTTTTATCGGTAATTTTATCTTTGTGCTTTCTTATCACAGTATGGTTAGGTATTTTTGGCGCTTTTCCATGCGTCAGCAAATGTCTGGATTTAATTTCTGGAAAAAGTTGATCAAGTGTAGAAAATGGCGGTCATTATTGTCAATAGAGAAGCTTGATGTCAAGTTACAGTTGCACTTTTTTTGTACGTGTAGTAATTACCGTTATATCAGAGGTTACGTCATTGCATATGCTTTATATTTTTTTATGATGAGAAATCAGTTTTCGATTACGTTACTCAGCGAACCTCTTATCATATCTTATGTTTTATATCACAAAAAGGGACCGTTTTTTGCCTTTTATATTATACCCTACATACTTCACAAATAATCCCTTCATTTTTACACTGTTTTTGAAAGGAATTACTTTTACTATTCGACAGAGTTATCAGTTAAAACTAGCTTTGGGACGACGTAAAACTAGAAAGATCTGTAAACTTTTAGTTCAAAATAGAATAATTCAAATGAAATAACTTTCTTTTTCAACTAGAATTACAAACATACCTATTTTCCCATTTATCAGATCACTCGTTAATCTTAATTACACAATAGTTATCTTTTTATTTTGTCAAAACTAGTTTTAATGACGAGGAATATTAAAGATAGTAATTATGTACATTTATTTTTAAAACGTATCCTTAACTCTTTGAGCAAACCAAAGAGAAAGGAAAATAAAATCGAATACACTTCAAAAACCGAAGGGAAGAATTAGTAATGAGCTGAAAACATACGTAGATATAAAGAAGAAAATATAAAATATGTCTTAATAAGGATCTTACTCTTTATTATGGCAATTCTACTTCAATAAAATAATAAATGCCCATAAATTTATTTGAGTGGATTACCAAGCAATTTTGTGAATCTTCTTCACATTCAATTTAGGCAACAGGTTTTACTACAAGGTCATTTTGCAATACTAATATTCATTACAATAATATTTCTCATTTATTTTATAGCTTAGAAGTTGCGTGTAAGGTTTCTTTTTAGTTGGAAAATTAGGTAATTAATCACAAAATCATATTATATGACTAAATAGTTTTAAAAAATATGACTAGAGGATATTTGGATATTAAATTAAAGGCCCGCATATAAAAAGCTTTCTTTTTACTTTCGAATTCCTTTTTAAACATTTCTTTTAAGTACAGTACCTGCATAATATTGAATAATAATAATTGAAAACAACCACATACTACTCTTTTTCTCAATAAAATCACACATTGTACAGTAATCATCAAAAACTTGAAGCACTTAATAATTTGTAATCTAATAAACTTTAATTTTCTAGGCGCGATCGAAGTATCCATCAACAGTACGACATAGCTTTTCTAAAATAGGGGGAAAATTTTAATCACTCAGTAGTAAGTATTTTAATTTAGAAAAAAGTTATTAAATGAGAGAGTAAAGAACTAAGTTACACCTTCGAAAATCATGGCCAATGGCCATGTGGAAACGCTATCAATAATAATACTAATGATAATAATAGACAATTGTTATTAGGTTTTAAAAGTCAACTTGAATCAAAAATAAAACAATTACAAAACGCAAAAAAATCAAAAGTTTTAAATGTGATATTTTGAGTTACAACTGCATTGACTATTTTTTTATAGTTAGGAGAAAGAAGGAAGGAAATTGTAACTGAGCATCTTATTTGTCGAACGACAAAAGCAATTTATTGACATCTGTATTATTTTGAGGATGAAAATATTAAAATACCAACCATGGTTTTTCGGAAAATCAAGCCAGTATTTGCAACTTACGGAGAAAGAAATCAATATCTGAAACTATGCAATTGCATCACTTTTATCAAAAGTCTGAAAATGATATTCGTATTTGTTTAATTATTGAATTTTATTATTCCACATTACGAAATAATTTAAAATACATAGAAATTTTATTTAAGCATGCTTTGAAAAAAGTGACATCGTTAAAAATTGAAACTGCCCTTTTTGAAGTAAGAATTTCGATAGTTTATAAATGGTTGTCGATAGTTGTCTTTTAATGGAACTCAGGAAGGATACGCTGTTTATACTAGATGGATAGGAGGTCTATGGAGCATTCATTGTCGCATGGAGCAAGTTGTCCCGTTAGGGAAAAATGAGTGAAGGCATCTTTTACTCCATCCGGTCCAAATTTGTTCTATTTTTCTTCTTGTTGGTGGAGAGTATTTTTTTCTACCTTTTAATTGGTATATTTTGTAAAGAAAACAGTCCTTTTTAATATGTAATAACAGTGCAAGAATCTCAAAGTGTTATCAAAGCAAATCAGTAGTAGCAAATCAAGTAAAAATTAAGGTACGTAATCGAAAGGGATACTTCGATACGGATTTAAACAATTTAAATTAAAGTTAAATTCAACAGCGAAAAACGAGTTTCCTAAAAAATAAACGACTTAACCAGAAATATGATAAAATCAACAATAATATCAAGGTATTTTTTAACCCATTCACAAGGACTTTATAAACACATTCATTTCTGAATTAAAACATTATCCTTCGTGTTACTTAATTTGACCCATATAAATTGTTCAGAACAACGGTCTTCATTTATCTTATATTTTGTTTAATTAGATAAACTTAAGTAGACAGCTCATTTACTCGCGGAAAATTTTCTTACCGACGAAAATGTTTAATGAAAATGAAACCAAATCCTACCTTCCATCCAGCCGAGCTGTTGCTGTCCCCTTTGTCTTTGAAGTACGCCACATTCTGTACCATCCACTCGTAGATCTGCGCCAGCGTCAGCCGCTTCTCCGGCGAACTCTGGATGGCCTGTGTGATGAGATCGGCGTAGGACATGTTGCCCCACGCGTTCCGCCGGGAGGAGTTCTTTTTCGGGGCCTCGATGGTCGGCCCGCCGGGCCCCTTTTCATCGTCGGGCGGGTCGACGTAGTTGTCGGGCCTCGGCAGGGGCCACGTGTTGGACCGAGCCCTCGTCTGGGGCTCGAACCCAGGGTCCGGGTCCAGAGAGTCCATCCCGCCGAGTGGGTGGTAATCCACCTTGAATGAAGCCGGGGCCGGCTCGAAGGGAAAGTACGAGGAATCAATGGTGCCGAGTGGGCTGGTGCACCTTAAAGATGAAATGGTTGGGTGATGAGTTTACGACTGGTCGGGGGCGACCGGTGTCGTAATGCACATGGTGGTGAGATAAATCCAATTTTTTTTAGCACTGTGTTGATGTCGGCTTGGGATTACGCAACAGCAAGATGATGGCGCACTTGTGGACGCACATGCCGTTGTGTATGTTTAAAATATAGTAAAACACCACACGGATCAAAGTTGAGGAACTCCGTTAAAACACTTTTTCATGTGTCTTCTCCGGGCGGTGTAGAAGTTGCACAAGAACGAACGTTACGACGCACTTGTCGGGTTACGCACTCATCAGGGGAAAAAAAAAGAACGAGAAAAAATATCAGCAAACGATAATAAATTAAACAGCTGATCACGACGAAGTTTCGCTGTCGGAAAAAAAATCCAAGGGTCCAGCCAACCCTTCCGGCGATCCCAGTCCAAAGTTTTGAGGGCTTCGAAATCCACAGGTGCCCCCCAATAAAAACAACAACAAAACCGCGTATGGATCACAAAATTCGGACCGAAACTCGCGACGTACTTGTTCTTCCGACTAACATTGCAGTTACTGGTTTGGAATCGCGGCTGCGCGCCTACTTCCAAACACGACGTCACCGGGCACGTCACGTTGCTATGGCGACGGATGCACGCCAAACGTGTTGCTGAAGGTTGCTGATTAGAGGAGATGCACTATCGACATCTATCGGGGTAAAAGTGTACTGCCTGTGTCTTAAATGTCTGTACTGAGAAGTTAATTTTCCAATAAATTAAGGTTATTTTACGGATGTATTCCTCGGAAGTTAGTTTCAATGTTAAATTATCACTTTAAATAATGTTGTTGATGAATTATTTGTTTCTTCAAAATCTTGTTGAAAATTTTGTTTGGAAAGAGTTGTCCTTGAAAACTTTACCATAATTGAAACACATGTATAACATACCTTTAAACCATATTTGACTTAAACACCTAAAATATGTATTATAAACCGAAAATTTATATTAGACACTTTTATAATAGACCAATATATTACAATCAAATAGATCATTAATGAATAAAAATAGTAATAGCCATTATTTCATCTAACGTCACATACTTTCTGCTGTGTGCCACTGATCAATTAAACTTGAAATCACTATTGCTTCCAAAGACCAGATGAATAAACAATCTTTCTCGAACTTTCTCTTTAAAAAAATATTTTCTTTCACACACTTTACCCGATAGATTTGAGAATAGAAAATATTTTTTGAACCAATGGAGAAAGACTATTCTTAGAACCAATGGAGAAATTTGTATAAACATTAAAAATTTGTATTTTTGACATACTATTTTAATTATTTTAAGTACTGACAGCTTTTAGTATATTATTTGAGAAATTTTTAATCAAAAATGTTTATTATCATAAATGCTAAATAGCGATTTGCAGAGATTTTTCAAAGAACATCTGCATTTTTTCCTACACATATTTGGAACATTGTACCTCAATTTTTTTTTTAAAGAAATTGTAAAACTTTTTTGCTGTTAAAGAATCTAACAATTGTGATAATTTCCTAATGAAAGACTAAATAAAATGTGAATCTTTTAAAAGCAAAAGTATACTATGCCTTACAGTTGTTTTCAAAGTTTGGTTCATGTAAAAGAATCTAGTATATATATTTTATAAGATTATAATGCAAATAAATAGATTAAAAAAATCCAATTTTGATAGTGCATTTTTATAAAATGCTTACATTCTCTTGGTTATCGTTTTGCGATACGTTTTAAATAATTCGATTGGCTTGCAGTTCAACATAAGTTTCAGTAGAAATATAATTGCAAAATAAACAAAAAAGTAAACATTTAACGACCAAAAATCAGCACATTCTACTTAAAAAAAACTTCATTGTGTTTTTATGCGTCAGGAATTAAAGCGAGTAAACGATTTTTTTTTTACTTATTGACTTTTTCATGCATAAAGTGCATTCCGTTCCCAGTTGGATTTCTCACATCAATAATAAAATTTCTGATAAAATAAAATAACCTATACTTGCCTTTTACTTTAATGCTCGTAGAAATTTTTGTAGTATACGGATAAACAGATTGACAAAAAAAGTATAAGATTGGTTTCTGATGTTAAACAAATGATCTGTCAAACAAAAAACTTTGAACAATCAGAAACTACGCAACCGAGGTCCAAAAATTTGCACAAAAATAGATTTACGTTTCGTTGTCACTGTAGAACATTTTTTATAACTTTCATTCTATAATAATAAAAAATAACTTCGTTTTCAAAGTTCTTAAATTTAAAAATACTTTTTTTGCAACGAACTTTTACGTTCTAATCTAACTCATTGTTTTCTATTGGTTAACAAATGTTTTCTGGTTCATAATTATAATGATTAAATGAAAATAATCTTTAAATTCTTTTAATTTTTTTTTTTTTTAGTTTCCATGGAAACTCAAACAGTAAATTTTCAGAAGATAGCACTATAGCCCGCATTCAATTTGTAGGATTATTATTTGATTTATTTATTTTTTAAAAAAGTCTTTATTTATTATGGTTGATTTATAATGGTTGATCAGATTTCCTCAACTCGATTTTATTTATATTTCAATATCCATTTAAGCCTAATATTTACAATTAAAAAATATGGAGGAATATTTATGCATATGAGAAGTTTGAGATGTGCATTTATAGGTGCACCCGTGCAACGCTAGCTATATGAAGCTAGTTTAATTAAAATTAGCTAACTTTGTTAAAAATTATATATTTGTTATTGCTAAAGAAAATACTACACATTCTCCTCGTTCGAAGAAAGCCTTCGATGTTTGTGTAAAACTATGTATATAAACCTCGAAATATATTTAGAGCTTAATGTGACTCTGCGATTTCAAATAAAAACAAGGAGTTCTAAAAAAAACTAAAATAGTTTACTTTCCTATTTCTTGAATAGCTATTGAAATTCTTATCGAAAACAAGTACATTTGTAACTGCAGCTGTCACCTAGAACAACTTACAAGCACGATTTATATACCTTAGAAAAAATTGCTAAACACACCTTTAAGTTGTAGTTTAAACTTTGAAAAGCCAAATGTGCTATTTTCATTAATTTTCTTTCGCAAATTAAATTAATATTCTTTATCTCTTGCAAAAATTATTTGCAGTTTAAAATATGGAGGAATATTTATGCATATGAGAAGTTTGAGATGTGCATTTATAGGTGCACCCGTGCAACGCTAGCTATATGAAGCTAGTTTAATTAAAATTAGCTAACTTTGTTAAAAATTATATATTTGTTATTGCTAAAGAAAATACTACACATCGGAGAAAGCCTTCGATGTTTGTGTAAAACTATGTATATAAACCTCGAAATATATTTAGAGCTTAATGTGACTCTGCGATTTCAAATAAAAACAAGGAGTTCTAAAAAAAACTAAAATAGTTTACTTTCCTATTTCTTGAATAGCTATTGAAATTCTTATCGAAAACAAGTACATTTGTAACTGCAGCTGTCACCTAGAACAACTTACAAGCACGATTTATATACCTTAGAAAAAATTGCTAAACACACCTTTAAGTTGTAGTTTAAACTTTGAAAAGCCAAATGTGCTATTTTCATTAATTTTCTTTCGCAAATTAAATTAATATTCTTTATCTCTTGCAAAAATTATTTGCAGTTTAAAATATGGAGGAATATTTATGCATATGAGAAGTTTGAGATGTGCATTTATAGGTGCACCCGTGCAACGCTAGCTATATGAAGCTAGTTTAATTAAAATTAGCTAACTTTGTTAAAAATTATATATTTGTTATTGCTAAAGAAAATACTACACATTCTCCTCGTTCGGAGAAAGCCTTCGATGTTTGTGTAAAACTATGTATATAAACCTCGAAATATATTTAGAGCTTAATGTGACTTTGCGATTTCAAAAAAAAAAAAAAAAACAAGGAGTTCTAAAAAAAACTAAAATAGTTTACTTTCCTATTTCTTGAATAGCTATTGAAATTCTTATCGAAAACAAGTACATTTGTAACTGCAGCTGTCACCTAGAACAACTTACAAGCACGATTTATATACCTTAGAAAAAATTGCTAAACACACCTTTAAGTTGTAGTTTAAACTTTGAAAAGCCAAATGTGCTATTTTCATTAATTTTCTTTCGCAAATTAAATTAATATTCTTTATCTCTTGCAAAAATTATTTGCAGTTTAAAGAACAATCATTATGTAAAATTGCTTGAGTCAAATCTTCCTTTTCGGCGACATTTGGCTCCTCTGAAAATGTCGCCAACGGCTTAAATGACATGGGCTTCTTATTCTTAAATGAGAAATTAAATTTGTGAAAACACGATATTTTTGAAATATTTAGTAACAACAAACATAAAATAACTCCAAATTGCATTAATAATTAAAGAAATATAAAAATATAAATTTAAACTAACTAGCTTGTCAGGCAAAAAATGGAATGCCAACCGCTTTATTAGTAAACAAATAATGAACAAAGAAAGAATCACATTGTGCTACATTTCATGACGTCATTCCAAACTTATTTACTTTACAAAAATAAATTGTTCGTCAGATATTATGTTGCAGATATGCGGTTGTTTCACGTCGGGGATGGCAACAGCTCCACCGGTTTTTAGCCTACTTTTCTTTTTTTAATTCGAAAGAATTAAAAAAATGAAAAAGTAGGTATTGACATGCGGTCGATGTCCGTCTGTCCGTCTGTCTGTCTGTCCGTCTGTCCGTCTGTCCGTCCGTACCCCCCTTCCAAAATCGGTTCTAATCATCGGATCTTAAAAATTATTTTTTTGTTAGAAAGCTATAACCTCAGATACCCAACTTTCATACTTTTTGTCCGTCTGTCTGTACGTCCGGACGGACATAAATCTACTATCTGTCGGCGAATTTCCCATTGAATTAGCATTGAAATTCAATTTTGAGTCATTTAAATCACTGTAGGTATTGAAATGCGGTTGATGTCCAACTGTCTGTCTGTCCATCTGTCTGTCTGTTCGTATGTCTGTCTGTTCGTATGTCTGTCTGTTCGTATGTCTGTCCGCCTGTCTGTCCGTTTGTCTGTCTGTCTGTACCCTCCTTCCAAAATCGGTTCTAATCATCGGATCTTAAAAATTCTTTTTTTGTTAGAAAGCTATGACCTCAGATACCCAACTTTCATACTTTTTGTCCGTCTGTCTATACGTCCGGACGGACATAAATCTACTATCTGTCGGCGAATTTCCCATTGAATTAGCATTGAAATTCAATTTTGAGTCATTTAAATCACTGTAGGTATTGAAATGCGGTTGATGTCCAACTGTCTGTCTGTCCATCTGTCTGTCTGTTCGTATGTCTGTCTGTTCGTATGTCTGTCTGTTCGTATGTCTGTCCGCCTGTCTGTCCGTTTGTCTGTCTGTACCCCCCTTCCAAAATCGGTTCTAATCATCGGATCTTAAAAATTCTTTTTTTGTTAGAAAGCTATGACCTCAGATACCCAACTTTCATACTTTTTGTCCGTCTGTCTGTACGTCCGGACGGACATAAATCTACTATCTGTCGGCGAATTTCCCGTTGAATTAGCATTGAAATTCAATTTTGAGTCATTTAAATCACTGTAGGTATTGAAATGCGGTTGATGTCCATCTGTCTGTCTGTTCCTATGTCTGTCTGTCTTTCCGTCTGTCTGTCTGTCCGTCTGTCCGTATCCCTCTTCCAAAATCGGTTCTATCCCTCGGATCTTAAAAATTCTTTTTTTGTTAGAAAGCTATGACCTCAGATACCCAACTTTCATACTTTTTGTCCGTCTGTCTGTACGTCTGGACGGATATAAATCTACTATCTTTCGGCGAATTTCCCATTGAATTAGCATTGAAATTCAATTTTGAGTCATTTAAATCACTGTTGCCAAATCAACAATGGCATGAGAAACTTTATTTATTTAAACATATTTGAAGCAAAATAATATTTTCATGAATCAGTTTGGAAAGACGTCATAAAGTGTAGCACAATTCGATTCTTTGATTATTCATTAATTATCTACCAAGAAAGCGGCAAGGCATACTTTTGCATGCAATTATGCTTAGTTTTAATTTACATTTCTTATTTTTTAATGCAGTTCGGAGTAGTTTCATTACTTTTGTTATTAATAAATATTTAATTATTCTTCGAACTACAAATAAATCACGAGCAGATGATAAATAATATTTAATTAATTTGCGAAAGAATATTAAGGAAAATAGTTGATTTTGGCTTTTAGAAGTTTAAATTATAGCTGGGTGCTGTGTTTCGATTTTTTTTTCTAATGTGTATAAATCTAGTGTAGAAACGGCTGTTGATGATATTTACTTTTGGAACATAGTTTTTTTTCCCGATTAGAACTTCAGTAAGTATTTAAGTAACAGGAAAGTAGGCTATTTTAGTTCTTTATGAACTTCTTGTTTTTATTTGTTGACGGAATATGTGCTTGTAATTAATACTTTTTATCAGCAAAGAAAACATGTCACAATTTTAACAAAATTTAATGGGGCTGTTTCACGGATGGCAACAGCTCGAACGGTTTGTTGTCATTTGTTGCCTGGAATAACTTATGTTTTAGTATTCGAAAATGAGTTTTCTAAGAATATTTTACTTATTAAATTTTTAAAAGTCCAAGTTCTTGCAGTGCTCTGTTGGTTGTTCAAATCATTTGTTAAAGAAAGCTTGCATAGAAAGAAAAGTTTCTTTTCATTTATGACGGTCACTTTGAGAGTGAAACCGAAGCAACCAATGAAATCGCAGTTAATGAAAAATGAAAACAAGAGCGTTACATCACCTGAAACATTCTCATTGCAAATAAATAAAGTTTCTTATGCTATTGTTAATGTGCCTACAGCTATTTAAATGACTAGAAATGGAATTTTAATGGTAATTAAATGGGTAGTTACAAAATAATGGGTAAATGGGTTATTAATGGGAAATTGACTGACAGGTTGACAAATGTCCGTCAGGACGTGCAGACCGATGAGCAAAATGTCTGAAAGATTGGTTTCTGATGCCATTTATACCTTTTTTTCAAAAGAATAATTTTTAACATCCGACGGACTTAACTTTGGAAAGGGGTGAGGGTAGGAGTAACGTGCGGACAGACTAAACGTTATCCATCCTAAACGGTATACAAAACGCAGATAACTATTATTGTATAGCGATTGTAAAGTGAGCGGTCTCTTTGACTAAACTATTTATACTACACTCTGCAAATTATACAATAAAAGATAATTTGCAATCCTTATCATTAGGGGATCCGGTTACGCTAAGATATATAAAGATAAATGTGAGTTCAAATTGGTTAGCTGTAATTTGTCGGTAAACTTGCAATACCATGTCGGATCCTGTAATCTATCCAGCTGCGAGAAACAACTCCTGTCCATTATGTCCGAAAAAATTAAGTTTCTAACTACCTGTGGGGGACTGTTATAGAAATTTGTATCCAGAGACTGTATTGAAAGGATTCGGTCATTTTAATTTAACAAGCTGAAGATAGTTCGTAAAAGATCATTAAAAAGTAGGTTTGTAACAGAATATGTTACTTAGTCCGCTTCCACAAAACATTTGCGTTCAAAAGGGAAAAAAAGCGCCAAACACAGTATTAATTCTATATTAAACATTTACATGCGAAATTCAGCTAGTTTGATTTTTTTTCTTCAAAAATTTAATTTCTTATTGCTTGCTAAATTTATTTATATTTCGAAGAATAAATATGCAATATTACTCACTCTAAAACAAAATCAAAGCATTTCATAGCAACATGCAACAACATTAAACAATGTATCACGTTTAAAACCTAACTAAACCAAGTGATTATTTAGTACAGCTGGGGAAAAAAACGATCCACCCTTCGTTTTTCGGCTGCTATTGATCAGGGAATTTCGTGAAAGGTGTCATTTTTCAGGAAATAGCGTATGGAATTCAGAACTGGCAACCAAAATTGTATAAGGGGTCGTCTACATATTAAAATGAGTACCAACTTTGAAAATTCCAATGGCAACACCCAATTTTCTTTATATAAAAATGTTTATCATCTTTATCCCATCTTTATCAAATACCCCAGATCCAAAAAAAAAAATTATTAATTTGCATTATTTGTTGAGATGTAAGCATTCGAATTTGAAGGCTCATAATGTTAAAAAAATTTCACAAACTTTTATTCATACCTCCACAAATAAAATGAATTAAACCAACATTTTTTTTCATTATATACTTCTTAATCTTCCAAAAACAAATCACACAAGTTTTTTCACCAATTTTTAATTTTTATTATTTTTTTATTTAAATTTAAATAAGAAAAAATAAAACATGAATAGCAACCCCAAATTTTTGTTACATAAATCGATAAAGTAGATCAAGTAGAACCAAAATCCCGAATTTTTTAATTCAACAACAATTATTTGCCGAGTTATTGTAAAAATACTGAAAAAAACGAATTTTAGGGACCGTGTAAAAAATTACTTAGCAAATTGGATCCTAATTTGCATTATCGTTTGGTGGTTGAAAAGCGTTTTTGGTAAATGTTTATTCAAATTATTGATGTCTATCAAATGTCTAAAAATCTTTTCTTGTTTCAAGTGCATACAATGTATTTTGTTTGTATAATTAACATTAAATTATATCGCTTACTATGTTTTTAAATGTATGTTATTTCCAATATTATTTATAATTATTTTATTATAAAATTTCCAATAATATGTTATTTCCTCGATTTTTTTTAATTATTAGAGATTACTTATTTATTTAGTTATTTAGTCAGTTAGTCAGTCCGTTAGTTAGTCAGTCAGTCGGTTAGTTAGTTAGTCAGTCGGTTAGTTAGTCGGCCAGTTAATTAGTCAGTCCGTTAGTTAGTCAGTCCGTAAGTTAGTCAGTCCGTAAGTTAGTCAGTCAGTCAGTCAATAGTCAGTCAGTTAGTCAATTAGTCCGTTAGTTAGCCAGTTAGTCAATTAGTTAGTCAGTGAGTCAGTCAGTTAGTCCGTTAGTTAGCCAGTCAGTTAATTAGTTAGTCAGTGAGTCAGTCAGTTCACTGACTAACTAATTGACAGTCAGTTAGACTAAGTTAGTCAGTCTGGACTAACTAAAGGAGTGACTAACTAACGGAGTGATTAATTGACTGACTGACTAACTGACTGACTGACTTACTAACTAACTGACTGATTAACTAACTGACTGATTAACTGACTAACTAACCGACTGACTAACGGACTAATTAACGGACTGTCTGACTAACTAACTGATTGATTAACTAACTGACTGATTAACTGACTAACTGACTGACTAACTAACTGACTGACTGACTAACTTACTGACTAACTAACTAACTTACTGACTGACTGACTAACTGACTGACTAACTAACTGACTGACTGACTAACTTACTGACTAACTAACTAACTTACTGACTGACTGACTAACTGACTGGCTAACTAACTGACTAAGTAACTGATTAAATAACTGACTAAATAACTAAATAAATAAATAAATAATCTCTAATATTTAAAAAAAATCGAGAAATGGATAAAAATCTATTTTCGGGATTTAGACCCATTCGGGATTTTGACTCATTCGGGATTTTGGCTTGTCTTAATTTTGGCTTGTCGGGATTTCGGCTGTCGGGATATGTCCCAGACCCAGTGTGCCGAATTTTAAACCAACCTTTTGTAGCAATATGAATGAAACAAAAATTTGCATAAAATGTAAAACGTAAATGTAATAATCATGTTTGTCTGTCTGATTGTAACTAATCGCATTTGAATATCTGTTCGTTATAAATAATCGTATATGTGACTTAATTTAAAATTAAAACTTTTTCTCGTCTACCCTTTATTTTATTTCTCACTTTTAAATCCAAAATTTAAAAAAAAGGTAAAAACATTAAAAAAAATCACAATATTTGTGGAGAAGGTTTAATTCTAGCATCCTTTAGCGAGATTATGGTAACCCTTTTGCTAGCTTGTCGTTTCGAAAAAACACCCTAAATATTACCTTTATCAATTTGGAGATTTCCCCCCAAACGAATTGAAAATTAATGCTTTAATATCTCAGCAAATAATGCAAAATGAATAATTCTTTTTTATACCTGGGGTATTTTGAAGTTGCTGAACATTTTTATGTAAAAAAATTGGGTGTTGTTATTGGAATTTTCAAAGTTGGTACTCATTTTAATATGTAGACGACCCCTTATACAATTTTGGTTGCCAGTGTGCCTATGTGCCTATTTCCAAACAAATAATATGAACCATCAAAGAATATCAATGGGGATGATTAAGACGTCATTTGAAATTGACATATGTCGCCAAAATAAATTTCTTTTAACTTTTTTTATTTAAAATAAAGTTTCTCGTGCGATTGTTTTGAGTGGCAATGTGGATTTGATTCTAATAAAAAATGATTTCTTCTACTTTTTAAATGAAAATTAAATTTTGCATGGTTTTTTTAAAATAATTTAAGTACTTCGAATTCGAATTTTTCTGATATTTTCGATGTTTTCTAATTTTAATGCGCTGAATTTTTTTGAGGTATCACACTTGTCTGCAGCAGTTGTAGTTTGGGCTATGAAAGTGGGTGATTATAAAATATTCCACTTTTTACAATATAAACGTAGTGTGGAAGTTAAAAATTTTGGGCTGCCTCAAAGACGATTTGTTTCGCTTTTGCTATTTGATGTGAAGCGGTTTTCATAAGTGTAGTTAAACTGTATAGTTGAAGTTTTCGAATTTTTATTTTCTGTTTATATTTTAGAAAAAAATATTGAATAAGTTGATATTTTAATGATATAACTTATAGTATTACAATATAGTTTACTATTTTAACGGTAGAATAATTTAATTCTTTAGGGGAGAGTGGGGGCTAATGGGACGCAGGGCTAATGGGACAAGGGGCCTAAAGCGAGGGAAAATATACTTTTTAACAAATATTTCTACATTACAGCATTCTAACAGTTAGACTTCACATTTTAACAACCAAAGATCACCCTATAAAAGCATCTGTTGAAGTGGAGAGAAGAATTTTTGTTTTGGTGAATCCAAAGTTAGTTAAAAGTGAATCTTTTTTTTCACTTTAGAAGTATTAAATAGCAACCCATTAGACCCAACATATGGGGGCTAATGGGACATTTACATGTTTGTTTAAAATGCTCAGCAACTGAAATATGGTAATGTTTTAACATCTGTCGAATGACTTTTTAAGTAATCGAATGTTCAGTTAATGAGCTTGTAAAAAATAGAAATTAAAATTCTTGTATTTTTGCTGAAATACAAAGGTTAATAAAAATTTGTCCCCATAGCCCCCCCACTCTCCCCTATGTAATGAATATTTAAAATCCTTTAAAATACAGATTTAAATAAACAGACTCATTTTATCGGTTCCTTGAGTTTCAAAATTAACGACGTTTCACAGTATTTGCATTACAGTTTCCAAAGTTTTCAAAACTCTCAGCTGGATTTTTAATTAAAAGTCCATCTTCTCGACTTCGCAGTGCATCCAAGAAATATCTCCCCTCCATCTCTGTTTATCGTTGCCAATCAGATGTGTCGCTGACAAATCGAGTGTCCTAAAATAGCCTTATTTTTCCATGATCGGAGCCCTCGATCGATGACCCAAGCGATGAACCCCGCATCAAAGTTTAAGCCTCTGCAGATGGTGAACTATCTAGTAAGATATGTACCTCCTCAAATGTAGGCTTGAGTTTAAAACATAGTCCTTCATATAATCCTGATAGTTGGCATTCATTTAAATGAATGTTTAGTTTTAAACTTTGAGAATTAAAACGGTTTGATAGAGGAGGATCTGAAAATCAATTTTCACTCTTTGGTTATGGGTATCAGCTGTTTATTTGTATAAAAATATGGTGTTGCAAGAGGGCCAAAATGATTTAAAAGGTATTACAAAAAGGTTTTTCCAACTGTAAATTTTAAAAGAATTTTGAATTTTTAAAAAATGTTAAAATAGACAATTAATTGAAAAAAAATGACAGAGCTCGATTGTGCATTTATAGCAAACCAAAAAATTTGAATTTTTTGGGCTTAGGATATCATATCTGAATTATCACTGCTTTAGCGGCAACCTGAACAGCACATATTAAACGTTATTTATTATATATATATTTTTGTAAATTACTTGCAAATCATGCGTTTTAATATATAAATGATTACGGCTCAGTGGCTGAGAGATATTACGTGTCCGCCTCATAAGCCCAAGTTTGCGGGTTCGAACCCCGGCTGAGTCGTCCGACTTTCTGGATGGGAAAATAGTGGGCACTCATGTAATATGATTATGCGGTCTGTAAAAGATCCTTTAGTACCCAGTAAAAGATCCTTTGAGTACCCATTTGGCTTGAGTTCTCTCAGCAAAATTAAATCTTGGCATACTTCAACATCCACAGAAAGCTCAGATTTATTGTAATTTGAGCATCAAAATTGGTAGCGAGAGCCGCCTAGATGGTGCCACAAAAAATGGCTCTCAGTTCTGGGGAATATGCAGAGTCTGCAAAAGGCTTGACCGCCAATAAAGCATTCCCGTTGAGGAAAAAATATATCAACGTTTGAATTTTTTTTATACATAAAGAATATTTGTGTAAGATTTTGCCGGGGGGGTGCAGGAGGATATATACTATTACTAGCTGTTATACCCGACGTTGCACGGGTAGAGGTGGAAAAATAATTTTACAGTCAATTTAACTATTTTTTTTTCTTTCATTTTAGTTACATAAGATGTGAAGATTACCCAGTGATTTTCCATTTAATTACCCAACTTGGATATAGTAATGATTAATATTAATTTCAAAAATACCTTTGATAAAAAGCTCAAATTAAAAAGAATACATATTTAAGTAAAAAATAATCAGTAAGAATTAAAACCGGAAAAACAGCTAAATCTTAAAAGGGTCTCAAACATTTATTTTAACGCAAGGGAATTCTATAATAAATTAAGTAACTTTTTTTGGACACTTTGTAGATATAAATACAATATAAGCAGTACAAATTTCTACCATAATTCAATACAAATACGGAAAAATTACAAATTTAATGCAAATGTATACAGTACTAAATCAATGCAGATATCTATATACATAAAAGGCATGGTCTGCGTGCAGAAAATAAAATATTCTTAATGAAAGCGAATTACATAATCTAATTGTTTAGATGTTATAAAGCTACTCCAGCAAACAGCAAACGATTTGCATTTTTTATATTTATTTGTATTTTTTTGAACTGTGATAAAGATACAAAAGCAAACTATTTTTATTTTTAATATTAAATATTTTTCTAAGTGCTAAAAAGCTAGCAAACGATTTTTGTTTTAGATGTTTATTTCTAATTTTTTAGCTGTAATTAAACTAAATATACTTAAAAATCGTTTTAAAAAATGTGTAAAATAAAACTAAATAAACAATCCGTGAAAACGTGCTGTTGAAGGAGCAATAAACCTCCAAGGTCTTCAATGCATTGAATGGGAGACATAAAAACGTTCGAAAACAATAGAAGGAATGGTCTGATTCGAAAAATTCTTAGCCTATGTTTGTTCCGGAGATGAGATGAATTTTTGTGCCAAATTTCGTGACGATCTGTTGCGTGGTTCTTTAGATCTCGTGTCTTATACAAACAAACAAACGGAAGTTGCCTTTTATGTATATAGATAGAGAAGATTTCAATCTTCCAATTAAATCATATTTATCATAAATACTAATTAAACGTCACCAATCCACTTTATATTGTCGTAATCGTCAAAATAACACACCGCCCAGTTTCTAATTCGGTATGACATTTGAAGAATATAAACAATTGTCTAGTATGAGAAGTGGTTTAAGCACATATTCTTATAATTCCGGCAATGTATCGATCTTTCTTGTTGTAATATTAGATTTAGAGTTGCACGATTTTGTATATACCGTGCCGCTTGTAATTGATCCGGATAATAAATATTTCAATCATATCCAACTACTGACCCTTGTGATTGCAAAAATGGACTGCATTTCTGACAAAAGAGACGTCTTTCACCGCTTTCAAGAAAGGCAATAAAAGATAATAAGTTGTTTTTCACTTCAATAGGCCACCTTGTCTATTATGTGGTAGATGCACTCGTAAATTTGCACACGTAAGGAGAGGCAGTTAGTGACATGAATAGGAGAAGTGAGGAGAAAGAGAGACTCGTCTGCAAGATATGAAAGGCGTTGTTTATATTGAGTGCCTTAGAAACAGATTTTCCTTTCTAAATTTTCGAATGAAAACCATCATAAATTAGTAAAATTAAATTTGGTGTTACATTTAAAATTCTGATACTCTTTAGTACAGAGTCAAATCCAATAAAGATTACTTTGATATTATATTAAAAATTCAAAACGGTATAGTTCAACAGCAGAACGGAACGAACAAAATAAATTCGTTTAGTCCCCGACCGGCTTCACCAAACAATTAACAGAAGAGGGGTTTACAAATAATGGTACGCGACACCACCCTTTCTTGCTCGAAGAAGATGAAAGGTGGTTTTTGGTTAGAGAAGATGGCTCATAAAAGAAACAATTTGTATGTACACCCCTTAGGTATGAATTTATAGAAACGGCCTCATGCGATACTTATCAAAATTATTTTCTATCTCTTTAAAGAAATACATATCTGGTTCGGCATTTGGTTTAAATTATATGGCATTTCCTATCTTCACAACCTTTTCTACGATATTAAGAAAATGCATAAAACATCATAACCTTACGTTAATCGGGACGTATATCGGATGTACTATTGCTATCTGCATGATAAAGGCCAATTCTTCAGGAAATAATACGATTAAAGGATATTAAACTTTGAAGATATGTGAAATGTATTTAAAGGTCGCTTGTCTATGAAGTACGAATAGACGACGAACACATTTTGAATACTTCTTCTGAATCTATATCTATAAAGGAAGAAGTCCTGACTGACTGACTCCCTCACGTATCAATTCCCAGCCAAAACTATTGGAGATATAGGTATCACATTTCAGGAACTTATTTTTTTTGTACTGAAGATGTCATTTAGGAAGGGATTTTTGCTTGAAATTCGCATCCGAGGAGGGGAGTTTCTCCTTAGGATTAGCATTGTGCATTATCTAGAGCTTAGCATTTCAGGCAATTTTTCAACTTCAATTTGAAAGAAATTTCAAAATAACTTCTTCAGACATTTTTGCCTTATTATGAGAATACCTGAATTAGGGCTACACTATAAATCCTTTGCTGAAACTTACTCCGTAAAAAGAGTGGTTACTACAAAAACAGAGTAAAAATAAGTGGCACCAGAGCGACAGCAAAATTTAAGGTGGAACATAACTGCTTATTACTAACAATAACATTATACATACAAGTGAAACTTTGTCACGATATTTTTTGACTATTTCTTTTTTTTTGTATAGCTTCATACCCAAGTTTCTATTATTTATCGATTTAATTTTCGATTTTTCACGTCATATTTAAGCATTAACTTATGCTATGAGTAAAATTGATTAATAAACTACGTTATAGTTTTATTTGTAACTTTTGATTTGCAAAACAATTTAGATTTTTTTTTGCAAAAACAATATAGATTTCTATACTGAAACTCACCTAAACAAAGTTGTTAAATATTACGATTATATCCCCCTCCAAATAAATATGATTAACTCGCTGTTTTAATATAGATTGTTTATTTTCTATTATTAAATTTGAAAAAAAATCGGCCAAGCAAAAGCAAACTTCGGAATTTAATTTTTTTTAAAAACAAAACACCCATCTATACTGATGATTAACACCTAAAACAACAATAAAATTAAGGCTAAAACTATTAATAATGTGTTGAGTATTAGAAATCAACAAAAATACACTAATAGATACTACCCCCTCCCTCCCTCATATTGTACAGGGTGAAGCAAATAAAACCGGCCCCAACGTGGAGATAAGAATACGACAGAAATGTTTCCAAGTCAAAAACCAATACAAAAACAGGTTTGCTAACATGAAGCGATTGATCGCTTCAATATTAAGCCCAAGCAAACGCTTGGCGACTTATTTGCCTGCAACTACGCTATGGTTGGAAAAGCTAGTTGAAATGAAATATAAACAAGTTTTGTAGAGCTGATCAAAAAAGTTCCCACTAGTGATTATTTCGGTTGTTATTTATCGTAAAGAATCGGACCTTTTTGTTTTTGTTAATGCAAAACCTTCTAAATTGATTGCAAAACCCAGAATCTGGTGTTCAGACCCGTTTCAGAATGTTTTTGAACTTGTTGACAGCAGATCCTGGCTGACGCCATTTCGTAACTGATCGTTGCCTAGTACTCTTTTTTGGCACTTTTACACATTTAAATTCTTGAACAAACAACTTGTCACATTTTTTCCATGAATTCGTTTTAATATAATTTTCTACAATGAACACTCTCTGCTGTACTGTGAGTTTCATCTTCACCTGTGAATTGATATCCTTACACTCACACAGTCGCAACTCACACTGACGCACTACGATCTGAACTGGCCAATAGTCCATGAGTAGCTCTAATGTGATGGTAATCCAATCCAACCAATGCAAAAACAGGTTTGTCAAGTGAAACCATTGCACGCTTGAATAATCTTTTATTTCCACTTGAAAGCTTTCAGGCGGCTTCAAGAGTTTTTCTCGCCAAGCATTTCAACGTATTCCTATCTCTAGACCGGTGCCGGTTTTATTTGCCTCACCCTGTAGCATGAATATGAAAGACACGAATACCAACATTTAAAATCCCTTCCTCATTATATATTCCGATCGAGATTTTTGAAAAACTTTTTGAAAGTCTTATATAAGCTTTTAACTGATCCAAATTCAAGAAATGAGTTTAATTTGAGTAACATTTGCATCATAATGAACAAAAAGTTATTGGAATCTTCTGGTTTTAAAGGAAACACGAGGCTCCAGTTATATCATACAGTGCGTAGTATTTCCAAATTACATTATTTTTTTTAATTCATGCAAGTTATACATACAGATGCTGTTATGAATCTAAGATGTAATATTAAGAATTCATTATTTATCTCTAAATCATTCTGAAAGAATTCAAAAAATTAAATGGGTTACAAAAGTGAATTGCTCTTAGAATGGAAAAGTTTTATTACTTAAATAGGAATGTATAATATCGCAGCACCTCATTAAATGGAAAATCATATAAATTATACAAATATACAAGCCAAAAAAAGTTTATAACACTAACTGTTACTTTAAAAAAGTAGATTTGTAACAGCAATAATGGTAACCACACTTCTCAATAAGTATTTCAACATTCTCGACAAAAATAAGTTTAGGAATAATTAATACTTACACACACAGCAAACTGACTATTTTAATCTTTTATGTATGTAAAGCGAAGTTGTGTTTTTTTTGTGACAAATTGGCTCAGACACTGCATGACCGAAGTTGAAAAATATTTGCATAAATATATATATAGGTTTCGCGATCTCTATAGGACAGTTTTTAGAATTTTTTATTTTTAATTTTTAAAAAAATTAAAAACAGCATGTTCCCCATAAAAATACTTTTTGGCAACAGCCATTTAAATTTTATTTGTAGTCTTCGTTTTCTAATAGTTAAAGAGTGGTCATTGGTTTATATTTATTATGATTAAATGAAATATAAATATTAAATTCAATTATATGTTTCTTTATTAATTTCAATAAACGACTATCAAACAAACAGATGAAATCTTCATTATAAAAAAAAAAAGTCATTGCCAGATTTCTGATATTTCTAAAGATTTCGTAAATGAAATCACATGGAAAGTATATTCAATATTAAAACAAGGCGTGTGTAACAGTACACGACTGTCAATTACTGCTCAATAAGTCAATACACACAATTAAAGGTAATTTTAACAACTATAAAACTGAAAAAGTTCTATGCCAGTTACCCTTTCGGCACGCATGATTTCTCGAAAACATTATTACGACGTCCGACAGGTACTGGAAACACGTGTACCAAATTCGAAGTCTGTACCTCTTTTCGTTTTTCAGCACTACCTTTAAAACCAAAACAGTTCCAAAAGTTCTAGAATTTGGTTCACTCAAAATCAACCCAAGAAGATTAATTCAAGAAATTTTTAAACTTCATAACTTTAAAGCTTAAAGCAATTTCCAATAAAAAAAGTAACTGTTAAACATTTGTGTTGTTTCACCTGATATTGGTTCTAACTGCAAGTGAATGGTGAAACGTTCCACATATTTTTGTATTCGGTTGAACCATTTCTCAGTTTGTTTCAATTCCAGAAAAATGTTCAACCAAACACGAAAAGAAGGTGAAAATTCACCACCAGCCGTGCATATAGAACAATATCATGGTGAAACAACCAATATCATGGTGAAACCAGCACAAATTTAACAGTTAGGAGAGTCGGTGCGACCTCAAAATGTCCGACGAATAATACCGTGTAGGAAATGCTGTTAAATAGGTGATGTGCGTCAGTACGCTGTACATGTTGCCTTCACGGTTGCGTTGGGTGCCTACTCAGGTGTCGGCTCGTCACCTGACTGTGGTTCTAAACTACGACGCCCGTCTCCAATAGCCCTCGTGTAGCTCTGACGATAACTCAAACTAAACCCAAAAAAAAAGGATATAATCTACAGACATAGAAGAATTCACCTACGGCGGTTGACCTTTTCTTCTAGATAGTACAGAGCAACAGTTTGAAGCGAGAATTATCAGTTCCTGAGCCATGATAAAGTGAGGCACTAATCGAAGCTGTAGGTGACCGCAGATAACGGAGGTTTGTGTAACTGCTTTGAAATGCTCTTGCCTTATCGAAATGTGTATTCAAATGGGGGACTGTGGAAGGTAGTTGGATCAAGGTGAAGATTAAACTCTAGGAAAGGGTTACAAGAGACGAATACAGGATTAAGTTTCGAGGGGTGCAATAATTAATTTTTCTTAATGCCAGATCTTCAATTTTTCCCGGGGTTGGCTGCATTTACAAAAATTTTATTCTGTTGTAACAATTAAAGTAAAACAAAATTGTATTTTTAAAATATGTTATGGTAATTATTTATAATAACAATTATTGATGAAAAAAGCTTCTTTAAACTGGCCATTTTTAATAATCCCCAATTTATTTCTTTTAACGTAATTGAATATGTTTTCCAGAACAAATTATTTTTGTCAATCAGCAGTCACTTTTCACTTTCATTTCGTAGTGGGTATGTTTTAGCTGATGTAACGCTCTTGTTTTCCTTTTTTTCCGTACTGGGATTTCATTGGTTGTTCCCATTTTATTCTCAAAATAAAACGTATTTGTCGTCTGCTTCTGAGTTCTTTACAATAGATGAAAATAAACTTCTTTCTATGCAAGCTTTCTTTTAAAAATGTTTTGAACAACCAACAACTCAGCAAGAATTTGGCATTTAAAAATTTTTAAAAGTAAAACATTCAAAGAAAACTAATTTTTGAATACCAAAACAAAAGTTAATTCCAGATAACAAATGAAAACATACCGTTGGAGCTGTTGCCCTCCACGACTTGAAACAAACCCATATTCAGCAAAATAAAACGAATTTGAAGATAAATATTTTTTGCTTATTATTATTATTTTTTTTTAATGACGTATATTTATTTACTGATAGTGACACCATTCTTAAATTTAATCAATTAATAAATAAATAATGGAATGATATTTTCCCTTCAAATTGGTTTTATTTTGTTGTTATTACTATAATAAAATATAAAATGCTCATACAGCAAGCAAAGCAATACTTTCATAGAAGTTACTATTTTAAAACTAATGCATTAAGTCTATGGGACTGAATGTCTTGCTTAAAACACTTATTATAAAAGTAAATAAAATGGTGATTTTGGAATAATTAACTATTTCCTAGAAATTTGAAATGCAAATAACCATCAACAGCACTACTATACATGGGCGCTAAAACCCTTCTAAATTCTCGAGTTTAAATGTTTCACAACTATTTGTCTTACCAAACTTCAAAGGATTATGTTACTTTTTACTGAGTACGTGATGCGACTTGCATATGATTGTGTAGATAAGGCACTCTTGCAAAGTACGCCCAACATTACTCCATCCACTCAAGATACCAAAAGGAGTCGTCAAACAAAGAGAAAAATCTCTTCTGAAGATTAAAAGAAGCTAGAAATCAATGTACGAAAGTGAAGAAAAAAAACCCTCCCCTCTAAAAATAATTTTTATCGCTGTATTTTGTATCTCTCTTGACAGATAATAGTGAATTTGTATTTTAATTTATGACTTTTAACCCATTATGCGCCGAATTAAGTTGCAATTTTAATTATTTGTCTTTGAACATTTTATTGATAGTTATTGCTATTAATTGGAATAAAAGGGTAAAAATAATTGGGAAATGAAATATACTTTGTCTAAAATTTATTTTCGTTTTTCTCCTTTCTACTTATAATTACTAAATTACACTGACCAACAATGACATTTTTTTAATGAATATGTTTTACCTTTTTAGTCTTTAATGTGTTGAAACCACATACTGCATTAATAAAAGCTCACTACCATCTATTTCCCTTTAAACGAACAATGAAAAGTTAAGCTACGGCCTTTTGAGTGGTACTTATCAGAGTACCGTCAGTGCATCACGAGTGGGCGCAGGATAACTAAAGTAAAAGTTTTAGGAAAAATTTACTTTACCATTGTAGACTTTAAGGTACTAAAACCGAACATGGCAATCAAAAAGTTCCATCTTTCCCCGTTTTCTCCAAATTGAACAATGAAAAGTGAAACGTCAGTAGATAAAGGGTTAATAGCCCTCGTGGAGCTGACTCTATATTGCAACGTTAATTCAACCATACTCACCAAACTCCTAAAGAAGTAATGATTTTTTTTGTCTAACCTACAGTGGAAGTCAAATGTGTTCGTAGTACACTTGGAATATTTTGGTATTTTTTTAATTTCTCAAGAAAAAACTAAAAAATATGCCAAATGCTTTTGAATTATTCACAACATTTTTTTTTTTATCTCACCCCTTTCTTTTAAACACTCTTCGCGTCCTTCAAAGTTATAAAAATGTACTTCTAAAAGAAAGCACACACACATTAAAATAAATTATCTTTTAAAAATATTATTTTTAAAGTTAACTAAAAAATGGGTTCTACTGGTAGACGATATTAATGATAAGGAGCAAGAACTTTTTATTGATAAAATTTATACAATTTAAAAGCTTTTTCATGTTGAATGAACTTTCCATGTGATTTCATTTACAAAATAATATTATCAGAAAATTGGCAACGTTTTTTATAATGAACATTCCATCCTTTATTTGATAGTCGTTTATTGCTATGAATGAAGAAATATAGAAGAGAATTTAAAGATTATTTTTTAATGATAATGACCTACAGTCTTCAAATTTGGTACATGAGTTCCTAGTACCTAGAGAACGTTATAATAAGGTTTTCGAGAAAATTGCAAATGCGCAAGGGGTAGCTGCAATAGAACTTTTTAGGTTTTGAACTTTAAAGTTATTAAAATTACCTTATAAGGTTTATAATTTACCTTCAAATATATGTATTGATTTCGTGAAAATCGTCTGGTGTTACACACCCTAGTTTAGAAATGAAGTACACTACAAATTTTCAGACACTTCTCTTTAAAATAGCGTTGAATCGATACTTCACTTCTTCGTACGGTGCAATTTATGAAAATACGTTTCCAACTTTTTAAACTTAAAAACACTAAAAGTACTCCTTTATTAACCAAAATCTACTTCCCGAAATGGATTTCTGAATTTCGATATCCAAGTGTCAATCCTCACCGATCGTTAGACCCAGCTTTTTCCGTATTTGGTGCATCTGTCTTTCTTACAATAATCTTAAATTTTAAAATTTTATAAATTATAAAATTTTTATTCATAATGTACTTTTTTCATCTGGAAATGTTTTAAAGATCATCTCTTTCAAAATAAACTTGATTCTATTTTTTAAACAAATATTTTATTTGAAATAAATTAAATAAAAAAAAATTTCTATCACTTATTGAAAGTCACACTATTAGATCCAAAATCTTTTTTTAGTGTCTCCTGAACGTCAAGCTGAATACACACACGTTCTTTTCCCCCAATCAATCGATTTTTAACTCGATATACGGCGTTTGTCCAAGAGCTTATATGAAGAGAAGGATATACCATATTGCACTAGTAGTGTGTAAATAACAGTTCTGGACCACAGGAATGTTTTTTCCATCACATTTCCACTCCCCTCTCAAAACAATGATGAGAACACACCATAATGTATTAACACCTATCTCAAAACAATGGTGTTAAAACGTCATTATTTATTAACCCCCTCTCAAAACAATGATGAGAAACACCATAATATGTATTAACACCCCTCTCAAAACAAATTAACAAACACAGAAAGATTTTCCTTCATTCTTTTCTGTACGTCTTTGTTCTTAGCGTACATTTTCATATTGATGTAAACTGGTAAACTGTAAAAAAAGTATGTAGTCTTTACAGAAAAAAACCTGTCAACTGTTGTGGCAGAAAAATACCATCAAATATACAGAGATAAGCTGTTAATTTTGTACAAATAGTTTGTAATTTGAACGTAAAAGCTGTTTTTAAAAAATATATAGATATTGTAAAGAAACAAGTAGGTTTGTAACAGAATCTGTCACTTAACCCGCTTAAACACAAAACTTGTGTTAAACACGTAAAAAGGAGCCAAACACAGCATTAATTCTATATTAAACATTTACATGCTAAATTTGGCTAGTTTTATTTATTTTATTTCGAAAATTCAATAATTATAACTTATCGCTTGCAAAATTTAATTTATATTTCAAAAAATAAATATGTAATATTTCTCGCTTTTTTTTTAAATAGAATGAAAATATTTCATTTCAACATACAAAGAATCTCGTAGTGAAATATATTTGACGTCATTTCAAACTGATCGATGTCGCAAATATAAATTTATTTTAATTTATTGTCTAAAAGAATTAAGTTTCTCGGGCGATTGTTGCGAATGGCAATGGTGATTTAATTCTAATAACAAACAGGGCCGTTAGCTATTTGTAATTCCAACTTTTAAACGCCAAAATTAACTATTTTCATTAATCTTCTTTCTCAGATTTAATAATTATACTTTATCGTTTGCTAAATTTGTTTGAAGTTCGAAGAATAATAATGTAATCTTTTTTAATAAATATCTTTGTGTCGCCACAATTTACCATTTACATTTCTTTCGAAAATTCAGTCATTTATTGTTTGTTAAATTAATTTACAGTTCGATAAATATATAATTAGTGCAATTGATGCTTTAAAAATAAAAGCGAAACTTTGCATATTTTTTATGCCAAGTTAGAATTCTCTATGCATCTTTCTTCATACATATATAATAAACCATCAAAAGAACTCTATTGTGATATTACAACAATCCAAACTGAATTATATCGCATAAATAAATATTCTTTCAAAAGTGTTTATTTTTATTTTAAAAAAAGTTTCTTGTACGTTTAACGAAATGGCAACAGCGAAAGTATTGAATAAAAATGGAATTTGCATGTTATTTCAATGTAGTTTAAATTTTTAGTTATTTAAATTTTAAATAAACTTCTAATTAAATTTTTTAATGAAATTTGGAATGTAGCCTAATCTGATTTTTTGCTTCAAAATGACGTATCCCATTTGTCTGTGGGACTTGTGGTTCTTTATGTGAAAGTGGGTGACACAGACGGACAGACAGACAGACGGAACGATTATAAAATCTTCCACTTTTTACGTTATAAACGTAGTGTGGAAGCTAAAAACGAAATTCTACCTCTCCCTCAATCACCAGGAGGATTGGGACTGACCACAATACTACCGTGAAGTAACAAACCGCCGAATCCGGGTTCGAACCCCGAACCTTTAGATCATTAGTCCAACGTTCTCCCAACTAAGCTATTTCGGTAAACGGATATGCTACTAATGGGTTGAAATGCTTGGTTGGTTGCAGTATAGTACTATCTAGTCGATTAAAACCTAAAAAAACCTTTTTTTTACTTAAAACATTTCATTTTTGCAGAAAAATACTGTTGAAAGAAAATAACAGTTTTTTTTCTGTAAATCTATTTTTTTTCTGTTAATAACAGATTTATTTTGCAGTGTATGATGTGGAAGTGGTGTAGAAACAGAGAAGGATTGTGAGGTGCTAAAATAGAAGACAGGGACCGAGAGTGACTGATCAAATGTGCATGAAACGCTGAATTTTTAAGCATCTTTTTAAGTGGACCTCCTTCTTAACCGGATTAATTAGGACCAAGGGCGAACGCATGGTTAAGCAAAAATCCGGTTAAACCGAAGAAACGAAATTAAGTTTTGACATGCATTTAATTGCCAAGTTTATACGTTCACAATATTTGCCTCAAAAATAAATGCATAATAAAGAAATGCGTTATTTCATTCAAAGTATTTAAGCATTGAAAAATACATAACATTAAAAAATCCATATATTTTTTTTTTGTTAAAGCCTAGACAATCTGAAACTTGTCACATAGTTTCGCCATTTTTTTTATCAGCATCATAGGAATGGGGGATCGACAATGAAACTAGTCATTTTTAGCTAATTTTTACATTTTAAGGATAAAAAAAATTGGCTGTTTAAAGCGGAGATTCGATTAAACGGAGTCAGTTAACCTCTTGCGACCTATAGGGTCCCCATTCGAGGACATTTTTTAAAAGCTCCCCACACAAACAATTAACATGTTAATTAGTTTCGAAATTGACCTGGTCCGTTAGAAGAAGATCCAAAAATCACTTTTCAGCCTTTTGATTACAGGTATCAGTCATTTACTTCTATAAAAAATGAAATTGAACGAGGGTCAATACGATATTAGAGTTCTTAAAAAATAACTTTAAACTAGCTCTTTCTTTAAACTTTTCAAAAAGTTCTTTTAGTAGTTAATTTTAAAGGCATTTTGCATTAAAAACAATGTTAAAATAAACTGTTAACTACAAATAAGTGATACGGCCTTTTTTGCATTTATAGCACAAAAACTGTGTATTTTTAGAGCTTAAGACGTGTCTCTCAGTAACTATTAAACATAATTTTTTTTAACAATTACTTTGAAAAAAAAAATTCTTTTTAGTATATATTTGTATGAAAAGCATGTTTAGATTAAGAATATACGTGTAGGATTTTGCTGGGGTCTTAAGGAGGTTACGAGTGAGCACCTACTGCAGTTTATTATTATTTTCCCCTCAAAATTGTTAATAGAGTACATTTAGGTGCAAAAACAATACGAATTGATGTAAACCAAAATTATTTTGAATAACATTTTTTTTAAACCGTGTGTCGGGATATATATTTTTAAATCTTGTATCTGTGTTTATGAAAGTGTTTTCTTTATAGAATCTTTGCACACACAACTGTTTTTCCGTACATAAGCAGTTATGACGTCGCCCGAAAGAACTATAAATAAAAGCTCACATAACCGATTGTACTTTCAGCAGGTAAAAACACTTTTAAGAAAATTAGTACTAATCCCTACAGAATCGTATTTTTAGAAATAGAAAAAGATATACTGGACAACAGTTCTGAATGGTTTAAAGAGAATCTTGCGAAAAATAATGCTTTTTAATACATTTGTTAAGGTAGATTAAACAATAACGCTATTGCCATAACACACTATTTGTTGAGAAAAATATTTTGTAAAATTCTTTACTATTTGCTGTTAAACTTAAAACCAGGCGCTGAGCGCTGGTTAGATATTAAGCTAACTCATAGATTTATTATTAGCTATATGCTAAATGAAACAAACTTTCGTAAAAATTGAAGTATCAAAAATGAAATATAAGCATGATGTAATAGAAAAATAATGAAATTCCGCCACGAACTTTAGATCTATACAAATCAGATCTAAACAGGATCAGTTAGATCAGTTCTATACAATTTTTTTCATTAAAATCCTACTTGGTTATTCGATCAAAATAGATATTGGTTGGTAGACATATATATTCAGGTTTGTGTGCTTGGTCAGAGACCCGCTTTTAAACCTTCGTCAAGTAAGACAGACACATTACACACACACATAAATAGATAGGTAAGGTAAGGTAATCGTTTCCGGCTGCCTATTTCTAGCCTCCTTCAGGAGCTTTAACACTGCCAATAACGCCTCGTATTTTAGAACCTTGGTCAAGTGACGAGGTCGACACCTGAGCGGGCACCCAACGGAACTTCGAGCGACATCGTACGCTAACGCCGTTGGGACTTTGGACTCCACAGATTTAACGAGCACGTATGTCCCTGTGTACTCGGGCCCATCCGTGATGAGGATTTTCTACTATTTCCAGCACAGATCCGATTTATAGGATGACTGGCAGTAAGTGGGATTCGAACCCCCGCACTCCTGAGAAGGTTAAACCTCTAGGCTGATGCCTTAACCACTCGGCCACGGACGGGCCCATAAATAGATATTGTAGATATAGGTAATGATAATGTAATCGCTTCCGGCTGCCGATTTCTAACCTCCTTTAGGAGCTTTAACACAGCCAATTACGCCTCGTAATTTAGAACCCTGGTCAAGTGACGAGGTCAACACCTGAGCGGGCACCTAACGGAACTTTGAGCGACATCATACGCAAACACAGTCGGGACTTTCGACTCCACAGATTTAACGGGCACGTATATCGCAGTGTACTCGGGCACCCCAGTGATCTTTAGAGGATTTTTTTTCCACCAGCACGAATACGTCTATACTCTATAGTATGGCTAGGATAAGGACCTTCTCGGTGAGAGGTTCGTCGCTTACACCTCTCGGCCACCGGGGGGCTAGTAATATAGAATGGTGAGTTAAAAAAAAAACATGAATAAAATGTGTTGTATATGTTATTGTTCGTACCTGCAACCTATACTTCGCTGGTTAATAGTTAGCTGACTATTTAGAAATTAATTTTGGTTTTCAACACACAAAGCGCAATTTTGAAATTACGAATTAACGAATTAAATACAAAAAATTGGTTACTAAATTAAAGAAAAATTTAAAACAAATTTGTAGCAAAAGTTATGTTTGTTAACTTAAAAACAACTTTCGGCTAATGCATAAAAATAATTTGAACAATCATCTCCAAATTAATTGGTTTCTTTGTTTTAAGTTGTTTCTCTAAAGATATATCCATTTAGAATAATATAATATTTTCCTTATTTTTGGAAGGTTAATTTTTTTATCTTTCTTATATACTTTTAAACTTTTTTTATTAATAAGGAGATAATCTTTAGACAATGCGGCCTCGGATTATGCTTTTCAAAGAATGTGTATTAACACAGGAATCAAAATTCAATTTTGTAGTGGCCGATGCTATGATTTAATAAACTTGAAAAAAAAACATTTATCTATTTTCATTTATTACTTTATTTTACATTAACAAAGATATACTTCCTTAAAACTTACAAATTCGAAAAAAATCTTTTCTATTTTCTACGAACTGTTGCCCCCGCAACTATGCTTTTTACACAATCGTTTGCTAGTTTTCAATGGGAATATTTCTTATGATGTCACGCTCTCCATACTGCAATTCCATTGGTTGTTTTGTTTTCTTTGACAAAGTGTTGAAACAAGCTCATTGTTTTTTTAAAACGTCACACGCTCCGAACTGCGATTCCATTGGTTGTTTTGTTTTCTTTGACAAAGTTTTGAAACAAGCCCATTATGCTTTAATCTTAGCGTGACTTTCAAATTTGGTTAAAATTGGGACATGTTTTCTTTGCTGAAAAAAACTGTATTAATATTCCGAATAAAAAGAATTCCTTTGCTTGTATAGAGAAAGGGTTACATCACAAGCACATATTCCGTCTACTTCATTTAATAGCAGTATGATTGCTTGAGCAATGTCATCCCCTCGAAAATGGGTTCATTAAATTTTATTATATAGGAATCTAAAGGTGTAGTAAGTGACTTATTTGTTCAGATTGCTCTATGCAAGCAGCAGCTGCTATACTTCGATATAGGAATAGATCCGGATTTGGCAAAAAGAGTAGGTGAAATATCACAGACAGCAGTCACGATTGTGTGTGTAAGGAATGCCTGTTACTTGTGATCCTTAGGGATTAGACGTGCAAAATTGGGTTATTTTAAAACGACAGTTTTTCTTTACACTGTTAAAAAAATTCTCTGTAAAATAACTGGCACGGCAGCAGAGATTCCGTAACACCCCGTTAAAAACACACTCATGTCCATCATTTCTTAGTTTAGTTTGAATTATCGTCGCACTAGAGCTACACGAGGGCTATTGGCTACGGGCGTCGTATTTCAGAACCACACCATCATTTCTTATAGCTAAGAGATAAGCTAAAACTGTAAAAATACGGGAATCGCCATAATTTTCTAACAGTCTACTAAGGGATAAGGCCGTTTATTTAGTGGGTCAGGCCGTTTTCCATCAAATAAGGCTTTTGCCCATTAAAATTAAAGGGCAAATGCTAGTAAATTTACAGGTATTTTTTAAAGTGTATTTTATTTTATTCTTAATCATTTTTCAATTTTGTCTATCTCTTTTTTATTTTTGTCGTGAAAAGGGAGCTAGTTTACTTATTTCTCCGTTAAGTAACTTTAATTTCATATTTCCAACTATTGTTCCGGGTTATTTTTTTTGGAATTGGCTTGTAATGAAAACGGAATTTAAGTTTATATAAAATCAAAAAGATCATACTTTTTTGCATAAAAAAGTATGATCTTATTAACATCTCTGCTCCTTGAAGCCAAAATAGTACACCTCCATCAGTTAGTTAAGGAAAGTATAATAGCTGGTGTAGCTGACATGTTCATTTTACAGTACGTGAAGGTAAATTTAAAAGAATTATGTGAAACTGGCATAGTTGCACTCTTAACCCCTTCATTACCATGACGTATGTTACGTAAGTTGTCCACTCTATACAGTAAACAGCTGCAGCAACTGCTTTATCCTGGTCTATAGGCTCTTTCTCGAGAAATTAAGCCTGGAAGAGAAGGGCGGGTCAATAATAATACAACATTAAAAAAAATCCAAAATGAATGCTTAACAAAATAGATGAAATTGTGTTTTTGATTGAATAATTGAACTAACTACGTCTTCTTATGAGAAATAACAATTAAAAAATAACCGTGGGTACTTTTCATTCATGTTTCTTATTAAAGACTAGCTTTATAAACCCGGCGTTGCACGGGTGTACCCTTAATTACCCTAATTAGTAGTTTTTTATGTAAACTTTTATTTTATACCAATTGATCCCTCCACTGGTCTACTCCATTAGGATATTATAATCTCCTCCCATTCTGATATAAGGGGTTGATTTTATCCAGGCCCTTCCAGGAGTTTGAGGGCTTTCCCATAGGCCCCTGTTCAAATTGCCAGAACAGCTACATGATATAATGGCCTGTTTCCATTTCACGATTAGAGCAAAACGAAACTGCCCAAATGTGGTAAACATTCCACTTCATATTTCATACAACTCGATAGGGTTGGGCGACTCAGTCGGTAAAGACTTTCGTCTTGCATACGGTAGTTCCCAGGTTCAGGTCCGGGCATCGCCAAAATAACTGCCGACCTATAAACGGCTCTTGCAGCCAAAAAATGTCCGATGAATAATACCCCGTATAGAGGAAGGGCACTTTAATTATCCTCCAAATTCCCAACGCTGCGTACGATGTCGCCCTTAAAAGTTGCATTGGGTACCTACTCACGTGTCGGCTCGTAACTTGACTGTGGTTCTAAATTACGACTCCCGTTTCTAACAGCACTCGCGTGTAGCTTTAATGCGACGATAATTCAAACTAACCCTAACCCATACAACTGGATGGGAATAGCTACCCTACGTTAAATTTTCAACTTCGCCAAAAGCGCCAATGCCAAAATTCAATCGACCATTACGCCATCTTAACATCATAAAACAAAACAGACATTCATCCTCTTGTATGGTTGGAAAAGTTTTATAAAGTACAAATTCCTTATTTATGCCGAATATATTCCGGTTAACCTAAAGAATCGTGATGATCAATTTTACGCAATTTTACGATGGCAATCTTTGGCGAAATTAGCAATTGCATTGACAATTTTTAAATGTTAATCTATTTAAATCTTAAACGCATATAATTTATTCTGAAGTTTTCTTATACTAATATTTTATTAATTAGATGCTTAATGATTTTAAATAATTATTTACTTTTTAAAATCAATTCTTCGGCATTTCAAAGTTCCAATTTTTTTTATAAATCTGGTCTGCAATTTAATTAATTTTTCCGTTGTTTTAAGTCGGCCATTTTGAAGTTAGGTAGAATTTTTGGTCATTTCGAGATGGCAACCATCTCGGCAAGTGCCGGGGTTTGTTATCATTTAGACTTGGCGACATTTTTGAAAATTCGCCAAATCCGGCCACGAATCTTTAGGTTAACCTATATTCCTCCATATCTTACCATTTGTAAACATCAATCAAATTAAATTCCGAAACATAATTAAAATCTAGTTGAGGAAATCTGATCCACCGTAAAAAAAACAGAAGATTTAAAATCAACAAACAAAATAAAATACTGATATTCAAATAACAATCAAGAAAATTAAACCCACGTGCTCTTTTTTTCTTTTCTTAATTTTCGTTCACGCTGAACGCGCTGAAATTTCTTTTAATTGAAAGTATAAATTCAAATCTTACAATGCTATTCCTAAGGGGAAATCAGCTCACGTTTTGCACTCCTACACCCTTTGGGTTCGAATAAAAAGTATCCTATAGCCTATTCCTGGTTCAAAGCTACCTCCCCACCAATTTTCAGCCAAATCAGTTCAGCCGTTCTTGAGTTATAAATGGTCTTACTAACACGACTTTCTTTTATATATATAGATGTATTTTCCTTCACTAAAGGTATAATGGTGTTTGGATAGACGACGTCGAGATTCCTATATGACTATATCAGAATTTAAGTATTATTTTGGAAAAATGACTGGTATGCCCGAAAGAGTTATTCGAAGAATGGGAGATCAGAAACTATTGAAACAAGGAATTTTTCTTCTATTTTATTACAAGCCAAGTTCCACTGTTTATAGGTGACAAAAATTACAGCTATGTTAATTGTTTGCATTTAATGCTATTGTATATGATTGATATATAATTTACGTTAACAACAATGCATTAATCTAATTGAATAAACAAGGAAGTTTCATTCCATTTTATTACGTGTGAAGTTCCACTGTTTATAGGAGACAAAAAGCACAGCGATGTTAATTGTTTTCAATTAATCTTAATATTGATTTATAATTTACGTTTCGTTAACAGTAATGCATTAATCTAACTGAATAATTCCTATTATAAGGAATGTTTCAAATGAAGTAACGCTCTTGTTTTCATTCTTATCCGAACTGGATTTCATTGGTTGCTTTGGTTTCACTCTCAAAATGACCGATGTAGATGAAAAGAAGTTTTCCATTCTATGCAAGCTTTCTTTAACAAATGTTTTGAACAACCAACAGCACAGCAAGAAGTTGGCATTACAAAAATTTAATAAGTAAAATATTCTTAGAAAACTCATTTTCGAATACCAAAACATAAGTAATTCCAGGCAACAAATGACAACAAACCGTTGGAGCTGTTGCTATCCACGACGTGAAACAACCCTATTGACTAATTACGTTTGCTTATGAGAAATAACAATTAAAAAATAACCCTGGGTTCTTTTCATTCATGTTTCTTATTAAAGATGTATTTTCCTTCACTAAAGGTATAATGGTGTTTGCATAGACGGCGTCGAGATTCCTATGTGACTAAATCAGAATTCGAGTATTATTTTGGAATGATGAATGGTATGCCCGAAAGAGTTATTCGAAGAATGAGAGATCAGAAACGATGGAAACAAGGAATTTTTATTACAAGCGAAGTTCCACTGTTTATAGGAGACAAAAATCACAGCGATATTAATTGTTTGAATTTAATGCTATTGTATACTATTGATTTATAATTGACGTTAACAAGGATGCATTAATCTAATTAAATAAACAATGAATTTTCATTCCATTTTATTACGTGTGAAGTTCCACTGTTTATAGGAGACAAAAATCACAACGATGTTAGTTGTTTGCATTTAATGCTATTGTATACTATCTATATATATAAAAGGCAAAGTCCTGACTGACTGACTCACTCACTCACTGATCTATTCACGTATCAACGCCCAGCCCAAACTACTGGAGGTAGAGCTGCCAAATTTTAGGAAATATTCTTTTTATACCGTAGGCGTCATTTAAGAAGCGATTTTTCGAAATTCGAACCCGAACGGGTGTAGGAAGGCAAAACGTGAGCCAATTTCTCCATAGGAATAGCATTGGTATGAACTTTTAATTTATAAATTTCGTTTTCTAATTTGAAAAGTTTAATTTGTAGGATTGTTATTTGAATATCATTATTTTATTTTATTTATTGAATTTAAATCTTTTGATTTCTTTTGGTTCCCGAATTTAATTTAATTGATGTTTACAAATGATAAGAAACGAAGATATTGCTACAATGTCTGATGACAGTAATGGCGATAACTATTCTAGATATAATGAATACTTCGAAGAAATGTCGATTCTCTCAACGTATAGCGTATGTATTTCATGTTTATGAAACTGGAAATTTGGTACAGATGATATAATGGCCGATTGAATTTTGGTATTGGCGGCTTTTGGCGAAGTTGAAAATTTAACATAAGGTAGGTATTTGCATCCAGTTGTATGGGTTAGGGTTAGTTTGAATTATCGTCTCACTAGAGCTATACACGAGGGCTATTGGCCACGGACGTCTTGATTTAGAACCACAGTCAAGTGACGAGCCGACACCTAAGTGGGCACCCAATGCAACTTTTAAGGGCGACATCGTACGTAGCGTCGGGACTTTGAAAAATATTTAACGAGAACTCCCACCACACGGGGTATTGTGCGGGACACAGGACATTTTTGGCTGCATGGGCCGTTTATAGGTAAGCAGTTATTTTGACGATGCCCGGACCCGAGTCTGGGACCTATCGCATGCAAGGCGAACGCCTTTACCGACTGGGCTCCCCAGCCCTGTCGAGTGGTCGAATATGGAGTGGAATGTTTACCACATTTTGGGCATTTTCGGGTGTAAGAGGGCAAATAGAAACTGGCCATTATATCATAGCTATTTTGACAATTTTAACACGGCCTATGGGAAAGCCCTCTAACTTCTAGAAGGGCCTGGATACAATCGGACTTCTATTTTAAAAAATTAATGCTGATATTAGAATGGGAGGAAATTTTAATATACCGATGGAGTGCTGACCAGTGGAGAAGGGATCAATTGGTATGAAATAAATGTTTACATAAAAAGAAACAATCACCGTTATTATAAGGGTACACCCGTGCAACGCCGGGTTTATAAAGCTAGTTGATTTATAATTTTCCTAAATAATAATTAATCTAATTGAATAAACAAGGAATTTTCATTCCATTTTATTACGTGATAAGTTTCACTGTTCATAGTAAACAAAAATCACAGCGATGTTAATTGTTTGCAATTAATCTTAATATTGATTTATAACTTACGTTTCGTTAACAGTAATGCATTAATCTAACTGAACAATTCATAATAATTATTCATGTTAAATTCTAATGGACTGCCAAATAATAATGGAATAAATACTACTTAATATTTATCGCAGTAAATTACCGATGACATTTTGTAAATCATTACGATATGATACTGTGTCAAATGTGTTCGACCTCAAGTCTCGTGGCCATATTGGACAACCATATTCAACTGATATCTCTAATCTAGTATCACAGGACGCTCCTTCAAAGGCGGCCTTCACAAACCCTTTCGCGGCAGGGCGGATATTGTAACGGATACAGGAAAGCGGTCCAAGGGAATCCGGTGAATTTTACCCATTGTGCCCTTTTAATCACCGCTACCCAGAAAAAGGATCGGGATAAAATGCACTGAATTGTTTGCCAGGAGAACGAACTGGATTTATCCAGTCATGGCTTAATGAATTGTAATGTTATCAGTAGAGTGTGGTTTTTCATGTGGGTTACATTGATGTCCGACGGTATATATTTTATTTTCCAAAGGTTTAATTATAAAGATATCAACCACTATCTAAATGTGTATTGTATAATCGATTTAATCATTGCTGCTCTGAAACTGAATTTTTAAAAAATATCATTAATTCCTTTACAGGAGAATCACCTGGTTTTATGCATGTTAATAGTTAATGAATTAATAATTGTAATGTTATCAGTATAACAAGGTTTCTATAATGAAGGTTATATTGATGACTTTCGTTGGTAGTAGTGAGTTTTCAAGGTTTTATTTATAATTTCAATAATACTCATTTGATGCATTGGTCTTACATATACAATTAAATATATTTCAATATGGCTTATTTGCGTGGGTCAGAGATACTTTATCATTTTTGTTGTGCAGTTAAAAACTTTGTAGATTTTTTTTATACCCCCTCCCCCGCCCTAAAAACAATGTCATTAACATAAATTCATTGGACCCAGAGTTATTAAAAAGTAGAATTTGTTTCTTTGACGCGCGTTGTTAATGAAATTGATATATCTTTGGTTAAAATATATTTGGAAATGGAAAAATGTGAATGAATAAAAAATGAAATTTAACGAGATTATTAGATTTATAAATTGTAATAACATTTGAACAGCTGCTTTTTTTAAAAAATCCTCAACCAATTTTTAATAACTACAAAACTCTTTTAATGTAACAATGGTACTGCGAATATTTCCTCAACGGCCAGAGGTTTAAACATCTTTATTAATCTCTCATAACTTACCAAGTATCTTATTTTGGCTTTTTTTTTCCTTATCTGCGAATGGCGTGCCTTATTTTAACAGAGCCTTCCTTCCTTCTCTCAAGTGAAACTTTTTATTTGCTGCTTCTTTATCACTGCCTTGTTATTGATGAGAATCTCCTTACGTAACACATGAACAATATGGCTTCTCTTTAAAAAGAGAGAGGAAATTTACGCGTTAATTTTATAGAGTTGTTACTTACTTACGATGTCGCTGAAGGGTTTAGGGATTTTGTGCAAAATTTAATAAAGGAATGTTAAATTTAGACGAAATGAATTTTCACTAGCTGTGGGTCTGTCGCAACGACGTCTGCTGAAGTTTTTTTTAAACATTTTAGACCTAAAAAAACTTTTTTTGAGGCCCCTACCGGTTTTTAAAATTAATAATGCATATATCTATTACGTAATATAATTTTATATTTGTCACCTCGAGTCCTCATTAATTTTTTTGCTAAAAATGATTAACCGTTAGTTTTGAAATCGCAATATTTTAAAACATTAGTTTGTCATGTAAACATTTTTTCACCAGGTATGAGACCCGTCATAACATTTAAATAAAACAAATTTGAAAGGAAAATAGTTTCCGTTTATTTAATAATTAATTGATAAAGTTTTAAAAAAAATGTTGCCATCTTCAGAATATTTTGGTGTAAGTAAAGCTTAAAAATTAATGTTAAATAACCAGATGATATTTTCACTTCAAGTCTGTTTGTAATTGCTATTATGACGATTCTCATTCCTGATGAAAAAATGCTGACATGGCAAAGTAATAATTTTACAGAGGTTGCAATTTCAAAACTAATGCATTAGCTCTAAGTGGCAGACCATCCCTCTGAAAGGTCTAAGTATGCCTTCAAATTGCAAATTAAATTATTTTTTCTGTAGTGTGTAAATAGATGTACATCGTGTACTCTAGGACTCAAATCGTTAAAAATACACAAAAATGTGGTGTATTAGTATGTAAACTAAATTTTTATCTCGGCCTCCCCCAGCCATCTCCTTGCTTGTATGGGGCTGGATAAGACTGACTTAGTGGAGAATTCTGTCCAAGTTATGGACTTTTGGGGGGTGTACGATCTCCTAGTTGATCTAGATCATAATGAATTAGTAACAACAACATAATCCCTTACTTTTTCCCGTACAATCTGATGGATTAAATAACGGGTAAAAAATACGTCTGTGGTATTTTCTATGGATAACCCGTCATCGAAATGTAGACGTTCAACTACTGTGAGTCCTCATAAAGATTGGAGATTTGGAATTGTAAGCGATTGGTTTCAGGGACACTCATTAGAAACATACCTTTTTTTCTTCGATTTTGATTGTGGTTTTAATTTAATTTCGCGTGAAGCAACCAATACTTTTGTGATTTGCTTTTAATAAACTAGCTTGGAAAATGTAATTGATAATCGGCATTTCCGACTTAATTTATTGCAATTAATATAAAAATACTACCATATAAATGTCAATATTATTTATATAATTTATTAATATTTTATTAATTTTTTTATTAATATAATTTATTGCAATTAATATAAAAATACTACCATATAAATGTCAATATTATTTATATAATTTATTAATATTTCTTTTATTAATATAATTTATTGCAATTAATATAAAAATACTACCATATAAATGTCAATATTGATGTAAATAAAATTGAATTATCATCATTGAATTATCATCATTGAATTATCATCAATATAATATTGAATAAATTTCTTTAAATTTTAAAATAATTTTTAACTATACTTTTTTGCTCACTCAATTGGATTTAATAAAAACTCCCCACTTTTGTTATATTAATAGTTTATGGACTCGGCATAGATATTGATTTGACGGTACTTTATTTAACATGTAAGTAGAATGTAACACGCGCGATGTAATATTTTTCTGTATAGATATTCATTAACCCCAGCTGTGTCTGACCAATTTTTTTATGCAAGAAATATTTTTTAGAACTCTTATTGTAAGTTTTGTGTGTTTTTTTCTAAAATTAAATTGATTAAAAATTTAATCGTCTTAAGTTCATCTTCTTTCAGACATTCAAATTATTTCATTGTCATTCCTTTGAGTAAGAGTCAGTGTTTCCACTCAAAAAATTAAAAATCCCTTCCAAGGAACCAAAAAATCCCTTTTTATCCCTCAACCGCCAAATTAGCAACCTTTTGCCTCGTATTCTTCTTTTGAATTCTTTACGCCAATGGGAATATTTCTTATGATGTCACGCTCTCAAAAATTCTTTTAATTCCAATGCGCACCCTCCATAATAATAAAGTTCAATAGCAAAACCTACTAGCAACAAACAAGCTCTATGAAATGACGAAAAAATAACACTCCAAAAAAAATTATCCCATGCGCGCAACACCAGCGTCACCTACCAACGTCCAACACTGCATTTCGCCAGAAAATGCCATATAACCACAAAAAGTATTTATCGCCCTCTAGAAATCCGCCAAATCTTTGGCAGCAGAAACCTTGCACTTTCAGTTTTGTTCAAAACTAACCATTTTTAAACAAAGTGGCAGTTTTTTTTAAAAATATCCCTAGTTTGACTCATTTTTCTCTTTCAAACCTGATTTATCCCTTAATATCCCTCAATCCCTTTTTCATCCCTCAAGAGGCCAAAATATCCCTTAAAAGGGATAAAATCCCTCAAAGTGGAAACACTGGTAAGAGTTACTAGATATTAGCTCTACTAACTTAGACTGGACAACCTTGGGCGTATAGCAACCCACCATCACATTTGTAATTGGCTTGTTGAACGCACGTCGGATTAGCCTATGGTCCCACAATTGGCACTAAATTGCCTTGGGAGATCAAATGGAATCGTTCACTAATTTACCATAACTACGAGTTGTCATGACTCTTAAGCTTAGGTAACCTAAAGTAACGATTGTTATCGACAGTTACACGCACATTACGTCACAGAAATATTAATTTACAGGCCTGTCTATAGCGTTATTATGGCAATTTTTCTAAAGCAGCATGTGATCGTTGACAGACCAACGATTAGGGAAACCCGACTTTTAGTGTATTACTACAAGAATTGGATGTATTGGAAGTGATATTACTTTATGAGTGTCGGGACTGATTGATTATGAATCTCAGTCTTACACGTCTTCTTTCATATTCTGAGATCGGAACAGGTAATGTAATCGAGCAAAAAAAAACACCCACACACCTTTTTTCAAGTTTTCGTTTGCGGTTACCCAATTGAAACACTTTAGCTCACCAGATATAACGCGTAAAATCTACTTTCACACATAATCATTTTCACTTTTTCAAGCATAAAAACCATATACCCTTGCTTGAACTATTGAACTACCAATAATTCAAGATATAACTACATCTTCTCACTTTTGTTGTCCGATTGGTATAAAACACCTGAGCTACAGAGGAAAATTGAAGCACATTTAAAATTACGTGATCGCAAATTATAAGAATTTACACAAAACCTTTGTCATTTTATTGCACCATTACCTTGCTCACAATTCACAAAAGGTTGAATAAAAATGTATCAATTGTTAAATACTCGAACTCTTCGCGGTAATTCATTTTTAAAGCGTAATTTTATACAACATGTACGATATGGGACATTACATTATATACTACGCTTATACAATGGTTTGGACAAGGTAACTTCCTCCAATACTTGTTTTCCTTTAAAGCAAAAACGAAATTGCGTGAGTCGAATGAGTTCATTGTTACATCACAAATTAAATAACTAGCTACGTATTGACAGCACACTGATTAAACAGATTAACTAATAAGCTTTAAATAAAATAACTAGTTTATTTATTAAAAAAATGTTGAAAGTTTTGTTTAGTTTAAAATGTTATCGTAGGCGTAATTAGTTTTAAAAGGTTGCTTAGTGTTGCGAATACATTTTTAAATATTTATCAGCGTTACTTTTTGAGTTAGACATACAAACCAGATTTTCAGTTGATGGCTCGACGGTAACACTAGCAATAGTAAATATTAAAACAAAAAATGTTGTCAATTTATTTCAGTTAAGAACTTAAATAGATAATAAATAATTCGGTGAATTAATCTAAAAAAGGGATTATTGATCTCTGTAAGCCAGCTGCATTTATCATATAAAAAAAGCTGCTTCTAAAAATATTCAATAGAGGGAGTAATGTGGTATATAACATATTTTTTTTCAAATTGGAATAATACACTTTGATTTGGAGACCTTCTTGGGTTGCTAAGAAATAACTGATAGAAGAAAACACAAGCTACAAAAGAAATTTGTGCCATATTTCATGATTCCACACTTCACTAGATGGTGCACACTGGACTATACTTAAGCAGCTTTTACTTTTTTTTAAATTATATACTGACAGAATTTATTAAGAACAAAACTACTTGATTTTTGTATAGATAAATGAAGTATATGCCTTAAATGTATCAAAAGAACGATGCAATCACAAAATTTCGAATCTTTATCTAGTTCTTCTTCAGTAATTAAATGTCAATTAAATTTTTAAAAGAAACTTAAAAATTAGTAACTAGAAATATTTTTTTTAAACAAATAGTAAAACAAAAACAGTGCATGTGCCTAAACGATAACAAAAGGGAAAAAACAGTATAGGTTCTCAAATTTAAATTCATGATCATCGATGATACCTTTGATGATTCAAATTATTTTATGATGTCTTAAATCATGTTTAAATTCCAATATACACTGCAAAAAAATGATATGCTCAAATGTGAGCAACGAGTGTATCCCAATTCATGAAATTTTTAGTACTCGTTTATTATTCCACCTGAAAAATTGAAAATAAAAAAAAATGTCATAAAAGAAATTAACAAAAAAAAAGAGAAAAACTTACCTTAGGGACTTCCAGGCGCCTATTTGAGAAACCGTTGTCTTCAAACTTATAAATTCGAACATTTCATTGCAAAATTTGTTAAAACTTTTAAACGGTTCTTTGAAGTGTAATCACGTACTGTTTTAGAAGGTCATTCACGAAAAGTCGTCGAATATAATCTCCAGTAAATATGCAAATTCAGCTTATCTCGGGAACTTTTTAAAATTCTATTGGCATGCAGAATGAACGACACCAAATATAAATTTTCAATTTGCCACTGAACGTGCTCTGTGAAATATTTACATTTAAAGTGGAAAGACGGAAAATATTAGAGAGATAATTGTATTGTTGAAAAACTGTAAGTCATAAATATGTAAGTTGTCTTATAATTTTGATTAAGGAACGTACAAGTATTGTAATTTTGAAGCTAAATTATGTAGATGTGTTGTTCTTATCTCTTAATGCTATAGAGTAAACCGATCGAAAAGAAAACTTTGTATAAATCGCTATAGTCTTGTAGACTTACATTAAATTCCAATAAAAAAGCTATACCAAACGAATGTACACAGTAATAAAATTGTGACAGTAAGAAAACAGACTACTTTTGCTGTTTTTTTTCTAAGGAAAATTTCTGTTGTCTAAAACTACTTAAAATTACTGTAAAATTGCATCTCAATTTGTCAAGAGACACATTATCTCTACAGACACATAAAATGTGTGTGTGTATATGTATACCACTGATATAGTGTTAAGAATAGAATAGTGCCAGAATTTATAAGAGTTATTCTACATATAGTTCGTTTTTTTATTTAACGAAACCTGCAATACAGAAAATATCTGTTATACACGGGTATTTTTCTGTATAGCTTTATTACGAGAAAATTCTATCAACATATTTTTTTCCATAGCATTACGGATATTTTCTAACAACTGTGCTGCCAGAATGTACATTAGTTTCTAAAATTATAAGAAATCTATAAAAACAAATTCTTGTCGCCATATTTCCCCCCTTAAAAATTAATGCGTACAAATAAATCGTTCCATCCTTAAAAGGATCCTTCATTGATCAAGGAGAGTTGAGTTGCCTGCCGGCTGAGAAGACCAGTCCAGTTAAAAAAGGGCCGGGGTGCTTCGAAATCGGTCAAAGGTCGGGCAACATTCCAAGGACGCAGAGTGGCCTCATGAACGCCATTTTTTTACTGATTTTTTTTATTCTGTTCTTTATTAGCGATTAATCACTAAGACTAAGGCTGAAACTGGATTTGCGAGTCTGTTCTTAAGTAGAGTCAATATGGTTTAATATTTCAAAGGGTGTTAGCTTTATTAATTAATTTGCGGGATACTTTTAAAAGTAATTATTAATTATAGTTAAATTAGTTGCTAGGTATTAAAATAATTCTATTTCAGAAAAGTACTACTTTATTGACATTACTTACTAAATTTTTGCCAAAGAGTTACTTATGCACTAATAATTAGAATAAAGTTACTGAACACCTTAAATGTTTTTTTCTTTTTATAATTCCAAGCTTTGAAATTTATTGGTTGAAAAGAGCATGTGTAAGGATTTACTCCCTAACAGTCCTGATATTATTTGTTTACAATACAAAAGGTCTAAAAAATTTAGTTGCCCTGTGTAGTTTTCCCCTTAAGCAAAAGAATGATAGTTATTTATACAATAAGTGCGCAGTAAAGCAAAAATTTTAATGTTGGGAATAATGTTTACAGGACGAGAGAGACGAAGCCAAAAAGTTTAATTTACGCACAAGATTAGGAGAGATAAATTTTTATAATCACATGTGCAAAAAATATTTTTAACATTGAAAAAAAGAAAATTCTAAAGTTTTAATAGTTTCCCCAAAGCTTAAAAAGATAATTTTTCTTTTTCTTGATGTATATTTTAGTACGTAAAAATTGTAGGTGTACCGTTGGATGGAAAAGTGGGAAAAAGCTATTTTTTGGCACTTGTGGCTAAAAGTGACTTTTGTACACTGGTTTTCTAAATTTGTGACTTTAACAGTGTGTGACAGTTTTTTGTGACTTTTGTTACATTGTTATCAATTTGAATTTTTGAAAGTGAGATTTTTTTAAAAAGTGATTTTAGAAAATATTTATATCGTGCAAAAATACTAACTTTTCCAAATGTATATAAACGTGGAAAAATTACGCTTATGCTTTTAACGAAATCGTGTTTGAAAATTACTTTTTATAATTGAGTGAAAAAAATCCGACTTTTAAAATAATTTCAATATCAGACGCGTGCAAAAAGTTAGACTTTTTGAAACAGTGAAAAAAAGTACTTTTTTTCACCCAAAAGCAGTGAAAAAAAAGTACTTTTTTATAATATCGTGCAAAAAAATAACTTTTTCAAATCAATAATCGTGGCAAAAGTGTTGCTTTTACCGAAATCGTGTTTCAAAGTTACTTTTACGCACTAGTGCGACAAAGTAAATAAGAGTATCTGATTGGTGTAAAATTCTTTATTTGAGCGGGATATTTTATTCGGCGGCTTTGTGATTGGTGTAAAATTCTTTATTTGAACGTGATTCCTTATTTGGCGTCTTATTTCCAATGCCATTCTAATAAGAAATACTTTTTGCACGTGATTTTAAAATAATCATTAATATACATAATCACCTTCAAGTCGAGCCACCATCAAGAGCGCAAACGTGATAATAAAATAACTAATAAGCCAATCAATAAATGCCAATTTAATAAATATTTTTTTGCACGTTATTATAAAAAATAGTGTATGACAACACGTTGAAAATCATAGATATCATAATTAAAGTATTAGATTGGCTGGTCACGTGACCTCCAATGCTAACGACGGGACGCGCATGGAGGCTTTTTTGGTGGGCATAATGGCCAGTGTTGCTGCCACTTTAAGGAGAAAAATACTACGAAAAAAATACTATTTAATTCTAAGGCTTTGTTCTGACTACGCCACAAACGCCACAAAGGCAACAAAAGCAACAAAAACCGGACAACAACAACCGCAATTTGTACATGCATGCGTCAACGAAAACATTGACGCACGGTTACTGCACCTCAACTGTGACGCACGGTGTTTTAGCTTATTAACGCATGCCTCAAATGTCTACGAGAATACTCTGATTCGTTGTGTCTTGCGCTATGGTAACTTGAGAGAGAAAAACCAAAAAAGCAATTAAAATTCCACTCTCGCCAAGTAACCCTGAAAAAAGTTGCAAGTAAAGAGATCCAACAACTTTAGCAACTTTTGCTATTTAAAGCCATGTTAACTTGTTGTAGGGTTGCTATTGTCAAAAAAAAATAAAGAGAAAAATAAAGAGAAAAAATAATAAAAAAGGTAATTGAAGTAGAAGTACATAAACTACTTTTCAATCAATTGAATTAAAATTAAATTTTCAAGACTGTAAATTTCTGCATTTAGTTTGAGATTTGTGCATAGTATTTTTGCTTGTGTTTTTATTAATCCTTTTTTTAAACTTATGCGCGACTTAAATGTTATTTTGTCAACAGCAGAGTTTTAAAATAATATTTAAAATTAGGTGGACAAATTCAGATTTTGAAATTTTGAAACATTTATTGATGATATATTTTTTTTAATATATAGAGATTAGGTTTCATTTTATTAGCATTAATATTTTTATGGCAATGGAATAGGGGTACTTTAAGTACACTTTTAGAAATCAATTTAATACACAATAATATAATAATGAACTATTATTGGTATAAATTATTAATAAACTTATTTACTAGTAAAGATTTATTATTTTTATTTATTTATTAAAATATCATTTATATAATATTTTGAGTAATTATTGTCTTTTATTTAAAAAAAAAACGTAAAACTTTTTTATATGACCTTTATTGATTCTGTGCTTGCCTCAAAATGATTTTTTTATTTATAAAATCTAGCTGTAACACGTTCTTTTTATTATAAGGCTTTTTTTATATATTAAGGAAGATTTTAATTTGTTATTTAACTCTTAATATAAAAATATTTTGCGCAATCACTCTGGCGTAGTGGTCAGCGCTTCTTGCTCTTATTCTGCAGACCCGGGTTCGTATACGGGTCCGGTAGGTCATGAATATACTCAGCTCTTTATTCGACCACCTTCTACACAATGATAGTACTAAGCTTTATTGATTGGAAAGTCAACTGAAGGTCCATTGTCGAACTTTGCCACTTGGCATGGACAATCAATATCGCTCGTGTAAGCACAATGGCTATTAGGTTTGGGCAAACTTTAATTAGTGTGAAAAAATATAAAAAAATGAATTAAAAAATAAAATCTCAAAGCATTTCCAATTCAAATGTAATAAAAGTTAAAAATCTATGTTATTAAAATCAACAATTAAATTTGTTACACTGAGTTTTAATATTACTAACCAAATTTAATTAAATCGCTAAAGCAAGCGATGAAATATTTTCATCCCATTCCACGTTTCTAGCACACCAGCGTCGGTTTAAATGTCCAGATCAAAGAAATCCAGACGCATGCGTTTGAAAAAAAACCTACGATTTGGCGAAAAAACCGGCCACTATTGCATCGCTTGGCGGTTGCCAAGTTTTGTTGCCTTTGTGGCGTTTGGCGTCGTAGTGAGGACATAGCCTAAAATTACAAAAAAAAAAAAATACTAGAAAAGGATTTAAAGTCACTATAAATATTCCAAAATGCAGCTAGTATTTTTACGATATTTTTTTGTAATTTTAGAATTATTCTAAAATACTAATATACTCTAAACTTTGTAACTAAACTTTTAACTTAATTTTAGAATTATTCTAAAATTACAAAAAAATATCGTAAAAATACTAGCTGCATTTTGGAATATTTATAGTGACTTTAAATCCTTTTCTATTATTTTTTTGTAATTTTAGAATTAAATAGTATTTTTTTTCGTAGTATTTTTCTCCTTAAAGTGGCAGCAACACTGACCATTAAGCCCTCCAATAAAGCCTCCATGCGCGTCCCGTCGTTAGCATTGGAGGTCACGTGATCAGCCAATCTAATACTTTAATTATGATATCTATGTTGAAAATAGCCTTTTTTAAACTCGTGAATTTATTTCACTCGCTCGTGAAATAATTTATTCAACTCGATAAAAAAGCCTTACTTTTCACACTAGTTGCATAAATAACTATTTTATAATTGCGTGAAAAAAATCCGATTTTTACACTATAATTTTAATATCAGACGCGTGCGAAAAGTTATACTTTTTAGAAACAGTGATAAAAAAAATAACTTTTTATAATTGCGTGAAAAAAATCCGATTTTTACACTATAATTTTAATATCAGACGCGTGCGAAAAGTTATACTTTTTAGAAACAGTGATAAAAAAAGTACTTTTTTTCACCCAAAAGCAGTGAAAAAAAGTACTTTTTTTCACTCTTTTCATAAGATGCCAACATTTCAAGTAAAATTCCTATTTCATAATATTCATAAAATCCAGAAATTTATTGATCTGCTTTATTTATAAATATTATGCGCGTGAATGTTATTATTATTTTATTTTTGAATCAGTATCCATGTTCAAATGTTTGACTTTAAACTAATAATTAAGTTTGCCTTTTGTAGTTCCAGAGATTTATCGATGCCGATCTTCTTTACGTAAAAAAATTAGCACGTGAATTATTTTTGAACCAATGAGATTTTATTTTTTTCACGCAATTATAAAAAATAGTGTACGAAACACGTGTGAAAAGTAAACTTTTTAAAACACGTGTCATTATTTCACTCGCTCGTGAAATAAAATCCACTAGTTTTAAAAAGTGTTACTTTTCACACTTGTTGCATAAATAACTATTTTTCACTCTTTTCATAAGATACCAACATTTCAAGTAAAATTTCTATTTCATAGTATTCATAAAATCCAGAGATGTATCGATCGGCTTTATTGAAAAATATTATGCGCGTGAATTATTTTTGAACCAATGATATTTTTTTCACGTAATGGGCTTGTTTCAACACTTTGCCACAAAAAAAACCCCAATGGCATCGCAGTTCGGATCGCGTGACCTTTTTAAACCAATGAGCTACTTCAACACTTTTTCAAAGAAAACGAAACAACCAATGAACTCGCAGTTTAGAGAGCGTGACGTCATAAGAAATATTCCCATTATAAAAAATAGTGTATGCATCGCTTGTGAAAAGTAAACTTTTGAAAACACGTGTCATTATTTCACTCGTTTTAAAAAAGTATTACTTTTCACACTTGTAAACCTGTTGCATAAATAACTATTAACGTACTATTAGTGTGACACAGTTAATAAGAGCATCTGATTGGGGAGAAATTCTTATTTAAACGTGATTAATATTTTTTAGATTTTTTCTAAATATAATTTACTTTTTTGCCTGATTACTTTTCAATTCCAATCAAAGAAATACTTGGACGTGATTCTAAAAAATACTGCACTAATTTATTTAAATCGTTTAAAAAAAGGGCTTACTTTTCGCACGTGTTACATAAATAACCGTTTGAGGCGTGAAGAGTTGATCTTAGAATTTTGATTCTAAGTAAAGTCATAATTTAATAAAAACGCTTGAAAATGTTTTTAAAATGTTTACTATACATCATGACGTTAAAAAATTAAAATGAGAATTTAGTTTAATATAAATTACAAATATTACGAGGGAAAGAAAATATATTCACTTTATCAAAATAGTTGTAGTACTATAGCTTGCAGTTTGGATTAAAAAACTTGTTTTTTGCATGCAGTGCAGCTGTAAAAACAGTCTTGTTCTCTGTCTCCTTAAAAATGAAATATACGTATACATGTTTCAATTTATAAATAAAAATTTCAATCCCTTCTCTCCATTTGATTGAGCGCCATCTATCGAACGAATGAAGAAACTTTCTTTAACCCTCTCCTCTTCGCCTCTTTTCTTCCTACTGTAACGCGCTCCTATAATGCACCATGAAGAGGGCGCCACCATTTGGGCATCAACGTTTTGTCCAATTGGTGATTGCGTCACCAGAGAGGGCCTGGCTTTCAGACTGTAAGCATTGAACTTTTGTCCGTCCAACTTATTAATTTCATTTTCGCTTAATTTACCTTAACTTTAATTGTTTTAGTTGTTATTGTTGTAATCTAGTGTTGTGTACATGCTGTGCTTAGCTAAATTAAATATTTTCTAAAGTTTCCCCGAGATTTTCTTTTGGTACGCAACCTAGCCATTACAAAATTGGCTACCCAACTTGTGGCTGAATCTGCTAATTAAGTAAGTCAAACGAAAACCCGGCTCTTCTCTCATTTTGTTTTCAGACTTTTTTCATTCACCCCGATTGAAAAGTGTTATGATTAATTCCAACCCTGGAATTTGATGTGAAATGTTTCATCCGAAACATATGGAACCTATGTCCGGAATCTGCAGACAATCAGATAAGTCCTTTAAACCATTAAATTTGTAATTTAATGCGTAAAATCAATTTTGTTCTTTTAAAAATATACTTTTAGTCCTTAAAAGTGTAATAGCTCTTTTCATAACAAAGATACGCAGTTATAGCCAAATCCTTTAAAGATGGCGTCTTAAAACTGCATGCCTTGCTCATTTCGAACCGCGAAAAAGCGAGCGCAGATTGTTTTGACTTTCGATTCTCCGTTCTCGAGTTGTTTATGGTTAATGTATTCATCTTTTTGAATCAAATTTTCGTTCGCAATGAATGAGAGTTATAACTTCATCGAGAAGGTTTAACAAATGAATATTAATGAGATTGAAAGGAAATATCTTTTTGTGTTTTAGTTTTTCATCCTCCCTGATTGAAAAGTTTTATGATTAGGAATAGAGTATTATAATTGCTTAAGATTAAAAGCTTATGATTTTGAAGTTGTCTGAAAGTAAAGAATTAACATTAATGTTTGTTTTAATCTAAATTAAGCGTTCCTCAAGTGCATACTTGTTTTTAAATGATGTTGATCTAAGTGAATGGTATTTCTTATGAGTTGGGAAGTGATTTTTATTCATATTGTGCAAATAAAATATCGGTGCAAGGTACAAAAACAATTATTGTATATCAGAATAATTATATTAAAAAAAAAAGAATTTCACTTGTGAAATATATTTGTGCACCTAGGTTTTATACAGTTGTATTCATTATAGTAATTTCATTTAATTTCTTTCATTTACGATTGTATGTTTTATATTATATTTACATTATATTGAAATATAAGTTTTAACATTATATGCATATATTACTTTATAAAATTGTTTACATTTACATTTTATAACTTATACTTACTGTTTGAAAATTACGATTGAAATATTATCAATTTGGTTTAATATGATATTGAGTAATTTTAAGATATGCAATGAATATTTTGAGTGATTTTATATATAATTATTAGTGCACGTAAGATAAAATTTCGAATACCTTAATTGAACTCTAAAATTTTGCAACATTAAACTATTGATAAGAGACTCTATATATCCGGAATTATGGCCTTTTTGGCGAAGTTTCGAAAGGAAGATCTACGAACTTTGGCACAGAGTTGGGTCTGGCACCGGCGGAAAATCTCAAGGTGATGGACCTAAAGGATCTCATAACTAAAAGTGACAAATATGATGAAGAATTCACTAAAGGCATGATCAACACCATAGTAGAGGAACGTATGGAATCACAAAAACAGCAGGCCATGGAACTACAAGAGAAGCAAAGGCTTGATGAAATACAAGAAAAACATAAAGCGGAGGAGTTGGCGAGGCAACTCGAACGACAATTCGAGATAGAAAAGTTGCAACTTCAACTTGAAGCCCAGAAACTGTCGTCAGCAGCTGCTGAAAACCAACATGTGGAACAACCGAAGTTTGAGCTCAATAGAATTATACCAAAGTTCAATCCGAAGGAAGACGAAATCGGGCTATACTTGACAATCTTCGAACGTCAAGTAAAGTTTATGAACATTCCTGAAAGAACTTGGACTGCATATCTGATCGGCTCCTTGCCACCAGAAATATCTCAACTCATCGCCAGGGAAGATGAAGATGATGCTCAAAACTACGAAAAGGTAAAAGAAATGCTCCTCAAGAGATTTCGAGTTACTGGGGACAGGTTTAGACAGTATTTTTCTCAACAGAAGAAAAATCCCGACACAACATGGCGCGATTTCTGTTTCGAATTGGAATCTTACCTCGAAGGATGGCTAAAAGAGTTGAAGATTACCACCTTCGACCAGCTTAAAAGCCTGATGATAGCTGATGCCATCAAAAGGAAAACACCACAGAATATCAGAGATCATTTTCTGAATATTTGGGCGAATTTAAACGATCCTTTGGAATTGGCTGAGAAGTTAGACGCTTATGATAGCCTAAGACCTGGAATGAAGAACAGTCTAAACCAGACGTTCAAGAAGAAGGAAGAATACAGGAAACCCTTTCCTGCCAAGAAAAGTCAGCCCTTTGGAAGACTTTCTGATGACAATCCACCTGGAACTTTTAGAGCAGTACCCTCTAAGTTTCAAAATTCCAGAAGTCAAGGAAGGAAACCCATCCACTGCTTTGGTTGCGGAACTCCTGGAGTTATAAAGTCAAAGTGTCCTACTTGTACAAGGTCTAATGATGTTGAAACTACAGTGAACTGTATGACTTTATTCAACTTGGACTCAAATTCGTATCCTTCTAGTTTGATTGTCCTCAACATCTTTGGAGAGAAAATTGCTGTATGTGCTGATACAGGTGCTTCACATAGCATCGCAGGTGAAAAGCTCTATAAATTCCTGCAAGAACACAACGTCACGTTTGTAAACAAAATAATTTCATTTATGATGGCTGATGGCATACGACAAACCACTACCGCTCTAAGTGCTGTTGTCGAACTGTACATTGGGGGTAAAGTTATCCTAACAGAATTTCTAGTATTGCCCGAAGCAAAAGGAAATAAGACTCTCTTGGGAATGGATTTTATCCATGCGGCTGGCATCGTCCTTGATGTCCAAGACGGAAAATGGTACTTTTCCGAAGATCCTCAAACCCGGTACAAGTTCTTCAAAAAAACAGTTGAAGATCCATGCATCAGTTCATTCGAATTGCGAGAAAATGAAGGCAAAAACCTCTCTCCAGAACAAACAAGAAGACTGAACTCTCTTTTGGACAAACACAAGACATGTTTCCAGCCAGGGGGAGAGCCCACACCGTTTATCGAACACAGCATCGATACAGGAGATCACCCTCCGGTAGCAACGTCTCCTTATAGAATGAATCCTATGAAGAAAGACATTTTGAAGCAAGAGATTGAGGAGCTGCTGAAGCAGAACATAATTGAAGAGTGCGAGTCCCCGTACGCTGCACCTGTGGTACTTGTTCCCAAACCAAATGGAAAAGTACGTCTCTGTATCGACTACAGAAAGCTGAACTCTGTGACAAAGGTTGATACCTATCCCTTGCCCAGAATGGACGATCTTTTGAATGAAGCTACCCCGACGTCATACATGTCTACCATAGATCTCCAATCAGGTTATCATCAAGTAAAAGTTCTGAACCCGACCAGGACAAAACTGCTTTCATTTGTCCTTTTGGTACATACCGGTATCTACGGATGCCGTTTGGATTTCGAAATGCCCCTGCTACCTTTCAGAGATTAATTGACAAATTTCGAAGTGGCTTGAAAGATGTTTTTGCCTTATCTTATCTGGATGACATCATAATCCTGTCAGATACTTTTGAAAAACATCTAGTTGATCTTGAAGAGGTATTCGCAAGACTGTCCATCTTCAAACTCCATGCAAATCGAGAGAAGTGTCGCTTTGCGTGCGACCGAGTGAAATATCTTGGATTTTGGATTACCAAATATGGAATTGAAGCCGATAAAGACAAAATCTCTTCAATTCAAAGAATTCCAGTCCCTACCAACGTGAAAGAAGTACAGACTTTCCTACAAACCTGCTCTTGGTTTCGGCGATATGTCCCAAACTTTGCCGACATAGCTCGGCCACTTAGTAACCTTACTAAGAAGAAAGTGCATTGGCAATGGGGTACTGAACAACAAGAATCCTTTGAAACCTTAAAGAATCGGCTGATGACTTATCCCATATTGAAGCAAGCTGACGTGTAAAAACCTTTCACCATTCGTACAGATGCAAGTAACTATGCCCTTCGAGCAGTCCTTCTCCAAGGAAAAGGCCCTGATGAACATGTTATAGAATATGCAAGTCGGCTGTTGATCCCAGCAGAGCGAAACTACTCTACAACCGAGCGGGAAGCTTTGGCAGTAGTGTGGGCCATAGAGAAATTTCGAGGATATGTTGAAAATCAAGAAATTTTCATTGCATCAGACCATCAACCTCTCAAATGGCTTTTGAGTATTAAATCTCCTTCAGGTCGTCTGGCAAGATGGGCGTTGAAAATTCAATCATATAACTTGAAAATTGAATATACCCCAGGCAAAGCCAACGTTGTCGCTGACATGCTGTCACGCCCAACGTATGCCGAAAACGAAATCCCTGATGTTTGCGCCATCACTCTGGACATGCCATCCAGGAAGTCCAGTGATATTCGCAAAGGGCAGATGGAGGATGAAGAACTTAGGAAAATAATTGAATCATTTGAGAGCGATGAAAAAGATGAGAACTTTGCAAACCACACCAGTCGTGGATACCTTATGAACCAAGGTGTCCTTTACCGGTATTCACCAGAGCACGAAGAAGATGAGGAAGAGGCTCAACTCGTGGTGCCTGTCCAGGAGAGGGAGAGAATCCTTCAAGAACACCACGATGCCCCAACTGCTGGACACTATGGTGTAGAAAACACATACAAGAAGATTGCATCAAGATATTACTTTCGAGGAATGAAGAAGTTTATCTCAGATTACATTAAGACCTGTCCCGAATGCAATCGTTACAAGCCAACTAACCAGAAACCAGCAGGACTCTTAAGAACGCCGGCGTATGCACAAAGGTTTGAAACTCTTGCCATTGATCTTTTTGGACCTCTGCCCGAGACCCCCACTGGCAAGAAGTGGATATTTCTTGTGGAAGATACAAGTACCAAATGGGTCGAACTGTTTGCTCTTGCTGAAGCTTCTGCTGCAAACTGCGCCAGAGTACTAATTGAAGAAGTATTCCTACGTTATGGAATCCCAAGACGACTGATTAGTGACAACGGCCCACAGTTCGTCAGTTCTGTCATGCAATTGACTTGTGACTTGTTAGGGATTACACAAGACCTCATCCCAGTTTACCATCCACAAGCTAACCCATCGGAACGCAAAAACCGCGACTTGAAACCTAGATTGGCAATTCTAGTTGGAGAAGAACACACCGCTTGGGAAGACAAGTTACCCCTCATAAGATTCTCAATGAATACGTCAGTGTGTGACACTACCGGTCACACGGCTGCATATCTCCAATTTGGAAGACAGCTACGCACGACAGACGACATCAGACATGATCTAAGACAAGTGATAGATAACGATAACTTTGTACCCGAGATCACACCATATCTCAAGAGGTTTGCCAACTCAATCCTCGACGTCAAAGATAGAGTTGAACAAAAGCAAGATCGTCAGAAGGAATATTTCGACCAACGAAGAAGACGAAAATACTTCAAACCTGGAGACAAAGTTTCTGTGACCATTCATCCCATTAGTCGAAACAAAAAAGTAAGAAATTTATGCCACGGAGGGAAGGTCCATATCTCATTCTCACCTTGAGATCACCAACAACGTACGAGGTTGCCGACCCAGCCACTCCCGACCAGATTCTTGGGACTTATCACGTGTCAGCACTCGAAGAATACCATGAGGCTGGCCCAGACAGAGACACTTTGCCCGTGGCTCCCCTCAGAAAGAGAGGACGACCCAAAAAATATTCTGGTTCCTCACCGAGACGATTTCAGAACCAGAGGGGGAGTGTAACGCGCTCCTATAATGCACCATGAAGAGGGCGCCACCATTTGGGCATCAACGTTTTGTCCAATTGGTGATTGCGTCACCAGAGAGGGCCTGGCTTTCAGACTGTAAGCATTGAACTTTTGTCCGTCCAACTTATTAATTTCATTTTCGCTTAATTTACCTTAACTTTAATTGTTTTAGTTGTTATTGTTGTAATCTAGTGTTGTGTACATGCTGTGCTTAGCTAAATTAAATATTTTCTAAAGTTTCCCCGAGATTTTCTTTTGGTACGCAACCTAGCCATTACACTACGACATTTTGTAGTCATGACAGCTGACCAGTTAAGGTACCTTTAAAGTCCAATAGAACGGCGTGGTTCGTATTATTTATGATTAAAATTGTATGCGCTACTTTTTTATTATTAAAATAATTAACTAGTGCCTGGTAACTGCTGTCTGTCCATGCGAGCATAAGTAACATAAAAAATAGTTAAATAAGAATCAAAGAATACATAAGAATTGAATTAACGATTAAAACAAACTTAGAATTATTTTTTGTTCACTTTGTTAACTAACTACTATAAAGTAAGTAGTATGTTAATCTCCACATACCAAATTTTACATACGATCATACCTGAATACGAATAAATTTTTCAACAATAAGGAAGAAGAGAGAAAACAAGTAGGTTTGTTACAGAATCTGTCACTTAAACCGCTTCCACAAAGTATTTGTGCTCAACAAAAAACGCACTATTTATACACCTCTGAAAAAAATTCGCCAAACTGGGCCTTCAGCTTATAATTTATTTCTAATTCCAGCGAACTTTCGCTTATTTTTTTTATTCAAAGTTTGAATTCTCCTATGCATCCTTCCTCATGAACCATCAAAAGAACTCTATTGTGATATTACAACAATCCAAACTAAATTATATCACATAAATAAATATTCTTTCAAGAGTTTTATTTTTATTTTAAATAAAGTTTCTCGTACGTTTGACGAAATGGCAACAGTGAAAATATTGAATAAAAATAGAATTTGCATGTTATTTCAATGTGGATTAAATTTTTAGTTTTTTAAATATTAAATATACTTCTAATTTAAATGTTTTAATGAAATTTAGGATGTAGCTTAACCTGATTTTTTGCTTCAAAATGACGTATCCCACTTGTTTGTGCAACTTGCGGTTCGTTCTGTGAAAGTGGGTGACAGACGGACGGACTGAACGATTATAATACTTTCCACTTTTACGTTATAAACGTAGTGTGGAAGCTAAAAGGGAAGGAATGACACGTCACTGGCTTGTGTCACACTCGGGCTTACATCGACACTTTTTTTTTGTTATATATACTAATATGTTCTATTGTTGTCATACAATTCAAGTACATTTTAACATGAATTTTTTTATATTTTAATGATTGCTTGTCTTCAAATCAAAAGTTGTAACATTTAAAAATTGAGTACTGATTAAACTAACCACAATAAAGATTATAAAATTATCTGGTTTCCTCTTCCCTTAGAAAGAAATACAATTTCATGAAGGATGCAACACACACGCATCTTTCATTACATTATTCCTACATAGGAAAGTTAGTGCTGATTGATATAAATTTGTTTTTGTCAGATAAGAAATCAGTTTTATATGGAGCGTTTTGAAAATAAAGCGAAGGCCACGCATCTTATCCCATAGCTAATATTTTTAAAAAAAACCTTTTCATTGAGATTTTAATATTAATAGACATATTTTTGTTAAATTTGTGAAAAATAATATATTTTTATGTAAGCCAAAATTAATCTGGAATGTGTAAACAGTTTTTTATGGGCTTGTTTCAACATTTTGTCAAAAAAACAAAACAACCAATGAAATCGCAGTTCGGAGCTCGTGACGTTATAAAAAACCAATGAGCTTGTTTCAACACTTTGTCAAAGAAAACAAAACAACCAATGAAATCGCAGTATGAAGAGCGTGACATCATGAGAAATATTCTCATTGCAATTTTTTAAAAACTTTTTCCCTCGTGCAGCCATAAAAATTTCTTTTAATCGATTGATCAAAACATTTCGATTTATAATTTTTTATTAAGTTTTCTAAATGTATTTTTTTAATGGCAATGGTTTTTGTATAATAACATATCAATATCTTTTCTGATAATCTATAGATTACTATTTGGAGGCATTAAAGTAAGACTGATTTTGCTTTAAGTTTAAAAGAGGAAAGCAAGGAACTATTATTAGAGTAAGATTTTTTTTTAAAAAAACTATGTTTTAGTAGATAATTTATATTTTTTAACGTAAATATATTTGATTAATTTCTGTATTATTTACATATATTTTCATTAGGCTTCTACCTTATCTCGCAATATTCGCTTGTCGTCATTGTCGTTTTCGTTTGGCACCTTTCTAATTCTGGCTTGGCACCTTTTTTCCGTTTTGTCGCCAAAGGTGTGGGTTCTCCTGGGATTTTACTGAGCAATCAATTAGAAAAAATTTAGACTTTTTAAACTTTTTAACATTTTTGCATAACAACAGCTAATGCGGCGTGGAACCATTTGTAATCTTCTACATTGAATTGACTGTAAGATTTTCTTTATCATGACTAAAAATAAGCTTTATAACTAAAACACTGGTAATGATATGGGTTTTCCTCCAGACGATCCTCTGCATTAACGTACAATGCTAGCGCGCTACGGAATCAAGCCAGAGCATGTGGACTCATTTCTGGAAGATCTTAATCCAGCTCCTATAAAAATCCCACCATTGTCAATGTATTATGCGGAAGGAGTCAAGTACCACCAGTTAGGCAAGTACAACCTTGCTTTAAAGAATTACGAAACTGCCTTAAAGATTGACCCTGCAAGCGTTAAAACCCTCCTGAAAAGATCGAAGGCTTATGTTGAACTTCAGGAATACACAATGGCAAGAAAGGATGCAATGACTGCTCTGGATATTGCACCGTCTTCCTCAGCGGCCAGTCTTATGAAAGGTACTAAAATTATTTGTTTTCAAATATGTAGTTTAAATTTATAGTTGAGCAGGCTGTTTATATCAACTTATTCACTAAAATACCTACATGTATCTTGTTTCATCGAACTTGTTTTAGTCCAAAAAACCATCCAAGTTGTTTTAGTCCATCCAAATCTATTTGCAATCCGACTGCCCCTGCTTAGTTGCTGGTGGATTACCTTTATCCTGCATTTGCAACTGTGTTGATAAATGATATGTTTTCTAAACTTATAAGTGTGTAAATAATACTTTTTATTACTAGGCATATTGATATTTTTATTATTTTTAAGGAAGATGCGAATATCTCATGGGAGACTTTGAAAGAGGATTCCGAACCTTTTCCAGGGGCCTAGAAACGAATCCTGGAAGTAAAAAACTGAGGCTCTGTAGGCAACTTTGTGAAGAAACAATAATGAATTCTATGCGGCAACAATCAGATGAGAAGATCAATGATCGCGACTTGAAATCCTTGCGTGACTGGAAGAAAAATGACTGTTCAAGAGTTTTTAGGAGGTATTCTGAGGATAAAAAGCTTTTTGAAGACATTCTGATGGATGAAGATATGAAAAATGTCCATGTAATTTGCAAGGATGGATTGAATTTCATTGATAAAAGTGAGCAATGTTTCAGAATGCAGAATCCGAAACATATCAGGAAGAAACCATCTCTGAAGAGACAACCGATACCAAGTAAAAATGAATCCCTTATTCAATACATATCTTCAATAATTCGCCGGTGTAAGAACTATCTGCAAAGAGAATTGGCGAGCCACTGCATTTCGGAATGTTTGAAGTTGCTAAAGTTTTTTGATTCTCATCCCGAATCGTTATCACATGGTAAAATTAAATTCAAAGCAGATGTGGTTCACTTACAAGGATTGGCTTACGAAATGAAAAAGGAAGATAGTACATCCCTGAAACTATTTGAGAACGAATTAGAACTGGCTAAATCAAATAATCTTGTGCATTGCGAGCTGAGGGCTTTTCATCATCTTGGTAGGCTCTACGTTAAGCAGGGCAAGTTGGCAAAGGCTTGTGATTGCGTGATTGATATTCAAAAATCTCTGAACTCTAATCAAATGATTAACTATTATAATGAATATGCATCTTCCTACGTTAATGAAACAGTAAAAGGTGACGATAACGCTGAACTTGTTGAGATTAAAGATGCAAGAGTATGGGCTCAAAATTTCAAGTACGAACTCAGAGCTACCATAAAAACTGCCGTTATTGAACCAGTAGAACAATTTCTGATAGATATTTATAATGATGAATTAAGGACAATGCATGTAAATGATAGTGTTATGAATGGATTCGAATTCTCACAATCAATCGTTATTTGTTAAAAGTATAAAAAAAATATTTTCGATTGAGGACATTTGAACTAATTTTCAAGTTTATCATCCTCGTGTATTTGAAGCCGTTACTTCATATATAGTAGAATAAAAATAAAAGTCATATCAAAGTCCTTTTTTTGCAAATAATTATTGTTGAAAACTAAACTGAAATCTAATGAAGAAAAATAAATATTAGAATTCAGTTTTTTATATAAAAAAACTAAAATTGAAACCGACTTCTAAATCATCTTTATACAAGCTTCGAAAAAGGCCATTTATCTAATGCACATAAAAAAAATTCTGAAAAAGTATCTTGATATTAATGAATTTAAAGATTGAATTACAGATTTGTATCAACCTTAGGAATGTCCACTTCATAAGCCCAAGTTTGCGGGTTCGAGTCGTCAGATTTTCTGGATGGGAAAATCGAGGGTACGCATGTCATATAACTATTGATTATGTGACATACATGGAAAAGACTCCTTGATTACCCATTTGGCTTGGGTTCTCTCGCAATATTAACTCTCGGCATACTTTAACATCCACAAAGAGCTCAGATTCATTGTACTCTGAACGTTAAAATTATTAGCGAGAATCGCAAAAAAATGGCTCTCAGTTCCGAGGAATAGGCCGAGTCTGCAGAGGCTTAGCCGCCAACAGAGTAGCTCTATTGAAAAAAAATTAAGTTTCTATTCGCAGAATATTTCGGAAAAGAGATTTCTTTGATTTGAGAACGGTTCTGTACATTTTAATTCATCCCTTGAGAAGCTAAAGAACAAAAAAAAAATTGAATTCTTCTAGGAACCACCAAAAGAAGATAAAAACGTTACGTTGTGTTAGTTATCATCCAAGGTTAAGTTTTCGGCGATTAAGTTAAAAATGGTCCGTGGAAGTTGTCTGCACCCTCATTTCTGTCTAGACTAGGACTTTGACAAGCATTCGAAATTTCAGACGGTCTTCCGCCCTGATTGGGACTAGACGTTTTTTGTTTTTGTTTAAAAAAAAAGAATGGAGTAAAGTGAAGTGACGTGCTCTTTGTACGACCAGGCCCTTTATCATTCATTGCGCAACTTTTTTATTTACGATTTATTCATTTGTTTAAAGTACAATGACAAGGCTATTTTATATAGACATTACATAAAATATGGTCATTCGTAATGTGACTGAATACTCATTCCATTGTAATTGAAGAAAACGATTTGGCAGTTTTATTTTCTGTAAAGTTTTATATTTATATATATTTCTGCACGAATATCTTTTTGTTCCTTTGATTCGAGTGATAAGATATTTTTAAACGTGATACTATAAGTCCACAAATTTTTTTTTCAAATTAGGGCAGGCGCATTAATTAACTAGAGGGGGGCCGGAGGATTTTGAAATACAGCTGTTATTAAAAAGGTTGACCCCCCCCCCCCGGGGGACCTGAAATTTAAAATATGACCCCCCCCCCCCATCTACTGACAAACAGTTCCACAAACCTACCCCCCCCCCCCCCTCAAAAAAACAAAACCTTAAGAGTAAAATATCAAAAATATTCTTTTTTTTAAACAGTGTTCCACATCACCAAGGGGTACTGTTCATAGATTTTTTTAACAAAACATTTTAATTTTGGAAGTTTTCATTTGAAATGTTAAGATGATGCAAGTAAGTAAACTTTTTAAAGATTTTTTTGCGAAAATTGTTTATGTTCTCAAAAGTTGGGAATTGTCGTTGGAAATAAGCAGATTTTCTTTACAACTGGGTTGACTGTCTTGCTGAAGGTTTAAAAGAGAATCTTGTACTATTAATGTACTATTTGTCGATTTGTTAAGTTAATCAATATGATGCAGTTCACAGTAATTACGATATATAATTTAGAAAAGTTTTACTCTATGCATTTGTTGTATAACTAACTTATTCGGATAAATTTGAAAAGCATCAATTTTACACATTTAGTGTCATATGAATTTTATATGCTTCCGGTAATATATATATTTTTTGAAGACCTTAAAACTTAATCATAATAATTCTACCCCCCACTCATTGGTAAATAATTTAAATATTAAAACCAGACCCCCCCCCCTTTCAAGGATAAAATTTAATCATGACCCCCCCCCCCTATAATCATCCGCCCCCCCCCCCCTTCTAACTAATTAATGCACCTGCCCTTAATATCATTTTTTAGTTAATATTCCAACATTGATATGGAATTATCAAAGAAACATTTGTTATTAGTATTCAGCAAAAATCGGCAATTACTACTATATTTTAAACTTTACGACAAAAAGTTTGTTTATAATGTCGTACTCAAGAGTTGGTTTTAAAAATATATGTGATGTGTTTAGTACTTTCGAACAAATACATAATTATAATTATTCCAGCCATTATAACCTAAATTTTTTATGTCTTGGTATACCCAGATATTCGTTATCAACGTATTTGGGAAAAATGCTTATCTTAGTTAATCATTTTCTCATTCTTATTGTTCAAAAAACCACGTAAGCAGTTATTTAAGGACATGCAATCAAACAAAATTAGTTGCATTATTCATTCTGGATTTGGTACAGATATGATATAATTGCCAGACGATTTGGCGAGTTTGAAAATTTAACGCAAGGTTACTTGCACGTAACGTTAAACAATATGAATATATAATAAATCATCTTCTCCAAGGAAAATATTAAAATTTTGCTGTAGCACAAACCTCAGAAGTAAAAATGAAATTATTTTTTTTATCTAAAAAATCTATTCAAACAAAAGATATTTTACAGAATATTTTTAAAACAGGCTAAAATTAAATATATTCCCTCAATATTTTCCATTGTATTTTTGTACCAAAATTTGTGCGAATCAACCTGGCCTTACAATTTTTCATAAATAAGCTGTAATTTATTCTTCTATATTCCTGTACAAACAGCTGCTAAGTATGCACATGTATCTTTTAAATATGAAAATTCTAACCGTATTTATGTTGCTTGTTAGTAATCATAATCATTTATAATACAGCAGCATTTTTTTTTGTGTTTGTATTTCTGAACACTTGACAAACTGACTGAATATTTCTGTATCTCCGTGAACCTCCTTAAATTTAAACATGGATTTTGATTTTGAAGACGAAGATGATGACCAACAACGTTCCAAAGAACCAAAAATACCTCTTTCAGTGTACATATCGCAAGGGAATTGCTATCAGAAATTACACCTGTTCTCAAAAGCCATAGCTTGCTTTGAAGCTGGCTTAAGAATGGAACCAAACAGCGAAAAATGTCGCTTGGGTCGCGCCAAATGTCTCATGTTCTTGGCTCAGTTTTCAGAGGCACAGAAAGAAGCTGAAGCAGCTTTAGTATTGAATCCAAGTTCGCTTGAAGCCAAATCTTTGAAAGCTGAAGCTCAGTATCTTCTTGGCGACTTTGAGCAAGCCTTCATTACTTACAATAGAGCACATAAAACCAGGCCAAATTTTGATTGTTTTAGGTAAGATGATTTTTGTAGTTACGTCGAGATATGATACTGATATTTTGCTTTGGTACTGAGCAAAATAGAACAATTTTTAATCGTCGCAGGGTTATCTCCAGTCGCTTTGATTTTCTCTGAACAAGAACGATCGCCCATAGGCACATTAGATAAAAGGTATTAGTACATCTATGATATAATGGCCGTTGTGTTCATTGGCGACCTTTGGTGATCTTGAACATTTAACATGGAGTTAATATACCTATCGAATTGCATGAAATAGAAAGTTAAATGTTTACCACATTTTGTATTCTCGCAGCTTGGCAACATATAACACAAATCGTCCGGCTATTGCATAATAGCTGTTTCAAGATATTGCATCTTGAATGGGGCTACCGCATATAGTGAATTCAAAATGAAATACCGGCAAGTATTACTATGAATATTAACAATGTATTCATGCATGAATATATGATTTAGAGACTAAATTTTGAACGGATTGGAGATTTTTGTTTTCATATCGTCTTAGAAAATCTGTAAATTACTCTTCTATAGCAATATACATATTTCAAAGTTTTATAAATGATGCATTTTTATTGATCTTCTACTTTTTTCATTTGGAATTTGTGTTTTGAGGTTTAAAAAATAAACCTAACTTGGATTTTCGGAACAAATATGGGATTAAATTTTTTCAAATTACTTATGCAGAAGAAATAACCATGCATTTTTGCCCATTTCCAGGGCGTTCAGAAAAAAAATAAAGACATACAAGAGATACATACGAGTCATAAACAATATATCTGGTGAGGCAATCTTCCCATACAAAATTTTGAATATTATACACTTTTCATAAATTAAGAAATGCGGGATATTTTTGAATATTAAATTAGCTTTCCACAAGTCTTCAATTAGCTTTCCACATCAATTTAAATTATTTAGGCTCGCCAACAGGAGTGTGTGCGTGCCATAGAGAACGCTCTCATTCCAGATGACACATGGTTCGACGAAGAAGACGTCAATGGAATTGTCGAACTGCTAAGCCAGGGCCAAGATGAAAGCAAAGACCACCAGAAGCCAAAGACGTCCAGTAGATCTTATTTATACACAAAAGACGTCAAATGCTTGAAGATCCTACTATCGGACGAGGCTTTTAAGTCGGTTCATCCTGAATGTATCACTTTGCTGGACTACTTAAAAAGTTTGCAGCGGTTCTGGAGATATCAGAAGCCAAATACGCGCAAAATACCCACGAAACTCTACAGCAGCACAACTCAAAACTTCAATGTCAAATATTGAGAAATTCCGATGTACAGGAAATCTTACTAACATTAAGACAAATTAAAAAGATAAAATTAAGATTTTTTTTAGAAACTTCCTGAAACAATCAGAATTTTCTTAAAGTGTATACTTCCAAATTAGAATAGTAAGACGGTCTGACAAAGATATAACCTAAACATGATAAAAAAAAATAGGAATGAGTTGCGAGTAAACTCGTGAATGTATAGAAGTAAATAGAATAAAATAACTCTTAACTCTTTCAAGAACGTTAAGAACTTTTGAACAGATTACATAGAATTGAGGTAATTTGTTTTCTACCTTTCAAGATTTACGATTCATACAAATTCTTAATTCACAATTTTTTTTTTACTTTCAAGCACCTAATATAAAACATAAAGTTATATAGTAGTATTGCAGAAAATAAACGTTATATAAACAAGAAGTTCATAAAGAACTAAAATAGCCTACTTTCCTGTTACTTAAATACTTACTGAAGTTCTAATCGGGAAAAAACTAGGTTCCTAAAGTAAATATCATCAACAGCCGTTTCTACACTAGATTTATACACATTAGAAAAAAAAATCGAAACACAGCACCCAGCTATAATTTAAACTTCTAAAAGCCAAAATCAACTATTTTCCTTAATATTCGTTCGCAAATTAATTAAATATTATTTATCATCTGCTCGTGATTTATTTGTAGTTCGAAGAATAAATATTTATTAATAACAAAAGTAATGAAACTACTCCGAACTGCATTAAAAAACAAGAAATGTAAATTAAAACTAAGCATAATTGCATGCAAAAGTATGCCTTGCCGCTTTCTTGGTAGATAATTAATGAATAATCAAAGAATCAAATTGTTCTACATTTTATGACGTCATTCCAAACTGATTCATGAAAATATTATTTTGCTTCAAATATGTTTAAATAAAGTTTCTCATGCCATTGTTGATTTGGCAACAGTGATTTAAATGACTCAAAATTGAATTTCAATGCTAATTCAATGGGAAATTCGCCGACAGATAGTACATTTATGTCCGTCCGGACGTACAGACAGACGGACAAAAAGTATGAAAGTTGGGTATCTGAGGTCATAGCTTTCTAACAAAAAAAGAATTTTTAAGATCCGATGATTAGAACCGATTTTGGAAGGGGGGTACGGACGGACAGACGGACATCGACCGCATGTCAATACCTACTTTTTCATTTTTTTAATTCTTTCGAATTAAAAAAAGAAAAGTAGGCTAAAAACGTCGAATTTCGTTGGTTTTCTCCTGTGCTGTTCTCGAAATTCAAAATTAATCCTTTGCACATATAGATTTCTTAGCATTGATTTTTCACGTTAGATGGCAGCACTAAAAATAATGTATATATAAATATTTCTGTCTTAAAATACATTTTTACATATACTTTCTTAATTTCTTATTGCTTCAGGGAAGAGAAAATATAACTACTTTTATGTTTAAATAGTAACCAAAATATCTATGCTATATACTTAAAAAGATAAGAAACAAGAAGTTCATAAAGAACTAAAATAGCCTACTTTCCTGTTACTTAAATACTTACTGAAGTTCTAATCGGGAAAAAACTAGGTTTCTAACAGTAAATATCATCAACAGCCGTTTCTACACTAGATTTATACATATTAGAAAAAAAAATCGAAACACAGCATCCAGCTAATAATTTAAACTTCTAAAAGCCAAAATCAACTATTTTCCTTATTATTATTTCGCAAATCAATTAAACATTATTTATCGTCTGCTCGCGATTTATTTGTAGTTCGAGGAATAATTAAATATTATTAATAACAAAAGTAATGAAACTCCAAACTGCATTAAAAAAATAAGAAATGTAAATTAAAACTTAGCATAATTGCATGCAAAAGTATGCCTTGCCGCTTTCTTGTTAGATAATTAATGAATAATCAAAGAATCAAATTGTGCTACATTTTATGACGTCATTCCAAACTGATTCATGAAAATATTATTTTGCTTCAAATATGTTTAAATAAATAAAGTTTCTCATGCCATTGTTGATTTGGCAACAGTGATTTAAATGACTCAAAATTGAATTTCAATGCTAATTCAATGGGAAATTCGCCGACAGATAGTAGATTTATGTCCGTCCGGACGTACAGATAGACAGACGGACAAAAAGTATGAAAGTTGGGTATCTGAGGTCATAGCTTTCTAACAAAAAAAGAATTTTTAAGATCCGATGGATAGAACCGATTTTGGAAGGGGGGTACGGACAGACAGACAGACGGACAGACAGACTGACGGAAAGACAGACAGACATAAGAACAGACAGACAGATGGACATCAACCGCATTTCAATACCTACAGTGATTTAAATGACTCAAAATTGAATTTCAATGCTAATTCAATGGGAAATTCGCCGACAGATAGTAGATTTATGTCCGTCCGGACGTACAGACAGACGGACAAAAAGTATGAAAGTTGGGTATCTGAGGTCATAGCTTTCTAACAAAAAAAGAATTTTTAAGATCCGATGGATAGAACCGATTTTGGAAGGGGGGGGGGTACGGACAGACAGACAGACGGACGGACAGACAGACGGAAAGACAGACAGACATACGAACAGACAGACAGATGGACATCAACCGCATTTCAATACCTACAGTGACTTAAATGACTCAAAATTGAATTTCAATGCTAATTCAATGGGAAATTCGCAGAACAGATAGTAGATTTATGTCCGTCCGGACGTACAGACAGACGGACAAAAAGTATGAAAGTTGGGTATCTGAGGTCGTAGCTTTCTAACAAAAAAAGAATTTTTAAGATCCGATGATTAGAACCGATTTGGAAGGGGGGTTCAGACAGACAGACAAACGGACAGACAGGCGGACAGACAGACGGACAGACATACGAACAGACAGACATACGAACAGACAGACAGATGGACAGACATACAGTTGGACATCAACCGCATTTCAATACCTACAGTGACTTAAATGACTCAAAATTGAATTTCAATGCTAATTCAATGGGAAATTCGCCGACAGATAGTAGATTTATGTCCGTCCGGACGTACAGACAGACGGACAAAAAGTATGAAAGTTGGGTATCTGAGGTTATAGCTTTCTAACAAAAAAGAATTTTTAAGATCCGATGATTAGAACCGATTTTGGAAGGGGGGTACGGACGGACAGACGGACAGACAGACAGACAGACAGACGGACAGACGGACATCGACCGCATGTCAATACCTACTTTTTCATTTTTTTAATTTTTCGAATTAAAAAAAGAAAAGTAGGCTAAAAAAACCCGTCGAATTGCGTTGCTTTTCTCCTGTGCTGTTCTCGAAATTCAAAATTAATCCTTTGCACATATAGATTTCTTAGCATTGATTTTTCACGTTAGATGACAGCACTAAAAATAATGTATATAGAAATATTTCTGTCTTGATATACATTTTTACATATACTTTCTTAATTCTTTATTGCTTTAGGGAAGAGAAATTAGAACTATTTTTATGTTTAAATAGTGTAGAAGTCTATCATCAAAATATTATTTAAGTTTTAAAGAAAAAAAGTTAGCTAAAACTTTTGTAGCGGCTTCAGTAACCCACAGTCTACCAAAAAGATCCTCAAGATGGAGATGAGTTACCTAGGCTTTTATACTACTGCTATCGTTGTTATTTAGAATAGTGTTAGGAACGAGATGGTAAATCAGCGCCACCTAGTTGTTGATGGCATATTGAGGTTGCGTGCGTGTGGTGCCGCCACACCACTCCCCTCTAGAAACGAGGCTAGTAGCCGTGCGCAAGCTGCTTCGCTGTGCGTTGTGCTGCGTTGAGTTGAGAGAGAGAGTTGTGTGCCCGTTGAGTTGAGTTGCGTGCAGCGTTGAGTGCATTAGCAGCGAGTAGCAACCGTGGTTGAGCGCATCGTAGCAGGAGCATCGTTGGAGTGGTGACGAACACGTCAGCGGGTCACCACTGTAGCGGCATCGGTAACCCACAGTCTACTTAAAGGATCCTTAAGGTGGAGATGAGTTGCCTAGGCTTATATACTACTGCTATCGTTGTTATTTAGAATAGTGGTAGGAACGAGATGGTAAATCAGCGCACCTAGTTGTTGATGGCATATTGAGGTTGCGTGCGTTGTGGAAACCGCCACACCTTCATTAAAAGTATTCTTTTAGCCTACCAACTTTACGAGCTACTAACAAAAACGGGAAAAGGTGGTAACTTTATTCAAAAGTTTACAATTTGGATTGGAATGTGCATTGAAAGGAGAAATTTTGGCTATACGGATTTTTCTGCATCTAATGCGAAGCCTCCTGAGAAACTTTCCTAGTCCTTTGATACGAACTCCGAATAGTTGTCATTAGCCCTCTATAGCAACCTCTAATCAACCAAACCATTTTTTTTATTCGATAGCGAACTGAAATGAAATCATACATCGGCAAAACTTTATCGCATGTGATGAGCAATGTTTTGAAATGTAAATGTCTCGAATAAATATTTTTTTAAAGAAAAATTAACATGTTGTTATTTTGCCATATGAATAGTAAAATTGAAAATACAGATCTATAATCATGTTTTGATCCTTAGTTGGAAATTTAAGTTTTAATTATTTTACTACTCATCTGATGTTAAGATTTGTTTACGTTCGAAGCAGACATGGATAATCATTATCATATTGTTTTAGACGCTCTAACAAAAGCATCTAGTCAAAATGCTGAGCTTTTAAAAATAGCCGAACGACAGTTGAAAAGCTGGGAGTCTGAACGAGGATTTTACTCAATATTACTGGTAAATAAAGAACTTTAAATAAAATCATTTAGCAACACTACTAGTAGTTTGATGCGTATTAGATCTAAAAGTTTAGAATTTTTCGAAAAATATCAACCCAAGTATTTGTTGTATTGCATATGCAGATGAAAAAATATATTTTTAATTGATACAAATGTGAAATGAAGACTTTGTTTTATTTAAAAATAATTCAATAAAACATTCCAAGAGACAACCATTCAATCGTAACTAATACTACTTAAAATTGAGTATAAATGAGCCAAAATTTTAAGATGTAGAAACAACTGAATATGAGAATTTAAAATGAATTAACACATAAATTTTTAAGGCCTGGGGAGCCCAGTCAGTTAAGGCTCGCCTTGCATGCGGAAGGTCCCAGGTTTGGGTCCGGGCATCGGCAAAATAACTGCCCACCTATAAACGGCCCGTGCAGCCAAATATGTCCGGTGATTATTACCCAGTGTAGAGGGACTGCACCTTAAATATGCTTCAAAGTCCCAACGCTGCATACGATGTTGCCGTTAATGGTTGGTTGACTGGTTCTAAATTACGCCGCCCGTTGCCAATAGCCCACGTGTAGCTCTAATGCGACGATAGTTCAAACTAACCTAACCTAGCATTATAAATGTTTCAAATTCTTTTTTTTAAGTAAATTTTTTTGTTTAAAATTAATCATATATAGTCATTTAAAAATCTTTCTTTCTTCCAGAACATAGCCTGTGATACAAATGTCGATGTAAATATAAGATGGCTTTCGGTTTTGTGCATTAAAAATGGAGTTGATCGCTATTGGAGAAAGACTGCACCAAAGTAAGCACTCAGTTTTTATTAGAAACTACACTACATTTTATCTTGAAGGTTATTTTGTTTTATTTTAATACATTAATGTCTATTATAGCGCAATCGCAAATGATGAAAAAGAAGCCCTAAAACAAAGGTTGCTAACATGCTTTAACGAACCAATCAATCAAGTAATTATTTTTTAAAAATTATTTTTTGTTCTAAGTTAAAAAGAAATATAAGCATTTTGCAATGTTTTTCTATACTGTTATCAATAAAAACTTCTTGTAAGGACTTAATCATATTTTTTATGAATGATTCTATAAAGTATGTTTTTTATTCAAGCAATTTGAAAGCATTGATTTTCTCATGATGGATTTATTTAAGATTCAACAACCTATATAATTGTATAATTTTTTATACCTATTTAAAACTTAATAAAAAACAATATTGCAATAAAAGAAGCTTATGACACAAACACTTAAAAAAATATTTCCTATTTCAATATCTGTATCTAGACATGAGAAAAAATCCCAAAACATAAATGTTTTGGGGAAAAGTAGCTAAAATGTAGATATTGTTTCTACGTGTAATGTTTCTTTAATGTGAGTTTGTTTTTGTTCTAACAGTAAACAGTTAAGTGCCTTAACATTGGATGCTTATATTTGCAGATTGCTCTTCAGTTTTCTGTCATTATTTCTAAAATTGCACGGTTTGATTTTCCAAAAGAATGGCCTGATTTGTTCACTGCGCTCTTAAGCATTACTCAATCAGTAGATGAACTGCATCAGGCAAGAGCCTTGCTATCTATGCACCATGTTGTCAAAGCTCTGTCATCAAAGCGCTTGACAGCAGATAGAAGAATATTTTACCAGGTAATTAAGTTTGAAATGTTTATTTGCAATTTCATGAATCTTCAAACTGTTAGGTCCAAATTTTTGTAGTTATTTATACACCAGTTTTCTGCCGTGGGCAGGTAAACTGCAGTAACTTCCATGATGACTTGAACTATTGTTGCATGCACTCAATTAATCTAACCATTAAGAAAACATACTGAAAAAAATTATTTCAGAGCAAAAATGGTCAAACTCATTGTTGTGGTTACTGCAGTTTCCCCGCCCACAGCAGTCTTCCTAGCTTAACTATAAATATTTTTTTTTTATAAAAAAAAGCTTAAATTTTTATTGTTATTCTACTTTTTTCATTTGGAAATGGTTTTATGATTATTTCTTTTAAAAATAAACTTAACTATGCTTTTTCAAGCAAATATTTTGTTTGAAAAAAATATTTAAAAATTTTTGAAGAGAAAACAAACCTACATTTTTGCCCATTTCTAGATTATTTAGAAAGTTAAACATATGCTGAGAATAGTAGGTTTGTAAAATAAAAATTTAACTTCTATATGACTTAAGTAGGTGTCCAGATTTGACAAGGCTCGACTCAGCTTCTCATATCTTAAGTTAGATTATAAAATGAGGACCAAGCTTGCCTAGAAATTAAACGTTAGGGTTTTAGCATCCATCTGACCCTAACATCGGCTACAGTGCATTTTATTGCCCCTGGTTTTGTAGGCCAAAATGGGCTCAGTAAATTTTGTTTTTCTTTTTGGGGAAGTCGAAATAGTTTATTAATATAGTAGTCCAAAATATACTTAGTTTTGTTTTCTAATTACTATTTTTTATAAGCTACAGTCAAACCTCGTTAACACGAACTCGCTTAAAACGAAATTTTGCTTAACATGAACTGAAAGCATTTCCCCAGACAAAAAAGCTATAAGCTAATGCTTAAAAAATCTCTTAACGTGAATCACTTTAGGCGAAATCCCGCTTAACCCGAACAAAATATTCAGGATTTGCCTTTTTTCCCTCAGTAATTCAAAGTTTAGAATAACAAATGAAAAGAAACAAAACATAAAAAAACCGGCAACAAACATTCTAAAAATAAATTGTCTTCTACTTCTGGTTCTGAGAAAATCATAAGATCTTCCATTATTTGTCCATTTTTAATCCAATGAATGATTCGGCAAGTGTAAAATGATCCATTCCGTCATGAAAAGGGTAGGAGTTTCACTACAGAGGTCAAAGGTAAAGAACAGATGAAATTAGAATTGGTTCGTTTTTAAACTAAATTGATTTTCATTCAAAATGTATCGAAAGCAGCTGTCTCTTTCTTTATAAACAAAACATTTTAAATGGTATTGACGATAAACGTTTACAAAAAGACGAAATTGTGTCTAAATATGGTGTAGCTAAAAAAAACCATTGCTACGATTTAAAAAAATCGGGACAAAATTGAAGCTTCCTATGCAGTAAACCAATAAAAACCTGCAAGAAAAAGAATTTTCCTAATTTTTCTATAGTAGGTAGTACTCAAAATGAACTATGTTAATTGAATTACTAATTGTAAGCTTGTATTATTAGTGTATTACATTATAAAATAAGAATATTTTTTTATGTTGATTTTTTAAAACTATTCTCTGGTTCAGTGTTAAAAAAAATTCCTGACGGTTAACACGAAATGTTTTGGTGGTGGTCCCTTCGAGTTCGCGTTAATGGGGTTCGACTGTATTATAGAAGTGGCACAGTGTTATGTTTATCTTTTTTTCCTTTCATGTAGTGTGGGGAAATATGTATTTCTGGATGTTATGCATTAAGTGTTTTTTCATAAGACATTATTTTAAACAGCTTACTACTACAATATTCACCAATGTTTTTCATCAATGGATTAACTACAGTAAAATGTTTCTCGAAGAAGTAAACAGAGATTCCCCCAAGCGTAAACAATTATTAGAAAACTCATTTGTTACTTTAAAAAGTAAGTACTAGTTAATGTACTAACTGCTTTCTCTATTGTTGAATCTATTCCATTGATTTTTTTTTATTTTGTATCGATCTGTTTTAACTATATGCAAAATTATTTGTATGTTTCAATTACAGTGAATGATTAACAGATTCAAAAGAAAAAAGTAGCTGAAGGTGTTTAATGACTTTTTTCTTTAACTTCAACAGCTATTTATTATTTACGTGGCTTAGTCCCAAACTACAGTTAGTATTTTGTATGTACATTAATTTTCCAGAAATGAATGAATTGTGTAAATATTCTAGTTATTTGTATCTGCTGACTAAAAATACAATTATAAATTGAAATACAAAAATGTGTCTTTATGTGCTTATCCCTTGCCTAATTATGGATAAACAAGTTTGACGTACAAGATCATTTTTTATTTTTTAAACATTCTAATTAAGTATGAGGCATTGTAACAAGGTTTGATGGCTTGATAGCTATCAAGTATTAAATAATAGTTTTTTTTTAAAACTTGATCAATATTTCTAAGTAATTTTCAACTACGATTGCATGATTGACCCATTATTTCTAATTTTATTAAAGCATGTTTTATGCACTTAAAATTTTTCGTGGTAAGCCGACATTATATATTGTTATAAAAAAGTATTTCGGAATTCAAAATGTATGTTCTGATATGGTGGTTAAAATATTTTTTAATTTTATTTTTTTAGTTTTAAGGAAATTGGTAGTAAACGGATTTAAAGACTGTTCAAAGGATCCTGAAGCTGTTAATTTCTTAACTCTGATCTTTCAACAAATTGGACCTTTTTTGGATTGTAGTAAGTAACTGGTTGTAAATATTTTATATTTTACGTAAAGTTCATGTATTTTATTTGGTATATGCATGCATTTCAATATAGAATAAATATTTTTGTAATATTTTAGGGTCTTATTTAAAAAATCATGTTCAGATGCTTGAAGTTTCAGAAAAGTATTTGGTGTTGCTAATTAAAGTTGTAAGTAGATGCTTGTTTTTTACATAGTGTTTTAACATAATTCATATTGTTTTAGAAATGAACCTAATGCAAAAAAACCCCTGAAAATGCTATTTTAAAAATTTTACATAGTTTTGCTTGCTCTTACTACTATAGGATGTCATTTTTTAAAAATTTAATCGTAAGACCGAATAGAATGTATGAAATATTTTTACCAGTAAATTTAATATAGTTCCCGCCACCCTTATTCGTTACACTTTAGGGATGGAACCGGTATTTGAAAAACCGGTTTTTCTGAAAAACTGCCATCCCTAACATGTTCTAATTTGGTTGGCGGCAAGTATAGACATTTATTATATCAATAAATAACAGCAAATGGCTAAAATTGAACAAGGAACATATATAGTTTTTTCTTAGGATATAGCTGTCAGAAGCTTCTTTGACCTCAGCTATCATAAAATTATTCCTTGATACTGCAACGATTTTTACAAAAAAAGTCAGAAAATTGGCTTTATTCATTTTATTTTATTTGTGTGTATTTATACAGTTAGACTGGTGTTATCACTTGTTCAAACAATATATATTTTTTTAGTAGATTATCTAGTACCATGTTCCTTTTCTTCTATTAGTAAATAACATACTTCTTTAATAAGGACAAATTATATCAAATATTCATGTGTAATCGATTTTAGTATTTCTGTAATGTTTGTTATTTTCAGTTGCGTGATGTTTTGGAATTCCAGCCGTTTGCCTTTGTGCCTATGATCCGGCCAACACTGGAATGTTGTGTGACATTTTGCTTTAATAAAGAGTTTCAAGGTTTGTTTGATTTTCTGTTTTATAAACTTTTAATGTCAAATGTGCACATTATTATTTGTAAGGATTATTTATTACATTTGAACTCAGCTAAAGCAACCTTGTTTATAATAATACATCTTTTTAAAAGTTTTTCTCATGCTCCCTAATGTTACAATATAGTATTTCAAACTACTGGTTTGTGTTATAAAGATGTAAAAATTCATTTATGTGACAGTCAAACCAGTTGTTTCAAGTTGAAATATGGTATAAAAAAGTAAAGGAATTTCAAAACACTAATACTTTATAGCTTTTTATTTTTTTTCCCCTCTTAAAGGCTATATGGTGATGCTCACTTTAATCTTTCATGTTGTTTACTGCATTAAGTATTATAACCTTTCGATTTAATGCATCAACATGTTAATAAAAATCAACTGTTAACTTGATGTTTTGAAATGTTCATTACACCCACTAAGCAATTCAAAATTGCCTTTGTTTTCATTATTTATAATGATCTAATATAAACTAGCTTTCTTTTACTAGGAACTAAGTTTTTTTTGTTGATATTTTTAATAAATAATTATTTTTAAAAAATAAGTTAATATTTTAATATTTCTATTTCAAAATGATCCCGATGACAATCAGAGTTATTCTCCTATTAATATCTTTAAGATTTCATTGATGTAACCAGATATGGCCTGCATGAAGAAATATGCGTAAAAAAAATTTAATGGTTATATGATTAAAAAAATAAATTTAATATTTTCTGAAACCATTTTTAAAAAGTTTTCTTTTTTATAAAATATGTATTTAAGATTTTAAAACTTTGAAGATATGTTAATATTATATGTTTTACAGATCGTCTTTTTGAAAGGCTTATAGTCCAGTTTCTAAACTTAATCAAAGGTATTCTCCTGTGCCAAGAGTATAAACCAGCAAAAATTATAGAAGGTATATTAAAATGATTCTACTGAAAAAAAACCCACAAATTGTCTAACCTGATATATAATTTTTGTTTTATTATAAATTTTTGTTATAGATACCAAAAATGTTTTGACTCGAGAAGCTTACCAAATTAAAGTTGATTTTTTCACCTACCCTGTTCTGAAAGAGATCACAGAACAACTAATGACGAGGTACTTCTTATTATCTGAAGAGGATATTACCAGCTGGGAAAGCAGTCCTGAAGAGTTTGGTAAGAATAGTGTATCCTGGTTTTGAATCAATGAAAATTTATGATTTATGTGTACTACTTATTTATATTTTATTCTCTTTCACCAAAGCATGTGTAATTGCCTTCTGAGATCTGACATGAATTTTTGTTTTTATATCCTGTCACTTCATAATTTGTTTTATAGTGAAAAAAAAGTGAATGATTTTATAATAGAGAAACTGAATAAGTTGTCAGCTTTTGATAGCCAGTATCAATATTTTATTTTAAAAAAACATAGTACAGATGTGTTTCTTAAAATTTTTTTCTTCCTTTTAACTTTATTAATATTTTGCACAACTAAATAATTTTAATGGTAATTTTATTCCCCACATAGCTATCTAATTGACGTATGCGCTTAAAACTATGCTAGATTATTTCTATCATGTAAAAAACCATCCACTTCATTAATTAACTTCTGTGCAAACCTATATTGCTAGTTATAACTTGACATGGGAAAAAATTTACTGAATTTTCTTTATTTTTTTATGTATTTTTGTTCTTCTGAACCTAATATAACAATCATGTCATATCACTCATTATTTAACCACAGTTATGTACTAACTGGTTTAAAAACTGCCATGTTTAGTTATTCATTGCCCTAAATATGGGTCCAAATGAAATCATTTTGAGGAAATTTGGATTTTGCTTAGAAATTCTTTAATGTTAAAATTCAATACAACATTTAAAGTTTCATACCACAGATAATTTTTCTATATTTCCACATCACAGTCAAAATAGTGTCATTTTCAACTGTATTCAATTTTTGATATTTTGAAGTGTGAATTCGTAAAACTTTATGACCCCAAATCCATTAAAATTGATATGCTCCCCTGCAAAAATTAAAATAGTTTTTTTTTATTTATTGTAAAACATACTTCCAAATCCATTTGTTTGAAAAAAAATTAGTTTAAATAAAGAATATACTATTTAGACTTTACTGTAGTCTCAGTATTATATACACAATTCATACTTTAGAACTTTGTTCCAGTAACCTTCAGCTTCAATAATAAATATACCTTAATACGAATATCTTAAATAAGTTCTAATACTTTTTTAAAATTAAGTTTGGATTTATTTAAATTTATATACAATTCTGGTTTGGAATGTTTTTTCGATTGTGTTTTCTGTTAGAAAGCAACATTTCACATTCATTAGGTTGAACTTTAAGTATTAATGTATTCAGTTTTAATAAAGGCAGCCCTTGATAAGAATAATTCAATTTATTAGAAATTAACGTGTTAAGCATTTTAAAAGAGCTAAATATACTATTTGTGAACTATATTTCACAAAGTTCTGTTATAAAACTTTGTGGACTTTTAATATTGTCAGTTGATTTATTTTACACTTTCCTTTATGTATAAATTAAAAAGTGTTCATGTTATCCCCATATTTTTTTCTTATTATGATATTAAATCTACCAGTTATGCTATTGCATTGTATTTTTATTTAAAAATCTAGCTTCAGAAGAAAGTGGTGAATCATGGAAATTTAGTTTGCGAGTAAGTTTTAAATTAATTCTTTAATTTTTTATTATATTGACATGTTGAAATATTTGTTATTCCCGTGCTTTTTAATACTATATTTATCACTATTATCCTGTAGCATATAAAAAAGATATTTTAAATAAGCCTGTAAAGGACTCATAATTAAATTTTTTTACTAGGCTTAAGATTGATTTGTAACTTAGTTAGCATTAAAAAAAAATTAATTTGTGTTTAAATATGTTTGACAAATTCTTCTTTTATTTCCAGCCTTGTACAGAAGTATTCTTCCTAACATTGTTTCACGATTTTCGAAGCTCATTAACTCCACTCCTTGTAGAAATGACTAAAAATGTTCAAAATAATGGTACTAGAGATTTCATGGATATTTTAAGGAAAGATGCAAGTTAGTAAATCTTCTGATTTTATTTATTTACTGTAGTGATATATAGTTCTTTTTAAACATTAGCTTTAAAAATCTTAATCTGAAAAGAAAAGTAACTGTCGAACCCTGCTATATCACTATAGCGGGGTTCGACAGTAACTTTTTTTTAAAAGCCTCTACGGAACCAGCACTTGGTTCACTCTAGCCAATTTTGCTGGAATAAAATTTTATATGAATAAGGCTTAAAAAATATGATAATGGTTTTTGTGTGTCTTGAATTAATTGAAACAATATAGTTGAAAAACTATTTAAAAACATATATTTAAAATTAATATTAATTAATTTTTTAATTCATCATCATATTCATCATCATCATCATTGGCGCTACAGCGCCTGAAGGGCCCTGGCCTCCTTAATTTTTAAAATTATTTATCCAAAATTAATAATAATAGTCGAAAGCATATTTTTCTATGTGTTAGAAAATGTAGTTGGATAAAGGACAAATCTTTACATATCCTTGATTGACTGGTTATCTTCGATGGTGAAAGTTTTTCTCTTTACATGAGTCGATTTTTTTTCAAAATGGTTTCCTCTGATTCAAAATGTATCTAAAATCTTTCATAAGGAAACGATAGAGTGACAGAGGAGTACATGTTAAAAGACTGAATTTGACATTCCCCTTATGTTTTCAAGGGGTATTTGAAAAAAAATAGTACAGTTGGGGACTCGGGCGATGAATGGCTTCATTGAATTCCGGAAGTGGTATGGTAGGTTACAATAGGTTTGTGCCGACCCGGCGGCGCAATGGTTAGGGCGCTAGCCTTTGGAGCCTCTGGGTTCGGGTTCGAATCCCGGTAAGGCATGGATGTTTGTGTTTGTCGAGTATATGCGGAGTACGTGCTCGTTAAATCTGTTGGGTCCGAAAGTCCTGTGGTCGGTCATTGCGCAGTTTACCACGGGTACAGGTCCCTGGAGACTATTTCCCTCCCCTTCAGGGACATGTCTAAATTGTGGAGGTGGCGATAGATGGCAGCATCTGTCAGCACGATGCCAAGTCGGATTCCTGCCGTGTGGTCTCTACACGGGCATCTCTCCTCAGGAACCGCACCCATTAGCCATAATCCTTGCCCGCTCCGCGGGAAGAGCTTGGGTTTCCCAAGTGGCATTAGTAACAACAACAACAACAACAATAGGTTTGTGACTAGACACGTCTTCTAGGAATCGGGAAATGTGTGTGAGGTTGGGGAGGGGTTGAGTGGGTTGAAAAGAAAGGTTGGTTCCTGGAACCTCAGAAGAGGTATGCTATTTGTTTACTATGAAACAGGTTTAGTTTCAGCGCAACAAGGTCAAAAGGACAGGTTGAAGTTTGACACACTGTTTAAGATTGTCATCTTGCTTCCACTAGCCACTTATAAAACATAAAATATGGTAATCTGAAGAAAAAATATTAAGGAAGGGAAATTTGGGTTCACTATAAACGAACTCTCGTTTTCTAAGCAGTTCACTATATCCATATAAAATAACATTAGCTAAATAGTAGTTCGGAAGGGACCACTAAAACGATTCACTACAAGCAAGTGTTCACTGAGGTCCCAGGTTTATTATATTGGGGTTCGACTGTAATTTAAGTATTTTTGTTGTTTTTCTGTTTATTTATCCCTTATGTATAACCTAGAAATTTTAAATATTTAGTAAATGTCAATAATTTTTAAAAATTTCATGATTTTTGTCTTATTTTGCAGTTTACAATGCTGTTGGTTTAGCTGCATTTGATTTGTATGATGAAGTAGATTTTGATAACTGGTTTACAAATGTTCTTATTTCTGAATTGACCATCAAAGATCCAGGGTATATAATTTTAAATCTTTTATATTTTACATGGCTGCTGTATTGCTAATTTTCATAATCTACAAAACTAAAACCCTTATACTATAGTTATTATTTCTGAACATTAGGACAATAAATTTATTAAAAATATTGATTATAAATATTTAAGTTGATTAATTATTAAATATGAATTTAATTTGCAATCATTTACAATACAAATAAAATTTAATAAAAAGGTATTAATAAACTGTTATTAACAACCAATTTAAGATAAATTTGAATGAAACTATTATGTTGTTTTAATATATTTTTTAATTATTAACTTTTTAAAATTTATTGTCAGTTCTTCCAAGATTACTTTAGCTACTTAAATATAATTTAAAAATAAGGAAGTAATGTCATCTTTGCCAAAAGAGGGGTCTTCTAACTTCTCAACTATCTCAAAATTAGAAAAAATATGTGTTACCTCTTTGTTAAGTTATTGTTTAATAGAATACATGTCTCTGAAAGAAATGTCTGTGTAAAAAGATAAGTCACTAAATATGGAGTATTTTTATCTAATGTATGTTATGACTGCTTTTAAAACTGCTTTTTTGATAGTTTTTGTTAGTGGGATACTAAAATATATCCGCAAGTAAAAATTAAGGCTAAAATTAAATGCTACATTACAATTTATATTATACAATGATTAGATTTATATTAATGATGAAAATTTTTGTGATTATTTATTTGTTGAAAAGTCTAGTTTGTAAGCATTGGAAAGTCCTTATCAATGATGAAATTATTTTTTATTAAGTCTTTTTACAAACTTTTTTTCAATCCTCCATTAACTTTGAATTTCTTTTAAATTAAATGTTATTAAATGTCAACTTTTTTCTATGGGCATTTTCTCTAAATGGGCTTTTTTAAGTTATAAATGACTCTTCCTTGAGTTCTGCCATAACAAACTTTTAACTGGACTGTTTAAGGGGGAATGGGTGCACTGGACCACGGGTATCCAAACCAAAAGGCCTAAGTGTTAATCCAATGAGGAAAAAATTAGTTTCTAAGCCACATTTCTCGGGTTGTATTGAATATTTTTACAAACGTTTTTTTTAATACTAAATGTAGATAAATTACATGTCTTTATAATCCCACTTTTTGAAATTGCTTTGAATATTTTAGGAAAAATTATTGAAAATGTAAAAAAATATTTGAACCAATTTTAAAAAGTGGGATTGGTGGGACGTGTAAGTCATCTACATTTATCACATAAAAAATCTGTTTGTAAAAATATTCAATACAGCCGGAGAAATGTGGTTTAGAAAACATTTTTTCTCCATTGGATTAACACTGAGGCACTTTGCTTTGGAGACCCGCGGTCCAATGCGCCCATTTCCCCTTAAATATGATAATTTTATTTATATTCATGAAATTATATGCCTGATACTATCATAACTTATAAAATTCCAATTTCCAATAAGTTATTACATCATAAGACGAAGAGTCATCTGGTTGATTGGACAATGGGTTGGCGTGAAACTGTCCCCAGAAATGAGGCCGTTGCTCTATGAAGTGATCTTGCAGTTGCTGCGAAATGAAGACAATCTCATTGTGCGCCTGGCTGCCGCAACTGCTCTCAAAGTTGATATCCTTTTGCTTTTTAAGTTTTTGTGTTGGTTCAACCCCAGTTCACATTTGCTAATCCAAAAAATTTAGATGGTTAAGAGATGGTAGGCTGGCTATAAATTATGTTGCTCTGTGTTTTGGTGTGCTCCTTTCTATGATGTGGTTCTTTGTCTCTCTGAGAGTATTACCAGGTAGTGAAATAAAAAGGGGTTTTTTATACTCCTTTCCAATTTGTGAGTTTTCTTATGCAGTTATAGTCCTTCTGATCATCACAACGCAAGCTTCCAAAACACTTTCTTGCCGTATCCCGTTGTTTTCACGGAAATGGTATGATTGTTGCTGTATGTGTTTTCCCCTTGACCTACTTGGGCTTGGAAAGCTATTGCAATTAACCTCACTGCAGATCCTCAAACAAGGTTGGTTTGGAACAGAGACCATTACACCATTTCCTGGAAAACCACTCGATGGGGTAGGAGAGGAAGTGGTTTCAAAGTTTTTGTTGTAATCAGAATGAGTTGTCAGAAGGTTTCAGTTGTGTTGTAATCACTGACCATCAATAGCTTTTTTCAAAGCTCTAGCTTGCATATAAAATATAAATCAAGGAAGGCCATGTGTTAGGAGCTTCTTTAGATTAGCACAATTTGTTTGAGTGGCTTGAAGTCAAAATAATTCTACTACAATATGTAATTTAAAATGAATATATTATTGAGTAATGGTTAATAGCTATGCTTTTTTTAAGGCATCTTAAGTTTTACTTGAAATTCTAATTTATTATTTTTAAATTCCTTTGTTATTTATTTACCTTCAAAGTTATTAAAGTTTAAGTGTAAAACAGGCTAAAAATTATTTTTTTATTTAAAGACATACTTTAATATGTATTTTTTTCCACATTTCTATTTTGATTTCAGAGCTAAATCTTTTAATTTTTTTATCATCTAACATATATTTGTTAATTTGCTTAACTATTTTGTTTACCTGTGGATGACTTTGAATTCAGTGCAGATCAATTCCAACCAGTAAGTATATATTTTTTACATTTAAATTTTAAAATAATACTCTGATCTAATTTTACGTTGAATTTTATTTTGTTTACATTTTGCATAACAGGATAGATATATCTCTTGCTGTAAAATTTGGATTATTGATATATTTTGGTAACATAATTTAAATATTAAGAACTAAAGATCTTATTAATTGATGTAAGGATAACTTGTTATTTATTACAGCACTAATTAATTTTTTCTCCAGTTTTTAGAAAGCAGTATTACTGCTCTTTTTGTGCTGTTAAAAGGGGTCAAAGAATGTGATTTAAAGGTAATTTTTTTTATTTGATTTAACAATTCTTATATTTGATTTAAACATTGTTTTTACGAGACCTGCCACTCTAACTGGAAATGTAAAAAAAACCTTAGAAATATCAAGTTATGTATATTTAATGTTATAGAAATCGACAAAATTTGCTGAATTCTTTTTGGCCTCAGTCTCGGAGGAGCTATAGATTAATTTTTTCAAACACAATAAAGAAAAAGGTTGACAAGTTTAAACATTGCAAAATTTATTGGTTGAGCAGGGTAGCTTTACAAAAGTATTCAGAACATTCCAGAGTATGCTTGTCTTATAAAATCACAAAAAGCGGATTCTAATATTAGGAGCAATAATTTCCAAAACAGTGTAGATCCATTATTTGGAAACCCTAAATTGAAGTTATCTCTGCAGTTAACCTGGTACCACACCGTTTAGCATGCCAGCCATCGATTACAGCATGGTGGTGTTCTGCATCCTATCCTACTAACTTCCACACTACAATATAGGAAAAAAACTTTACCAACAGGAAAAATAAAGGAAATTTTACTAAAATTGCATAAAATGACAGTCAATGAACAACTGAGAGAGAAAATTTGCATGTCGGTTGGTGTGTCACAAACTATGGGAATGGGTTTATCTGGAAATCACTAAATGATATTCCAATTTTATTATTTTGAGTCAACGTTCGTTACTTCAACTCAACACCTGGATCCATAGAGTGAGGCATAACTTACCTTATAAGGAGAAAACTGCAACCATCATTTATAACACTTATAATTAAAACTACTAAAATATAAAAATCAAACTATCTACTTTATAATATTTTAGTAGTTTTAATTCAAAAAGTTATAATTGATGGTTGCAGTTTTTTTCCACATACAGTGTGTTTTTTCTAAATGACCTTATTTTCCTTTGTAGATGTCGGTCCTTCATGTTTTGTCGCTTATAATTGAACGCATGGGATCTGATGTGCGTCCCTATGCGGAATCCCTGATGAGATATCTACCTCAATTATGGGCTGACAGTGGAGAACACAACATGCTACGTTGTTCAATCATTTCTTGTTTTGTGCATTTGGTCCAGGTATGTGTTAGAAGATTTAAATGAGAGTTTGATAGTTAATCTTTTATAAGGATTAGCTTCCATAAGTTTGTAAATTTAAGTTTAAAAACACACGAATTGTACTGCTATTTGTAGAAACATTGTTTCATGCTTTCTGTATGCTTTAATTGTTCTAATCTGTAATAAATTAGAGATTTGAAAATTTTGTGTGTGAAAACAAATGAATGTTTCTTTACATCCTACACATTTCTACTTTTACTTTTTTTTCTGCTTCATTAATTGGTAAGCTTAAGAATGTTGAATGAATAGGCAACTGTACATTTTACACATTACACTTGTCAACAAAATCTTTTTGGACACTCATGTTTCTTTCAAAAGCAGATACTTATTCTCTTTGTATATAAAAGTTTAGACAATAGTAAATGAAAACAATTTATAAAAACCTGCTATTAATGAGGGTGAATTTTATTTTAGAGTTTGGGCACACTCAGTGAATCTTTACACGAGTTCCTACTGCCTATGATCGAATATAGCACGGACGTGTCTCAACCTCCTCACGTTTACCTTTTGGAAGATGGTTTAGATTTGTGGTGGACTGTGCTCGACAACACATCCATATGCACTGAACCTCTCCTGAAACTACCAGTCAATTTGATGCCATTGTTAGGTTTGTAGTCACTTACATTTCAGAGTTATCTTTCTTGTTATAGTATAACCTGATAGCAAAATGTAGTCGCGAAATATAGTTAGCATTTTTAATGTTGATTCTTCTTTGAATTTATAAATCAATGTGTTTGAATACATCAAAGAATCTACAACGTTTTTTCTAGTTTTTTTAAATTAAATTAATCAGTATCTTAATTAAATGGTGTTGCAGTTTAGTTGTCTCATTTCAATAAATGTAAATTTGACACACTTTAATGGATTCAAGCCTTTTCTATCAAATATTGTCTTTGGATTCAATTCACAAGTCTTGGAAAACCTGTGTTTTAATAACTTTTTGAATTATAAACTTCAAACTGTTTATATTAATAATTAAGATTTAAAATGCATTCAAAGTAATATTTATTAGAAAATAATTAATTAATTGTTAAAAACGGCCACATTAATATTTTTATGATATTTATTTTGGTACTTTTCCGTCAGTCAGATGCAAATGTCGGGAAATCTAGAATTCGTCGCCAAACCCCATTAGAGTTGCTGTAATCTTCAACACCGCAATGTTACATACTCTGTTACCAAACTCTGTTGGGCTGTTGTCATCTTCAACAACATAATGTTACATAAAATCAGTGCCTTAAATGGTGCTTTATCCTTTGCTTGTTGTGGTGCACCTGGTTTTAACGGAACTGTACCTTTTATAAATTTAAGTCTGTATGTTACAGACTTGGTTCATTAAAAATTTTATTTAATCACAGCAATTTATTTAGTTTGGGGCATTAGTTTATTGTTTTACTTGGCTTCTCTAATTTGCTTTACTAAAGTGTAAAAAAAAACTTATTAATTTAATTAAAAATGTATATATTTCAGAATATCAAGGTGAAAACCTGCCAATATGTTTACAAATTACTGAAGCTTATATAATATTATCCCCTGAAAACTTTCTAAAAGTATGTTGATTTATTCATAGATCTTTTTATTAGAAATCTAAATATGTATTTTCATGTAATCTAAGTGTTATCAACTATACCTTTATTAAGGTATAGTTTTAAGTATGTTGTTGGTATGTTTGAATATAGTATTAAGTTCTATAATAAAACTATTTAAAACATCTTTTTTATTTTAGAGATATGGCCAAACCTTAGTGCAAACATTCCTTTCTACTTTACCTGATATGAAGAGTGATGCAATTAATATGGTGCTTAAGGTATTTAAAATTACTCAACTCTTTTAGTCAAACTCTTTTTCATTATTCCAGGGATTGGAAAGATACTTTTAAAAAAGTAACTCAGTTACTTAATATGAAAAGTAACTAGTTGCAGTTACTTAATACAAAATGTAACTAATCAGTTACTTTTAGAATTGTTTAGTTAGAAGAAAAAATTGAAATTAAGCAATTTAACCATTTTTCACAGAGAAGCAAGACACAAGAAAAAGGGACAATCGGGAAAGTTAATAACGAAAATTCAGCGTTGTTAAAAGTTAAATTTTAAATAATTAAATGTAAGCCAAACTATGAAGAAAATATCTGTGAAGAGCGTCGTGAAAAGTAACAAAATTTTTCGTTACTCGTTACCGCTAAAAAAAACCCCTAAGTTACAATTACAGTTACTTTCTGGAAAAAATCTAACGGTGTTACCGGAAAAAAGTAACTGTTACAAGTAACACCATTACAAGTAATACAAGTTCCTCCGATCCCTGCATTATTCTAAACAGAAAAATTAATTTATTCATTTACTTTTATTTGTGAATTTATTTCATGAAATTTTCTTAGGTTGTGGACACAGCTTTTATAGTGTTTCCTGAAGATGGACCAGTTTTATTTCAACCTATATTGCCCTTTGTTTTCACCCAAGCTTTGCAAGAAGATGTAAGTCTATAGCATTTTTTTATTAATGAAATTTTAAGTAAATTATTGGTCAAGATATTGTAATGTAGGAAAATGTGATTATTAGTTTAGAAGGGGGGCGATACATGTAAAATCGATGAATGATATTTGCATTATTTATTGATTAAAAACTCATTTAAATGCTTCACCTCAACTCGGTGCTTGAGGGCTTTGACAAAACTTTAAGCACGTTTATCTCAAAACTACTTTTTTTAAAATTGGCGTGCAAGATAACTCCAAAAAGTTCTCATTAGATCATTATAAAATTTGGTATACGTCTTCTCTATAGCATTAACTTCTAGTTGAACCTCAAAATTGCCAAAACAAATATATAAAAATTAGTTTTTTTACCCAAAAACCTTTGAAAAAAGGGTAAAAAATTAAAATCGAACTTTTTTTTGTTCTGGGGCTTGCCGATTTACAATTTTTCAACTTTTTTTTTATTGGTTTAACTAGAAGATGTAAGTTTAACGAACATTTTCAAATGAAAAACTTTGATTTCAGATCAATTTTGGAGTAGCTAGAATTACTGCCGATTGATACTTTTATCCACGAGGGTCTCAGGAGATGAGTTACCACGGCGGCCATTTTGAAAAAACTAAAACAAAAAAATCTAATTTTTGTATTTTAATGTATAATGTATAAACATACTGAATTTTAAAACGATTCATGTATTCCTTCCCTTTTAATAACGTCTCTGAAAAACAAAAATTCAGGCGGTTTACATGTATCGCACCCCATTAAGGTACTATTAACTTTCATCCTATAACAATTGAAATCTTTTTGTAAATTATATATCTAAGAAATATGGATGTTATAAAACAGTTATTTGTTTCAGGTGCTACCGATTTCATTGTCAATTTATATATCTACATTATCAAGAGTTATAATGCACAACCAAAGCTGTTTTGGAAGTATCTTACAAACAAAAGCAAATGAATCACAAAAAGATGTAAGCAACGTTCCCTATATTTAATCTGCGGTATCGCTACTTAATTAGGTACAGTAGAACTCCAATTATCCAAAGCGGTACTGATCATCCGAATATCAGAAAAAAAAATCTATCTGGCCTATCTGTTCTGTTAGTCTTTGTTGGAAGTCGTGCCTAGAAATCTTTTTGCCCAACAATACATTGAGTAATTGATTAAAATATATCTTTTTTGCAGTCAACTCAAATTATCTGAATGTGGCTAGGTCCCAATTGCTTCGGATAATTGATGTTCTACTGTACAGTAAAATTTGGAGATTACTGTTATTATTTCTTTTAATTTTGTATAGTCTGTTTATCTCTACGCAAAGCATATTTTTGCTTAAAATGAATTCCTGATGTCTACAATCATCCACTAAAAAGAGCAGGTTTCATACCCACAGACTTTATTATGGCCAAAGCTCTAACTACCCGGTCAGTGTCTGTGCATGATAAGTATAAGCTTTGCCAGAAAATACTTTATTCTTTTATGGTATATGTATATTTGAAATAATAAAATATAATTGGAGGTCAGCTGTAAAAAAATATTAAGTTTTAAAAGTTTTGTTTTTATTTATGTATATATTTTTTCCTTTATTTTTATACTTTCAACCTTCTCATAAATCGCTAGAATAATCCCCATATCTCCTTTCCTAAATCTCGGCATACTTTAACATCTACAGAGAGCTCAGATTGATTGTAATTTGAGCGTCAAAATTGGTAGCGAGAGTTGCTTAGTTGTGCCACAGAAAAATGGCTCTCAGTTCTGGGGAATATGCCGAGTCTGCAAAGGCTTAGTCGCCCCGTTGGAAAATAATAAAATTCATCCTTAATAGTGAATAATTTTAATTATAACTTTTGTTTAAAGGAAATCAAATTTCAATAACTAATTCCGATTTTTAGAAAGTAAGATTCTAAGATTATTACTTTTGGCTAAATATTTCGGTACATATGATCAAATAATGTATCCCAATTGTCTTAAACTAGGTTGGAGTATTACTTGGAGAACTTCTTGATGTTTGGCTTGAGAAAATGACACTATTTTTTAATCCTGTACAAAGAAAGAAATTGGCTGCATTAGCTTTGACATGCCTCTTAACATCGAATTCAGAGTGAGTAAATATAATTTTACATTTCATTATAACTATAATAATGATTCTTTTTTTTTAGTTTTGTGGTGTTTTTGATAACAAATTGTTTTTAATTAAAGATTATGGTATTACTAAACGACTCTTTTGTTAAACCATATCCACAGAATCATTACTACTCAATCCTTACTTATATTCTTTCAAAGCTAAAAAAAGTCTGTATTTTTACGTGATTTCAATTCCTAAATCGGAAGGTTTTTTTTTCCAGTGTGGTCCATGAGCGTATTTGTGGAATATTTTTAGCTGTAGTGGAAACGTTGAATGATATTACTAAGTGTGACAGTGATTCGCCATCTGCTGAGTAAGTAAAGTCTCCTTTTTATAATCTCCTTTTTATTTCACAATTACATGCCTCTGATCTACCAATGTAATTTACAAGTGTACAGTAAATCATATCGAATTTCCCAATAAAAAATTTACTATTTAATTATTTTTAAAAAAAGTAGCTTGTTTATGGTGATAAATTTGTATTACGTTTACTTAAATCTCACCCAAATTTTCTATCCAATTGTTTTGTAAAATAAAAAATAAATTATGTACACCATTAGTATTTTAACAAATTATACAATAAGTTAACTATTGGAGCATATGCAGTGTGGAGACATAGCAAGTATGCAAAAAATCGTTGCATGTACATTGTACATATAGGTGTAATAATATGTATATATATTTAAAATGATGAGTTAATTTTTTTTTACTCTTAACAGTATGCTTGTGATAACTGGTGATATCTCACAGCAAGATGAGGAAATAGAAACTGAGCAGGACAAGAGAAAAAGAGAGGTTTGGAAACAAATTTTTAAAATTTCCCTTTCATATTATTTTAAACTACCAATTTGCAAAATTAGTTAAGTGAATTAAAAATTGAATAACTAGATAACCATGTTGCACCGCTTTTTGCCAGTTATTTATCAATAAGAATGCCGTTATGAGTGCTCTAAAATGGACAGTTTAACTTCTTTGTTTCATTATAACTCTTCACTATAATTTTTTTTAAATAAAAAATGAATTTTTAAATCAATGGCAGTCAAAAGAACATAATTAATGGTGAAATTTTATGATTGAGCTGAAATTTTCTCAGTTTACAGTTCAAGAAAAGTTTCCATCTAAGAAAATTTCTTTTTGCAAATTGCTATCCCATTTTAAGAGGGATTGTCAGCCCCATAGAGCAATGCATTAGTTTTGGAATCACAACTTCCGCAGAAGTATTGCTTTGCCGTGTTAGCCATTTTTCCCCAGATATGGGAATCAACGTAACATCAAAATGAAACAAATTTGAAATGAAAATGTTATCTAGTTATTTGATTATCTATTTTTGAAGTTTTAAAATGCTAAAAATATACAGCAGATGGCGACACTATTTTAAAACTTTATCAATGAATAATTAAATAACCGGGTGTTATTTTCTTTTCAATTTTGTTTTAAATTGATGTTATGATGATTCCCAAACCCGGTGAAAATAGGATAACATGGCAAAGCATTCTTTTGCCTGTTGTCATTTCAAAACTCATTAGCTCTATGGGACTGACAGTCCCTCTTAAAATGTTCACATAAAAAGCTTTTAGTGACAAATAGATATCTTTCAGGCAATTAGGACTATTGTGTTCATTCAAATTTCATTATGAGTGATTTCTCTGTCATTTACACATTTTTTTTATAGTTCTTCCCTTCCTTGACATGATGATTATCAAAAATGCCCCAACTATCATAAATCTTTTTTACTTGCACTTAGAAGGATCCTGACCTCACTGGCTCATAATCCTCAAACATAATACCTGTATTTTATGGTTTTGTAGATATTAAATACAGTCAAACTCAATTCCAGCGACCTAGCTTACAACAACAACTTGTTTATAACGCCATAAATGTACCATCCCTGGAATTGCCGTAGACCTTAATGTTAAAACATCTTGCTTATAATGACAATTTTATATTAACTCCTCCGACGCTGAATATGTATGCTTATCTGATATCCAAAATGCTTTTTTAAAGAATTTTGTTTTGAAAAAATTTCTTTTCACAATTTAAATTTTATTTTTGATGCAAAAACTCGATTTACGATATTTTTTTGTAATTTTAGAATAATTCTAAAATAAATTCTAAAATTACAAAAAAATATCGTAAAAATACTAGCTGCATTTTGGAATCTTTTTAGTGACTTTAAAAAAACGTGAAACGCTTCGCTAGTATTTTTATGGAATGTTTTTGTAATTTTAGAATTAAATGGTATTTTTACGTAGTTTTTCTCCTAAAACTAGTGGCAATACTGTTGGAAGACATCAAAATAGACATGCAAACAAAACCGCATAGCTATTGCCAGATCCTCCGTGAAACAAGCCCATTGTCACTTAAATTATTTTATTTAAAACTCTTGCAGTGAAACAAGTTTACACTTCAGCCAATTTTGCTCATCCCTCAAAGGGTTAATTACTACTACAAGTACATAATATGTATTTTACATGATTTACTGCACTTAATATTTAACCTTGTTCATAACGATACTCGTTTTTTACGTCACAGGGTGGTAACAGAACCTGGAAATCAGGGAATTCTCAGGGAACTTTTTAATTCTGGAAATATCAGGGAATTCTCAGGGAATTTTTCAAATTTAGCAAAATATCAGGGAATTTTTTTCCATTTCGGATTATTTAAACAGCAGGTTTAGGTTGTTCTTGCGATCACTATACTAGCGGACACTTCTTGATCAAAAGAAAGTATTCTGGTTGGTCCGATTGGCCTGAACCGGAGCTACAAAAGTAAACTCGACTATCTACCTATCACTCAGAAGCAAAAAACTGTCAATTATTATCAAACGTCAAATATGATCCAAAGTCTCAACGCTGTGTATGATGTCGCCCTTAACGGTTGCGTTGGGTGCCTACTCAGGTGACAGCTCGTCACTTGACTGTGGTTCTAAATTACGACGTCCGTTGCCAATAGCTCTTGTGTAGCTCTAGTATGACAATAATTCAAACTAAACTTGACTAAAAAGTAATTGTAAAATCAGGGAATTTTTTATGAAAGTATCAGGGAAATCATGGAAATATCAGGGAACTTTTTTTCCAGGATTTTGTTATCACCCTGCCACGATCCCTTGAATGACGCTATTATCGGGTTATACTGTATTAAATTTCGTATTTTTTACATTCGAACTTACCACAATACTGATACAAATGTGCTTTTCTAGCTCACTAGATTAGATCCAGTGTACACCGTCGTGCTGAGAGACTATCTCTACAATCAGGTAATGGCCTTACAGCAATCAGTGGGGGCTAGCAAATTCCAAGACCTTATGTCAACTGTGGACGTGGAGACTATGCAACAACTTCAGGAGTATTTGAAAACCTAAATATGGGAACTCCTGCCTACTATGCATTATTGTGTGTGAATAGAATGTTAATACGTTGTATATAAGGAATGAAAGAAAGTAAAATTGAATTGAATCTGACTTCTTACTCATCGTGTATTGTTGTACATTTGACTCGAGCTGAAACTGTTTATGAATTCCATAGAATCTCGATGAGAAAACCTCTGTGCATCTTAGTATGATCAGTTTGCGATTTTGATTTGTGCTTTTTTTTTTTCAATTGCATATTATTTCATATGATTTTTTGTGGCAAATAAACTGAATTTTTATTGAGTATATGTTGTTTATTTTGTTTAATTATGAAATTTGTTATTAGTTTTCGCTTTATTTATGCATGCCTAACAAAAATATTTTGAGCAATAGGTTGCACTTGATGTCTTTAGATATGGCACATTTGCTCCCATACTTAATTTAAAATAGACACCTTTAAAATTTCAAGTAGATTTAACTTAGAGGGGCATATTTATATATACAAAGGTGCGTAATGATACACAAGATTTTCGAAGAAAACATATGTAATAAGGTAGGGATTTCTCCCTTGACAGTGTCCTTTTAGTTTCCTTAACTGGTTGGCAATGGAGCCCAGTCGGTAAGGTGCTTGCCTTGCATGTGAAAGGTACTAGGTTCAGGTCCCAGCATTGCCAAAACACCAAAATAACTCTGTGCAGCCAAAAAGTACCATATATAATACTGTGTAGATGAAGTTCATGTTAAATATGTGTTGTTGTCCGTCAGATGCGAACCATGTCGCCCTTAAAAGTTGCTTTGGGTGCCCCAAAATGGTAATTCTAAATTACAACTCCCATCCACTAATAGCCATTGTGTAGCTTTAGCGAGACGACAATTCAATATAACTCTAACCATAGCCTTCTACATAGACTGCCATCTAAACTCGAGAAATAACATGGATTCACAGGCTGTCCTGAAAAAGTACTCTGGTCGCGCCATCTCTTGGTAGTCGTTCGCATATTTTAGTAGAAATGTATTCGCAATTCGCGGCGAATAACGGATCCAGCGGGCAATTTCGAATACCGTTCGGTATGAGTAACATAATAAACAAGAGTTATTTTGTTTCTGCTTCCAAGCAATATTATTTGCCAGAGAAATTCATAAAATACCATTTTAAATTTAAAAAAAAATCCCTCTTCATAATGTTTGAATAGTGTAAAAACTGTTACAGAATATATCTGCCAAAAATCACAATTTTTAGAAATTTAAGATTAAAAAGCTAAAAACAGCAAGCACATGTTTTTTTAAAAACATAATCGTGTAACGAGTTTCTTTGTTTTTTTAACTGTTTAAAAAAAACGCTTAGAACTATACATTTAAAATCCCCGTATAAGAATATTCTACTGGAGACTAAAACACAAGTAATGATAATCTTGTTCAGAAGTTACATTATTAAAAAAAAATTAGTTTTGGCTTCTTAAAGAAAAATTAACAAATACTATAACACTTATTAAAAATGCTTCTGTTAAGAATAACAGTCCCTGAATAATAATACCATAACTTCGAACAACAACAAAATTTTAAAATGAGATAGATCATTTAAATTTGTAACTCAACTATAAAGTGCATTTAAAGAAGAACAAAAGCAAATGTGTGTTTAAACTATATATTAGGAAGGGAAAAACAAATAATAATAATTCATTCATTATAAAAAGTTTTAAGAGTAAAAATATTTAGAATAGATGATAAATTTTCACCAAAAAAGAATACTAATTGTAAAAATTCTTTACCTAATATATTCCATTTCGTAGGCATTCCTATATAGAAACACCGTGTTCTTTCTTTGATTTATAGGATGGTATGATGCAAAAAAAACTAGCCAGTATTTGTAGCATTTACAAAAGTTAAAAAAAATATATATAAATTTCGAACTCGTTATCAAAATTTCTTATCACAGCGAACTGGATGTAAACAAACAACAACACATTCACGTTGTTGCGTGATGGCGCCATCTATTGACAGCTTTCTCATGACTTCCAATTTTGATCGAGCTTGGATGGCATTATATGTAGGGGGCTATGCTCTAACCCCTAATTGGGCATTGACTGCAATTAAAACTAAAAACCCGCTTCAATAGCCAAATCTAGATTTGTAATCTTTATACGACCAGCTTAAAATGTATATTGTTTCCTGTGATACATGAAAGAAGCCTTACTAAATTAGAGACCACTCTTCTGGATGTTCTAAAACAAGTGTAATAAATTTTTTTTTCATAAATTACAAAGGAAGATTTACACAAAAAGTATGTACTCTCAATATTTACATAACCTATTTCGGCGTTTATCTGAGGTAAATGGTAGGCATCTTCAAGAGCTCTTCTTACATTTTTTAAAACTTAAAGTATTAAAATTGAAGAATCTTTTTTCGAAAAAGGGTAACTACATTTATCATGACGGTCATATCAAAAATGGTATAATTGCATAAAATTTACTTTTAATAATAAATAATCTTATACTAAATAAACTTTTACTCCACCTATGAAACAATAGCCCTCGTGTTGCTCTAGTGTGACGTTTTTTCAACCAAAAACCACTCATGAAACAACAACAGTGTAAAATGCAATAGGAGGAGTCTAGAAATAGGCAGCCGGAAATGATTAAATTACCAAAATGCTTTTTCCCCCATGTTCGCTACGGTATGTGTTCTGTAAAAGTTGTTTTTCCTTTGAAATAGTTCTTTTACAGTAAAACTATCCTTAAGGAAACACGTCTTCGGAACTTATTCTAAATCAGTAAAATATACGTAAAGCGAGATTTGTAAACAGTAGAACTATTGTTCCCCCTCACTAAACGTCGAATAGTGTCGGTATTTCCTCGCGAACTCAAACAGGGGAATGTCTTTTTTCCCCCATGCATGTTCATTACCGTATGTGTTCTCTAAAAATTGTTTTTCATTTGTAATAGTTCTTTGATATTGAAAGTAAAACTATCTTTAAGGAAACGCGTCTTCGGAACTTATTCTAAATCAGTAAAAGTATAGGAGAGACCGGGGGAATCGCGCCACCCCCTGTATCTCGCCAGCGGTGTGTGTGGAGGGGGTCCTGTAAGCACTGACCTGTAGCAGGAAACACGGTTATCAGTAGTAGAGAGGCTTATGGCCATGCGGTGTGTTGTTGTAACGTTATAAAAAAATACATTTCTTAGTGTGTTTCATCTAATTTTGAGTCTTCTGAAACTCAGAAATAAGTGACTGTTACCCCTAAGTTAGATAAATAAGTTACGTATAATTGAAAAGAGCAATAATTTGGCTATGTTATCACGTTGTTAGTTTGGACGCTAGGCTATCTACCTTCCCCTAAACAAGCCGTCTACGCCATTTTGTCTTACCGGGGTTATGCCGCCACATCACTCCGGGGTTATGCCGCCATCCTTTTCTTTCAGATTTTTGCTCAGATTCGAACTACAGAGACTTAATAGCCATGTACTATTCCAACACAATTTTTATTTAAAGAATAGTATGGCATAGACTAACTAATAGTCATTTATTACACGTGTTACTTTCTTAAGAATAGTAAGACTATGGCAGAGACAAGTAATAGCCATTTACTACGAGGTTTTTGTTAAACTTCTTAATTAATTTCTTCATTTAATTAAGCCTATTTTAGTGCTATATGTTGTGCTTTATTACACCCTTTTCCATTATTAATAGATTATTTTCTGTATTTTGATGGTGTGGCAGCATTACCCCAGGTACCAAGGTAATACCGCCACTCTGCAAGCTTTTAGAATTTTTTTTATTCAGTTTCTATTAAAGATTTCTAGTTTAAAAATCACTACAAGATAGGTTATGAAATGTAGTATGCTATGTTTGTTACAATTTACAATTATTCTAACACTACTCTGCATGAAAATTCCATTTCCCTTAAGGTGGCGCGATTCCCCCGGTCTACCCTACGTGAAGCGAGATTTGTAAACAGTAGAACTATTGTTCAAAATTTAAAAACTCAAAAGTGTTTGATTTGTGATATAGTGCGCTTTTTTCCCCCTCACTAAACGTCGAATAGTGTCGGTACTTCCTCGCGAACTCAACAGGAGAACACCTTTTTTTCCCCTATGTTCACTACCGTATGTGTTCTGTAAAAGTTGTTTTTCCTTTGTAATAGATCTTTTACAGTAAAATTATCCTTAAGGAAACGCGTCTACGGAACTTATTCTAAATCAGTAAAAAAATACGTGAAGCGAGATTTGTAAACAGTAGAACTATTTTTCCAAATTAAAAAACTCAAAAGTGTTTGATTTGTGACATAGTGAGCTTTTTTCTCACTAAACGTAGAATAGTTTTGGTACTTCCTCGTGAACTCAACAGGAGAACGTCTTTTCCCCCCATGTTCACTACGGTATGTATTCTGTAAAAGTTGTTTTTTCCTTTGTAATAGTACTTTTGTTGAAAAACCCATGAGGAAATCACATCGTCGGAACATATTTTAAATCGTCAAGCGAGAGTGTTAAACAGTAGACATAAATGAAAAACTAGTTCCAAATTAAAAAGTGTCTGATTTGTGATATAGTGCGCTTTTTCCCCTCACCAAACGTAGAAGAGTGACACTCTTTAATTTTTTTTCTCAAGTCTGTTTACATTTATCATCTGACAAAAATTAGAAACCTTGCACAGACTAAACGAATGGAAGAAAAAATTTCTGATTGAAAACCGAAGCAAAAATCTAAGAATTAATGAAAGCTTCAAAATTCGTAGTGAGAGCCACCTAGATATGGTGCCACAAAAATAGCTCTCAGTTCTTAGGGAATATACCAAGACTGAAAAAAGCCTCAAGGCAGTCCCGTTAGAGAATATAAAATAGAGAAAATTTTAGTAACATAAGTTTTCACTGACCTTTCTTCCGAGCAGTAGCATTTTTCCGTTCCATCAACTAATCGACATTTTCCATCTGGTGATAGCCCATTCAGCATGCAGTAACCCAAGCACATAACCTTGCTATAATCATTTTCACACTCTTCAGCGTGAACGAACACTGCAAAAGAAAGTAATAGGGTATTTGACTAAAAAAAATTTATTGGCTTAAAATATTCCTAGGCAAAAAATATTAGACCCGTATTTTTTCTTTTTTCCAAATACCGCCTAGAAACGGAGAAAAACGCAATTAAAATTTAACTATAAGCCACGCCCCCAAAACGATCCCCGGCAGAATTTGAAGGATGTGACGTCACCTGGCAGCAAACGGTTTCGACATGCGAGAGAATCCGTAGTGATCACTGTTGTTGTTGTTGTATTTGATATCCAATTTCCTTTGATTTATTATTGACAGAGTGAGTAGAGGTGATTAAATGTGTTTTTTTTTGTTTTTAACATTTAGCATTTTGTTTCCCTTAAAGATTTAGGTTGACTTTTTAAGATAAAATGGCACCAGAGCGTTTTCTTGTAAACCAAAAATTAATGGCTTATAAAATAAGAAATATATATAAAAAACTCAATCTGAACTAACACACATCCTAAATAAACGTACATAAAAATATTAGAGGGCCGCAATTAAATCGTTTTGTTTTTTTAAATATAAAATTAGGTTACTTCATATGAATTTTTCATGTGATATGAAGTTTTTTCATGTAAATTTTTTTAAACAACCGCCCCATCTGCCAAAATGTCTAGCCTTAAAATTGAATAAAATCAATTTAAAAATGATTATTTTATACACGCATATGCAATTTTTGTTATAATTAATAACTTAAAATGTCAAGGATTTTCAATATAAGTCACTCATTTGCGGATTTGTTACTTTATAAGTGCTTATTTTTTGGTGAAATGGGTACGTAATTGTTACATTAAATTTGGGCTACACACCTTGATCAAGTACGGAGACGTAGAATATTTCGGCTTCTTCTAATGATTAACTATCGCTATACTGTGTGCCGTTCCGCAATGTAAACATTTGGTGATTTCGTTTAAATACTAAGGCCCTGTATTTGAGCTTAAAGTTTGAATTTACTGGACTAACGCTTGAAAACATCGAAAATAAGATCATTCATAAACAACTTAAGCTGTTTTAAATTTAATTAATAATTTTGTACAAGATAATTTATTCAAGTATTGAGTTTAATGAAAAGTTGTACTAGATATTTAAATGCAGGTATGAAAAAAATATACTTGAAGTCTAGTGAAACCAAAATTAGGGGAAAACTGATGTAGCTTTTAATAAATATAGATTTTTTATAACGTTTTTTCTTTTTACTAGAACGCATGAACAACTTTTTGTAAACAGAAGTGCTTAACTTATTCTTATTTTCTAGATTAGTACAAGAAAAAAATAATTTCGGGGCGCCATCTATAGGCAAAGAAAAAGATATGAAACTAGTTAACATTACAACATTAAATATAACACTTTCCCTTGTTAACTGGATTACTATTTACACTTTTAGGACGTTTTCATTAAAAATATTAATAGCTTCCTTATAATCCTTTTAAAATTGGTTATTACTTCCGTTGAAGTTTTAATATTTCGGAACTCATCAGAACAGAAATCCGAAGAAGATTTAAAAAAAAACAAGGGTCTTACCATCATAGGCATCGATTCTCGGCAAATTTGAGCTGGCCGTTTTTGTGAATCCTTTAATTTTATTTTATTTAAATATTTATAAGCACTAAATTCACAAAGAAAAAAAGACTAACCTAAAAAAAACTATGCAGTTTGGACTTAAAGAGCGCTAAAAAGTTTAGGATGACTAAATTTGAATAGCGTGTGGGACGGTTTAATGCCAGGTGACGTCAGACCAATCAGAGTAGCGTTTGTTGTCACGTGACCAAGCTTTGAAATATCGCGATTTTAAAACTTGATTTAAATAATATCCGAGTAATTTTTTGAAGAAAAACCAATGAATATGCGTTTTCTAGTTCCTATACTATGTTTATATAACTTTTTTGGGCAGTTTCCCGATTTAGTCAAATACCCTATTGTCAGACAACTATCAAATACATTTTGAAATTATTAATGAATTCAAGCGTATGTGATGAAAAGTAAAAAATATTACATTACTGTTTATACAGGGTAGCCCAAAAGTAGGTTTACAGTTAATGTCGGCTTATATGTACCATTGGTAAGAACTTTGGGTTATTTAGTTGGTTGGTACATGTATTTCCGGCTTGTGTGCTTGATCAGAGACCCGCTTAAGAGTCGTCAAGTAAGACATAGATAAACATAATTTGTACTGAACAGAGAGAAATTACACACAGGGTGAAGGCGGGAATCGAACCCGCACCCGGTACAGTGAGCAGGCTGTTAGCGTAATGGTAATCTTAACAGGGTCGCGTTTAGTTTTGTTGGCTAAAATTAAGCCGTACTACAGCGTATCGGATCCAAGTAGCCATTTATGGAATTGGTTTAGTTTAGTTTCGAGATAGCTTCGGTTTATTTCTTTGATGCTAGAGGGATAACCAAATAATGTCGCCAGAGAACGTAACTTCGAATCTTGTGGACTATCTTGACCGCATATTTGATCGCAGTTCTATGAGATGATGCGTTGCGTAATCAACTGACTGAACAACCAGACCTGCTTACCGAAAATAACTGTTGCTGTATAAATAATGGTATGCCTAACTAACTCTGTAAACCTTCTTTTGAACTACTCTGTAAATAAATATATTAAAAATATTATACCGCCGAACACATATCTCAAACACTTATTCAACTATTCAAAAATATTATATTAATGTTTACTGAGCAGATAGATTTATAGTAATTCACTTCTGTGACTATTGGATTTAGGAAAACTGTGTTTAGTGGTAATGCATTGCAGAATGGTTGAATAACAGACTTTAAGTTAAATTATTAAGTATAATATTTTATATAGAATCGTGTATAATTTTTTTTATTCAAAATTTTTTAAGAAAAAGGTTAGGTTCAAAATTTTTTAAGAAAAAGGTAGAACCCTCTTTCAATTAAAAATGACTATTTAGACTGATAATTATTGTTTAGATTTGAATACGATCGGTAACGAAATTTTTTTAATAAGTGGATTCTAATCTACAGATCATGTCACCGAGGACCTGTGACGTGAAAAAAATAAACTCGATTAATTTGAATATGACATGCTAGAAAAAAATTTGCGCAAATTCATACCTTAATTACGTTAGTTTTACATCAAACATAAAAACTTAATGCAATAAACACTTTAAAAAAAAGAGAATAAACTTTGTCCATTTCGCACGGTGCTGGGAAAACTGACGTATCTGATGCAAACCCAATCATAGATACGTCACTTTGACGTGCACTATGCGATATATATTTAAATAGGCATATTCGTTAATTATATATTGAATATCAATTTAAGTAAAATTGCATCTGTTAACTTGAGTTCAGCAAAAATATTATCGCAAAATTGGTTACTATTCAACAATTACAATAATTATTTTTTTATAAGATATGTTTTATAATTTATATATATTTTAGTGTAGAATATATTTTATTATTTGCAAAAAAATCCAATATGAAGGAGTACACCAATATTTATTTAAAAAATTCTCTGAAGCAGTTATTACAGTTATATATTGTCAAAATGATACTTACCCAAACCGGCAACCATCAAACAAGTCAAGTAAAGAGCACTATTCATGTTTTTTAAAATAAAACCTAAAATAAATTTGAAATCAACACGCACATGTTTAATTAGGTTTTGCACTAATGGATAATAATTTTTGTAATTTAGAAATAGTGTTAGGCTTGTGGTAGAACTTGTAATTTGTAATTTATTTAAAACACTAATTTAACATCAATCAAATGATTTATTAAAATTTTCACTTATATAAGGATTGATCCAAATGTAATTATAATTTTATTTTTTATAAATTAGTTTTTATTTTTTTTAAAGTTTGTATATATTGACAAGCAACATAAATGAATACAATTTTTAACTACTAAACTTTTCGGCAATTTATTAAGACAGTTAAGTACAGTTCAAATGAAAAACAAAATGAGTAAAAATATGTAAAATAAAAAATGGATACAAATATACTAATTATTTCATGTAATTTAAATAATTTTTTTACCTATTGGTATCCGTAACTGCAATCTAAATGCTCACTAGTAACTCGTATTTATTAATTCGTTCGTAAATATTCTGGTGAATTTATAGACGTAGTTTCTACAATACCATTTATTACGAATCTCAGTAAACATGGCAGGCTGACATGAATCAAACTTTTCAATAGAGAATTGCATTTTTTAACAATGTATATATGACTTTTATTTGACCTTGCTAGCTTTAGACGTCTTCCACATAGACAGCTCAAATGATGCTTCGAATTATTGTTGCTATGCACTGTAATTTAACTAAATGTGCATTTAAAAATGTTTCCAAACTGCAAAAATCGCAACTTTTACTCTTTTTAGTATTTAGATTGTCGCAGTTCTTGAATTATCATCCACCATGATGAAGAAATATAGGAATTGCAATAGAATATTATAAATTAAATTACAACTTTTCAAATTAGTACAAAATGAGATTTTTTTTTATTTAGAGCGAGACGGTGCTTTACTGTGGAAACTAATTTTGGGGATGTCCAGGCCTCGTACTCTTCTCAGTTTGGCCTTGGTTTTGGCTAATGCGTAGTCTATTAGTATCTAGAGTCTCTGGTCCAACCGCCAACCGCAGTTTAAATTCAGTACGCTATTTTACCGTAAAATCATCAAATTTACGACAAAAAAAATTGTTTTGTTGCTTGATTTTGTCATACATGGTTTGAACTGAACATCGTTCTTACGATGGCTAGAGCATAGGATTTAGCCTCCTAATAGTGAACCTTTTCTAATAGTAAATTCAACTTATACTTCGCAGGTTCTAATAAATAAAAAATCTATAGGTGTGTAACACTACCAAAACTTTCAATTAACAATAAAAAATCAATCATACATTTAAAGGTAAATATATATCGAATAAGGTAATTTTAATTTCTTTAAAACCAAAAAAGTTCTATGGCAGTTACCCCTTGCGCATGTGCAATGTTTCAAAACCTTTAGTATGATGTTCGACAGGTACTGGGAACACATGCACCAAATTTGAAGTCTGTGTCGCTTTTCTTTTTTTGGCAATACCCTTAAAATTAAAAATGTTCAATGACAGCTACCCCTTGCACATGCCCAATTTTCTCGAAAACCTTATTATTACGTCTGATAGGTACTAGGAACTCGTGTACCAAATTTGAAAGTCCGTATCTCTCTTAGTTCAACCTGTAGAGTGGTTTCAGATAGACAACGGACCAATGTTCAAAAACCACTTTTTTAGAATCAGCACCCTCCAAAACGTGAAAAAACATAAAATCTTCATTTCGGATTTTCAAGCCCATCGCAATACTTTTATTACCGTATATTTCATATTACGTAATTGAAAGTAATAGGAGTCCGAAACGTAAAATTAGCATTTATTTTGATTACTTATTTTGTATCTAACTCTTTCTGGTTTGGTTTAACATAATTCTATATTTACTTGAAATCAATATGGGAATTGCTCTTAAATATTTTATTAAAGAAATGCACATTTAGTACACATCAATAGTAGTGATTACAATGGAAGTACCATCCATTACTACTCGGTGTAACTGGCTCACACATCTGTGTTCATTTCCATGATGACACGACATCCTTGGTTCTACAAATTCACTGTCATCCATTCTTTCATCAGATCGAGCAACCACTAGTGTTTCTAGCAAAATGGATCTAGAAAAGATAAATTACTTACTAAATAAAATCCAGAAAATATTAAAGATCTGATTAAATGATGTTGTCATATTTAATTGTTATGTATCCTATAGAATTCCGGAGATTTTAAGGCAAAGTACACAGAACATATTTTCTTTTAGCATTCTATATTGAGCACCATAGCTATTCTCGAAAATGAGAAATAGCATTTTGGAAATTTATGAAAAAAGTTAATTCACTTGCCTTTTATAAACTGTTTTTTTCTTCTTAAGGGGACGCGGTACCCAAAAAACTAAATCCAGTACTTTTATTGCTAGCATTCAAATTAAACTATTTTTACAAAGAACTAACATTCAATAAACATACGAAAAAATAATAAATATTAAAACGTAAGTTTTTTTAAAAAATTAAAAAATTTAAAAAATTTAACGTTTTTTTCAAAATGCTACTCTTCCTACAATATAAAGAAGTTTTTTTTCAAAATGTTCCCACAACATCTATTAATAAAAGTTGGTATGGATATTGAGCTATCAGTTAAACAAAAAAAGTTATGTAGCTTTATGTATAAAAATGGCTAAAAAATAGGATTTTTTGTAAATTTTCACCTTCAGCATTTTTTTTAAAAAATCTATTCACACTAGACCTTATCCCATACCAACTTTTGTTAAACGCACATGTTTCAACCCAGGGAAAAAAATTTGGAGCTCTACATTAATTTACCTAAAAGCCTTAGGGTTTTAACCATTTACAAGCTGAAAAAATTAAAATTAAAAAAATCAACATAAAATTTCAAAAACCATTTTACCAAACCACTATATCATTTTCAATAAACCTCCACCATTATAATAGAATCCTTCTTATTTTGCAATATCCTTAGCTCACAACATTCGAGCATGTTTAATTATTTTCTGGGCAGCCCTAAATTTTGGGTAATGCGTCCCCTTAAAAGTAAAAGTTTTTATTTTAATTTAGAGAAAGACAGCTATGAAATATTTTTGTTTACTATATTTCCAAGACAGAAAAATTTATATTTTAAGCAAGTAAGCCAATAAGGTCAGTAGAAATCCACATGTGTATTAAAACACCTCATTTCAGAAAACTGTTTTTAGCTTCCACACTACGTTTATAACGTAAAAAGTGGAAGGTTTTATAATCGTTCAGTCCGTCTGTCCGTCTGTCTGTCACCCACTTTCACAGAAAGAACCACAAGTCCCACAGACAAGTGGGATACGTCATTTTGAAGCAAAAAATCAGATTAGGCTACATTCCAAATTTCATTAAAAAATTTTAATTCGAAGTTTATTTAAAATTTAAATAACTAAAATTTTTTATCTACATTGAAATAACATGCAAATTCCGTTTTTATTCATATTTTCACTGTTGCCATCCACAAGTCCCACAGACAAGTGTGATACGTCATTTTGAAGCAAAACATCAGATTAGGCTACATGCCAAATTTCATTAAAAAATTTAAACTAGAAGCTTATTTAAAATTGAAATAACTAAAAATTTAATCTACATTGAAATAACATGCAAATTCCATTTTTATTCAATATTTTCACTGTTGCCATTTCGTTAAACGTACGAGAAACTTTTGTTAAAATAAAAATACACTTTTGAAAAAATATTTATTTATGTGATATAATTCGGTTTGGATTGTTGTATTATCACAATAGAGTTCTTTTAATGGTTCTATATATATGTATGTAGAAAGATGCATAGAGAATTCTAACTTAACATAAAAAAATATGCTAGGTTTCGCTTTTATTTTTAAAGCATCAATTGTACAAATTATAAATTTTTTGAACTGTAAATTAATTTAACAAATTATAAATAAGTGAATTTTCGAAAGAAATGTAAATGGGAAATTGTGGCGACAAAAATATTTATTAAAAAAGATTACATCATTATTCTTCGAACTTCAAACAAATTTAGCAAACGATAAAGTCTAATTATTAAATCTGAGAAAGAAGATTAATGAAAATAGTTAATTTTGGCGTTTAAAAGTTTGAATTACAAATAGCTAAAGGCCCTGTTTTTATTAGAATTAAATCACATTTGCCATTCGCAACAATCGCTCGAGAAACTTTAATTCTTTTAGACAATAAATTAAAATAAATTTATTTTTGCAACATCGATCAGTTTGAAATGACGTCAAATATATTTCACTACGGAATCCTTGTAGGGTGATATGAAATGTTTTCATTCTATTTAAAAGCGAGGAATATGACATATTTATTCTTTAAAATATAAATTAATTTTTGCAAACGATAAGTAATAATTATTGAATTTTCGAAATAAAATAAATGAAACTAGCCAAATTTAGCTTGTAAATGTTAAATATAGAATTAATGTTGTGTTTGGCGCGTTTTTTCCTGTTAAACACAAATATGTGGAAGCGAGTTAAGTGACAGATTCTGTTACAAACCTACTTGTTTTTATATATATTCAAATGTGTTAAGCATTAATTTGATTCAATTTTTAAACAATATTTACACTGTTAAAATCATATTTTGTTAGTTAAAATTAGAATTTGGTTTTGGAATAATTTTTAAATTGTTTCTTTATTTTTTATTTTTATAAATGAACACAAAGAACAGCTCGTACGTCTGGTCAGAGAACAAAATATGTAACGGGAAATATGTTGGTTAAGAGATGGAAGCGGTCTCCTTTGATAGAAACAATAAGTAAAGTTATAATTATTTAATTTTGGAATATAAAAAAAAATTCTACTCGTAAGTAGAAAATTCCTAGTTCAGTTGATTATGAATTGGTTTTTTTTGGTTTTAAAATATTTCATTAAGCTGACTTTTCCTTTAAAAAAAAGACAGTTATATTTTTGGAGGATTATCCACACACGAAAAAGTACTCTTACAATTAGGTTTGGTAAAGTTACAATTAAAAAGGCACAAATTACTACAGTACTGGAATGCATGTGCAAGCATTAAGATTGTCTACCGTTTTTATCAATTCCAGTAAAATGAGAAAGGTAAAATTTCAATGTAGAGTTGAAGTATAGAATTAAAAAAATAAAACTAACTTCTTTCCATCACAGCGACATTTTCCCTTTTTGTCAATTATTTCACATTTTCCTCCAAAATACAAATGGAAGTAGCAATAACCGGTGCATATGGCATCTCTGTAATAGGAGTGCGACAGTTTTCTGCGTGTGTATTATAGGGTGGGCCGAAAAAACTCCTTTTCAAGTTATAATAGTGCGGAAAAGTTGCTAATTATACAGAAAAAATAGAGGAAGAAAAAATTGTCACAATCGATTAATATCTTCCGGTCGCGCATGGGCCCTAGAGTTTGACAATATTTGAAAAAACTTCATTTTTTCGATTATTTTAAAAAATGTTTGAATAAGATGTTTTTGTAATGTAATATTTTGTAACGTCTTCAAAAAGATCCGAAAAATATTGTGTTTTAAATTGGTTTAGATTAGTTGATCTATTATTGATATATTTTCAGGTCGCGCATAGGGCCTAAAATTTGCCAAAACATTGAAAAATTCACATTTTTACGAGTTTTCTTTAATGCACTTTTTTTTAACATAATACTTACAATATGTTTATTTTCGAACCTACGAAAATAGTGTTTTACTGTGGTGTGAATAAATGAACAACATCCGGTCGCGCAATGACCCCAATGCCATAGAAAAACAGTAACTGAAAATGTAAGAGTTAGGCCTATGAAATGATGAGTGATAACAGAAACAACGGGTATGGTACTTTTTGACTTGCTCTGTATTTAAAAAGCTTAAATATTAAGTTACTCTATAGTTTTAAACAATTTTATAAAAAAGAAAAACAGAGTTCTGAATATATAGTCCATGTTAGTTGACCCTGTCCATCAGTACTGTTATCTATTTAGTAGTCGAATGAACTTTGAAAATTATTTGCTGGTAAAATTATGATGATCTGGACATCAGAGAGTGGTTTTTATAAATCGGTTTTGGGATATTTTTTGATATAACGACCGATGCCATTCTTCTTGGTCCAAAAGGTAAATTACGTGAAAGAATAATTAAGTACCTCCCAATCTTTTTTGGCCAGTTTTTAGAGTTACGTTGTCCACCATTGTTCAGCGTCAGGTTTGGTTGTACTGGATCCTGGGCACTTATCACTTTCGAGGTGGTTGACTAAAACAAATTGAACTCTCAGATTGTACATGTGAAAAAAAACCTCATCTGAACTGCAAGAACTAGTTTTGTTTGTATTGAAATCATACATATCAGTGTGATGTACTATCTAAACACTTAAATACTTTACAGAAGCCAAGAAATTTGTTTAGAAAGCAATATAACCTACCAGGCGTTTGCCCAAACTTTTGCTTGATGTTATCGATACTGTGATCGAAAGGAATGTTTTTGTTTGCCCACTCAGAACACTTACTTTTAGCCCTGACTCAAGATGACAAGAAAAAGAAACGCATAATAGAGCTCGGACTTCAAAGAATTCTGAAGGCAAGGCAGATAGATGCAAAAAGGAAAACAGTAGGAACATTCACGCTACCAAAAGCCAACTTCAATGTGCAAGAATACTCAGAAATAATTGACTGTATGGACTGTGATTTATATTTTATCTTCTCCCCCATTGTTGGCAGAAATCAGTAACGATAAAATCGACACATCCACAGTAATTCAATCCCTGACTGAAACATTACTTGCAAACAATTCCCATTTAGCACGCAGGCTGTTGAATTCTGTGTAAAACTCGTCACGGAAGCCGCAGGAAAGGTTTCTGGAGCTCAATCTCGAGACGGATTTAAAAGAACCAATCTGTCCTCCAGATCACCAATGCCTAACTTCACCAGCAAATCAGTCTTCAAAGTACCTTCGACTACAAACTAGAGAACAGTACTAGTGGACAGGTTCAACAAACATGAACTGTTTGTTCAGAACTCTGTTTTTCTTTTGTGTAATTTTTTTAAAACTATACTGTAATTTAATATTTAAGCTTTTTAAATATAGAGCAAGCCGAAAAGTACCATGCTCGTTGTTTCTGTTATCACCTATCATTTCATAGGTCTAACTATATACATATTTTCAGTTACTGTTTTCCTATGGCATTGGGGTCATTGCGCGACCGGAAGTTGTTCATTTATTTACACCACAGTAAAACACTATTTTCGAAGGGCCGTAGTGAGCCTAGTGGTCAGCGTCTCGGTCTCGGGATCGGAAGGTCCTGCGATCGAGTCCCGGTACCACTGAAGACCTACCGAGTATATGCGGAGTACGTGCTCGTTAAATCTGTTGGGTCCGAAAGTCCTCTAAGTTCCCATACCAAATCAATACCTCTGGGGGTGACAAGCCAATTCTGGGGATCCTCTAGTTGGCCTCTGTCTCTAAAAATTAGATGGATCCACTTATGTGTGTGTGTTGTCTGTTGTGTCTGTCTTACTTGACGAAGGTTTAGAAGCGGGTCGCTGACCAAGCACACAAACCTGAATATATATGTCTACCAACCAACCAACCAACTATTTTCGAAGATTCGAAAATAAACATATTGTAATTATTACGTTTAAAAAAAAGTACATTAAAGATATTAAAAAAACTTGTAAAAATGTGAAAATTTCAATATTTTTGTCAAACTTCAGGGTCTATGCGCGACCGGAAGATGTCAAACGTTTTTGATAATTTTTTCTTCCTTTATTTTGTGTATACACTTAGCAACTTTACCGCACTACTACAACTTCGAAATAAAAAAAATTAGTTTTTTCGGCCCACCCTAGTGTGTAAGAACTGTAAGAAAAATGAATGAAGTGAAAGGTCATAAATAACTTCGATATCTTAGATAGAGATTTACACACATCGTACTCCACGTGTAAAATTGCTGTCAGGGAGCTGGCCAGACAGTCAGAAGTTTCCGGGTTCGAATCCCGGCTTATGGGCATGGATATGGTTCCCCCCACAAACGTCTCCTATTAGTCTATTACCCCCCGCTAGGCAGAACGACTACATTTGGATACATCTCCCTTTTTTTTCTAATCACGAGAGCCAACATCGCCAAACCGCTGGGAGGGAGGGGGGGGGGGATTTGCAAAAAAATATCTCTTTTAAACAAGAACTGCTCGTAAACTAATTAAAATTATGTTCCCAAATTTTTAGGGAGGCTTTATCACGATCGTATCTTACATGTGAAGAAATTACTGTGTTTTCGGACGATAATTTTCAAAATTGTGCCCCCCCCCAAATTTTTTTTAATTTTTAGACAATTTTGATAATTTTTAATTAAAAATCTAATGATCAAATTTGTTTCATTTTTTGTCCCATGTTAAGTAAAATTGTTCTGCGTATGAAAAAAATTACTTGGAGAAATTTAGCTTTTTTGGACACGTGATATTCTTGTTAAAAAAAAACGTAATTTTTAAAGTTTAAAACCCTATATCTCTCTTAAAAATTAAATTTTAAAGCCCAAATTTAGAATTTTTCTTATTTTCAAAATTAGGCATCGAATAGTGTATTTCTTAAAACTTGACTTGATGTTTAAAAAGTTTTCTGCATCGAATTGTCACAGGTGATGAAAAATGGATATATTTTGACAATCCTGTACGAAAAAAATGGTGGGTTGATCCAAGCCAACCCTCAACAATGACTCCAAAGAGAAATCGATTTGAAAAGAAGACCATGTACTGCGTTTGGTGGGACCAAAAGGGCATTTTTCAGTATGATCTGCTTAAACTTGGAGAAATAGCTACTTCTGACCGATATCTACAACAATTAACCGATTTAAACATCGAATATTTCAACAAACGGCCAGAATGGGCTCGCAGACACGAAAAAGTTATTTTGCTTCATGACAATACGCGGCCTCACATCACAAATAATGTTAAAAACACCTTAAAAAACCCTGAAATCGGGTGTTTTATTGCACCCGCTATATTCTCCAGACATTCGTCCTTCAGATTATCACTTGTTCAGATCCATGGCACGTGGTCTGGCTGAGCAGCACTTCGCTACTTTTGATGAAGTTGAAAAATGGGCATCTTCCTTTTTTACCTCCCAACTCGCAAAGTTCTATCACGAAGGAATCCATAATTTACCAAAAATATGGGCAAAAGTTATTGATTTTGATGGTGCATACTTCGATTGATTACCCTCTATTGACATCTGTCAATCTACTTCGATGACTGTATTAATAATTTAAAAGTTCATTAAATAGATTTATGTAGTAAGGATTTTAATATTAATAAAACTTTTAAATAATAATAAACTTTTAATGAAAGGTAAAAAAAATCGGTCGCTCGTTTTTTCCGCCTGCTTTTAAGGCTGTAACTGATTATGTATAATTTATAAGACATAAGTAAATTAAGTCACAGAAAATAGCAAATTTAAAAGTTACATAATCTTTGTTACCTGTTTTGATGCAATAAGTATAAGTTACATTTAATAATTGTTATGCCATTTAACAATTATTATGAAAAATATATTGGGTACTTTTTTTAAATTCAACTATTAACTTTTAAAAATTTATGAGGAAACAAATTTGAACTTGAATTTCCTAGAAGCACACAAAAATGGGAAAGGTCTTTGTATTAAAATATTCAGTTTTGTTAACTCCCATTTTCATTAAAATAATATGGCTAGACAGTTATTAATATTAAACAATGTAATAAACGTTAGTGCAATTTAATTGGAGTCGAGCTAGTAAATGATTCTTTTATTTTTAATTTAAACATAGTAATAGCACATGCTAGAAGTTTCCTATTATTTCACAAAATATCTATTTACATCTATCAATCTACTTTAATGACTTTATTAATAATTTGAAGTACATTAAAGAGATTTATGTAGGAAAGATTTTAATATTAATAAAACTTTTAAATAATAATAAACTTTTAATAAAATGTAAAAAAAAATATTTCGCTCTTTTTTTTCGCCTGCTTTTAAGGCTGTGACTGATAATGTATAATTTATAAGATAAGTAATTTAAGTCACAGAAAATAGCAAATTTAAAAGTTACATAATCTTTGTTACCTGTTTTGATGCAATAAGTATAAGTTACATTTAATAATTGTCATGACATTTAACAATTATTATGAAAAATATATTGGGTATTTTTTTTAAATTCAACTAATAAACTTTTAAAAATGTACGAGGAAACAAATTTGAACTTGAATTTCCTAGACGCACACAAAAATGGGAAAGGTCTTTGTATTAAAATATTCAGTTTTGTTAACTCTTATTTTCATTAAAATAATATGGCTAGACAGTTATTAATATTAAACAATGTAATAAACGTTAGTGCAATTTGATTGGAGTCGAGCTAATGAATGATTCTTTTATTTTTAATTTAAACCTAGTAATAGCACATGCTAGAAGTTTCCTATTATTTCACAAAATATCTATTTACATCTGTCAATCTACTTTAATGACTTTATTAATAATTTGAAGTGCATTAAAGAGATTTATGTAGGAAAGATTTTAATATTAATAAAACTTTTAAATAATAATAAACTTTTAATAAAATGTAACAAAAAATAATAGTTCGCTCTTTTTTTTCGCCTGCTTTTAAGGCTGTGACTGATAATGTATTCATGTTGTCATAAATATAAAACTCTGTACATCAGGTAACTAGGCGCCTCTGCCTTACTCTACCCATTAGGAATATCTTGCAATATGTTTCTTATAAACATAGAAAGGCATTAGTTGCTGATTTAAAACCAGTTTTTAACATTCTATAAAACTTAAAACTCGTAATCTTGAAAAAAATATTTTTCGAAAAAAGTATTGCTTAATATTTTTTTAATAATTTTAACGAGCAAAATAAAAAAAATCTGTCTATCTGTTAGTGCAGCGTAATAAATGGAGTGCAGTGTAATGATAGAGAATCTTGGTTTGAAGTTGAAGAATGAAGATAACAAACCTTCAAAAGTTCTACCTGTGAGTAAGAAGGTGATCATATGGAAACTTTTTAAGTTTCTAGCATTTATCGTTTGCGTCGCAGGTTTCACTGTTCAAGCTGTGAGCTTCTTCAGTCATTTTTTTACGTATCCAACTGTAATCAACACTGAAGTGAACGCTATAAAAAAATTCAACAAACCTGCTTTGACTTTTTGTTATCCTTCTAAGTAAGTATATTTGCCTGTATTTTTTTAAAATTCCTTTTTGTAATTAGTATGACAAACACCCATGTCCATGTGATTAGACTTTTCACTCCCAAAGATTCCATTTGGAATCATCAAACTTGCGATCTTTTTTCTCGCTGAATTAAACTCGTACTTATTTAAAATAAATTCGATTAAATTATGCATACATTTTTGTATAAAAATATATTTTCTTTTTATATCGTTAGATGGAAAAATCATGTCTTTTGCAGAATTAAATAATGTTTGTCATAGTTAAATGAAAATATGAAAACTAAAGTAAAAATAACATTCACACAGAAATGATTTTATTAAATAATTTGGCCCTAAATTCTTCAAGTTTGCATTTTTAAACGTTTAAAAATTTAATTTTAATTATTTTTAACACAAAGTTTCATCTGAGAAAGAAGATTACGGAAAATAGTTAATTTTGGCGTTTAAAAGTTTAAATTTGAACTAGCTAAAGGCCCCGTTTGGCGAATTTCTTTCTGTGGTGTATAAATAATTTGTTTCCTGTTGAGCACAAATGTTGTGTGGAAGCGGTTTAAGTGACAGATTCTGTAACAAACCTACTTGTTTTGCTTCAAAATGACGTATATCCTACTTGTTTATGAGATTTACGGTTCGTGAAAGTGGGTGACAGAAGGACGGACTGAACGATTATAATACCTTCCACTTTTTACGTTATAAACGTAGTGTGGAAGCTAAAAGTTGGGATTGAAATGGTTTAGTCCACCGTTGTTGTTAGATTCCACTTTGCGTTTACAGCACAAAATGGGGTATTTAAAACTGGGTACGTCTTTTCAGAGAGTAGGAAGTTCCGAAGAACATACTTGTTCGCGAAATTTAATCGGAACCCGAAAATGATAGTTGAAGGTCGTTTTTTCTGCTTTAAGAACAGTCGATACTCTGAACGGCTAGTATGACTCTCAACGAGAGCTTCTCTTGCCTTGTAAGTTGAGTGGGTCGTGGTTAATCACTCTGCATTTCATTTCACTGAATGGATAAAGCATCTGATTGCTGATTCCAATTACGCAGCAACTTTTAAATGCTATTACAAAGTCAGAGGAAGAAAATAACTAATTAACGACTACAACAATAGAAAACTCTACTTTTGGTAAATAAAGAAATACATTTAAAAATATTGTGAGGGACCTTTTCCTCAAGAGATTATTCCCAAACGAAATGAACTCAAATTTCTATTAGAGTTCATCTTTTGTTTATGAAAACCACTTACATCTCATCTCTCTTAACTCCTTTTAGCTTCCACACTACGTTTATAACGTAAAAAGTGGAAGTTTTATAATCGTTCAGTCCGTCTGTCTGTCCGTCACCCACTTTCACAGAAAAAACCACAAGTCCCACAGACAAGTGGAATACGTCATTTTGAAGCAAAAAATCAGATTAGGCTACATTCCAAATTTCATTAAAAAATTTAAATTAGAAGTTTATTTAAAATTTAAATAACTAAAAATTTAATCTACATTGAAATAACATGCAAATTCCATTTTTATTCAATATTTTTACTGTTGCCATTTCATTAAACGTACGAGAAACTTTATTTAAAATTAAAATAAACACTTTTGAAGGAATATTTATTTATGTGATATAATTCAGTTTGGATTGTTGTAATATCACAATTCTTTTGATGTTCTTTTGATGGTTTATTATAGATGTATGAAGAAAGATGCATAGAGAATTCTAACTTGGCATAAAAAATATGCAAAGTTTCGCTTTTATTTTTAAAGCATCAATTGCACTAATTACATATTTTTCGAACTGTAAATTAATTTAACAAACGATAAATGACTGAATTTTCAAAAGAAATGTAAATGGTAAATTGTGACGACACAAAGATATTTATTAAAAAAGATTACATTATTATTCTTCGAACTTCAAACAAATTAAGCAAAAAAAATACAAAAATACAATCCAAACTACAAATGTTAAATGCAAGTGTGATACGTCAAAAAATTCTGCGCATCGAACAATGAAAATGTCAGAAAAAAATTCGAATTTGAAGAACTTCAATTTAAAAAAAAATTAATGCTCATTTAAAAAGCATAAGAAGCAATTTTTATTAGAATCACAATTGCCATTTACAACATAGCTTGAAAACTTATTGTTTGACACTAATTAAAGAAATTATTTGCGACATAAATTAGTTGAATGACGTCAAATATATTTCACAAAGAGATTCTTTGGTGGAAGGATGATATGAAATGTTTTGCTTCGATTTAAAAGCGAGTAATATTACATATTTAAATGATTGAATATAAATTAATTTAGCAAACGATAAGACATAAGTATTGAATTTTTGAAAGAAAATAAATAGAACGAGCCAAATTTAGCGTGTAAATATTTAATATAGAATTAATAATGTGTTTGACGCTTTTTTTTTCTTGTTGAACACAAATGTTGTGTGGAACGGGCTAAGTGACAGATTATGCTAAAAACCTACTTGTTTCTTTATAGGTACATGAGAGAGAAGTATTGCGATACATTTCCCGGTGATTGTAAAAAGCCTAAGAATATGACGGAGTTTTGTGAGAAGCATTCACATTACTGCAGAAGCAACACCAACTTGAAGGACTTCAAAGTAGGTATACAGGGGCTCAGCACTCAGCAGGCTTTCGGTTATCAGAGTTTTTTTTTAAAAATTTAATTTTTTAAAATATATATTAGTGACATTTTATTTTTATCCATATAAAAAGTATTCTTCTTTACGAAGATTTTGCCTTGCGCTTACTCTCACTGATGTAATAGGGGGAATATTTCCTTTATGTTTTAAAAGTCACTTACATTATTGTATTGATCGAATGATTTATAATCTGATTATTTTCTCATGATTCATTGGTTGTACCTAAATGTGCAAGTAATATTGAGCTATCAATTTTTGAACCTGAAACAAGGCATATCATAGGTGTTCATGTTGCTCAAATTAAGATTCGTCATTGATATCTACAGTTAAATAAAGCTTATATAGCTTAGGATTTGAACTTTAATTGATAATGTAACATGCAATATATAATTTAATACTATAATTTAAATAAAAAATTAGGGTCCGTGAGACATTTTAGCAACATTTAAAGGATCAAATTGTATTTAACGTTTTAATGAACGGAACTATTAAGAGGGACTGTCAGTCCCATAGAGATAATGCATTAGTTTTGAAATCACAATTTTTGCAAAATAATTACTTTCCCATGTTATCCCATTTTCATCAGGTATGGAAATCATCATAACATCAATTTAAAACAAAATTGAATAGAAAATAACATCACGTTATTTAATTATTAATTGATAAAGTTTTAAAATAGTGTCGCCATCTGCTGTAATTTTTGGCATTTTAAAACTTCAAAAATATATAATTAAATAACTAGATAACATTTTCGTTTTAAAATTTTTTCCATTTCGATGTTATGTTGATTCTCACACCTGGGAAAAAAGGGCTAACATGGCAAAGCAATACTTCTGCGGAAGTTGTGATTAGAAAACTAATGCATTAGCTCTATGGGACTAACAATCCCTCTTAAGAAACATACAAATGTATTATGAAGCAAAATAAAGAATGAAAAGAAATTATCCTTTTTATTTTTTGTTTAGAAAATACGTTGTTGAAAATTGTGAAATATGCTTTTTTTTTACTTTTTCTTTCTAGATTCCGAAAAATAGATTTTCAATTTATAAAACCTATGAAGAGCAAGATTTATCTAGCCTAGACCTAGATTTATCCCATGACGTTGCATGGTTTGACTTTGAGTATGCTTTGAAAGAGGAAATATATGATAGGTAACATATGCACGGTAATATAAGGAAATTTATGCAGTATAATAGAGCCTGGGTACAATTGGACATCTACTTATTAAAAAAAAAAATTAATGCTGATATTAGTATGGGAGGAGATTATAATTTCCTGAAGGTGTGCTGACCAGTGGATAGGGGATCAATTAGTTTAAAATAAAAGTACATAAAAAACAAATCACCATTATTAATGACACACCCTTGCAACGCAGGGTTCATAAAGCTAGTTATTGAATTACTGCGAAAAAAAAGTTACTTGTTATTATTTCAGTTTTCATTTACTCTAAGACATAATTTTTTTTTTTCGAAGATTAAAATTTCTTGATTTATAAAAACCTATGCATACGGGGCTTCTTTAATTAAAGTTGATACGTTAATTTATACATATTGTTATTGTTATTAGCTCTAATTGAAGTCAACACTTCAATTTTATTAGAAATTTCTATGCGAAATTAAAATTTTAACCAAGTTTTTAAAATTTTTGGAGGGCTGTAGGGTAGGGTTGGGTAAAATGGGTCTTGGGGTAAAATGGGTCACTTTATAAATACCCCTATGTAACTTAATATAGAATTTATTTTTCTGAACCAATTTTTGTAATAACATTGTAATAGGTGTTTGAAACATATTTTATGAGATAAAAAGTTAATTTCATAAATCTGGCAACCTAAAATCTATATATATAAAAGGCAAAGTTCTGACTCACTGACTCACGTATCAAAGCCCAGCCAAAACTACTGAAGGTAGAGCTACCAAATTTTAGGAAAATATTCTTTTTATATCGTAGGCGTTATTTAAGAAGCGATTTTTTGAAATTCGAACCCGAACGGGTATAGGAGTGCAAAACGTGAGCCGATTTCTCCATAGGAATAGCATTATGCATTGTGCTTTTATTCAATTTTTAGCTTCCACACTACGTTTATAACGTAAACAAGTAGGTTTGTAACAGAATCTGCCACTTAACCCGCTTCCACACATTTGTGTTTAACAGGAATAAACGCGCCAAACACAACATTAATTCTATATTAAACATTTACACGCCAAATTTGGCTAGTTTCCTTTATTTTATTTCGAAAATTCAATAATTATTACTTATCGTTTGCAAAAATTAATTTATATTTCAAAGAATAAATATGTAATATTCCTCGCACATTCCTGCACATTTTTATGCCAAGTTAGAATTTTCTATGCATATTTCTTCATACATATATAATGAACCACCAAAAGAACTGTATTGTGATATTACAACAATCCAAACTGAATTATATCACATAAATAAATATTTATATTTTTTTTCAAATAAAGTTTCTCGTACGTTTAACGAAATGGCAACAGTGAAAATATTGAATAAAAATGGAATATGCATGTTATTTCAATGTAGATTAAATTTTTAGTTATTTAAATTTTAAATAAACTTCTAATTTAAATTTTTTAATGAAATTTGGAATGTAGCCTAATCTGATTTTTTGCTTCAAAATGACGTATCCCACTTGTCTGTGGGACTTGTGGTTCTTTCTGTGAAAGTGGGTGACGGACGGACGGACAGACGGACGGACTGAACGATTATAAAACCTTCCACTTTTTTCGTTATAAACGTAGTGTGGAAGCTAAAAGTGGAAGGTACTATAATCGTTCAGTCCGTCCGTCCGTCACCCACTTTCACAGAAAGAACCACAAGTCCCACAGACAAGTGCGATATGTCATTTTGAAGCAAAAAATCAGATTAGGCTACATTCCAAATTTCATTAAAAAATTTAAATTAGAAGTTTATTTAAAATTTAAATAACTAAAATTTTTTATCTACATTGAAATAACATGCAAATTCCGTTTTTATTCATATTTTCACTGTTGCCATCCACAAGTCCCACAGACAAGTGTGATACGTCATTTTGAAGCAAAACATCAGATTAGGCCACATTCCAAATTTCAATAAAAAATTTAAATTAGAAGTTTATATAAAATTTAAATAACTAAAAATTTAATCTACGTTGAAATAACATGCAAATTCCATTTTTATTCAATATTTTCACTGTTGCCATTTCGTTAAACGTACGAGAAACTTTATTTAAAATTAAACTTTTGAAAGAATATTTATTTATGCGATATAATTCAGTTTGGATTGTTGTAATATCACAATAGAGTTCTTTTGATGGTTTATTATATATGTATGAAGAAAGATGCATAGAGAATTCTAACTTGGCATAAAAAATATGCAAAGTTTCGCTTTTATTTTTAAAGCATCAATTGCACTAATTATATATTTTTCGAACTGTAAATTAATTTAACAAACGATAAATAACTGAATTTTCGAAAGAAATGTAAATGGTAAATTGTGGCGACACAAAGATATTTATTAAAAAAGATTACATTATTATTCTTCGAACTTCAAACAAATTAAGCAAACGATAAAGTCTAATTATTAAATCTGAGAAAGAAGATTAATGAAAATAATTAATGTTATCGTTTAAATGTTTAATTACAACTAGCTAAAGGCTCTGTTTGGCGAATTCCTTTCTGAGGTGTATAAATCGTTTGTTTCCTGTTGAGCACAAATGTTGTGTGGAAGCGGTTTAAGTGACAGATTCTGTAACAAACCTACTTGTTCTATTTTTAATTTTAAAAAAGAAATTCACCGCGAGGAAAATTAAGTAAGTGAAAGAAATATCAACGCGTGCGAAAATTAATTATAAAAAAAGCGAGAGAGTTTAATATGTAAGATGGGAATATTTCTTTTTCATTGGTTGTTTTGTTTTTTGTGACTAAGTGCTGAAACACGCCCATTACAGGATATCTTAGAAATTAACTATTTAAACTACTTTTTTTAATAATGCTTCGTCAGATATCAGATATACTCAACTCGATTCCAATTATATTTTCGAATTCAATTCAGTTTGGCAGTTTCGAAAAAGATGGACTATTATAAACTATTTTATTTCTAAATTCTGTGGTTTACAAACAGAAATAAAGGTTCAGATATGATGATATGATATGGTAGCCGCCAGTATAGTGATTGGCGATTTTTGGTGATCTAGAAAATTTAATGTTGGGTTTCTATATTTAACAAGTTGCATCGTAAGCAAAGACTTTACAAACAGAAATAAAAGTTCAGCTACGATATGGTAGCCAGTATTGTTTTTTGAAAATCCTTATTTTATTTATTGATTATCTTTTGAAATTGTATACTGGACCAGGCTTTTCTTTGTTTTTGAAACTTTCGATTTAATACAGCTATGATATAAAGGCCGATTGACTTTTGGAATTGGTGCCTTTTGGCGAAGTTGAAATTTAAGGTAGGGTGGCTATGCCCATCCAGTTGTATGGGTTAGGTAGTTTGAATTTTCGTCGAACTAGAGCTACCCATGAGGGCTATTGGCCATAGTTAAGTGACGAGCCGACACCTGAGTTGGCACCCAACGAAAATTTTAAGGGCGTGATCGTATGGAGAGTCGGGACTTTGAAGGATATTTAACGTAAACTCCTTCCACACAGGGTGTTATTCTTCGGCATTTTTTGGCTGTACGCTTTTAGGTCGGCAGCTATTTAGGCGATGCCCGGCAGGGCCGGCCCTAGACATTTTGGCGCTCCGGGCAAAACCTTAATTTTGCGCCTCCCCCCCCCCCATTTTTTAAAAAGTAAATCTCATGCGATGCGACCATATCAGAAAGTCAAGAAAACATTGAAAACAAAAGTTTTATTAAAAACTCAATCATCAGATAACAAGATAAGCAATTTAGCACTTAAGGCAAAATAACAAAAATTAAAATGTAGTCTTGCTAACTAAACTAATATCCCATATTATAAATAAATTCTAACTAACCAAATTAATTAAAATGCCCTTTTTCTAACTTTTCTTTCGCCAAACTCACGAACCAGTGATTTCAAGTCTAATTTGTCACTAATTTGGTGTTCTATAGCTATCATTGACAATCCATTGAGACGATTTTGCGTCTGCATCGTTCTGAGATAATTTTTTATTATTTTTTGTTTTGAAAAACTTCTTTCCCCTGAAGCCACAGTGACTGGCAATGTAAGTAGGATTCTTAATGCTATGCTGAGGTTTGGTGCGAATTTAAGTGTATCGATTAACTTGAGAACTTCAACAGGGGTTTCGTTTGTTGTTAATAATGACGAAACAATGCTTATTTCATCGGCTAGTTCCATGGCGTTAAGATCGCTTGAATTTCCATCAGTTAAAACTACTTCCAAATCTTTGCAATGAGCCAGTAGCTCATTTCTGAGCGTGTCTTTTAGACCAAAAATATTATACAAAAAGCTGACATAATTACTGTGAGTATTTAGCAAATTATATCTGGTTTCCAAGGCATTTATTGCTTGATCTATAGTGTGAAAAAAATCTATTTTATATTTTTGCTTGAGGTCTTGAACGGGTTCATCCGGTCCCTCATACAAAAACTTTCTTGTTTTGCTTCTGACACGATGACGTGGTGTGGTGGTTTCGAAATTAGCTTCCACGTCAATCTCTGAAGCAAGCTCGGTTGCTTCTAAAATGATGCTTTCAAAAATTTCATCTGATCTCAGGTTTTCAAAGAAGTGTTTGCAGTTGCTAAGCATATCAATAGCTTGTGACATATCAAAATTTACAGTTTTGCAAAAGTTTGCTGATGGGGTTAATATGACCCAAAATTTTGTACCAGATCACAACAGAGCATATAAATTTGAACTGCTTCAAATTATTTAATGATCCGCTAGCCTCGTCTTTGATCATATTATCGATTTCTGAATCATCATATATGCTGTACAAAGCATCGTGAATTGGACCAATTTGAAACCGCAGAGCTTTTAATGAGTTGACTCGACTTTCCCATCGCGTGTCACTCAATAGTTTTAGGGTGTAAGTATCTCAATATATTTCAGTAATATAGCCCAACGAAAAGAGGAAGACAAAAATGTATATAACTTTTGAACAATATTGGCTGTCTCAAAAGAAGTTCTCTCAGAAGTTGGCCGTCTCAAAAGAAGTTCTCTCAGAAGTTGGCTGTCTCAAACGAGGATTTTGCCATATCGTTTACAACCAAATTTAGCGAATGGCTGCTGCATGGAACATAAAATGCTCTGGGGTTTATATTTCTGATTCTTGTTTGTACTCCCGATTTTTCTCCTCTTATATTGGAGCCATTGTCATACCCTTAACCACGCATGTTTTCTACTTTAAGCATATTTTTCTCTAGCTCTTCTAGTAAAACCTCCGACAATTCCCTTGGTTCGGTCAAAAAAAAAGTATAAAGAGAACAGAATCATGTTTAATCGGTGCGCGCGCAGATAAGAAGTCGTGAAACAATATCTGAATGCATTGCACTTTCTAGCTAATTGATTTCAACTTATTTTCGGTAGATTTTTAAATGTAGCGCGCTGTATTACATTTTTTTTATTTATTTAACTTTTATCATACATTGAGGCATTAGATTATGAAACGGTTCGATTTAAAAACCATTTTCGGCGATTTTGGAATTTTTGTTTTTAGCCTTTTTTATTTAGCCTGTAACTTAATTTTTTTTTATCAGTTTATTTTCATTTTCCATGATTTTGGCGCCCCTAGATCATTGCGCTCCGGCTCGCCCTACCCTGGGGCCGGACCTGTGCCCGGACCTGAACCTGGGACCTTTCGCATGCAAGACGAACACCGGGGCCTATGGGAAAACTCTCTAACTCATGGAAGGGCCTGGGTACAATCGGACAGAGAAAATCAGAATGGGAGGCAACAATTGGTATAAAATAAAGTTTACATAAAAAATCACTGTTATTAAGGGTCTACCCGTGCAACGCCGGGTTTATAAAGCTAGTCCTTTTATAAACAGTAAAATGTGGTGAGCAAACCATTATGGCTTTCTAACTTCTGAAAAAACTAAGAGAACACTTCAATCTTGCACTGTAATTTATTTATATCAAAGAAGTACATACTAGGCAACCCATCAGGCCAATCAGTTAAGAAAATATTGATTTTCTTTTTTATTACTTCAATTTACTTTGGATGGGGCAAAATGGGTCATAGTTAGGTTTAGATTAAAGTAGTAAGGCTTAGGAAGTAAGTTTTTAAAGTTTAAGAGCAGATCATGCTGTGAAGGCCTTTAAAGGTGCAGGATTGTTTCTTGGTGATAGCAAAGCAGTAGAACACATGATGTTGTTGACTTAAAGAGTATCTGATCAGCCGGATTTCCCATCATTGAACGCGGTTATATTACATGATCCAGTTATTTAAGATGATGCAGCCGTTCCATCTTGTTCAACACCAGTTACATCTACATCAAATACATTTGCCACCCTGCTTTATTGTTCAGCATCAGATACCCCGAATTCAATTTAAACCCTGCCTTCCTGTTCAACACCAGCTATGTCGGATACTCTTGAAGCGCTTAGTTAAATTCAAAAAGCCAATCTTTTATCTTCTAAATTTAAAGATATCAAATTTGCTATCCTGACAACTCTGTAACCTATGCCATGAAGTCTTACGAAGGCAGTAATAGCCAACTCTAAAAAAAAGACAAAAGATTTAGACATAAAGTTGGCGAAGTAATGACGTAAGCAGATGTGATGGAGCGTTTACAAAAAGAAGAAAAATCCAATGAATGGTAAAAAAAACCCGAGAAAACTAAGAATTTGGATTTTCTTTTAAAACCTAAACGATAGAAACCATAGTAAAAAAAACAGAGCCACCTAAACCCAAGATTGGTGACGATAGCCAACAGCTTTTGACTGGGAAATGGGTGGTAGTTGAATGCAAAGAAAGAAAGTCAACTAAATAATTTGTTGGTCAAATTACACTTATTGATGCGGATGATTTACATGTAAGTAAGTTTAAAAAAAACTAGTATAAGAAACTTTTACGTCTTTCCCGATAAAGGGGACGGGGGTATTGTAGAAAAATCGGATGTTATAAGAGTCTTGGAAGAGCCTTTTTGTAGCAGCAACCGCAACCGCAAATAATAATATTTTGAAAACTTATCATTGTAATTATGTATCTTTAAATTTATTGTTTGTGTTCGTGACCTACTCTCCTTATTTAGTGTATTTACTAATAAATAGATTATTATATAATCATCATTTTGCATTATGACCCATTTTACCTCATGTGTGACTCATTTTACCCCACGGTGGGGTAAAATGGGTCACAACTTATGGAACTAAGTTCAATCCATTTAAAAAATTTAAAAAATTACTTAAACTAGATAAAAATGTACTGAAGTAATGTAATGTTAAGATGCAACTTTTAAAAAAAATCTGGAAAAAATTATGTTTTTCTTTGCCAGAGAACTTTAAAGTGAAAATAGCTAAGAATTGACCCATTTTACCCCACATGCCCATTATACATGGCTTGTTTTACGACGTAATTTTAAGTGAGTTCCATTCCATTTTTTAGGTTATTGTTTTCAGAGACTAAAGAATATAGACAGACTTTGGTTAGATTTAAACAAATTTATATTTAATAATTGCTATTTAATTTTTTTTTTAAAAATCATTAATACCCACTTAATTTTGTTATGGAAATTAATTCGAGTTGTAAAAAGTTAGACCGAATTTTTTTGAAAATTTAATCCATAATATTTTGAGTGAATAACCTATTTTAGCTTAATTTCCCATTTTCTGAGTCTGCACTGCGAATCAAATCTGTTTTTGCTACAGAAAAAAGTTGTTGGCTGGTATGCCCCGAAAATTCCGTATAATTTATAAAGAAATCTGTTTATGTATTTTAAAGTTAAACAGATTTTTAACTGTTATTAATTAATTTAGGCAGATTTTCTCTGTATAAATTATACAGAATTTTTCTGGCACACTGACAGGTTTTTCTACAAAAACCACATTTTTACTCTTTCCTTCTTAATTGATAAATGTAACTAAACAAACTAAAAGTTTAGCAAAGCAAATATTTTGTACTATTCTGTTTTACAAACAATTTATTTATTTACAATGTAAAACTAAATAATATTTTTGACTTTACATTTTGAAGAAAAAAAGCGATAGATTCAAAAGCATTACTTGAATGAATATCAAATAAGTAATCAAACATTTATTAATAAGTTCTTATAAAATCGATTATTATTTTGTTGAAAGATTTGCAAGAACAACTATTGTACAAGCACTATATTCATCTGTAAATTTTTAATTTGCCTTATCCTTGTGAAAAAGGAGTTTTACAACCAGAATTTTAAGGGTCTTCTATGGTAACATATCTTTATACAATTCCAATGGGAAAACTTCGGCCCCTGTTTTAAAATAAAGTATACGACATGTACTCACGAAAACTTATTAAAAAAAACAGAAGAATTTTATTTTGCCATTAAAATAATCAATAAGTATAATTTTAAAGATATGAATTAGTTATAATTAAAACAAAAAAATTGTTTAGATATTTACATGTCATTAGTGCTGCCATCTATAGTTTGTGAATAATTACTAAAATTTTGTTTTAATTATAACTAATTAATATCTTTAAAATTATTATTTTAATGGTAAAATAACTTTCTTCTGTATGTTTTGGTAAGTTTTCGTGAGTACTTGTCGTATACTTTATTTAAAAACAGGAGCCAAAGTCAAAGTTTCCCAATTTTAACTGTATAGATATCTGTTACTATACTCTTAAAAATATAGAAAGCAATTATTTTGCAAAATTGTGTTTTATACATAATAACTTTGCACAGTAAATAAAAATGCTATTTTTGACTTTGCTATTTTTAAACATGATTTCGAAAAAGCTATCTTCAAAAGCATTACATCCAAACAAGAAACAGCTTTGGCAAATCCAAATTCCTGGTGTATCCGTGTTTCAGCAGAGACCTGTTATTAGATGATCCTTTTGAGCCTGAAATTTTATATATTGGTAAGCACAGCTATACTATTTTTATTAAGTAATTAACTGTAATTAGCTTTACTATTTTTATTAAGTAATTAACTGTAATTACCTTTAATACCTTAAAGGCCTTACCTTTAATACCTTAAGTTCAAAGCCAAAGTAAAAAAAAATTTGGAGCTCATAATTTTTTTTGTAGGTCATTTTAACTTTGCTTCAATGCCGATTTTCGGCTGAAAACTACTTTACTTAAATGCATATAACTCGGTTGATTTTATATCAATACAAAATAAAAAAGAATATTATCAGAATAATGTTATAAATAGTTTGTCAACGCATATTATTACTAAAGTAGTGAGGAAGGTGGAGATGGGTGGTTGAGAAGGTGGATGTACAACTTACAAATTTAAATTGGCTTAAAACAGGAGATTTAGCGAGATACTCATCTTAAATATTTTTCCTGTATAGACAAGTTAGAGTACTACTTGCTGTAGAAGTTTAAAGCTTGAGGAGTTTGTCTTTATTTGTGTACAATTTTTCAAAACTGCTCAAAATCGTATTTTCTCCATTATTAAGGTCTCAAAAAGGACTGAGTGAAAACATTGGAAATCAATACAGTTAGTACCTCCTTATGGCATAAACATGTGACAAAAATTTTGTATTGTATTTCGAACTGGTTTCAGAGATACAGTACTTCAAAGTTGGTCAAAATCTGTGTTACAGACCCCTCAAAATGTAACAGTTTTCAATATTAAAATTCCATGAATTGAATATGAATATGTAACTGAAATATTAAACGAAATGTTTTAATCATTTAATAAATTTAATTTAGGCAAGATAAATTTACAAAAAACATTTTTTCCTAAGTTAACCAAGTATAAAATAGAAATTAACTCTAAGATATCTAACTAATATTCATATTCAATTAATGGAATTTTACCATTGAAAACTGTTACATTTTGAGGGGTCTGTAACACAGATTTTGAATAAGTTTGAAGTACTGTATCTCTGAAACCAGTTCGAAATACAATACAAAATTTTTGTCACATGTTTATGCCATAAAGAGGTACTACCTGTATTAATTTCCTTTAATTTCATTTTAATGAATTGGCCCAATAGAGAAACTGGTTTCCTTACACCATTTAGGTGATGACTAGTTATCGTCGCCAAATAGGCCTGATACGGACAGATATCCTGACGATGAAGGATTATTTCCCCTGAACTCTTCAATTGTTTCGAGACTTTCGGAAGTTATGTTGATAGCCAAAAATCCGTAGATTTACTTGATAATTTTTAAACTTTTTTTTACCATGTGTGACTGTTAAGTTATTTTTCTACTTTCTAAAATGGTATCAGGGCGTTGGAAGATGGGTAAAATCTTCAGCCTAACAATCTACGCAATGCAAGACCAAATGTTTGAACCCAGTGACTCACCAGGAATTCTGTTTGGCCTCCACTCAGCTTACGAGCCTTTCAATCCCTATGTGAGGGGCCACTTCCTCAAGCCCGGAAAGAGCTACCAAGTGATTTTGCGAGTGGTAAGTACACTATGTAAGATATGGTGGTTTTCGTTGTATATTTTATTTACACTAGTGGATTTCTCTATAACCCACTGAGCTCAATACACAGAGGAGTGCAGACTTCGAGTTTTCCTTCGTTCCCAAACCGCATTCTCGTTTTGTTAAAGAGGTCAAACCAGCCTATTTATATTCTGTCTGAAGCCGCATTGTATTATATTCTGTCTGTTTTTGACCTCTTGCACAACTTTTTGTATTCTTCCAAGAGAATGAAATTTACTACACTACAGGATAGTATAGGATGTCCTCACTCCACAGTGTATTGAGCCATGTCTAAAACCACGTTAAGGGCACTGTGCTACGATTCCTGTTCGTGCGGATTGATTGGTTGGTTGATTCAGCAACCAACCAAACAATCGTCGTAAAAGCTGTTTGTGTTTTACCCTGTCCGCGATGGCTGGGATGGTGGAATAGAGAACTGTGGCGGTCAGCAAATACCCAATACTAGCCCTCGCGACCAGATCCCCCCCCCCCCAAGTCCGCCCTTGATACCCTAAAATATTATTACCCCCCCTCCCCCCCTCGACCCAAAAAGTCCGTAAAATGATATTTTAAGTACCTTCAAATGGGAAACTTTTCCCAAGAAATACATCTAGTACAGACCTTCTCCCTAGAATATTTTCTACTGATAACAAAGCATTGCCCCTAAATACAAAAGGCAAGCACATTTGTGAATAGCTTTTATAATAACGAATTACAAGCTACTTTTAATTTCTATTTCTATACATATTTTACCAAAAAAGCTATCAGGAATCTAAATAATTGGAAAATTACTTAGTTTAATTTAATTAAATTAATTTAAGTTTCTAAACCATAAAAAATAGCCGAAAACGTAATGCTATTAGAAACGGCTTCCAATAGCTTCCCTTAATTCTTAAATCTTAATGCATAAAAAGGCTTCCCTTCGCATAGCTTTTTACCTAATAAAACATATTTGACAATACGTATTAAACAAATATACCTTGAGCAGGTAAACTGCAGTTTCTAGGCTATTGACTTGAACCATTGTGGTAAGCGCTTAATTCCTTTAAACCATAAAAATCTTTAGCAAGAGACTGATTTTTTTAGAGCAAAAACATAAATAGATAAAGTCTAATCATTGATGTGGTTGCTGCAGTTTACCCGCCCACAGCAGAAATCAGAATTATTTTGTAATGTTTACAGCGATAGTTTCGCATAAAACAGTTACTATAATTTAGTATAAAAAACTAAAGTTTATAAATTAAACAAAATTCTTACCGGAAACTCGAAATTGAGCTACTTATAGCAACTCAGTGCCGGATTTAAACATTTGCCACCTGTAGTCTATGATTGTTTGCCGCCCCCGTCAATATTCTCCCCCTTCGGCGAAAGGTACCTTGTTAGCTGCGAAATAGGGCGGTATGTGCTGTTTAAAATCGATACACATATTAGAATCATCTATGTACCTTTACACACTAAAGCGAAATAGGCGAAATTTTTAAACTGTTCTACTATTTTTCTTTAACTATGAAATCCGGGAGGAGGGGGTGCAATTGCCCTCGCAGCGACCATGTTTTCTACGAAATATTAGTACTATATATACGTTTACGGTTTACACATTAATGTAAATTATTTGTTTTCTTAAAAATATTCGTATCTTCATAATAATTTTTTATGCCGAATGCCGCTTTAATTGGTCGTAAAATTTGCCGCCCCCAAAAATTCGCCACTCTAGGCTACATCCTACTTAGCCTATTTAGAAATCGGCCCTTGCGACTTTCAATCACCCACCACACATTCAAGTTCAACCACAAGAAACAAGTATCTTCTTAGTCCTCAATCATTTAGTTATTTTCGCCTCGAGTCTAATTTGGCGGGAAAAGGTCAGAAATATTATTCGAATGTCATTAATTCATAGAAATGTTATACAAAATTCGAACTGGTAGACAAATATGCTAATTTCATCAATTCATCGAAATGTTTTATAAGATGCGTGAGATTTATGAGTCTACTAGCTGTAATTATTTTAACTTCATTAGAGCGATAGAATTGTCTGTTTATAATAACTGTCAGAAATATTCTGGTAGACGCCATCGAACAGATTTTATATCCTTTTTTTTCTTAGTGTTGTTCTGGAATTATGGTTACCCAGAACCATATATATACCCATCCATACTCCTTATAGTAAAAAAATATACAATACAAAGCCACTTTTGATTTTCTTACCAATTTTTGTGTTTTACTTTGAACCAAACAAAAATTCGGTAGAATGCAGATTCTGGAAGGGGGGTTGTTCCTAACCGTCGCCTAGCTGAAATTGACTGTTGCGTATAGGGGGGGGGGGAGATTAAAAGAATAAGAGTTTTTTGAGTTTATATATATCCTGCGTCGTTGAAGATAGTACCGATTAATTACTTTGTCTCAGACGGTTCAGTATTGGGGTCGCACGCAAGTGGTTCTTGTATCAAAACCGGGCTCAGTCCGTACCTCTTTAGTGTTGACGTCGGACGTGGCGCCATCTAAGGGTGCACATCTGACAACCTTAACACAACCAAATCAAAGTATCGAGCTTCAAAAGCAGGCGGCAAAGTCCTGAGGCCAAAGTCCAAAGTCCATCAGGCAATATCACCACCCCACATTAATCGTTCCTCCTCTGACTCACTGGAAGGGGAATATTGTGACTGTCAACACAATCACCCAATAGTCCATACTAGCCCTCGCGACCGATTAATTACTTTGTCTTAGACGGTTCAGTATTGGGCTCGCACGCAAGAGGTTCCTGGATCAAAACCGGGCTAGGTCCATACGTCTTCAGAACTGAGGGTTAATTCCACGATGCTCCATCTTGCTTCACGATGTTGAAAGAATATAAATTAATGATATATGATTTTGAATGGGGGAGACCGGGGCTAGTTTACAGTGAATCTTTCTTTTGGATTGTATATCTTTTTACTTTAATAAGTTTGAAAAAATCAGGATATAATTTCATTTCTTAAACTTTCATCTACAAACCAGCATTACTACTTTTGAAAAGGTATAAATGTAATTTGTGGTAGCAAGGATTTAAGGAAAGAATGAAACATTTCATTTTATCTTAAAAAAAATTAAAAAAAAATCTAGACATATGATTTTTATCAATTTCGTGCAAACTGTATTGCTACAATAGTTAATGATTTTCGCTATCATTTCATAATAAAAGAGCAGTACAGAAAAATTTGCGTTGCTAGTATAAAGTAACACATTAACTTATTATTCAGCTATTTTACTATATTTTTGTAAAATTAAAAACTAAAATAAAAATTAATACAATTGTCAAAACGACTGTACTGTTTGGGTTTATGGCGGACGGTTATACTCGTGCAATGGCAGACGTAAAATTAAATTACAGCTTGAATGTATCATTAGAAAAGGTTTTATAAAACTTTTTATCATTCAAAATATTTCTAAAGTCCATTGCAATCAGTAACAATTTGGAAAAAAAAACTATTGATAACAGAATCTGCACATCAATTTGAAGAGTATAGGGGAAGGACCCCTTTATTGCATAGTAGTCTGACTACACCAGGTCAGTTTGGTGAAGATAGCGAGTCATCGCCTAAACTGGCGTGAAGAAACCAGTTTTGAATTGTTTCTTATCATGCGGCGCACGGGTTTACTATCGAAAATTTTAGCGCTAGATAAATAGCCTGACGCTTGAACCGCAGAAGAAGAACCAAGGGAAAAACCGGTTTCCGATCACAACTACTCGCCAAGCAATTTTGATATTGACATATTCCCTGTCGATGAAGGAGTTCTTACCCTATACTCTTCATTTGTGAACTTACTTTATTGAGAGTGCACACAAAACAAAATTTATTTTCGAATTTCTGATAGGAAGAACATCGTCTGCTGAAGCATCCCTATAAGACGGACTGTACAAACTACACAGAAATATGGGAGGCCAATAACCGAACAGGGCCAAGATCGAAAATAGTAAATATGCATTACTTTGAAATATAAATTAATTTTTGCAAACGATGATAATTATTGAAGAAATAATTAATGAATTTTCGAAATAAAATAAATGAAACTAGTCAAATTTAGCTGTTTAATATAGAATTAATACTGCGTTTGACGCCTTTTTTCCTGTTGAACACAAATGTTGTGTGGAAGTGGGCTAAGTAACATTTTCTGTTACAAACCTACTTGTTTTATTCCATAGTTCTTATTTTATTAATTTTAAACTCACCTTCTTCATGTTAGTACTAATACTAATTCAAAATCAAGTTTTCGATGTATCCTCCTAAGACTGCAGCAATATCTTACACTTATATTATATATACAAATATTTTTTAGACAAATATTTATTAAAAACTACGTTTTGCCAGCAATTTTGAAAAAAAAAATCATGTTTAGTATTTTCTGAGGGTAACGTTGATTTCATGAAATATTAGATCTTAACCTAAAAATACAATTTTTTTTGGTGTTATGAATGCAAAAAAATGCAATAGCATGCTAAAAAGGTATTTTTTTAATTAATACTTTATTGTTTTTAATGCCTTTAAAATTTACTACAAAAAAGCATATATTGCAAGAATTGGGAAGTCCTGTTGAACCTCGTACAACTTTAATTTTTATAGAACGGGAATGTTTCAGATGATGAAACTCTCTTGTTTTCATTTTTATCGTACTGGATTTCATTGGTTGCTTCGGTTTCACTCTCAACATTACCGATATAGAGGAAAAGAATTTTTCTTTCTATGCAAACTTTCTTTAACAAATGTTTTGAACAACCAACAGCACAGCAAAAAGTTGGCATTTAAAAATGTAATAAGTAAAATATTCTTAGAAAACACATTTTCGAATGCCAAAACAAAAGTAATTCCAGGTAATAAATGATAACAAACCGTTGCAGCTGTTACCATCCACGATATGAAACAACCCCATTTCTTATCTTATGTTGGTTGTATTTTAAATTTATTGCTACTATTAATATTTTGCAGATGTGCATGGAGCTATGTCAAGCAGAATGGTCAATGTATAGTCGAGAATGTGAATGGGGGTTAACTATGTACAAAGGAATAAATCCAATGTGCACAACGGGCAATAGTCGTAAGTTCTAAATATTTTTTTTCATGTCCAGTGTTAGAAATTACATGCAAAAATTTAGGAGCAATTCGTGTTACTAACTCAAAAATCTAGGAGCATTTTGAGAAAAATATTTATTGCAAATGTTATAGGTTTATGTAATTTATGCGCAAACTCTTAAGATTGCAGTAGTTAAGCACTTATCGGAGTATCACAATTTCAGTATAGCTGGAGTTCTTAACTTTTAGGAAGCACAATTAACGATCGCAGGAGTTTCTAGATTTTGCGATTGTCGCATTTTTTATATCGCCGGCGATTGCGTTGGATGCCTACTCAAGGGACGACACGTCACCTTACTGTGGTTCTAAATTATGATGCCCGTCGCAAATAGCCCTTGTGTAGCTCTAGTGCGACGATATTTCAAACTAAACTATTTATCGCCGGAATTTTGCAATTTAAAGAACGCAGTATAGTGAAATTCGGCAAGATCTTTGTAAACCACTTTAATAAAATTGATAGTGACATTTATATTAAGGAAACTTGTCAGGATGACTGCGACTAAATTAACGTAAATAAGTCGTAAAATTGTAGGATTTGGTCGCATTTTGCGACTAATGACCGTAAATTTCGAACCCTGTGTTCATGTCTTCATTGTAAAAAAGAAATGTAGTTTTAACAGAAAAAAAAAAGCTCTCCATTGTTGTGGTAGAAAAATACCGAAAAAAAAGACAATCTCAGAGTTTAAAATATAATGTTTTGGCCTTAAAATTTTATAGTGTTCCCAAATTTCATTTTATTCAAATTTCGAGCCTTTAAAAACATTGATATTTAGTGAATGCTGATGTGAAATTATATTCAATCATAATATTTCATCAAAAAGAAAAATGTCTTATAGTGTGCAAGACAAAATATAGCGTTCCTCAAAATTTTAACTCAGTATATTTATATAGGTATTATACTTTGTCTAATATTATTTTTGTTTATTTTTATTAGTTCGAACGTTTAGTAAGAAGAAATATTATGAGAAGTATTATAAAGCACGAGAAAAATGTTTACAAAAGTGCAAGAAGGAGTGTGTGTAAGTATTCCTTTCGTTTAGATTTTAATGTCAGTAGGAGTGACCTGGTCTCTTTTTCCAGAGTTATTTTTAAAATTTACTTGCAGTATATTATTTATTTTTATAGATTTTGAAGAAAAAGAATATAAATATATTAGTTATACTTTTACGTTGTTGTTGAATTTTTTTTTTTTGAAAAAGCAGTAATGCTAGTTTGTAGATAAAATTGTAAGAAATTCAGTTATATCAAGTTTTCTTCAAAACATATAAAAGTAAAAAATTGTTGTTGCTGTCGCGTGTCTCCCTGCCATAGCCTGAAAAGGCAAGAGTGTGCAGTGGCATCCGTCGTCACAAGGCTTTGAGTACCCCGTAAGGGTGGATGTCTGACTTCTACTTCAAGAGGGCGCCACCACCTCAATTAGACTCTGGAGGGGAGGGGCATTTTTTCTCCAGACAACCTGATTCACCCATGGTACTACGCTATGACCGCCCACAGGACTTTCGGACCCACAGATTTAACGAGCACGTTCTCCGCATGTACTCAAGATTTAAGACAACACGAATATCCATGCCTTACCCGGGATTCGAACCCGGGACCACTTGCTTGACAAGCGAGGGTCGAAACCACCATACTAGCTGGGAGACAAAGTAAAAAGTATCCAACCAAAAAGAAAAAAAATCATGGAAAACAAGCCCCGGTCACCCCTACGGTTTCCTTATAACAAATTGATTACTAATACTTTGCAATTTGCTCAATTTAGAAAACAACTATATTGGTATACTATTGACGAAAGGACTATCACTTGGGAGGTGAGTAAGAATATAAATATATTAGTTATACTTTTACGTTGTTGTTGTTGAAACACCATAACTAGCTAGGTGTAGACAAATGTAAAAATGTTATATCCAACCAAAAACATAAAAAATGTAAAACAAGCCGTCCCCTCGGTTTCCCTATACAAATTGAACATATACTTGCAATTTGGCCAAATTTGAAAAAAAAAATATTGATATTTTGGATATTTGGGAGTGAATTTTAACAAATTTTGTTAGTGAAAATTTGTAACATTATTGTTTGTAAACAACAAGTTGAGTAAATTTTTTTACATTTGAAAAATTCTTAAAATGAAAAATGTTTACTTATTGAATAACAAAGTACACTGTAAAACAATCGTTAGTTTTTACAGAAAAAAAACTGATAGCTGGCGTGCCACAAAAATACCGCAAAATCTACAGAGATAATCAGTTTATTTTTTTAAATTTAGGTCAAAGGCTCTTTTTTAACTGAGCTACAGGCTCACATATTTTCGACAAACAGCTGAAATGCTTGGTATGTTGCAGTCTAGTACTCTACGTAGTTGAAAACAGAAAAAAAAACATTTTTTTAAAAAGAAAACAACAGAATTTTCCTGTAAATATATGTTTTTTTTGTAAAATTAACAGATTTTTTACAGTGTATGCATTTTTTATTCCTGTGGTTAATACGTAGGCTTGAAGAACCGAATAGCGCAGTTGGGTAAACTTAACATTTGTAAGAGATCCTTTATAATTAATATTTAATGTTATATTTTAAAGTTTTATGAATATGTTAAAAGTTTTATTGAAGCATCTGAATACAGTTAGAACATTAAATTACAGTTTTTAGCCTTCTTTTCTATTTTAAATTTGAGATAATTAAAAATAAATGGACAGTAAGCATTGGCTTGATGGGGATTTCCGTCCGTCCGTCCCTCCTTTCAAATTAGGCTCAATCCGTACGATTTTAAAAATTATATTTTTATTTGAATGGTAAGACATCAAAGACACCTTTTTGTACTTTTCGTCCGTTTATCTGTACCTTTTTTTCTTTTGTCCAATTGTCGTTTACCGTTGCTACCACCGTTCTATACGTCCGATTTAATAAAAAGAAAGGTATGATATCAGATACAGATCTTTTTTAATATTTGTCCGTCTGTTTTTACGCTTTTCCTTAAGTCTGCCTTTCATAGGTCTGATTTTACTACAGTTTTAACAGTGCTATTTAAATTTTTTTTAATAGAAAGGCACTACAACTGAGACTAATATTTTATATTTTTTGTGCGTTTGTCTGTTCTCTTATCCTTCAGTCTATCTATCCCCCCTTTATTGAGGCAGTCTTTGTTAACTTCAGTTCAAACAGTTCGATTAAAAAAAATTGTTAGAACCGTCATCAAAAAAGAATTTTCCTTTACTTTTTGCCCGTCTGTTTTCAGTTCTAATAGTCCGATTTTAATAATCCATTTTTGGTTAGAAATATATGATATCATAGATACCTATATTTTCTACGTTTTGTCCGTCTGTCTCTACGCTTTTCCTTCCATCTATCCTTTTGTCTATGGTGGTTTGTTTAAACTTTAGTTTTAACAGTCCAATTTTAGAAATACTTTTTTGTTAGAAAGGTACAGCTGGCGAAAAAAACGATCTACCCTTTGTTTTTCGGCTGCTATTGGTCAAGGAATTTTGTGAAAGGTGTCATTTTTCATGAAATAGCGTAAAGAATTGAGAACTGGCAATAGCCATTGTAAAAGGGGTGGTCTACATATTAAAATGAGTACCAACTTCGAAAATTCCAATGACAACACCCACTTTTTTTTATATAAAAATGTTTATCATCTTCAAAATACCCTAGATCCAAAAGAAAATTAATTAATTTGCATTATTTGTTGATATATAAGCATTTAAAGTTGAACGCCGATAATGTTAAAAAAGTTTCCCAATTTTTTTTTTATACCTCCACAAATAAAATGAATTAAACAAAGAATTTTTTTCATTATCTACAATCTTCCAAAAACAAATCACACAAGTTTTTTAATTTTTAATATATTTTTATTTAAGTTTAGGTTTAGTTTGAATTATCGTCGCACTAGAGCTACACGAGGGTTATTGGCGACGGGCGTCGTATTTTAGAACCACAGTCAAGTGACGAGCCGACACCTGAATATTCATCCAACGCAACTGTTAAGGGCGACATCGTACGCAGCGTCGGGACTTTGGAGGGTATTTAACGTGCACTCCCTCTACACGGGGTATTATTCGTCGGACATTTCGGGTGCACGGGCCGTTTATAGGTCGGCAGTTATTTTGGCGATGCCCGGACCCGAACCTAGGACCTTTCGCATGCTAGGCTAATGCCTAACCGACTGGCAATTTTTTTATTTAAATTTAAATAAAAAAAAATAAAACATAAATAGCAACCCCAAACTTTTTTTTTTGCATAAATCGATAAAGTAGATCAAGTAGAACTAAAATCCCGAATTTTTAAATTCAACAACAATTATTTGCCGAGTTATTGTAAAAAACACTGAAAATACACGAATTTTAGGGACCGTGTAAAATATTACATGGTAAATTTGATCCTAACTTGCATTATCGTTTGATGGTTGAAAAGCGTTTATTGGTAAATGTTTATTCAAATTATTGATGTCTTTCAAATGTCTAAAAATCTTTTCTTGTTTCAAGTGCATACCATGTATTTTGTTTGAATAATTAACATTAATTTATATCGATTACTATGTTTTTAAATGTATGTTATTTCCAATACAATTTAAAAAAGTGTTTAATATTAAAAATTAAATACCCTAAAATATTATTGGAATTCAGTTTTTAGTATATTTCATTGTTACCACATTGATTATTTAAAATGATTAGTGCCCACTGCTTCGGTTAAAAATCATTGCCAAATCATTTTGCTTAATTTTATTTTGCTTTTCTTAAATATCGTGTTAAGGTCGTAACTCTCGTTTTGTAATACGTGATTTATATTACCGATGAAGTGCTCCGAATTTTAAACAAACTTTTTGTGGCAATATGAATGAAACAAAAATTTGCATAAAAAATGTAAAACATAAATGTAATAACCATGTTTGTCAATCTGATTGTAACTAATCACATATGAAAATCTGTTCGTTATAAATAACCGTATGTGTGACTTAATTTAAAAACTTGTCCTCTTCTAGCCTTTATTTTATTTCTGAATTTTAAAATCCAAAATTTAAAAAAAATATTTAAAAAATCACAATATTAGTGAAGAAGGTTAAATTCTAGCATCCGCGTTGGCGATATTATGTTAACCCTTTTGTCAGCTTGTCGTTTTGAAAAGACACAACCTAAATATTACCTTTTTCATTTTGGAGAGTTCAAAATTAATGCTTTAATATCTCAGCAAATAATGCAAAATAAATAATTCTTTTTTATACATAGGATATTTTGAAGGTGCTGAACATTTTTATGTAAAAAAAATGTTTGTTGCCATTGGAATTTTCAAAGTTGGTACTCATTTTAATATGTAGACGACCCCTTATACAATTTTTGTTACCAGTTCTAAATTTCTTACGCTATTTCCTGAACATTGACACTTTCCACAAAATTCCCTGATCAATAGCAGCCGAGTAACGAGGGGGTGGATCGTTTTTTCCCCCAGCTGTACTTATATACTTAAACAAAGATCCTTAAAACTTGTTTAAGTATGCCTGTCTATATCTATAACTGTAAGTACTTCAATGATTAAAGAAACAGTAAGTTAGGCTATACTCCTATACTAATTTTTTCAGAACTTCTTATTATTTTATTCTATTATGCTAATTAAACAAAGGTTTTTTCTTCAAGTTTATTTATAAAATACCTTAGCTATTATTGTTTAAATGTGTTATTTTTTTCAGGTTGAAAGAGAAGACAAAAGAAAGTAAATATATTTTTTTATTAGTTAATCCTTCTGACTAAAATACAACCAATTTTTTTTTTTCAAATAAACTCATTCTCCATTTCACAATATCTTTAGACTCTATAGATAAAGTCTAGGTTAGGTTAGTTTCGAATTATCATCGCACTAGAGCTACACGAGGGCTATTGGCGACGGGCGTCGTCATTTAGAACCACAGACAAGTGACGATAGATTAAGTCGACAGACTTCTTTTTCTCAATACTTATAGAGCGAGAGCCCAGGGCCCCCAACCTAAATTATTTTCTCACGAATGAAATGCATCGCGGATTAGGTTTTGTTTTCATATACTTTTAGTGTGTGCATACCCGCTAGAGTGGACCAACGGCCAATTTACGGGTACCGGGTGCAAAAGGTAGGTAAACTATAAGTTAACTTATGGCATTTTCTCAAGGCTGATTTTTACGTATGTTTCAGAAAAATTTTTTAAAAGTTAATAATCAAAACTCTGCCAGACACTTTCAGCCTGCCGAAACTTTTGACAGACGCCTTAAAGGTCCCTGTAAAGTTCAGAGAAAATGACATAAGTTAACTTAAATACATATTTTACCTACCTTTTGCACCCGGTACCCGTAAATTTGCCGTCGCGTCGGTCCACTCTAGCGGGCATGCATACATAAAAAAAATATATGAAAACCAAACTTAATCCGATGCATGTCATTTGTGAGAAAATAACTTAGGTCTGGGGGCCCTGGGCTCTTGGACTATTAAGGCTTTTAAAAAAATGGAAGATCCCACAAGCTGCTCCCAATTCTTAGAGGTGTTATATTGATGCTATAACTGGTGCATTTTTAATTGCCCTTGTATGTGCAGAAAATCTTATTACAGTTATATAAATGTATAAATTGCAGGATATTCATGTAAATATATTCTAATTAACTTCTAAAAAATTTAAAATTGTGAAGTATACTCTAAATAACACCTAATTAAGGCTTTCCAAATGTTAATATTAGCAAGTAACTCGAAGAATGGAGTTGTAATTTAATGCATGTTGGCTTTATTTTAATGTCTATGCAAGTTTAAACTATAAATTCCAATAAATAATTATGATATATACTTTTTAGTTTCACTGATTTCATTTATATCGATGTATACCTTGATGACCCAGAAGTATTAGTACAATCGCACAACCCAAAATATTTGGTGAGAAACTAATTGTATTTTTTGTGTGTGTGCGTGTGATTTAACGACATGCAGTCTCCAATTTTAAGTCAAATCTAAAAAAAAAAAAAAAAGTTTCATTTATTAATTGATCAGATCAGTACACGGGTGGAAACTTCATTGTTACCGGCAAATAATTCGCCAAGCGTCCGTTTGGACTTAATGTTGAAGCGATCAATGGCTTCACATGGCAAACCTATATTGCATTGTTTTTTGACTTAACAGCATTTCCTGTTTTATACCTACTCTTCTAAGCCGGGCCACTTTTATTTGCGCTACCCTGTATATTACACAACATAGGGTGACAACAGAATATGCCGCGAATTTCGGTCATTATCTTTCATTTCAAGGCGAATTTAAACACCTCACACCCTTGTTTCATTTTCTATGTTCACACTATGAGGAAGTTTTTATAGCCCAATGCCTTTGATTTTAAGTTAATCAACTATAAATTTTGTGTATACGGATATCTAAGAAAATTTTTAGGGATAATTAGTACACGCTTTCCAATTTTCCTCGCCAGATGTTTAAGAAATTAAATATGTATATATTTTTAGCCTATTTTTCTTTTTTTAATTCGAAAGAATTAAAAAAAAAATGAATAAGTAGCTATTGACATGCGGTCGATGTCCGTCTGTCTGTACGTACCCCCCTTCCAAAATCGGTTTATACATCTGATCTTAAAAATTCTTTTTTTGTTAGAAAGCTATGACCTCAGAGACCCAACTTTCATACTTTTTGTCTGCCTGTCTGTACGTCCGGACGGACATAAATTTACTATCTGTCGGCGAATTTCCCGTTGAATTAGCATTGGAATTCAATTTTGAGTCTAAATCACTGTTGCCAAATCAACAATGGCATGAGAAACTTTATTTATTTAAAAATATTTAAAGCAAAATAATTTTTCCATGAATCAGTTTGCAATGACGTCATAAAATGTAGCACAATGTAATTCTTTGATTGTTCATTGTTTACCAAGAAAGCGGCAAGGCATATTTTTAGCCTACTTTTCTTTTTTTAATTCGAAAAAAAATGAAAAAGTAGGTATAGACATGCGGTCGATGTCCGTCTGTCTGTCCGCACTCCCCTTCCAAAATAGGTTCTATCAATCGGATCGTACAAATTCTTTTTTTGTTAGAAAGCTATGACCTCAGAGATCCAACTTTCATACTTTTTGTCTGCCTGTCTGTACGTCCGGACGGACATAAATCTGTCGGCGAATTCCAAATAAACAATGGCATGAGGAACTTTATTTACTAAAAAATATTTGAAGCAAAATAAGTTTTTCATGAATCAGTTTCGAATGACGTCATAAAATGTAGCACTATGTGATTCTTTGATTGTTCATGCATTGTTTACCAAGAAAGCGGCAAGGCATATTTTTACAATTATGCTTAGTTTTAATTTACATTTCTTATTTTTTTAAATGTAGTTTGGAGTAGTTTTATTACTTTTGTTATTAATAAATATTGAATTATTCTTTGAACTACAAATAAATCATGCAGACGATAAATTATATTAAGTTAATTTGTGAAAGAATATTAAGGCAAATACCGTCAAAGCGGGTATCTTTGGCCATGGAGGGTAAATTTGGCCACTCGTCGGAAAAAGATTTGTTCTGAAATTTATCCGCTCAAAATCATCAGACAATCATCAGACATTTAAATTAGTTAGCATTTTTAGAAAGGTGGCAACATTGACTTTAATTTAATATAAGACTTTTTTTCTATTTTAGTTTTGGCAACACCAAAAAAGTGTGTTTTATTTCTGCAAGCGTTGAAGAACAAAAAACTACTTCAGTAAACTTTCATTTAGAATTGTTCAAAAATTATTGAGTATTGAGTAAGAAAATACTCTATGCGATTCTTTAATCTATTGGGAATAATATCCCCACCATTTATTTTATTCCATGTTGAATATTTCAAAAGCTGTATTAAATTGATGGTCACCGGGAAACTTTTGACCACGAATGCGGCTAACTTTGGCCATAGCTACAATGATTTCCTTACTATGTTACACTTACAAAATGAACGAAAAGCGAGATTCTTTTTAACTTAATTTTAAATAATACATTTTAATCTTATTCTTAGGGATATTCTATATTATTATGTATTTTTAAAACTGTTTTTAAACATAATATAGAACGACATTTAAAATTGCTAATGCTAGAAATGTAAACTTTTTAGAATTCCATATTACTAATAAGTTATTTTCTTTTCATTATAATATCGTTTGCTTTTTGATTATGAAAATAATTATCAATAAATCTAGTTTTCAAAAATGCGTTAGTTGATTTTCTTTTTAGAAATGTAAATTAATTTTTTTTAAATGTCAGCTGAAAGTGTTCTGAAGTATTGCGGCTAAATCATTGGGCGATGCAGCATAAACTGAAACAAATAAGAATTTTCTTGTATTTATCCTGAAATCACCCAATAAACTTTAAAAACTAATAATTCTAATGTTTAGTAGTTTTATTATTGCAATTTAAATCTATTACACAGCCCAAAAAGCAGTAAATGGTACGTTTGGTGAGTATTTCGTGCTTGTGGCTAAAGTTACCCTTCTGGACTCGAATCCTAATCCTAATTTTTTAAACTAGTACAATTTTTTTTAACTTATAAAATGTAACAAAAATGCCTGCAAATTATTCCTAAAAGTACAATACTTAAAATGCATATTGATTTTAAAGTGTTTAAATCGATTTTGTAGTTTAATTTTTCTTCTTTTGTAAAAAAAGCAATGATTTTGGCCAAAGTTACCCGCACTGACGGTAGTTGATTTTGGCTTTTAGAAGTTTAAATTATAGCTGGATGTCGTGTTTAGTGATTTTTTTCGAATGTGTATAAATCTAGGGTAGAAACGGTTGTTGATGATATTTACTGTTAGGAACCTAGTTGTTTTCCTATTAGAATTTCAGTAAGTATTTAAGTAACAGGAAAGTAGGCTATTTTTGTTCTTTAAGAACTTCTTGTTACATTTAAATCTTAAAAACTATGACTCTTACCTCTTTTTATTTATGTATTTCATAGGACGTGGAAGCATTTAGCTACATTGGAGGTTTCATGGGCTGTTGGCTGGGTGTATCCATATGGGCTTTCGCCCATAACATTGGAAGTACAATTACTTTGGCTGTTGTTCACATTAAAAACTGCTTTAAGAGAAAAAACAAAAAGACTTCGTCACCAGTCTTTAAGCGCATAAATATAAAATACTAAACAATAAGACTTCTACACAGTATTTAAGCACATAAATATAAAATAATTTGTTTTGAAACCTAAATTTACATATAATATAATCACGAAAGAATTATACAGTTCAGTTGCATTATGTTATATTACACATGAACTTGACTTACTCAAGTAAGTTTTATATCTTAACAATGCATTGTGTGTGGATGCTTCAAAATAAAATAAAAGTTATTTGCTCGTGCTACTTGTGAAAACAACTTCTTTGAAAACAATTTAATTACACCCTATTGGTATCACTGCGTAGTGTTTCATCGCGTATAATAATGCTATGTATTTAATGTATTCCGATAGATTATATATATGGTTAGATTGTTAGAACATTTATTAAGTCTCAACTGTCACATGGCAATCAATTACAATTATTGCCAATTTGTGAAAATGTGAGGATTCACAGATTGCTATAACACAGATTTTTTTCAGTGTGTGATGGAGTTGAAGTGGGAAAGGACTAGAATTACCTAAGTGATATCTAAAATATACATTTCGATTTCAATTAGTTTTATATCTAGGGAAATACCCAAATATCATTGATTTTTTTAAAATCGTTTCTATTCAGTAAAAATAAGGGTCGTATGGGGGGGGGGGATAGCCTAATTTGACCCCCCCCCCCCCCCTAAATGTTTTATAAAACATGTGGGATAATGTTATTTTAATTTTTCTCATAAACACAATAGTTTCTATTTCATTTTTGAGGATAATTTCAATAATAATTAGTTGGAGATTAGTAAATTGATAATTTAAACTAAATTTACTATATTTATGCTAAACATTTTTGATATGAAAAGCTATTGCTTTCTAACTGAGGAATCTTGATTTATAATTATTAAAGTTCTTTTAAAAACATTTTTTTTAAATTTTATCTATGCATTTATGAATTTCAAAATATCAACACTAGTAATATTTTTACCTGGAGTGTTTTATCAGGGAAAGGGTAATACATAAGCATGAGCACACTTTAATTTTGCAAATTATTTACTTAAAATGTTTATTTTTCAAAGCAAATTGAATATATTGATTTCTCAGTTTTAATAATCCCACAAGGATATGGCAGTTTTCAACCTGTAAATTGTCTTTAATGAAAGAAATCCAATTCCTTCATGTAAAAAGTCTTCTATCAGGTCCTATAAAAGGTTTTGCAAAATACAAATTAACATAGATTCTTTATGTTTATGAAAAAAAACATCAATCAGAAAACAGATTCATAACAGTTTTAATTTTCGAAATTTGCTACTTTTGCTGAAAAATAGAATGACAGAAGCATCAGTTCAAAATGTTCAGTGTGATATGGTATAAACTTACCATTAAAGTCTAAAAAGTTTGTACAGGTGCATTTATTTTTCTTGTTTCTTACGTTGATGCATTCACTTTCATACGATTTATTATTGCAATCAGACCTGCACAAACGTAACTCAAGTTCAGGGCAATACGGGAGAATTGGACCGGCTGGAAAAATACAAATCCTTAATTATTTTGTTCAAAAATACGGCATATTCAAAATTACAAATACTTACATAACCTTGTGCAGTAGCAAAGAGGTTTGTGACCAGGCATTCCTGCATTCTGCATTCAAATGGTTGGTATGATTTGGAGATGTTGCAATCTTTTTCACAGTAATCAATGGGGGACAGGAAGCAAAACTCGGGTTTACTTTGAATATAACGTTGATCATTATTAGTAGAATGAAAGAGTAGAATTTTAAAATACTCTCTAGAACTGTAATGTGTATTAGTAGTAATAATAACTTCAATGGTTAGTCAGCAGCTTAGATACGTCGAAACGTTCTAATTTTCTCCTGGCTACTGTTTTTTCCTTGACAAATTATTAAAATTGTGACATAAGGTCTTTTGTTCAAAATGACCACAATCAATTTAAAACTCCTTATAAAGTATAACCTCAATCCAATCTTTGTGTTATTGTTGTAGGTATTTCTTTATGAAGAAATTAAGATGGTATTTATTTAAATGAGTATTGCACCGGAATGCTGGAACTTTCTATCTGCCACCACTATTTGGAGCGTGAATTTACCAATTTTATGGTAAAACCGTAACTTTGATACACCGCAAAAGTAGTGAATCAAAGCTCTAAATAGTGGTTGGCAGCTAGAAAGTTCCAGAATTCCGATGCAATCTTGTGCCGAAATTTTTAACTGTGTGTGTTTCGAAAAACTATTGTATTTATTTTATTATTATTAGGAAGTTAAATTAAACAATTTCAATGTGACGAAATAGTGAACCCTAAAATATAAAATTGAGGTTGCATATTCAGACTAAAAAACAACAACAAACAATCGTCTGTTTAGTTCTGCTAGTATTTAAAAAGGAACTTTCAAAAAGTTTGGTTGTTGTTAGTATTATTTAATATCTCATTGATCCTATATTAAAAAGCAGCAAATCTACTTTAGGAGTTTAAATATTGTGTACTTCTGCTTTAAATGGTACATATTTTGATTGTCTTACTTATGTGGCAATTTCTTCCTGATTCTCCATTCGAGCATATTATCTTTAGGGAGATGTTCGCTAAAAATAATAGAAAATGTTTGCTTTTGTTTGTAAGTTTCCTTAAAAGATTTATTTCTTTCTAAAACAAAAAATATTCAAGCCTAATAGCGCAATCCCTTTTCCCACGGTTTTTTTTTTAACATCGTGAAAGGACTCATTGTTTCAATAGTGCTTTAAGCGTAATGGCCCTTTCGCCTTAAAAAAATTATGATACACCATCATTTATTTATCATAAATTTTAAAATTACTAATTATGATACTTTTTTGTAGCTATGGAGAATTAGTTGCATTTAAGTCGAAATTTCAAATTCGACTGACTTTTTAATTTATGTTTTTGGATGTTTTATATAATTGTTTAAAAATAATGTTGTTTAATGCTTATCTAACATTCGAAAGAAATATGCAAATGATGAAATTGATGCAGCTCCTGTACTTTATTGTTCGTACTAACAAAAATGTGAATGCTAAATAAATTTACAAATTAATAATTTAAAAAATGTTGCAACACATGAACATTCTAAAACAGAGTTACAAAAAAAAACCTTACGAATTATGGCCAGTTGAATCAAAATAAGAAACTTAACTTTCAAAAACATCTTTTAGATTCTGTAAAAATTGAGTATAATAGCTTCGTTACATGTAAAAATTAAGCTGCAAAACATTTTTAATACTACATAGTCTACTTGACAAGAGCATTAGATTATTTTAACATAAGAAGGTATTATAAATCAAAGTCACAATAAATTAAAATAAACCTCGTTAGTTTATTAAATGTGTATTTTGTTTTTATTGCCCTATTTCTATTTTTAAGCAGCAACAGTAAAATGCTTTTTGAAAAATTATATTAGTTTAATTATTTATGAAATAACACTTTTAAATATGCATCAATTTTGCATTGTGGAGTGTTAAGAAATTGGCAATTTTTTATACTTTTTAAGTCAATAAAAATAAACTGTCCACTTCATAGAATTTCCGTACACAATAATTAAAAATGTATACAATTAAAGACTTCAACTAATAAGAAGTTAGTTAAAATGTTATTGATAAATGACTTATAACTACCGAAGAAAAAAAAAATCTTCTAAAAACAAATTTATATTGTATAGACATGGTACAAATTTATATTTTTTGGAATATAACCGATTAATCTTAAAATTAAAAACCACTTTCAAAGTAAAATATATTACAATTTCAAATTTTATACTTTAAAAAAATTCCCTTGACTCTTCTTTTGAAATAATTCTGCTTCACCACATATGTAGGTTAAGATATTTTATTTATATAAAAGAATTGTTTAACTATTTTCTTTTGTTGTGGGGAATCGCAGATGGTTCCATTATCCTATCAATAAAATCCATCGATTACTTAACTTTGGAGCATTGTGATGTCAAAATCCCATATTTTGACAAACAACACATTGCTATGGGCTTGGAAAAGGGATTTAATTGACAAAACTTGTTGAGTTATTATTCTATCAAAAAAACATACAGCATAACCGGGTTATAGCTTCATTCAAGGGACGAGTAACTTTATAAACAAGGTTGAATTTTAAGTGTAGTTAATCATGTAAAATATCTATATAAAAGGCAAAGTCCTGACTGACTCACTCACGTATCAACGCCCAGCCCAAACTACAGGAGGTACAGTTACCAAATTTTAGGAAAATATTCCTTTTATATCGTAGGCGTCATTTAAGAAGCGATTTTTCGAAATTTGAACCCAAACGGGTGTAGGAGTGCAAAACGTGAGCCGATTTCCCCAATAGGAATAGCATTGTAAGATTAGAATTTATACTTTTTATTTCAATTTAAAAGATATTTCAGCGCGTTCAGCGTGAACGAAAATTAAGAAAAGAAAAAAAAGTGCACGTTGGTTTAATTTGCTGGATTGTTATTTGAATATCAGTATTTTATTTTATTTATTGATTTTAAATCTTTTGATTTTTTTTTATGGTGAATCACATTTCCTCAACTATATTTTAATTAAGTTTCCGAATTCAATTTAATTGATGTTTACAAATGGTAAGAAATGAAGATATATTTTCAGCTTTCAGCACAAAAATAAGGAATTTGTACTTTATAAAGCTTTTCCAACCATACAAGAGGATGAATGTCTGTTTTATTTTCTGATGTTAAGATGGCTTAATGGCCGATTGAATTTTGGTATTGACGGATTTTGGCGAAGTTGAAAATTTAACGTAAGGTAGCTATTCCCATCCAGTTGTATGGGTTAGGGTTAGTTTGAACTATCGTCGCACTAGAACTACACACGAGGGCTATTGGAAACGGGAGTCGTAATTTAGAACCACAGTCAAGTAACGAGACGACACATGAGTAGGTACCCAATGCAACTTTTAAGGGCGACATCGTACGCAGCGTCGGGAATTTGGAGGATATTTAAAGTGCCCTTCCTCTACACGGGGTATTATTCGTCGGACATTTTTTGGCTGCACGAGCCGTTTATAGGTCGGCAGTAATTTTGGCGATGCCCGGACCTGCACCTGGAACCTACCGCATGCAAGGCGAAAATCTTTACCGACTAGGCCCCCAGCCCTATCAAGTTGTATGAAATATGAAGTGGAATGTTTACCACATTTGATTTACCAGTTTTGTTGAGCTAATCGTGAAATAGAAACAGGCCATAACTGTTCTGGCAATTTGAACAGGGGCCTATGGGAAAGCCCTCTAACACCTGGATGGGCCTGGATACAATCAACCCCTCATATTATAATGGGAGGAGATTATAATATCCTGATGGAGTGGACCAGTGGAGAGGGGATCAGTTGGTATAAAATAAAAGTTTGCATAAAAAAAAACTACTAATTAGGGCTATTAAGGGTACACCCGTGCAACGCCGGGTTTATAAAGCTAGTATATTATATACTCATATTAATAATTAAAATTATAAAATGTTATGTATTGAATATCTTAACCCTATTTCTATTAATAGTAACTTAATTTCCCCTTCTATGGTCAATAATTTTTTTAAGGTGGGAAATAAATTTCAAACTTGGTGACTTTTAGCATCATTTGGCTAATAAAATATAATTTAAATAGTGATGAATTTCGGATATCATATAAGCGTATATTTACGTTATAACCGAGGAGTTAATGAAAAAATGTCGTTATAAGCAAGATATCAAACATTAAGGTCTATGGGAAATTCAAGAGAGCGAACATTAATGGCATTACAAACGAGTTGTCTTTGTAAACGAGGTCGTTCTAACCGAGTTTGACTCGAAAATAATTCTTATTTATGATAGTATAAAAATAATATCAACTGTAAGAAAATGAAACCTTTATTAAAATGAATTCAGTACACTATGCCAAAATATTCAGAATATGAGGTTTAAATAAGTCAAATGCAATGTACAGGGTGGCGCAAATAAAAGTGGCCCCGGTGTAGAGATAGGAATGCATTGAGACGCTTTGGCGAGAAAAACTGTTGAAGGCAGGTTGTTTCGTGAGGAGGTTCATAAGCCCCACCCACTGATAGCCAGCTTAGTTTAGCTGTTAGTGAGATTTTAGTTTCGGAATCACTAGAGAAGAGTCTTAAAAGATTATTCAAGCGCGCAATGGCTTCACATGGCAAACCTATTTTTGCTTTGTTCGGAGGAGCATCACATTAGAGCTACTAATGGACTGTTAGCGATTTCAGATCTTAGTGAGTAAGTGTGAGTTTGGCACATGGGAAGATGATACTCACGTACAGCAGAGAGTGTTTGTTCCTTGTAGTGGCCAGTTGTTTGTTAAAGTGCCAAAAAAGAGTGCAATGCAACGATTAGTTACATTGCAAGTCCAAAAACATTCCGAAACGGATCCGAACACCAGATTTTGTATCAGCAATCAATTTAGAATATTTTGTGTTAACAAAAACAAAAAGGTCCGATATAACGGCCGAAATAATCACTAGTGGGAACTGTTTTTGCACAGCTGTACAAACCTTCAGTTTAAATTGCATTCGAATTAGATTGTTAAACCATAGCACAGTTGCCGGCAAATAATTCGCCATACGTTTGTTTGGGCTTAATATTGAAGCGATCAATAGCTTCATTTAGCAAGCCTGTTTTTGCATTAGTTTTCGAGTAGGCAACAATTCTATCTTATTCCTATCTCCATGACGGGGCCACTTTTATTTGCGCCACCCTGTAGTATGCGCCATGGCTTGGTACTGAGTCATTATATAAAGAGCTTCTTGTGAATGGAAAATTGCTCCTCTAAAGGCATTGTGAAGTGTCGTAATAGCGAGAGCTGTGGGAAGATAGAAAATAGCTCCTCGAAACGGTTCAAGGAATAGTCGCAGTATCGAGAGCTGCAAGAAGATAGAAAATAGCTCCTACCTGTTCAATTGGTGCTGTGTTCCCATATGACGATTCACGAATCAAGGTTCGAGCAAAAATTTTCATTCTGCATTTCTGTTGCCATTCAACACCTGAAACAGACTCCACTAATGCAAATACAAATAATTTAGTTCAAGAGACTTCGTTAAAAAATCAAGGTAAATTTTTTTTTCCCTTTACTGATTTAGAGGAAATTTAAGAGTTTTTCAAGGAGCATGGGATCCTTTTTTAAAACTAGCAAATGAATACCCGTTCTTCGCATGGATTAAAAAATATCAAATTGATCTAAGTATGTGTACCATATAACCTGTTACAGGATCATAGGCTTATGTTATTGTTCCCGCTCATAAAGTATAAAATCCCGTTTCATTGCCTTAAAATTCCAAAATGAAAAATACGCTATAAAATGCACTCATAAATGTCACCACAATTCCCTCATAAATACATAAAACCTTTTAGGTCAATTGGCGCATTTTGGGAAATAATTTGGCGAGAAAATAGATATACAGTAAATTTCCGTTACAACGAATTCCAAGAAACCAGAAGACTTATTCGTTATAGTGGATTGTTCGTTAAAAAGGAATATATTGCATAAAAAAAATTCAATTTCGTTAAATTTAAAATGCTGCAAAAAGACAATAAAAAATATGCGACAATTTCATTAAAATAGAAGTTATAATATTTGTATTTAATAATAATTCAATAAATAAGTACTAAATAATATAACTAAGTATTAATAAATAGTTTGAAGACAGCCGTGTCCACTTCTTGAAGCTTGTGCAGTCCGTATTCCTTTCTACTCAGCCTGATTACCGAAGATTGCGCTTGAATTTTATTTCGCTCTTTCAAAATTTTTGATAAAGTTGAAAAGATTATACATTTTTTTTTGCAGCATCTTTTTTTTAAAATCCTTTAACAACATCCGTTATTATGGTACTCTTTTCCTCTAAGGAAAACTGTTTGCGTTTGGAGGCTGCCATTTCTGGAATGAGATAGAGGTAAGACAACCAACACTAGAGAGAAAAGAAGTAAAGTAAAAGACAGAACGGGAGAATCCATCCTTTCTCCTTTGGTAACGAAGGTTGAGTGTAGAACAAACTATTAGTCTCTGTTAAACAGAACCATCTTCAAAGAATAACTTTTGTGACAGAAAAGCCAGCAGTGTTTTTCATTCAAAAAGGCTTCCTTTGTGACAACAATAAAAGTAACGCACATGTACACAAGGTTTCAAATTCAACCCAGGAAAACCAAAAGCTCAGTGTCATAATGACAGGCTATCATCAGAGAATTCTAAAGGGGATTATACTGGTCACTACAGATGTTTGTTTTTGACCTATTGAATGGCAATTTTTGGGCTTTCTTAGGGGGTAAGGCCGTGGTAAAGGGGCTTCTCCTTCCATATGACAACAATGATAAACAAACCCGTTTAAAACTTGTTTGGTGCCTTTACAAAACGGCAGAAACAGAAAATTGCGAAGTTGCTGGAAGAAAAAAAGCCTTCATTATAATGAAACTTAGTTTAAAGTTTTAGTATTTTTGTTAAAATGAAAATTTTAAACTGTTATTCTTATGGGATTTCAAAAGGGACTGGGGATTTTTTTCGTTATAATGATATTCGTTATAAAGAAATTTTACTGTAGCTACAAACACACCCATTATACAGCTTTAGCACAAAGACCTTCAAACAACCAACCAGCTTATAAATTATTAAAAATAAAATTTTACCCATTTGGCGAGTTTGGCAATGTACTTGGTGAAAAAATAAAGACATAAAACCCTAATATGCAGCTCTAGTGCGATGGCCTTTATCAACCATCATAGTTAGTTCAGTAATAGCTTAACTATACATTTATTGCTTAAATATGCATACATGCAGTCCACAGAAAAATCAATGAAAAAATCAAATAAATCCACAATAAAATCCGGTAATGTAGACTGGCGGAATTACATCACTTGAAACATGTCAATTATTCTTCAAATAATGAATTTAGCTTCTGAAGGTAATGGCAACAGAATAAAATAAACATTTTCAATTTCAATTATTTTCGTAAAAGTTTTTTTTCAGCCGATAGCAACAGGAAAGGAAAAAAATGATTGGAAGTGGTGTAGTTTTTTCAAAAAATTCTAATTTTCTCCAAAAATAGAACATTTTAAAACCTGAAAGTTCAAAAATCATAATCTAAGTATGAAAGAAGCATTTGCGCCAGAGTCAAACAGATGTATAGTTTAACAGTCTATAAGTAATATACATGGGTTATTCCTGAGAAAACGTACAAAAACATGTCCCCGCAAGATATCTTTCACATGAAGAAAAATTATGCTTCCACTTGAATAAATTAAGATAAGGAATATTTTATCTACTTGCTAGTGTTGAAACAATTAAAAAAGTAATTATTTTGTGTACAAATCTGTGTACACAGACTATGACAAATCATGTCCGCGGGCTGTCTCACCGTCATGTCCGCGCACTATTTTGGTTGGTAAATACCAATTAAATTCCTATTTTTTATAATAAATGTTGTTTTTTATTTAAATTGGTACTGCTAGAACATACAGAACACAAAATAAAATCATTATAAATAATATAAATGTATAAATTCTATGCATATAAAATGTCCCACAGATTTTCGTCATGTCCGTGTACAACGTATAATTTAGCATGTATAAGAATCCAGAGATGGCAATAGTACTATGTTTCAGTCTTATTAGTTTTCAATCATAAACGTTACACGTTGTGCCACATTGATAGTTTGACCTCTACCGAAGACAAAAAGTTATTTCAAGTTAAAATACCTGCGTTGACAAGATCATACGGTCATTTCTGTGGACATAATATAAGAAGGTAAGTCAATGATTTTGACTTCTAATTTCTTATATATAGAAAGAAATAAAATTGATAAGTTCAGTTTACATGTTTCATTCTCTTAAGCCTAAAATTTTTGCGTCTGTGAGCCCTTAGGTGCGATTTCATCATGTCCGTGTACTGTCATATCCGTGTACTTAAGATACACGGACATGACTTATATATCCACGGACATGACTTATATATCCACGGACATGACTTCTTAATAAATATTAGAATAAATTGGTTTAACATAAGTAAAATGCATTTAATAACACTATATTGCACATTTAAACTAATATAATAAAGTTTTAAAGCTTAAAATAATACTAAAGTGAAATATATTTATAATTTTTTTTATTTAATGTCGGTGATTATAACTTTTCTAAATGAAACTTAACATTATTAAATAAAGACTTCTATCAAAATTACTACTGCTATAGATCGATTCTACAATAATTTAATAGTAATTGTATACTGAACAAGTTTGTTTTTTTACAGAATCTGTCACTTAAACCGCTTCCACGCAAAATTTGTGCTCAACGCAAGACACACAACACTTCAGAAGGAAATTCGCCAAACAGGGCCTTTAGCTAGTTCTAATTCAAACTTTTAAACGCCAAAATCAACTATTTTATTTAATCTTCTTTTGCAGATTTAATAATTAGACTTTATCGTTTGCTAAATTTGTTTGAAAATCAAAGAATAATCATGTAATTTTTTTAATAAATATCTTTGAGTTGCCACAATTTCCCATTTACATTTCTCTTTCGAAAATTCAGTTTTATTTATCGTTTGTTAAATTAATTTACATTTCGAAAAATATATAATTAGTAAAATTGTTGCTTTAAAAATAAAGCGAAACTTTGCATATTTTTTATGCTAAGTTAGAACTCTCTATGCATCTTTTTTCATACATATATCATACTTCATACATATAATGAACCATAAAAAAAACTCGATTGTGATAATACAACAAACCAAAATGAATTATATAAATAAATAAATATTCTTTCCAAAAAATTTATTTTATTTTAAATAAAGTTTCTCGTACGTTAAACGAAATGGCAACAGTGAAAATATTGAAAAAATGGAATTTGAATGTTATTTACAGAGTCATTAAATAGAACGTCGCTGGTTATTTTAATGTAGATTAAATTTGTTGTTATTTAATTTTTGATTACACTTCTACTTTAATTTTTTTAAGGAAATTTGGTATGTAGCCTAGCCTAATTATTTGCTTCAAAATGTCGTATCCCATTTCTTTATGAGACTTACGGTTCGTTCTGTGGACCAACTGAACGATTATAATACCTACCACGTTTTACGTTATAAACGAAGTGTGGAAGCTAATAATTGCACTTAATAAGATAGTTTCGCGTAACATTTTTGTTCATTTAAATTTCAACTTATTGGTTAAAAAATTTTCTTGACTGATATTTTATAAATAATTTACACTATTTCGAACTACTATTCACTACTAAATACTAGTGTATTTATAAATAAATACACTATTTCTACTACTATTTCGAAATCATCCTCAAATATAAGGTTAATTCCATGCAAAATTATTCTTTCTGTAATGTAAGTCACGTTTGTAAAAAGTAATTATCTCTACAACTTCTAACATTGAATGAAAAAAAAATTAGCGGAATAGCTGATCTACGCTTATTAAAACTGAACAATGTAACTTGTTTTATTTAATTTGTTTTATTTTTCAAATTTAAAAAGCGTGTATCTCTACTATTTGCAATTGAAGAGCTGAGTGGAAGAACGTGCTAAGTGACATTTTTGAAAAAAATGAGATTTTTGTGTCAATGATCATGTTATTACCTGCTTTAAACATAACAGCTTTCAATTTTTTAGAAACATTCGATTTCGTATATTTTTCGCATACGAAGTTGGTAGGTGCACGCGTTTTCGTCACTTTTTCAATGGAAGAACCTGCTAAGGACCCTTGGCATGTTCTTCCACCGAAATCGACCGATTCTGGAACGATCGTTTAGTGGAAGAACGTGCTAAGTGACACGTTTGCGGAAAATTTTCAGATTTTCGCTTGCATTAATAGCAAAACAAATGGTTCTTTTGTAGTTTTAATCAAAAAGAATTCAACAAAATGTAATTAATATATCCTAATTAACTTTAATTATTAAATATAATCAATGAAATTAAATTAATTTTGCGTAAAACTGGGTTTTGAGTACATTTAGCAAAATATTAAAAAAATGCATTTTGATTTTAAATTTAAACGGAGTTAAAGGTTTTAACATTTTATAAAATGTCGTCTGATTTTTATTGTAATAAATATAGATAATTTAGCAGCGAACAGATGGTATAATTAAAACAAAGTTGCGCCTGCTCTATGGAGATGGCAGTTCGTAGTTCGCGTTAAAACAACATTGCACCGAACATTCAAAGCATCTGGTTTGTTTAAAAAAATGAATTATGGGTACAAAAATCGTTTTAAAGCCATTTTACGTTTGATCTCTAAAGCTATCGAACGCATTTTGTGCAATGTCCTAAACTCCTAAAATTATTAAAATTGAATTAAGAAGCAAGCGGAAAGCTGAATTTTTGCTTGAAAGTGTGAATAAAAGCTTATACGGTAAGTACAAATTTAATCAAGATATTGCTTTGTTATGTAAAACTAAAATATATTTTTATAATAATTGATGTAAAAATAAAGTGACAAAGTATAAAACGTTATAAGTTCTTAATATTTATTAAAATATCGATGACTTTAAAAAATACTATGCATCACGATTGTAAAAATAAATTGTTTAAACGATCATGTTCGACCGTTGTAGAAATGCTGTAAATTAAAGTAGCTTTCTTAAAATTGATTAAACCCTTAATTGAAAAGGAGAAAGAAAAACGTAAATAACCTTAGGATCTATATCTTGCCATACAACTTATTTTTACTTTTTTTTTAAATATCAAAGTTTGTTTTTAAATTCGATTATTCTTATCTAAAAACTACATATTTAAAAAAATATTTTGCGAAAACTTACATCTTGCATTATTATCTTCTTTAAAAGTCTTTTAAATTTAATATTTATTTTTATTCACATGCATCTGTGTTTATTTTACTATCTTTTTGTATACTTTTTATTAAGTTGATTTGTCTTATTATTCTTCAAAGTATTTAGTTTATAATTTCAGTGATAATGGTATTTTTTTAAAAATATTTTCAATTAAAAACTTACTCATTTAACATTAAGCAAGAAGTTCTAAAATAACTTATATAACCTACTTTCTTTTAACTTAAATACTCAAAGAAATCCTTATAGTACAGCTTATCCTTATAGAGACAGACGGACGAACAAAAAGTATAAGATAGGTGACTGATATCTTAAAAAAAACTAGGGATGTATAACACTACATATCAATACGCTCATTTAAAAGTTATATATATCTTATAAAGTATTTTCAATAACTTTCAAACCTAAAAAGTTCTATGGCAGCTACTCCTTGCGCATGCACAATATTGTAGAAAACTTTATTTTGACGTCCGACTAGTACAGGGAACACGTGTATCAAATTAGAAGTCTGTATCTATTTTTGTTGTTTAGCCATACCTTTAAAACCAAAAAAAGTTTATGGCAGCTTCTACTTGCGCATGCGCAATTTTCTCGAAAACCTTATTATGACGTCCAACAGGAACTAGGAACCCGTGTACTAAATTTGAAGGCCCGTCCGTGGCCGAGTGGTTAAGGCATCAGCCTAGAGGTTCAACCTTCTCAGGAGTGCGGGGGTTCGAATCCCACTTACTGTCAGTCATCCTATAAATCGGATCTGTGCTGGAAATAGTAGAAAATCCTCATCACGGATGGGCCCGAGTACACAGGGACAGACGTGCTCGTTAAATCTGTGGAGTCCAAAGTCCCGACGGCGTTAGCGTACGATGTCGCTCGAAGTTCCGTTGGGTGCCCGCTCAGGTGTCGACCTCGTCACTTGACCAGGGTTCTAAAATACGAGGCGTTATTGGCTGTGTTAAAGCTCCTGAAGGAGGCTAGAAATAGGCAGCCGGAAACGATTACCTTACCTTACCTTACTAAATTTGAAGTCCGTAGCTCTTTTTTTTAAACTGTAAAGTAGTTTCAGACAAACAGACGGATCAATGTAAAAACAAACAAACAATTTTTTAGAATGAGCACCCTCCAAAACGTGTAGAAAGCACAAAATCTTCACTTTGTATTATTGACTCCTATCGCAATTATTTTATTACCTTATATTTTATATTAGGTAATTGAAAGTAATAACTTTAAAAAATGGACGGGTACAAAGGAAGTTGGGGGGGGGGGGGGGGTAGGACGTACGGACAGAAACAAAAAAGCAGACGTACAGGCAGTTGGCCAAACACTATACATTGTAGTCATCTAATTTTTTACTTTCGAGCCAAAAAAAAAAGAATTTTCAAAATCAGGAACTTTGGATCGGAAATTGAAAGGGATATGGACGGACGGACAAAATGATGGACGGACAGGGACGGACAGGCAAACGATTAATAAGTATAAAAGAGATCTGTGAAGTCCTATCTTCCAAACAGAAAAAGAATTTTGAAAATCGGAAGGTTAGTACAGAAATTATGAAACGTTTATGGATCAAATTTACCTTAAAAATGTCACTTAGCACGTTCTTCCACTAAGCGACTGGCCAAAATCTGAAGCACTTCGGAGGAAGAACGTGCCAAGTGCATGAGGTGTCAAGCGCGTTTTGTAAATGACGCGTTATGACGTAAATTACGGCTAAGCCAAAAGCCACCAAGCATTTTGAAGAACCAAACTAAAATATCATGCAAAAAAAACTGATTTTGTGAATGACAGAAAAGTTGCAAACTAAAAACTTTGAAGCTCATTATCTCGTTTTCACCTTTTTGTCACTTAGCACGTTCTTCCACTAAGCTCTTCAATTGTGACTTACACTACAGTTACATGGAATTTGCCAATATTTAAGCCGCTTATATTTTTGATACAGGATAGATGCCTCCCACAAAAAAGAAAACAGAAAAATATCTAGCTGAACGAAGATTTGCAAATAAAATTTACATGAGGGAAGCTAGGGAAAAACTTAAATTAAATCAAGAAAAACATGAAGAGAAAAAGAAAAAAGACAGGGAAAGAAGGCTCAAAGAAAATCCATATCTAAAATGTCTGCACGAGAGCAAAGAAAAATAAGAAAACCATGGAGGATCTCCACACAAAATTATCGTAACAGACGACAAATGGAAACCAATAAAAGTACAGATGTAACAGGCATCACTGCCACTGCTTCAACTTCAAGGGTTTTAAGTGGAAAGAGAACCAGGCGAAGAAATAACAACGAATCGGCGAAGAAAATCTTGGATTTAGAAGAAGAAAATAAAAAATTACAAAAACGAATATACAGATACCGGAAACGATTGCAAAGGACTAAAGAAGAACAGAATACAGAAGCATCCCCAAGAACAGTGGTGGAAAATCTAATGAAAAAAAAAAGCTGCATCTGCAGAGATAAAACATCGTTTAATATTCAGTGAAGTTTTGTAGAAACAAATACGAAGAAACTATGTTGAAGAAAAAGAAAGAAGAAAAAGTTTTGCAAGAGTACTAAGCGGCAAAATCGTGAAGAAATACAAGGTACTTGCAAGAATTAGGAACATGACATCACGTAGAGCTACTAATCAATCCGACAGAGAAGGCAATCGCTCTCTAATTTCAAAGTTTAGATTACAAAAAAACATACAAGAATTTTTTGAACAAGGTGAAGTTTCCAGACTTGGTGCTGGGGAAAAAGAAACGATTACAAGAGGAAAAAGGAAAATGCAAAGACGTTATATCAATGACTCCCTTTTAAATTTACACCAGAATTTTATTTCTTGCTTTGAAGAACACAAGGATTTGAGCTATTCATCATTCTGCAATTTGAGACCCTTTTGGATTTTGATTCCAAATTGTCAAGACCGAGAAACGTGTTTATGCAAACTACATTCCAACATGAGTTTAATAGTAGCAAAACTCCACAAGTTAGATATGATCTCTGAAAAATCTCCTGATGAAATCTTGGCAGCCATAACATGCGAAGGAAAATCAAGGCAAAAGTGCTTAGAACGCAATTGCCAAGATTATAAGGAACAATCTATAAATTTTCGAGAATTTGACGATACAGACACTGTGTCATATCAACAGTGGATAAAGAAGAAGGAAGAAGTGTCAATTAAAGGAAAGAAAAAGATAGTAGAGAAAACGTCTAAGGAAGTAATCCCCGGCACAAAAAAAAACCTAGTTTTAGTTTTCAAAAATTTGCTAAACATTTTTCCGATGGACGTAAATAATATGAAACATCAATATTCTGCCATAAAACAAATTAAACAAAATTTGAAGCAGAATGAAGCACTCTTACACATTGACTTTTCAGAAAATTATAACATGAAATTCAGTGAAGAAATTCAATCTTTTCACTTTGGGGGATCAAGGGAACAAGTATCGCTACACACTGTAGTTTTGTACTTCTGCAATGAAGATGGTGTTATGAAAAGTAAGTCATTTTGTACATTGTCAGAAGACCGTAGACATAACTCCTCAGCAATATGCGCCCATCTGCAACCTGTGCTAGAAGAAGTGAAAAAAATCGTTCCTACTCTAGAAACATTGCACTTTTTAAGCGATGGACCTAGTAATCAGTATCGCAATCGGAAAATGTTTGTTTTGTCAGTCAAATTTCTCATTAAAAACCTGAACCTCAATGGTTTTCATTGGCATTTTTCAGAAGCGGGACATGGAAAAGGTGCACCAGATGGAGTTGGGGGCTGCCTCAAACGTCAAGCTGACAGTCTAGTTGCTAGAGGCACTGACATCAACAACATTGAAACTCTTGCTACCCATATGAAAGAATATTGCCAAGGAATAAATATATCCATAGTAAAAGAAGAAATAGAACGAATTGACAGAATTCCCATAAACCTGCCCAATTTTAAAGGAATTCTCAAAATTCATCAAATTAGATGGTCCAAAAATGAAAAAAATTATCTAGAAGCAAGAAGATTAACCTGCTTAAAATGTTCCACTAGTATATGTACCCACTATCTTATTGGGCAGATGTATATTGAAACTGGTATATGTATCCTTTATGTGAGGCAAGAAATTAACGATTAAATTAACTATTTTTATTAACAAACATTAAGATTTTTTACGCAGTACAGAATCAAAACGAGGGTGCCGCAGCACACCTTCTCTACACGGAGTTTTCGAATGTTCTGACGAATGTCGTTGCGAAATTCAAAGTGTGGACACCGCCACTGTGACGTAATCAGTTTGCGACCTTTCAATGGACGGCTGTGTCGTGGCGCCCTCTGTTGATATGGGATCAGACCATTCCCACACTCGGGCATCCTGGACGGTCATCGCCCCGATTGACATCCTCCGTCTTCGAAATCTAGAAAATAAAACAAACAAAAAACAGCAGAAGAACACACAAAAATATGTACAATTGTTGGACTTTCCAGTCTAGACCCATGCTTTCATGAAATCAGCTGAGGTTGTGGTCACGTTCGGCCCTTCATGTTGACCTACTTTCGCAACCTCGTAACGATCATTTGGCTTTATCGCAGTTATTTTATACGGTCCAAAAAATTTAGGCCTCAATTTCAAACCAGGTCCAGATTGCGTTCGTTGCACCGCTACCAGTTCGTTGATCTGAAATGTCCGAGGTTTCTTTCGTTTACGGTTGTACTGCTGCCTATTTTCTTCCTGCATGCGTAGGATGTTGATTCTTGCCTCTTCCCGCATCTTGTCTCTTTCCTCATTTCTGTTGTTGATGTACTCGTCTTCTAGAAGTGTTTTAATTTGTAGATCTTCCTTGTTCTTCATTTTTATTCCGGTTAAAAGTTCAAAAGGCGAAAATTTTGTGCTTCTTGATGTTGTACTGTTGAGAATTCTTTGTACTCCTGGGACAAATTTGTACCACTTGGCTGGGTCATCACTTGATAGTTTGCATATACTGGAGTTAATGTGTTGTGTATACGCTCAACTTGTCCGTTTCCTCTGTGTACGCCTGTCGTTGTCGTCCAATGTTCGATACCTTGTTCTTGACAATAAACTTCAAATTCTTTGCTTGTGAATGCCGATCCTCTGTCTGAAATGATTCTTGTCGGATTACCGAACGATGTCTGTTGAAGTTGCAGTTTCTCAAGAGCACATTTTGTTGAGGTTGTTTTTTACCGGGTATAACCATGCGAATTTTGTGAAAGCATCAATTACAGTGAAGATATGTTGATACTGCTTGTTGGTTGTTGTTAACGGACCCATGAAATCGATGTGATATGTGCCGAGAGGGACGTTTTCCTTAGGAATTGGCTTCAAAAAACCATCAGCCTTCCCTCGTTTCCTATTGTATAAAATACAGTCTATGCAATTCGCAATGACGTCTTCGGTCTTTTTCCTCACGTTAGGAATATAGTAGTTTTGCTTTAGGATGTCCTCGGTTTTGGCAGTAGCAAAGTGTCCTTTGTTATGTATTCCTTTGATGATTTCCACTTGCATGTTTTGCGGTACTACTAGTAGCTCTTCTCCATTTTCACATCTGTACAAAATACCTTGTTTCACTACATGATTGTTGTCTTCACCACGTTCCGTCAAATTTTTCATTACTTGTATGTGTTCGTCTTGGTCTTGTGCAGCTCTAATTTTACTCGTTAATTCAGCATTAGAACGTGTTATTATCAATACTGTGTTTCTGCTTAAAGCGTCGACATGTTGCATTTTCTTTCCTGCTCGGTGTACAACTTCGTACTCGAATTCTTCCAACATCAATGCCCATCTTGCTATCTTCGGTGTTAAGTCTTTCTTGCTAAGTGTCTTTTGAAACGCTGCGCAGTCAGTAACAATTTTGAATTTTGAGCCGACTAGGTAATTTCTAAATTTTTTCACGGCTTCAACGATAGCTAGCACTTCCAACTCGTAACTTCCATATTTTTCTTGTTGTGGGCTTGTCTTTTTGCTCATGTAGTGGATTGGATGCATAGAATTGTCTTCATCTTTCTGCAACAGAACAGCACCAAATCCTTGACTGCTCGCATCTGTATGCAGTTCCAACTCTTGACCAGGCTTAAAGATATGTAGAACTGGGCTTTGGGATAGGGCTTGTTTGAGTTTATTGAAGGCTTCCTTTTGTTCTTCTCCGAAATGGAATTTGACGTTGTCTCGCAGTAGATCACTCAATGGTCGTGCGATGGTGGCGTAGTCCTTGATGAATTTTCTGAAGTATCCTGCAAGTCCTAAAAATGATTGTGTCATCTTAGGTGATTTCAACTCAGGGAAATTTTGTAGAGCTAGAGTCTTTGACGGCGAAGGCTGCACCGTTCCATTCTCTATGATGTATCCTAAAAATTCGATTCGATGCTTGAGGAATTGACATTTCTTTAGGTTGATTTCCAGCCCATATTCTGATGCCACCTGAAGTACTTTCTTCAATTTCTCCAGACCTTCTTCTTCCGTCTGTGATGGCACGATCAAGTCGTCCACGTAGATCAGCAAAGTTCCATCGCGTAGTAAGTCCTTGAAAACAGTGTTTATGTATCGTTGGAAAACAGCACTTGAGATACACAGTCCAAACGGAACTCTCAAAAATTCGTAATGTCCAGTCGGCGTGTTGAAGGCAGTATACTTGGTACTCCTCGGATCAATCTTCACATGAAAGAAGCCATTCTTTAAGTCTAACGAAGAAAATACTTTCGCACCCTGTAGTTTATCAATTACATCTTCAATTAACGGCAAAGGGTAACCAACTTTAACTATTTTCTTGTTCAGCTGGCGGAAATCTAAACAAATGCGATACTCATTTGACCGTTTGCGTGTTAAAACTATTGGACATGCAAATTCTGAGTCGCTCTCCTTGATTATTCCATCTTCCAGCCATTTTTGTACTTGGTCATCAACTATTTGCTCTTCTAGCTGTGACAGTCGACGACTTCTAACGAATATTGGTATTTCGTCTGACAATATTATGTTCATTGACAAGTTTGTGTCTTTGATTTTGTTTGGTTTATAGCTTTTGACTAACTTGAGTAGCCCTTGTTTGATTGCACTATTTTCTATGAGTCCGATGTCTGGTTCATATTCTTCAAAGCTTGGCAGATTTGCAAGTGATTGATCTCGGCTTTCCTTGTTCAGGTTGATGACTTTTTGGTTTTTTTTTTCCCCTTTTTTGAAAAAAAAGTTTTTTTTCCCCAGATCAGAAAGGGGGGGGGCCCCTGTGTTTTCTTCCCCCCAAAAAAAAGGGAAAAACAATTTTTTTTGGTTTTGACGTAAAAAAAGTCCCTGTTCCTTATGGGAAATGGGCCCCCGGGGTCGCTTGTTGCTGCGCTCAAACCCTGCATTTTTTTTTCTTGAAAACCCTTTGGGGGACGGGTTCTTTTTTTCAAACCAATTTTTCTTTGTTTTTAAGTTTTTTTCCTACATTTTTTTCCCGGTTTTGGGTTTGGGTTTTTTCCCCCTTTTTAAAAAACCTAAAAAGGGGGGGCCTTTGGAAATTTACGTCCTTGCTTTTTTGGGGTTTTTGGGAAGCGGGATGGGGGTTTGAAATTTTTTGTTGTTTTTTGTGATGTTTTTTGGGGAAAAATAACACAGCCCTTTATTTTTTTCTTACCCCCAAAAAATTTGTACCCCCACTTTTTTTATACAAAAAGGGGGAAATTTTTTCAAGACTTCTTTTTCCCCCAAAATAAAGTTAGAACCCAAAAACCCCCTTTTTCCACATATATCTTAGAATGAATTTTATACTACAACTTTAAATTTTCCCAAAAAATACCCAAATTTGGGGTTTTTAAAAATTCTTTTCCCCACCCCACAAAAGTTTTTTCCCTCTCTTTCCATTTTGGGGGTTTACCAAAAATTTAACCCCCTTTAAAAAATTTAAAAAAAATTGAAAAAAGGCTGCTGTGCAAACCATTTTCCCTTTTTCTTCCCTTTCCCATTATTTCAATTTTTACTTTAAAAAAAGTTGCTACCCAAAAAAGTTTTTGGGGACTACCCACATTTTTTACGGGTTTTTTGGTACTTTATTGGGGCACTAAAAAAGATTTATAAATTTTTTTGTGACAAGTAAAAAAAAGTAACACTTTCATTCTCACCACCCAAATTTTTTTTTTCATTTAAAAAATTAAAAAACCCTTTTTTTATATCTAGGGGTTTTTATCACCCCAATTTGTCATTCATATAAAAATTTTTTATTTTTAAAAAACTTTTTTTCATTTTGGTAATAAAATTTTTTTTATGTTAGGGTTAGAGCTTTTGGGGGATCCCCAAAAAGGGCCCTTTTTTTGTCCTGCATATCCGTTAATTTTTTAAACCCTTTTTTTCGTGCACGTTTGTTTTATGGAACCCTTTATTTTGATCGGGGGACTATGTAGCGCCCGGGGAAATGATTTTTAAATCATGATACCCCCTTTAATTTGGGTTAAAAAGGGTTTTTAAAAAATTTTCCCGCGTATCCTTTGGTAATTTTCGGCAAAAATTGGGTTTTGATATAAAAAAACCTTTTTTTCCCTGTTCAAAATTTTTTTATTCCAATTCCCGTTTTCCCATCCCTCAGGTTGCTGAAAAATTAAAAAGCAAAGTCTCGCCAGCTCGGGGTCGTTTTTTTTTTTAAGGAATGAAAAAGTTGAGAAAAAATGTTAAAACCGACAAATTAAATCTTTTTTAAATAAGTTTTTTCTTTAGGGGGGTTTTTAGCCCCTTTGCGAGTAACCGGTTCAAAAGCAATAAAATTTCGTTTGTAAAAAGGGAAAAAAATTTAATATTGCGACACAAAATTTCAGTCGGTACACCACCCCTTTAAATAGCTTGTCTTTCGAATAAATTTTAAAAAAATTTTCCTTTTTTCCCCCTTTTTAATCAAATGGTTTTTACCAAATTTATAAAAATTTCACTTTTGTTTTTTTCGTTCCTGCTTGCCGGGGGGGACTGTTATGTAACCAAAATTCGGCTTTTAAAATTTTCTTTTCAAATTTTGATTAAAAAGGGGTTAGGTTTTTTTTTTTTTTAAAAAATTTAATCGTCAGTTTCAATATTTGTCAAAAAATTTTTTTTCCCTTTTTCCGGAAAAATTTCCCTCGCCCTAATTATGCTAATTAAAAAAATTTTTTTTTGGGGGCCTTTCCCGGGGGAAAAATAGGTTTAAAAATTTTTTAGTTAGCTGTATAAATCTACTTTTTTTTGCCTTCGAGAGGAATTTTTAAAAATGGGTTTTTTTGAAATCAAAAAAAAGTAAACCCCCCCCCCAAAAATTTTTGGGGTAAAAAAAGGGAAAAAAAATACATGCCCCCGCACCCCAAATTTAAAAAAAATCCATAAATTTACAGGCCCCGATTTTTTAAATATGAAAAAATTTTTTTTTTTTTAAATTTTCCCAAAAAAAATCCCCCGCAAATTTTTTTAATAAAGTTCCCGTTCCGGGGGGGGTTTTTGCCCCCTTTTTAAACCCAAAAAAAAAAACCCTTTTGGAAAAACTCGTTCTTTTGATTTTTTTCCCCCAGGGGAAAAAAAAAATTTTTCCCGGCCCCCGCCCCCCCCTAGGGGAAGAAATTTAAAGATTTAAAAATAAATAAATTTTTTTTAAAAAAATTAAGATTTTTACGCATACAGAATCAAAAAAGAGGGTGCCGCCCCCCCCCCCTTCTCACACGGAGTTTTTTGAATGTTTGACGGAAAAAACCCCCCGGGGAAAATTTAAAATGTGGACACCCCCCAAATGTGACGTTTTAAAAAATTTACGACCTTTCAATAGACGGGTGTGTCGGGGCGCCCCCTGTTTATATGGGATCAGGGGGATTCCCACATTTATTTTTTATATTTTTTATTTTTAAATTTTTTAATTTTAAAATTAAAATTTTTTTTTTATGCGCTTACCCCCAAAAAATGTTTTTTAAAAAACCCCCATTTTTAATTATATTTGTTCTTAAAAAGGGAAATTTTTATTCCTTAAAAAATTTGGGGTGAAAAAAGATGATAATGAAGTTTCAGTACAGAAAAATTTATTTGTCTTTTTTTGCCACAAAGGGGAAAAAGACCCGGGATTATATTGGGGGGGTTATAAACCAAAAGAAGAATTGGAAAAAAGTTAAAAAAAAAAGGAAATGGGGGAAAAATTTTTTTTTTTCCCCCCCCGGGTGACGATGTTTGTTGGGTTTATAGAAAAAAGGGGGGAAAACAAAGTTTTTTTTAATTCCAAAAAGTTTTAAACGGCCTTTTTGCCCTTTTAGTGGGAAAAATTTAATAGATTTAAAAAAAATTTGGGGTTAAAAAAATTTTTTCAATTTATCAGTTATTATCAAATTTTATTTTTAAGTGAATTTCCTTCCCCAAAAATCACGTTTTAAAGTACCCAAAAAAAATTTTTTTTGCACTTTTTACTTTTTTTTTTAAGTTTTTTTCCCAAAAATGCTTTTTAAAATTAAAAAAATTTTTTTTTAAAAATTTTTAAAAAAGGTTTTTTGAAATTTTTAAAAAAAGGGGGTTTTTTTTTCCGTGGGGATCGGGAGTCATGCCTTTTGGGGGGAGGGGGCATGTCCGTGGAAAACCCAAAAATTTTTTAAAAAAAAAATTTTTAAGGGGGAAAAAATTTTAGGGCCCTTTACCAATTTTTATAGTTTTTAATATAGTATTAAAGGGGAACTAAAAACCAAAGTTTTAAAAAAATTTAAAAAAAAATTTTTTTTTCGAGAAAAATTTCGCCTCAAAAATTTTACGTTTTTCAGGAATGACCCCCCCAAAAAAATACACAAATTTATTTTATTTTGTTGGTTTTTTTTTGTTTTTAAAAAATTTGACTGTAATTTTTTAATTTTAAAAAAATAGGGAAATTTTTTTTTCAAATTAAAAATTTTGGTTTTAATTTAAAAAAAACGGGAAAAAAGGCTTCCTTTCAGGGAAATTTGGGCTTTACGCTACTACAGACAGATATCAACTGACAAAAAAGGGTTTAAAAAACATCCTTAAGGCCTCAGAAAGAA